>JARBWK010000007.1:22541353-23176469 GCA_030556195.1 Anolis apletophallus
TTCATTCAGTCTGTTCTCTCAGGAGTGTATAAGCTTTCAATTCACATGAAGCTTGCAGAGAAAGAGAAACTGAGACTTGTTTGTAGTCATCAAAAATAACTCCCCCTCGTAAATTGCTTTGGAAAATGTTTATCACTTTTGAATCCTTCCTTATAAGCGGCTCAGCCCATCAAACCTACACTTATCCTATTTATTCTCACAAACCAAATGTAGAAATATTGAGTTGAATGAGTTGAATATATATTTAGGGGGAAAAACTTTACAAATATAGTCTTCTGCTCACATTTTAAACTGAGACCTTCCCAAGCCTAATATTCGAGGCACAATTGATTTCAGTAATCTGCATTGAAGTGTCCAATTTTGTGGCGTTTATTTGGTGAGAATATACAAGAATATCCTGATGTCACCTAATGTTAATTTTTTTGTAGCTGATAATGAGTTGTTTTTTTTCCACAAGAAAATATTGACTTACCCATGAAAGTAATAATTGTGCTTTGGATTTTTTCACAGATTTGATACATTCATGCGCAGACCAAAAAGACACTTTAATACATTTTGTAGAGATTGTAATGTTAAAAGAACACGGAGGGGAGCGGGGTATTTGGCATGAAAGTGGCCTCACTTTTCTGTGCTCATGCATTCTCTAGTGCAGTGTTTCCCAACCAGTGTGCCGGGGCACACTAGTGTGCCAGGACCGATCATCAGGTGTGCCGTGGGAAATTGGAGCCTCCAATACCCTTTATCCCCCTCCTGCCGAACACTTTTTCTTCTCCACTCGGGCTCCCTTCTTCCCAGCCTCGCTTTGCTCACGCTGCCGCCTTGCTTTGCTCAGGAGGGGGGGGGGAGACGTGACCCATGTGGGCGCTACTGCGCAGACTTGCCCCACGTCTTCCTCCCTCCCCCTCCCCGCCTGAACACGCTCACGCTGCCCCCTTGGATCAAAATGGCGGCAGAAGCGGTAGTGTGAGCAAAGCGAGGCAAAGCGAGCAGAGCGAGGCTGGGAAGAAGGGAGCCCGAGTGGAGAAGAAAAAGTAAGTGTTCGGCAGGAGGGGGAAGAAAAAGCGCAAAGAGGAAGGGGGAGAAAGAGGTCTCTGTCGAAAGATGCCATGGACAAACTTAGACCTTCCAGGTGTTTTGGACTCTAACTCCCACCATTCCTAGCATCCTCAGGCCCTTTTCCTCCCCCCCCCCCAGCCACTTAAGCAGGAAAGGGCCTCAGGCTTTAGGAATGGTGGGAATTGAAGTCCAAAGCACCCGGAGGGCCAAAGTTTTCCCATGACTGTTTTAGTGGTGAGCCTCCTTCCAACATTGTGATTCTGGATAGAAAACAAACAACAACATAACATAGCATTGTTTGAATCCACAGTGCTCTCTGGGTGTAGGTGAACTACAACTTCCAAACTCAAGGTCAATTCCCAAGCAAACCCTTTCAGTACTTTCTCTTGGTAATGAGAGTTCAATATCCCAAGTTTGGTTCAATTTCATTGTTGCAAGAGTTCAGGGTGCTCTTTGATTGTGTGTTAACTATAAATTGAACTGAAACAAGATCGTAGTTTAAAGTTAAAATTTGCTGATCTTCCTTTGGACAGTTTTTGGTTATCTGTTGCCAGGGAGTTCCCCATTCTGGCCAACAAAGCTATTTTGATATTGATCCCGTTTTCAACCACATATCTGTGTGAGATGAGCTTCTCTAGTTTGACTGCAATAAAAACTAAAAACAGAGAGAGACTGACAGCTGTTGAGCAAGACCTTCGTGTGTGTCTTTCTGCCATTCCTGCCAGGATTTTTATGTTGTGTTCATCGAAACAGGCCCAGGTTTCACACTGAGTGTATAAATACATTTAAAAACATATTAACTACATGTATTACTGTGTTAGAGTGTCATTTTGTATCATTTTGGTTGGTGGTGTGCCCCAGGATTTTTTAAATGTAAGAAGTGTACCGCGGCTCAAAAAAGGTTGAAAAACACTGCTCTAGTGAACTCTATGCACCACTCATCTCTACTGGCAGGCTTTCCCTCTCCCCATTGTTACCAGTTGACTGCCATGTACATTCTGATTTTAATTTTCAAAATGTGTATGTTACGGTATTATTAATATACTGTATATGAAGCCCCTCAAACCATAAGAAATGCAAAAAAATTTATTGAAATACCCCCTTAAAAATAAAATTGCCCTCCCCCCCCCCATGGGACTTGTTGCTCACATTTAGAATCAGGGTCTTAGATAGTCTATGAGGCTACTACGAACTCTGTGGTTTTATGACTGTATTTCTTATATATGTGCGAAGCGGCTCAATTTTGATTAGCAATTCATTTCAGAGATTCAGATGGCCCCTTACTTTGTTTTGTAAAGATTCAATCCGAATCTCCATAGCTTCGTAATTGTTTTGTTAAGATTTGTTCCTTTAGTGGCAACGGGGATACTTCTGAGGCTATTTTTCTCCATCATCAGAATGAAACTTGGCACACTTGTAGGCAACAATTATGACTTTAAGCCTGCCGAGTTTAAAAAAGTTTCGGTCACCCACTGATTTTTAGGATATTTTAAAAGATTTTACAAATATATATATATTAGGCCTGGGCAATCCATGGTTCTAAATGGTTCTAAAGTACGTACAAAACTAAAGCTCTGGTGGTGAAAACTAGGTGGCGCTTGCTTCTACAGTGTTGCTAAAGTTCTGGTGGTGAACATTTCAGAACTCTTAACAAAACTTTCAAAATTTAGTTATAAATGGCAGTTCCTAATTGGTTCTGTCTTAAAAATTGCCAATAATGAAATAATAATGACATTTTGAAAGTTTTGTTAGAGTTCTGAAATGTTCACCACCAGAACTTTAGCAACACTGTAGAAGCAAAGCACCAGCGCCACCTAGTGTTCACCACCAGAACTTTAGTTTTGTAAGTACTTTAGAACCATTTAGAACCATGGATTGCCCAGGCCTAATATATATTTTAAAAAACTACAAGAGGTATCCCATTGAATTTCTGCACATTGAGACAACCTAAGCAAGTCATCAATCTTGCAAAGTTTTAGAAACATTAATTCACCTACCAATTTTTAGAAAATTTTAAAAAGTTTTTTTCAATTAAAAAAATATATTTTAAAAACTGCAGCTTGAAACACTTCTATTTCGTTTCACAATGCTTCGGAGGGGATCCCATTCCAATGAGTAATTTGGAGATTTATATTACAAAATGGACCTCCAAAGCTTTGCACAGTCCTATTATTTACATTTACACCCTTCCTTTCCTCCCTTGAGGTCAAGCTTGCATACATGGCTATCATCCCCAACTTTATCTTCACAGCAATCTTACACAAGAGGCTGTGGGTGACACATTGTTCACACTCAGTATTATTTATTTAAAGCACATTGTTCTCACCCAGTACTATTTATTTTACAGTATGACTGTGTTAGAGTGTCATTTTGTGTCATTTTGGTTGGTGGTGTGCCCCAGGATTTTGCAAATGTAAAAAGTGTGCCGCAGCTCAAAAAAGGTTGGGAAACACTGCAGTATGTAATTGGTGATCCAATTATAATTTGAGGTGTGGAAGATTGCCCATTACTGAAGGCCAATGCCCAAAGGACTACGAGGATGGATAGGGATTTGAGTCTAGGACTCGATATGTATTTATTCCAGACCTATAACCGTGATAGTACTCTAGCTTTCCTGTGTTCCCCAAGGTCATGAATTTCAAGATTATATGATCGACTTTTTATTATTATTTATTATTTTATTATTATTTATTTCAACTTGATAAACTGCCCTTCCCGAGGCTCAGGGCGGTTTACAACATATAAAAACAGCATATAAAACACCTAAGATTAAAACGCATAAAATTACATCTTACTGTGCTGTTCCTTCCTTTTGTTTAGACATCCGTCTTCCTTCCAATATGACAGCATCGACTGCCTCATTTTGTGAGTACTAGTCAAAAGTTGAACATACATTTCTTTTTCCTCTTCCAGGGATCCTTAACTAGAAACACCCGGCCCATTAAGCTGTCAACCTTTGCAAGAAGACCTCCTACACCTTCCAACTCAAACAATTTCAACCATTCTCCTCACTCTTCTGGTGGCTCTAACAGCATTGCAGGAGTTAACAGGCATGGTGGAGAAATGCATAATAAATCAGGTGCTGATAGATA
Source organism: Anolis apletophallus (assembly GCA_030556195.1). Classification (NCBI taxonomy): domain Eukaryota; kingdom Metazoa; phylum Chordata; class Lepidosauria; order Squamata; family Anolidae; genus Anolis; species Anolis apletophallus. The sequence goes on from JARBWK010000007.1 coordinate 22,545,502, forward strand.
TAGATATTTATTCAGATACTAGCTGTACCACCACGCATTGCCAACCTTCCCTCCCTCTTTCTCTCCTTTTTTTCTTTCATTCTATCCCTTCCTTCTCTTCCTCTTCCCTTCCTTCCCCGTTTTATTTCCTTCTCTTTCTCCTCTTTCTTCCTTCTCTACCTATTCTTGGACTGCAACTCCCAGCAGTCCTCCTGATCTATCTACCTACCTATCTAATCTATCTATATAACTTGAGGATTGCTTGGAGTTGCAGTCCACAAATTGGAAATATGCAGAGATTGGGATGCTCTCAAAGAAATCCAATGAGAAGAAAGCTTGCAGCTTGGAAGCAGTGCATTTGAATCCTCCTCCTCTCCTAAAAGGCCTGGTCTAGGGGATGCTGGGAGCTGTAGTCCAAAAGAGAGTGTGGATATGCTATTGTGTGTTTTATTTGCCAGGGGAAGTTGTTTTTGCGCATGCGCTGTAGCCAGGGCCGGATCTTTATTTTATTTATTTATTTATTTGTGGGACTTCTCGGCCGCCGACTCCCGGGGGCTCGCGGCGGCTCACAGAGCCAGTGGCACAGTGCCATGGGTTGAGAACAATAACATAAAGCAGTTAAAAACACAGATTAAAACAGGCAGTACAGATTAAAAAGCAGCAGCAGAACTAAACAGCCAGGTAGAATCTACGCCGGCCAACTCTCCGAAGGCCTGTCTAAACAGGTGAGTTTTACAGGCCCGCCTGAACAAGAGTAGGTCGCGCAAGGCTCTGGTTTCAGCCGGGAGGGCGTTCCATAGCGTAGGAGCTATTACTGAGAACGCCCTCCGGCGAGTAGATGTTAGGTGGGCCAGCCTTAAGGGTGGAACTACTAGAAGGTTGGCCTCTTCAGACCGCAGTGATCTCGCTGGGCAATATGGGGTGAGGCGGTCCCTCAGGTACGCTGGCCCCAGGCCGTGGATGGCCTTGAAGGTAAGAACCAGCACTTTGAAGGCGACCCGGTGCTCAATAGGCAGCCAGTGCAGATCCTGCAAAATTGGTGTTATATGGCAGCCTGCTGGAGTCCCAGACAGGAGCCGGGCGGCAGTGTTCTGCACCAGCTTGAGCTTCCGGATCGACGACATAGGCAGGCCAACGTAAAGCGCGTTACAGTAATCTAGCCTCGAGATGACCGTGGCTTGGATCACCGTGGCTAGATCGTTCCGGGATAGGTAGGGGCAAGCCTCCTTGCCTGGCGGAGGTGGAAGAAGGCAGCCTTGCTGGCCATGGAGACCTGGGCCTCCATGGTCAGCTGGGAGTCCAAATGGACACCCAGGCTCTTCACTGACGGCGCTGGATGCAGCGCCGCCCCGTCCAGGGTCGGAAGCCGGCCACCCACCCCGCCCGGGCGGCCCAGCCACAAGATCTCCGTCTTCGCCGGATTCACCCTCAACCTACTGGCTCGCAGCCATCCAGTAACGGCTTCGAGGCAGTGTTGGAAATTATCGGGGACGGACTCCGGCCTGCCCTCTACCCTCAGAATGAGCTGGGTGTCATCAGCGTACTGGTGACAGACCAGCCCATAACTCGTCACCAGCTTTGCAAGCGGCTTCATGTAGATGTTGAATAAGAGGGGAGAGAATGGCCCCCTGGGGGACTCCACACACTAGTGGGGAGCCCTCGGAGACCACCCCGCCCCTCCTCACACGCTGAGACCGCTGGTGGAGGAAGGAGGCCAGCCATTTAAGGACTGTCCCCCTCACTCCAGCCATGGCCAGGCGGTGGATCAAAAGATTGTGGTCGACCGTGTCAAACGCTGCCGTGAGGTCCAATAACACGAGCAGCGCAGACCCGCCTTGGTCAAGCTGGCAGCGGAGTTGATCTGTGATAGAGACCAGAACCGTCTCCGTCCCGTGCCCCGAACGGAAGCCGGACTGGAAGGGGTCTAGCCATGCTGTGTCATCTAAGAAGGACTGCAGTTGCTCCATTACTGCCCTCTCAACCACCTTGCCCAGGTACGGAAGATTCGACACTGGGCGGTAGTTGGAGGGACCCGCAGGGTTCAATGATGGTTTCTTCAGTAATGGAGCTACCACCGCCTCTTTTAAGCACTCTGGAAAAACCCCTTGCTCAAGGGAGCTGTTAATGATATTCAACAGAGGCCCACGTAACCCCTCCCGGCAAGATCTAACAAGCCAGGAGGGGCACGGGTCGAGGGAGCAGGTGGTAGGACGAACTGCAGTCACTATCTTATCAACAGCATCTGCGTCCAGTGGCCGAAACCGGTCGAGGGTGGGCCGGCGGAGGGCCACGGAGTCTCTAGCTCTCTTACTGTATCAACTGTGGCCGGAAGGTCCCAGCGGAGGTTCAGTATCTTGTCTGTAAAAAGCTCTGAAAAGCACCGGCGGTGAGGGCCTGATCACTATTTTTTGGGACGGTAGGGACCGTCGTCAACGATCGAATTACCTTAAACAATTGGGCCGGGCGTGAGCTTGCAGACGCTATCAAGGCAGAGAAGTATACATTTTTGGCTGCCTTGACAGCATGCTCATAAGACTCTTTGAATAGCTTATAAGCTGATAGTGAGGCTCCGTCACGGAGTTTCCGCCACTCGCGCTCTAGCCGTCTCCTTTCCCGCTTCATGGTCCTGAGGTCTCCAGTATACCAAGGAGACCGATGATTGCGGGGCCGGAGAGGGCGCCTGGGAGCAATCTCGTCGAGGGCTCTGTCAGTGAGGTGTTCCAGGTCTGGAATTGAAGTCCCCAGAACACTAAGCCTGGGGAACCTCAATGCCCACTCCGACACAGTCTCCAGCAGCCGCGCCAGGCTTTCCGCCGGTGCGCTAGGCGCACGGTACACCAGCAGGATCGCCAGGCTCTCCGGGGACTCCCACACTAGACCGACACTCTCCAATCCCGAGGTGACAAGCGCAGGGATCGCTCTAAGATGTAAACCATCTTGCGGTAAGCAAGGTAGGCACGCGTTTATTTATTTATTTTATTTATTTATTTATTTATTTATTACCTCAAACTTCCTATACCGCCACTCCCCGAAGGCTCGGAGCGGTTTACAGTTTGAACATAGAAATACAGAGTACACAAACAAGACAATACGACCCAAAAGGAGGGGTACTACATCTAAGGGGGGGGAGGGAAGCCAGAGCTCACGGCCGCAGGACCGTGAGCTGTCAAGGGTCTAGCCTAAGGTGGCTCGACCATCGAACGGAGGGAGCCTGGGAGGGCCCCACAGGTCCGGCGATGTCCTACGGGTTCCCAGAACTGTTGGGGGGCGGTCACCACAAACCTGTGGGTCCGACCTCCCCATCGCCCGGATGTCAGATCCCCTGGTTGGAGAGTTCACTGGTAGGGGAGCCCTGTGTCTAAAATTGGCATTCCAGAAGGTCCTGGTAGGGAACCTTCTGGGTGCCAATGGGTCTGTCCGCCGGACCTCTCCCTCCTGGTTCCAGAGGGAGCAGGGGTCCCATCCTGCCAAGGGGTCCGCAGAGTCCTGAGTCGGGGGGGCTTCCGGGGCCTTACCGCCTCCGATAAGAGTCGCCCCCGCATCGACGGAGCAGTGGGAGGCCCAGTTCCAGGGACTCGGCTTCCAGGAGAGGGGGTCGTCCCGGCTGTCGGGTCTGTCCCGCTCTCAGGCTGGTTCTTCCTCCTCCTGCGACGTCGTCTCCTCTTCCGCCGGTTTAGGTGGGCCCGGGGCGGATCCACGTTAGGGGCCAGGTCCTCCAGAGGCGGGACGACTGGCGGGAGGCAACTTCCGGGTACTGCACCTCCTCCTCCGGAACCGATCCCATGGTCCTCCTCGAGGGCGAGGTCCTCCAAGGGCGGGACTTCCGGTGGGCGAACACTTCCGGGTCTTGTTTCGTCTTCCGGCCCGGGCACATGGAACAGGAGGGCGTCCCCAAGGCCAGTCGCCATGTTGGGTCGCTCCAGCTCCAGCTGACTCCCCCAGCTTCTCGCGTGGCGTCGGCGAGCGCGAGGATTCCGGGGAGTGCCAGGACAGCCGAAATGTCCAGGTCAGCCACCGAAGGGTCGACCGGAGGCAGTGGGTCCTCCAGGCTCGTCTGCGGGTCTCCGGCCAGGCTCATCTGCGGAACTGCGGCCATCTCCTCAGCGGAGGGTGGGCAGCGATTATCTGGTCGGGGGGTTGGTTGGACAGGGCACTGCGTCAGGTCCGTCCTCGGTGGTGGGCCTCCAGCTGACTCAACCGGCCTTGGGAGCTTCCTGATGGAAATGTCCCGGCCCTTGGTAGGGAAGTCCCACGAGTTATCCCAGGCAAAGTCTAGGTCCGGAGAGGGTTCTTGCTGGGGTCCTTGCTGGGGGCTGGTCTGGTAGTTGGAATCGCTGCCCGGGAGTGGGATCAGGGGGACGTGGGGACATGGCATGCCCATTCCCTCTAGTAGATCACCAAATCTCCTCCTGAAGTCTCCAATATGGGCCGCTACCTTATTGTATTCCGCAATCAGCTCCACCAGCCGGTTGGGGTCGGGGTGGATGGGCTGGTCGGAGGGTAGGGCCCGTGGTGCTGGTGAGCTGCTTCTAGGGTTTACGGGTTGCTGGCCCTGGCCTACTGCCGGGACCGCTTCCCCAGGGGGGGATTTTGGTCTACCCCTCTTGCCGAAGGCTCTTAGGAAGCGTGCGGAGGCCGGTGTTATCGGCCGGACGTACCACCGGGTCTGTTGCTCCCGCTGCTCGGCGTGAACTTCACCTGATGCCGGGTTCGGGGGGGATGATCCACCCGCTGGCCCATGCAACTTCAGGGACCTCCGGCGCAAGGTTGCTGCGTTCCCCAGCCAGATCAGGCTATTGGGGGCCTGTGGGTCACTAAAAATCATCTCCTGCGATGACTGGTCTAGCACGGACCCCCCCCCCCCCGGAGGGGTCCATGTGTCCAACAAGTGGCGTCCAGGGCAGAATCCAGGAAAATTGGCAGACAGTGCTGGAGCTCACCCGAAGGGACCTCTACAGCCGTCGCCATCTTGCACTCACCCCATTCAGGGGCGCATCTTAGTTGTCCCCGAGCCCCCTCCAACTCCCCGCTGCCACCGGTTGGTCCACGCGGCTTCTGCCTCCATGCCGACTCCGAGCACGGGCAGCATAGCCTGAGATCCAGAGGAGCCGGAGGAAGGGAGGCGAAGGAGGTCAGAGCGCAGAGGAAAGGGGGTGAGAGAAGGAGCGGCAGCCACCAGCCACAGCCAGCAGGTCGCCCAAAGCGGCCGGGGCCCGTTCCCACTTCTGCCAGTTGCCTGGGTGATGGCTCCCATACCTTTTCCGCCGCTGCCATGACGTCACACATGCCATTTTTCCTACCATTTAGGTGGGAACGAGAGGGGGCGTGGCTCCGCCCCGGCCACACCCTCTCATTCCCGCCGAAATGGTAGGGAAAATGGTGCGCGTGACGTCATGGCGGCGGCGGAAAAGGCATGGGAGCCATACACATCGTGTATGGCTCCCATATGGGCCATAGTGGGCCATAGTGACAACGACGCCATGCTGACTGCCGGGTACACATGCGCACCCGCCATGAGGCGGAAGACTGAGGAGGACGGAGAGTGAGGGGGCAGAGAGCAAGGGCTGGAGAGCGAGGGGGGCGCCAAAATAAGGTTTGCTTACTATTTTAAATTACCTTAGTCTGGCCCTGGCTGTAGCATCTTTTTGCTTTTTTGGTTTTGCGTTTTTCAGTGTTTTTATGAGTGATGGTCACTCGTTGGCCTGATAGGTGTCTTGTGTCCAAATTTGGTGACAATTCGCCCAGTGGTTTTTGAGTTATGTTAATCCCACAAACGAACTTACATTTTTATTTATATAGATGAAGATAGTTGTGTGTGTGTGTGTGAGAGAGAGAAAAAGTGGGTGGAGTTGACTTAGCTGCTCAAGCAATAAATATCATAGCAATTACTTTAATGCATACCTGGCTCTGCTTCATTTTTGTTTTTGTCTGCATAAACCTGACTTACCTGCCTTTTAAAGACATTCTTTATGTGTGTTCTCCTAGTTTCTATTCATGTTTTCTTGACACCTGCTTCTTTTCCTTAATGTTCCCCCATTGTTACTTTTTTGTGTTCCTCATACCTCCTAACCATAGTACTTCTGCTCACATCGGATTCTGCCTTACACCTGAAACGTAACCTGGGACAAACTAGCAATAAAGATGTTATGTACTTGGAAATTGACTTGAGGCCCTTCCACACAGTCACATAACCCAGAATATCAAGGCAGAAAATCCCACAATATCAGCTTTGAACTGGGATATCTGAGTCCATGCTGCCATATATTCCAGTTCAGATCCGATAACGTGGGATTTTATTCAGCTGTTTGGAATGGGCCTCTGATGTATGACAACCCTTCAGAGCAGGGGTCGGGAACCTTTTTGACTCAGAGAGACATGAATTCAAAATATTTGTAAATTTATTTCAGTGAGAGCCATATAATATATAATATATATTTTAAGACTGAATTCAACTAAATGTGAGTAAATACGTACAGTATATACGTACATACTATGAGAAAATGATTCCCCCAGCAGAATGACGGGACACTTCAAACCTGGCTCTGCAAAAGGCATGCTCAGGACTCTGGGAAGGAAGAGAAGACGGAAGGAAGGAAGGGGGAAAGAAAGAAAGAAAGACAGAGTAAATAAAGGAGTGAGGCCTTGCATTCACCCCTCGTCCCTTCCAAGTCCGGCAAGGGCGAGAGGTGAGTGGCGAAGGCGCCCTGCATGGCCTTGTCCCTTCTCGCGCACGCCTTTGCCTCCAAGTTCTTCCTCCTGACTCCCTGTATCCCTGTGGGAAGAGAAGGAGGAGCCAACCAGGAGCGCCTGGCTGTTTGGCTCGCACAAGAGCCAGCAGCCATTTTTGTAGAGGCAAAGGGGGTGGCGAGCCAGATGTCATCGTCAAAAGAGCCACATCTGGCTCGCGAGCCATAGGTTCCTGACCCCTGCTTCAGAGGAATTTGCCATTACTCTTCTCTGAGGATGAGAAAGTATAACTTGCTGTGATCAGTGTATTTCCCTCAGTGAACATGATGGTGGTGGGGTACAAATAAAGATGATGACGATGATTATTATTATTATTATTACACATGTGAATGTATTTTTGTGCCCAATTTATTTTTAGGTGGAAGTGCGGATAGTGTTTTGTCTCAAATTGCAGCTCAAAGGAAAAAAGCTGCTGGTATCCCTGAACAAAAGCCAAACAAACAGCAGATGCCAGTAGATCCAGCTCCTTCATCTTCTCCTCCTGGGGTGGAAACAAGTACACAAGCCATCATCAGTGCACACACTCTGAAGGTTTTAGAAATTATTTATTTTAAATTAGAATATGCCTCCTTTAGAGTTCAAACAGCATAGAAGTTGTTGATGGCGTTCATGAGTAACTCAGGAGCCCTTGGTGACGTAAGGGGTTAAGCCAGTGGTTCTTAACCTGTGGGCCGCGGACCACCAGTGGACCGTGAGAATGAAAATCTGGTCTGCAAGCCTCCTTCCTCTTTATTTTATTTCAGCTCCTTTTGCACCACGTGCCACACCTTCGCTGTCACTGGCCAGCCCTTGGATAGACCATATCAGCTCTAGATCAGTGCTGTCCAACTTCTTCCGGCCCAGGGCCGGAAGAGTGGATCACCTGGGGGCGCAGGTGATCAGTGAGCAGGGGCGGGGCCGATAGCGGGGCGGGGCGGGCGGGGCGGGGCCAGCTGACTTCCTCCTCCTTCGCCCATCCCCCCCCCGCAGATGCGCCGCGGTGCGGGGAAGGAGGAGGGGCGAAGAGGAGGAGCCAGCTGTCTTCCTCCTGCCTGTATCGCCCCCTCCGTCCCTCTCTCGGCGCCGCTGTTGCGAGGCAGTTCGCAGTGGCGCCGCCGAGAAAGGGAGAAGGGGCGATCCAGGCAGGAGGAAGATAGCTGGCCCCTCCTCCCTGTACCGCCGCCTTGTCCCTTTCTCGGCGGCGCCGCTGCAAACTGCCTCGCAATGGCGGCGCCGAGAGAGGGAGAAGGGGCGATCCAGGCAGGAGGAAGAGAGCTGGCTCCTCCTCCCTGCCTGGATCGGTTCTCCGTCCCTCTCTCGGTGCCGAAAAGGGCAGAAGGCGGCGCCAACGGCAGCGCGTCACAGGCCTGGCATGACGCGCTGCCCCTTGGCACCGCCTCTCCTCCTTTCGGCGCCCCTCCCTTCTAGGGCCGGGAAGCCGCCGAAAAGGAGGTAGGCGGTGCCAAGAGCAGCGCGTCACGCCAGGCCTGTGACGCGCTGCTCTTGGCGCCGCCTACTCCTCCTTTTTCGGCTCCCCTGCCCTAGGTAGGGAGGGGGGCGCCGAAAAGGAGGAGCTAGCTCTCTTCCTCCTCCCTGCCCCGCCTCCCCCTCCCCCCCGGCCGCCATTTTTAAAAAAAATCGATTTTTTTTAAAAAACAAAATTTAAAAATGGCGGCTGAGGGCATAGGTGGGGCCGTGTCCAACAGGCTACGGGGCCGGATCCGGCCCCGGGCCGCCAGTTGGACAGCCCTGCTCTAGATGATTAAATATGGTTTTCTGTGGGCACGCAGATGGCGACTACTGGGTGGCATATCTTCTGCATCAGAAACTAGAGATGACGTGGTCTATCCAATGCAATTTCCTGAATCAGCACCCCAAATAACCAATCCAAATCGAAAGTTCACCAAAAATTGATTCGTAACCCTTTTGGTACTAATGTTGGAAAGTGGTCCCTGGTCAAAGTGGTCCCTGGTCAAAAAAAAGGTTTGGAACCACTGGGTTAAACCCTTATGTTGACAGGACTGCTGACTGAAATATGGTGGTTCAAATCCAGGGAGCGAGGTGAGCTCCCGTCTGTCAGCTCCAGCTTCCCATGTGGGGACACGAGAGAAGCCTCCTAAAGGATGGTAAAGCACCTGGGTGTCCCCTGGGTGGTGTCCTTGCAGATGGCCAATTCTCTCACACCAGAAGTGACTTGCAGTTTCTCAAGTTGCTTCTGACATGAAGAAAAAGGAAATAAATAAGCAAGACTACATGGCTTAGGTCTAGATTATTTGAAGGGCTGTATCTCTCTGTCCCCCGTCCCCCCACACGCACACACTGGTGAGACATATACAATCATCTGGGGAGGACCTTCCCTCTGCCCATTCGCTCAAGCGCATTAGGTGTGACCACAGGAGCGGGCCTTTTTGGTGGCTGCTCCCATTTTGAATTCCCTCCCAAGAGAGACTGGGGGGGGGGGGTCGGGGTCATCTCCATTTGCCTTTCACAGGCAAGTTAAAACATTTCCATGAAGCTTTTAGGGGAGGATGAGGGACACACTGTTAAGGAGGTTGTGGTTGGGATTTTGGAAGGGTATTTAATTTTAAATGTAATCTTAGTTGTATTTTTATTGTTTCTTAACTGTATTTTAACTTGTATTCATGAGACCAATATCCAATTGTTTTTTATATATATTTGCTGTGTTTTTAAATTTTATTAAGATGTGTCATGTTATTGTAAGCCACCTTGAGTCCCTATGGGGAAAAGTGTAGGAAAGAATAAAGTTAATTATGCTACTTCTTCTTTTTCTTCTTCTTCTACTACTACTACTGATGATAATAATAATAATTTCTGTAGTTCCAATTTGTGTATTTACGGCTGGATCTACACTGCCCTATATCCCAGAACCTGATACCAGATGATCTGTTTGAACTGGATTATATGAGGCCCCTTCAACAGTACTATATAAAATCCAGATTATCTGCTTTCTACTGGATTGGCATGTTTGTATGTTGATATGTTTTGTATTCACATTGGCATTTACTGCATTTATTGTATGTATGCATGGATTAGTGTGTATGTTTTGTATGATTTGATATGGTCAAAATTGACTAATCAATAAAAGTATGTGTGTGTGTGTGTGTGTGTGTATATATATATATCTGGATTATAAAGCAGTGTAGACTCATATAATCCAGTTCAAAGCAGATAATGTGGATTATCTGCTTTGATAATCTGAATTATTTGGCAGTTTAGAAGGGGCATGAGTCTATACTGCCAGATAATCTGGAATCCTGGGATATAGGGCAATGTAGATCCAGCCTATGTTAACCAAAACATGTTTTTTTTCTCGAAAGAGCAGATCCATTTCAAGGGTTTGGGGGCAGGCAACTCAAAATCTCCCCGAATTTTCCATTTGTCAATATTGTTTGTAAATATATGGTACTCAATAGGGTCAGAAAACTACCTTATTTAAGTTTTTTTAAAAAATACTGATATGGATATTCAAGAATAGTGTCATAAAGAAAGCTGGGCTGCTGATTTGAAGAGGAAAATCAAGCCCATCCATACACCAAGTGTGTTTGGTTCTGGATTTTTTTTCCTTTTAAAAAAAATTGTAGCAGATGTCTTCATATTCTAGGTAGGTGACTCAACTGTTACAATCATGTCAATTTCCAAATATAGGCAGTAGGAACACAAATTGTCTTTAAACGTTCTTATACAAGAAGATACAAAATATCCAAGATAAAGATGTTCTGTACTTTTTGTGGAGCCCCCGGTGGCGCAGTGTATTAAACCACTGAGCTGCTGAACTTACTGACCGAAAGGTCAGCGGTTTGAATCTGGGAGTAGGGTGAGCTCCTGCTGTTAGCTCCAGATTCTGCCAACCTAGCAGTTTGAAAACATGCAAATGTGAGTAGATCAATAGGTACTGTTCCGGCGGGAAGGTAATGGTGCTCCATGCAGTCATGCTGGCCACATGACCTTGGAGGCATCTACGAACAATGCCAGCTCTTCGGCTTAGAAATTGAGATGAGCACCACCTCCTAGAGTCGAAAAGAAAAACATCACTCCTATGGGCACCTCCCAGACTTAGCCTGAGTTACTGGAACTATTTTAATTAATTTCCTATTCTTTTAGCTTTTAACTATTGAACTGTTTTATGTGTTTTATGTGTAAGTCGCCCGGAGCACTGACGTGGAGGGCGACTCATAAATAATAAAATCAATCAATCAATCAATCCTATGGTACATTTCAATAAGAGGCATATTTTTAATATGTTCACTCAAACAGAAGTTGGATGTGAAGAAGAAGCCTCCGTCTGAGAATTCCTCTACTTCTAAAAGCACATCCCCAACTCTCACCCCTTCGCCATCTCCATCGTTGTCACCCAAGGTTCAAAGCACAGAGTCCTCAATATCTTCCTCCCAACGACAAGGGAAAAGTAGTGGGGGTTCAAGCAGTGGCACTTTAACGGATGACGGTGAGTAGACCCAGGATCAGAAGGAAACTGAGGGTGGAATACCACAAATTAAACAAAGAACAACATGCAGGGTAGAAATGCACTAAAGCATCAAAAGGTTAGACAATGTATGAGTATAGAAAGTATATCATATTATATATATTATATGAATCCAATGAAGTAAATATAACATTTCTAAACGACTGCTACAGACCCACAAAAAAGGTAAGTAAGGCGCCCAACATAATAATATGTAAACATCTAATATCCCTGTAATAAGCCTTGTGGCAAGTGGTTCGTATCCAGGATGGCAGAATAAATGTCTGTACTTCAACCCGAGGATCTTGACAAGTCCGGGAAAATCCAGGATATATCAATAGTTCAAAGGCGTAGTGTCAAAATACTGAAACAATGTTCCCTCTGGTGTAAGCAGCATGAGAAAGAAGTATCAGTCGCCAAATCTTGAATGAATCAGATTATAAAGTAATCCAGCGTACGCCTGTGCTAATGGAAGCTGAAATCAGTGAATTCGGAGCCTTCTAGTTTGCGTGGAGTACTCCAACCCAGATACGGGAAGCAAATGCTGAGAGCCAAAGCTTGCTAAGCCAAATGCAAAGAGCCGAAGCTTGCAGGAGCCGAAGCTTGCCGACGGAGTATGAAATACACAATCGTGTGCCCGAGAAACCATTTCGCTCATTACATGAAGTTTGGCATTTGGCTTAGCAAGCTTCGGCTCTCAGCATTTGCTTCCCGTATCTGGGTTGGAGTACTCCACGCAAACTAGGAGGCTCCGAAGTCACCAATTTTGGCGGCAAGCTTCGCTCTGGCAAGCTTCGGCTCTTTACATTTGGCTTAGCAAGCTTCGGCTCTCAGTATTTGCTTCCTGTATCTGGGTTGGAGTACTCCACGCAAACTAGGAGGCTTCGAATTCACCGATTTCAGTGGCAAGCTTCGGCTCTGGCAAGCTTCGGCTCTCAAGCTTCGGCTCTCAGCATTTGCTTCCCATATGAAATATGAGGGACCGCCTTACCCCGTATTCTCCCCCGAGATCACTGCGCTCAGATGAACAGAATCTGCTGTTAGTGCCATCAATCCGCTCCTGCCATCTATCGACGACCAGACAGAGAACTTTCTCTGTAGCGGCACCGGTGCTCTGGAATGCCCTCCCGGACAGTACCCGAGCTATCTCGGAACTGGCCCCCTTTCGGAGGGCTTGTAAGACTGCCCTTTTTGGCTTAGCCTTTAATTAGGCACACTGGACTAAGAACCATGTCGTATGTCTTCCCATACCCTGTGCGGTGATGTAATGTGTTTTAATGTGCTTTTATGTTTTTATGCTTTTATTGTAGGGCCGCATGTCGACATGTTGTGACATGTTGCCCGTTATATCTACTGTTATCCGCCCCGAGCCTGCTGGGAGGAGCGGAATACAAAAATGAACAATAAATAAATAAATATCTGGGTTGGAGTACTCCATGCAAACTAGGAGGCTCCGAATTCACCGATTTCGGCTTCCATTAGCACAGACGTCCGCTGGATTACTTTATAATCAGTTTCATTCAAGATTTGGTGACTGATACTTCTTTCTCATGCTGCTTACCTCAGAGGGAACATTGTTTCAGTATTTTGACACTGCGCCTATTGATATATCCTGGATTTTCCCGGACTTGTCACGATCCTCGGGTTGAAGTACAGACATTTATTCTGCCATCGTGGATTTGAACCACTTGCCGCAAGACTTATTACAGGGATATTGGATGTTTACATATTATTATGTTGGGCGCCTTACTTACCTTTTCTGTGGGTCTGTAGCAGTCGTTTAGAAATGTTATGTTTACTTCATTGGATTCATATATATAATATAATGATATACTTTCTATACTCATATACTCGTACATTGTCTAACTTTTTGATGCTTTAGTGCATTTCTACCCTGCGTGGTGTTCTTTGTTTAGACCCAGGATCAGCCAGGTCATATGAGATGTAGCCCTTGCTCTTAGAGCATGTGGCTGGCTTTGTGTGTCTGAATGATCTCTGAATGAACGGCTTGGGATGTTACAGAAACACTTCTCACAAGCCTATTCATTTTCAATATACTGCACAGAAGGTTCTTGAAAGGAACAAGAAGAGATCATGTCTCCTTGTATACTGATATTCTACGCTTCCAGTGGTTCACCCACTGCGATGTTGACACCCACCAAAGGGAAGAAAGTTATCCTATTTCCTTGATAACAATCAGAGAGCTCTCTACTAAGTAGATCAAGTCAGCTCAAATGATACTGTTGACTTTTAAGAGTATGGTTTTTAATTTGATTTTAAATTCTATTGATGATAGTTTCATTATATGAATATGATGCTTTTATTATATGTTAGTTTATATTTGTTTACTTCACTTTAACTCTTGTAAGCTATCTTGGTTTCCAGGAAGAGGTGAAATATAAATAAATAAAGTATTAGAAAAGAAGGAAGCTACTTCTTTGGAGGCTTTTAAACAGAGGCTGGGTGGCTATGTGTTGGGGTACTTTGTTCTTTTCCTGCATGGCACGCAGTCTCGTCCAAGTCTATGATTCTAATATGAATTTAAAAGTTCCCTCAAGACATTTCCCTTATTGGCCCTCATTCTCAACAGACCACCTCTCAGTATGTTCTCTGAAGAGTTAAAGAGTGTTATGCTGGTAATCCCATATTAATGTGTTTGAAAGATAAAAGACAAGTACCATTTTAGGTTGCATTGCTCTGATGGTTTTGTTGGGCATTTTTAGGTTCAGGGGAGAATGTGTTGGCTAGACTATGTTATGATTTTGCCTCTTAGTTCAAAATGTTCATCCACAAAAATATATTTATGATGCCCAGCCTTCACAAAACAAAACAAAAAACCAATATTATTTTCTTGTGTTAATTTAAAGATGAACTCACGGGGATCCTTAAAAAACTCTCCCTTGAGAAGTATCAGCCGATTTTTGAAGAGCAGGAGGTAAAGTTTTATTTCAACGTTTTTTCTTTGCTTCTTGTTAATTGCTGTATTTTGCATGTGAATAAACATGCTTGTGTGCATGCCTGACTGAAACTTTGGTTGTGTACAATCACTACATATTATGACTGTTAAAAACCACTTTTTTCTAGTAGTGTTAAATTTTATTATCTGGCTTTTCGGAAACAATGTTTTCAAAGAGATTCACAGGAAGTGACAGATAACCTGATGAAAATTATTGTTTATGCAGAGAAAAAAATGCAAGGCGTTATTTCTAAATATGTTTTCATCATCCAAGCCAAATCATTTGTGTTCAGCTGAAGTTTGGACAATTATTTAAGGTACAGATACAAAGTGTATGGCTTGTGCTGTGTCTGCCCTATTCAGACAAATTGCTAGCTTCCTCACTTCCGAAAGCCTATTTCCCTTCCACCGCTTAGAGCAGTGGTTATCAATCAGTGGGATCCCAGATGTTTTAGCCTTCAACTCTCAGAACTCGTAACAGCTGGTAAACTGGCTGAGATTTCTGGGGGTTGTAAGTCAAAACACCTCAGGACCCACAGGTTGAGAACCACTGGCTTAGGGGGTGCTTTGATTGTTCTTTTCGTGCATGGCAGAAGGGAGTTGAATTGAATGCCCCCTGGGGTTTTTGCTATTAGATGATGATGATGATGATGATGATGATTACAAAGGACTCAGTGGACATCTGTTGGGTGGTGCTTTGATTGCGTTTTGCGAACATGGTAAAAGGGGATTAGACTGGTGGGGTTTTCAACTGAAATACTGTTGAGTTTATGTTGGTCAAAAGTTTGCCCATGCCTGAGATAGACACACACACACACACAATTTATTTACTATTTTTATATGCCGCCCTTCTCAACCCCGAAGGGGACTCAGAGCGGCTTACAGCAAACAACAATACTGCCAGAGTGGCTTACAATGTGCATATAACAGTATTGCCGGAGTGGCTTACAGCAAACTGAAAAAACAACAATTAACATTACTGTCATAGCACAACATCAGCACTACGCATCATATTGCACTACAACATATCGCAATATTGTTAGCAATACTGCATGTAATACAAATATACAAATGATAATATCACGATATAATTATTATATCACATTATCATTGGCAGTATTATACTGTGTTACATTACAACACCACCAATACCAAATGCATATTCCACACACCATAACGTAATCAAGGAAGGAAGCCAAGATGGTGGTTGCTCAGTAGCAGCAATGGAGGCCTGCCGATAGAGAGCCTGTTGGTGAAGGATCTGGTGGTAGTCTTTAGTCCTCTTCACTATTATATTATATTGTATTACAGATAAACATTTCTTGGGGCTCCAATAATAATCATCATCATCATCATCATCATCATCATCTTTATTTGTACCCCGCCACCATCTCCTCAATTGGGACTCGGGGCAGCTAACGTGAGGCTGAGCCCTTTTAAAATACAATACAATACAGTAAAATGCAAAATACAAAACAAAATACATTAATAATAATAATAATACAAGTACAATAACAAATAAAATGATACAAGAAATTAACACAATACAACCGAACAGGATGGGCGGGCCAAATGGGCAAGATAAAATAATAAAACCCTGGGTGAGATAGGTGTAGGGGATAGCAAATGAGGGGGCCCAACAAAATGAAATAGTGGGGGCATTTACTTCAAAAAGGACTCCGCAGCTGAAAAAGTTTGAGAGCCCCTGCTTCCTAAATGGTGGGTCCTGACCCAAAATGAGGTTGGGGGTCACAAAGATTTCGCAACAGGAAAACCCTTCTGAACCCCATCCATTTGCACAAATCTGTGAGCAACAACATGCAGTGTTTACAGTGGACTCTGAAAAGGCTGCCTAAGCTGCATTTCACACAAAGGAAAATCAGATGGTCTAGCAAGCCTTGTGAATACTGTTTTATTATGTTTGGTTTTGATATACCTCTTTTATTAACCCAGGGTTGCATAAAACCCGCCCCAAGAAGTCGACTGAGGTATAAGCCAAAGCCAAAACTTAGGCCCTTTCTATACTGCCATAAAATAATAATAATAATAATCTTTATTATTATTATATCAGGGACTGAGGCGGCTTACATGAGGCCAAGCCCAGAATCCATATTATTAAAGCAGATAATCCACATCTGCTTTGAACTGGATTATATGAATCTCTACTGTCATACAATCCAGTTCAAAGCGGAAGGTGGACGAGTCGGACTAAGACTCGCCCTCCTTCTGACCTACGTGCTATCCCTAGGCACTCAGATGGGGAAGTTCCAATTAACTCTCCTCCAACTCTGGTACTGGTGAACACTAGGTCCGTGCGAAACAAAACTGGGACCATTAGGGACTTCCTCCTGGGAAAGAAGGTAGATCTAGCCTGCCTCACTGAGACATGGCTGCAGGAGGGGGACGAGGTCCTTCTGCACGAGTTGGCATCCCCAGGGTTTACCACCAGTTACCAGATGAGGACAGAGAGACGGGGGGGGGGAGGGGTGGCCATTCTCAGTCGAGACACCTTTAATTCCAGGACGATTCCGACCCGAACATCCCAGGAATAGAATGCACGAGCCTGGTGTGGGACCTTAGTGAGAGTGTGGCCTTCCTGTTGGTGTACCGAGCACCCAACGCACCGGCAGGGAGTCTACCCAGGCTGCTGGAGGTGGTCTCGGAGTGGGCATTGAGGTTCCCCAGGCTTATTGTCCTGGGGGACTTCAATGTCCACGCCGAGGCCCCCTCAACGGCGGCCATGGACTTGATGTCCACCATGGAGGCATTAGGTCTCTCACTCTGTAAGACCGCCCCACACATCAGGCCGGGCACACCCTGGATTTGATCTTCGCGACCGGAATTCAAGTGACCCTAGCCTCTTTAGAAGAGGTTCCATGGTCGGATCACAGTGTCCTGGAAGTCCGCCTTGAAGTGGCCCCCCCTCCCGGTAAGGGTGCCGAACCCATTCTGGTTCACCCAAGGAGACTTATGGAACCCACCAGGTTCCTGAATGCTCTGAGGGATTTGGAACTCCCCAGCGACTCAGTCGACAGTCAAGTGGACTGCTGGAACACCTCTCTGACCACGGCCTTAGACGAGATCGCCCCCAGACGCTCTCTCATCCCCCGTCGAAATCGCGCTCCTTGGTTTACCGAGGAGCTTGAGCTTATGAAACGGAGGAAGAGACAGTTAGAGGGGTGTGGCGGGATCTCCGTGACGGAGCATCGAAATTAGCTTATAAACAATTTAAGGATGTTTATGAGCGTGCTATCAAGGAGGCCAAAAGGTCTATTACTCCTCCTTGATAGAGTCGGCCAGTTCACGCCCAGCTCAACTTTTAGAATAATTCAGTCTCTGACCACAATTCCGACGGTCCTAAACGATAAGGATTTGGCTCCCACAGCTGAGGCTTTCCAGAACTATTTTGCTGACAAAATTTCGACTCTCCGCCGGGACATCCCAGTCACCCTTGATACAGTGGTTGAACTCGAGACTCCGCCGCCACTCGGCGGGCCCACCTTCACCCGTTTCCAATTGCTGGACGCAGCAGCTGTCGATAAGTTACTTGCTGCAGCCAGACCAACTACTTGCTCCTCGACCCGTGCCCCTCCTGGCTAATTAGATCTTGCCGGGAGGGGTTACGTGGCCCCCTGGGCACGATCATAAATAGCTCCCTTGAGCAAGGAGTCTTCCCGGGGACTGAAAGAGGCTATGGTAAGACTGCTGCTGAAGAAGCCGGTTAGATCCTTCGGCTCCCTCAAATTACAGGCCGGTTTCCAACTTGCCTTTTCTAGGCAAAGTAATTGAGAGGGCAGCAGCGGATCAGCTGCAGCGGTTCTTAGAAGACACAGCTGGACTTGATCCCTTCCAGTCCGGCTTCCGTATTGGGCATGGGACGGAGACCGTGCTTGCCGCCATTACAGACCAACCGCGCCAGCTGGACCAGGGTGGGTCAGCCCTGCTTGTTCTGTTAGATCTAACAGCAGCGTTCGATACCGTAGATCATGCATTGTTGGCCCACCGTTTAGCCGTGACCGGGGTGAGGGGACTGCCCTTAAGTGGGGGGCCTCCCTCCTCCGGGACCGGGGACAACGTGTGGAGAGGGGAGAGGAGGTCTCCGGGAGACTCCCATTAAGTTGCAGGGTCCCCCAGGGGGCCATCCCCTCACCCTTATTATTCAACATTTATATGCGCCCCCTGGCACAGCTGGTTCACAACTTTGGTCTGGAGTGTTATCAGTATGCGGATGACACCCAGCTTCTGCTGAGAATGGACGGCAGGCAGGATACCGTACCCGATTGTTTCCATCTATGCCTTGAAGCCGTGACTGGTTGGCTGCGTGCCAGCCGGCTGAAGGTGAATCCGTCGAAGACGGAAATCTTGTGGCCCGGTCGCCCTGGGCTGGATGAGTGCCGGTTGCCTACCCAGGATGGCGAGCAGCTCAGCCCGTCATCCCCAGTAAAGAGTTTAGGTGTCCACTGGACCCTTTGCTGACCATGGAGACTCAGGTCGCCATGGTCAGCAAACACGGCGTTCTACCATCTTCGCCAGGCTAGGCGACTGGCGCCCTACCTGTCAGGGACGACCTGGCCACGGTGATCCAGGTGACGGTCATCTCGAGGCTGGACTTCCCCTGGCGACACAGTCCGGAAACTCAAGCTGGTGCAGAATGCTGCTGCTCGCTTGCTGGTGGGAGCACCAGTGAGGAGCATATTACACCTACTCTACGGCACCGGCACTGGCTTCCTCTCGAGTACCGGATTGCCTTCACGGTGTTGGTGTTAACCTTTCAGGCCTTGCACGGTCTAGGGCCTGAGTACCTAAGGGACCGCCTTACCCCGTACGTTCCCCCGAGACCACTGCGCTCGGAAGAGCAGAACCTGTTGGTTGTTCCATCACCCAATTCCTGCCACTTGTCCAGTACAAGACAACGGGCCTTTTCATTTGTGGCTCCCATGTCCTGGAATTCGCTACCCAACCACGTCCGGGCAATACATGAACTTGGTCCTTTCCGAAGAGCCTGTAAGACTGTCCTTTTTAGAACAGCCTTCGGCTGATCCGAACGAAGAGGCTCACTAATACTCGAACCCAAGACCGATGACTTGTAATCAGTTGGCTATGGATTATGACTGTGTTTTTATTGTTTTATCGCTGTACATTTGTATTGTACATTTTATCTTTGTTGTGATCCGCCCCGAGCCTGCTGGGAGGAGCGGAATATAAAATTGACTAATAAATAAATAAATAAATATAATGTGGATATTATATGGCGGTGTAGATGGGGTCTAACTGTTTCTTCCAACTTCCATGTATGACAAATAGCTTTTGCAGGTGGTATGGAAGGTTTCTATGACTGTTCATCCATTCCTCGTAACCACAAGAGTTTCTTTTTACTATAAAACAAGTTGCTTTACCACACACAAAAATTATATGTATTATACCAGTGTTTTTCAACCTTTTTTGAGCCGCGGCACATTTTTTCATTTACAAAATCCTGGGGCACACCACCAACCAAAATGACACAAAATGACACACTAACACAGTAATACATATAGTTAATATGTTTTTAAATGTATTTATACACTCAGTGTGAAACCTGGATTTGTTTCGATGAACACAAAATATAGTTATATAGTATATTATTATATTGCATTACATTACAACATTATCAATATTATATGTATACACAATATACGTATAACATACTATATTAGACTATAATATCAAATACAACATATTATGTCATTGTCACAGTACAACAATTACATACCACATTGAATTATAACAATTATATCGCAATATTATTCGCAATATTACATGTAACATTATAATATCTTAATTTTAAATTGTGGTGCCCAGAACAGGACACAGTGTTGGAGTTGAAGTCCAAAACACCTGGAGGAAGGCCCAAGTTTGACCATATGTAGTCTAAACCTTCTTCCAAACCCTTAATAAAGATGCTGCCTGCCTTAATGTATAGCCAGAGTCTCCATGCCCATCTGTCGGGAGGGCTTGGATGGTGCCTTCCTGCTTGACTGAAGGGGGTCAGGCTGGATGGCCTTTGGGGGACCCATATTTCTCCCACGAGTTCCCTTCCCTCCTTTCCCTTGTTAGCTGGCTGACTGCCTGCCTACCTACCTGCCCCTCCGGCTGCTTGCCTGCCTGCCTGCCTGCCTTCAGCGCTCGGGCGCCGCTGCTCTCTGACTCACACCTCGCATAGCGCCAACAGGGCTGGACTGGACCGGAGCGGAAGGGAAGGGAACGGGCCCAAACAGGTCCGCCCTACCGGAAACAGGGACCCACGCGCTGAGGTTCCGGAGACAGAGTAGCAAACTTTAGACATGACATCAGATAGATTAGAATCTAATTTCCCACGGCACACCTGATGATCTCTCACAGCACACCGGTTGGGAAACACTGTATTAGACAGCGAGAGAAAGAGAGAGAAAGCACAGGCTGAGGTGGAATTTATTAGCAGACTGCAGGGATTGAGGGGCAAAGAAATGCACGTGGGGCCAAATACCGCTCATCAGCTACAATTTCCCCAGCTCTGCTCTAGTGCTTTAGCTAGACACTTGCCATCCATTCTTTCCTTTCAAAGTGAAGGTTTCCAGTGCATTGTGTGCCTTCGGGACATGTTGAGTGCATTCTTGCTCAGTTCTCTTCTTACTGCTATGTTTGCAACTCTTCCTTTAAAAAAAAACCCCAACCAAACTAGTATGTTTGTCTTTTAAAAATTCTGCACCTTGCAAAAAGATGTGGCTTTTTAAAGAGCAGTCAATGTCTTTTCAAAGCATACATTATTACTCATGTGCATTGTTTGAATGAATGTAAGTGATATTTTAGGATCACAAAGCAAAAATCTGGAGAGGGGTTTTTTTCCAGTTCATTGCTCCCCAAATATAGGTCCAAATGCTTTTGACATATGATGGTTTCTTTCTTTGAGCTGAAATGGAATAGCCATTTGGTGCTCAATTAAGCATGTTCTGCTGTAACATAAACCCTTCAAGTCCCTCCAGAAAGGAGTTGTGCTTTGTTATTATTATTGTTATACTATTTACTTTGTTATCATACAATTCCTTACAACAATGCAGTTTTTTTTAAAGCCATTATCTCTACACTTCATATGCAGGGAGCTGAAGAGGGCAAGACACTTGCATGGAGCCATCTATTGAATTCATAAAATCCATATATATATGTGTATACACACACACACAGAGACCAGGGTTTCTTCACTTCCTCATTATAGCTTTAACACTTTAGACAAATTATACATTTACTATAGTATTATATCTTCAAACCCTGAAAAGAAATAAAAGATAGAACATTATATGAGGTCTTTAATAATGATTTGGATAGAGGAGAATGTAAATATACTCTTTGCATTATACCATTGTCGCCTACAATATCTTATCTCTATATATAATAAAAGGGAATGTTTGTATGTTTGTGTGTTTGTATGTACGTATGTGCCAGCTTTCTGATTGGCTCCCCAGGCTCTACATTCCCACAACATGATTGGTTGGCACTGAGGGACTACTTGCATTATGGACTCTTATTGGCCATCATCCATTCTCTGATGGAGGATTTGCTAAACCGGCTCTGATTGGCCATGCCTCTACATTCAAACTTCATGATTGGTTCCCACTCAGTGAGATTTTGCTACACCATCTCGGATTGGCTAGCATTCCTCCCTCCTTAATCTCTAAGGTCTCACAGACAAACAGGCTTCCTTTAGCTTATTTTACAAACTAGGCCTCTAGGACTTCCTCCACTTGATTCTCCTGGCTAGGCCTCAGCCTGATTTCACAGTAAGACTTACTTTACTTATTTCTCCTGACTAGGCCCCCTGCAAAAACAGAAAAAGACTACACTTGCCACACAGCCCCCCCCCCACGACCCACTCTACATCCTGGATGATGGGACTTGAAGTACCTTCACTAACTTCCTAAGAGCACCGTGACCCTCATCCAATCACCAATACAGACCAAACTTCCCACACAAAGCCCCCATGACCTACTGCAGTTTGGAGGAGGGTGCACCACAGATTATGGGACTTGCAGTACCTTCACTAATTCCATGATACCACTGCAACTCCTTATAATAATGGATCAAGACCAAACTTCCCTCACAGAGCCCCCATTGCCCACTCTACATCCTGCTGCACTTTGGGGGGACGATGCACCACAGATGATGGGACTTGCAGGACCTACACTAATTCCATAATACCACAGCAACTCCTTATAATACGGGATCAAGACCACACTTCGCACACAGAACCCCCATGACCCAGTCTACATCCTGCTGCAGTTTGGGGGAGGGTACACCACAGATGATGGGACTTGCAATACCATCACTAATTCCATGACACCACTGCAACTCCTTATAATGATGGATCACAACCAAACGTGACACACGTAGCCCCCATGGCCCACTCCACATACTCCTGCAGTTCGGAGGAGCACTGACCACACATGATGGGACTTGCAGTACCTTCTCCAATTTCATGAGACCACACTTACTCCCAATACTGATGGATCTCAGCCAAACATGTTACTCAGAGCCCTCATGACCCACGCTACATTCTGCTACTGTTTCGAGGAGAATGAACCATGACCAATGGGAATCACTAACTTCCAGAAACCACTGCGAGCCACATAAACCTCTGATAAGGACCAACCTTAACACACAATGCCTTTCTCAAATGACCCAGGCACCGCCGGGTCCCCAAGCTAGTACCATATACTGTATACTCAAGTATAAGCCGGGTTTTTCAGCCCTGAAAAAGGCCCCCTCGGCTTATACTCAAGTCAAAGTTATTTATTATTTTACTCTGTTATTATTATTATTGCATTTACATTATTTTACTGTATTGTTTTCATTACATTTATTATTTTACTCTATTAGTATACTGACACAAAAACGCAGTATGACACAGGAAATGAGAAATATATGCTGGATTTTGTATCACAAAATCATATGTCGAACACCTCCCAAGCGTTTAGGACTGTCATGTATTTTAGAATGATGCGCGCAGATCCAAGCAAGGTGGCCATTTCCAGTTGACAGATCATGATTTTGTCAATGTTTATTGCTTTCAAATGCCAGCTGAGATTTTTTGGCATGGCACTCAGTGTGCCGATTACCACTGGGACCACCTGTACTGGTTTATGCCAGAGCCTTTGCAGTTTAGTTTTGAGGTCCTGATAATGGTTGAGTTTTTCTTGTTGTTTTTTGTCAATTCGACTGTCACCTAGTATGGCGACATCAATAATCCAAACTTTTTTCTTTTCCACTCTATACTTATTTACTCTATTTATTATTACATTTATTATTTTACTCTATTATTACTATTATTATTAATACATTTTTATTATTTTACTCTATCATTATTGTTAATATTACATTTAATATTTTACTTTATTATTATTGGAAGGATACATAAGCACATTTACATTGAAGGAGGTTAGAATAATGGTTTAATTGAAGTTGGACGGTCTTATCTTAAATTACAGTTTTATGTAAATATTCAAAAACATTTAACCTACTGATGCCTCAATTAATGTAATTTTATTGGTATCTATTTTTATTTTGAAATTTACCAGTAGCTGCTGCATTTCCCACTCTCGGCTTATACTTGAGTCAATACATTTTCCCAGTTTTTGTGGTAAAATTAGGTGCCTCGGCTTATATTTGGGTTGGCTTAAACTTGAGTATATACGGTAGTTACGTGTGTGTGTATATATAAGTATATTTCTGGATTTCTTTTTCACAGGTGGATATGGAAGCTTTTCTTACTCTTACTGATGGTGACTTAAAAGAACTGGGAATTAAAACGGATGGTTCTAGACAACAAATTCTGGCAGCTATTTCTGAATTAAATGCAGGAAAGGTATGCCTTAATATCTTATAATTTAGTAGCAGGTACTCAGTAGGGTTTTTTCCTCTTTTAAAAACTTTTTCTCCCAAAATCAGGAAAAAAGAGTAAGTTGTGGCAATATAACAATGGCAGCTCTCATGTACCCAGAGATGAAGTCTGGATTTTCAGAAATAAGCAGATTTTAGTGGGTTGCCCCGGTCTGTTTGGAAGCAAATTTTGAGCTTTTGATGCAGCAACATGGAGTCAATATGCTTTGCTGTCACAGCACTGCTGTAATGCTTCAGAGCTCATCCCTATGTAAACAAGTTTGCTGCTATAAGTTCTTTCCACGAGTCATCACTTTCAGTTCTATTAGGCAATAGATATATTACAAATGTAGTTTAGAGCAGAAACTTTCTATCTAACGCTGTTAAATGCATTTGGACAAAGAATGCAGAGCCATTGGATTTGTTACCGAGTTGGCCAGCCAAAGTACATACACAATACACTGTGTTGAGTTTTATTATTCTGTCAAATTTTGATCACAGTGTCCAGCAGCCTTATTCTAGATTACTAGGAGCCACAAACAGACTGGAAAAAACAAATTTATTTCCATTGGCACCAGCAACAGACACATTCAACCTCTTTGCTTAACATATACCCCTAACTAATAGGCCTGATTGATAAAAAAAAAATGATTCAAAACTAATTTTGGATGTAGGGGGCACCGGCGCTTCGAATATGATTGACTTCCAAAAATTTTGGGGAAAATTTCAAAATTAATTAGTTAAAATTCTGAAATTTTGGAATGGCTTTGTTAATGGCTGCATCCAAACTGAAGGAAAACCATGTCCAAAGCTGGTTAAAGCAGCTTTCCTTTCCCCCTGCAAGGCCTTTCAGATCCCTGTTGCCAGCCAGGTGCGCAGGGCCAGGCACAGGCCGGCGTTTTTCCGGCATGCGCTCCTCTCCTAGGCCCCGTTCAAAGGCGGAGGGAAGACCTGGGCTTTCAAACCGGGAAGCTTAGGTCTTCCCTTCGCTTCTGAACGAGGCCCGCACAAGGCCCAGAGCAATGCACATGGCCCGCAGCAAGGCCCAGAGCGCCGGCCCCACACTGCGCCCGGCGATGTGCTCCTGGGTGCGCTCACCCGCCGGCGAGAGGAGCATCCACACCGCAAAATGCCAACCCCCACCTGTCCCTGGGCAGCTCACCAAGGCCCCAGCTTCAGCCAACAAAGAGGACGCGAAAAGGGGAAACCCTTTCCGAAAATGGCGATTTTTTTCTGAAAAATGGCGGCGGTGCCTTCGAATTTGGTAATTCATTTCTGCGTTGCTTGCAGCAGTTCAGAAACGCCTCATAAGTAATTTAGAATTGAATTTAATATGAATTTGATCAAGATACAAAAAACCTAACGAACTATGTGGCAAAATATATCCTCAAAGATTGTTAAATGAATTTGAATGTGAGGCTGCCCCGAATCCCCCTTGTGGGGAGAAGGACAGGATAGAAGAATATTCAATAAATAAAGTTTAATTGGAATTGTCTTTCTCAGTGATAGTCAGATTACTGTATTTAAATACTGAGTATAAATTTACTTTCTATTTTACTTGTGATTTTTAACAGGGCCGAGAGAGAAAGATTTTGCAAGAGACGATACACAATTTCCATTCATCCTTTGAAAGCAGCGTTAGCAACACTAGCCCTAGGAAGCCTCAGTGTAAGTACAGGATGTTTACTTATTAGTAATAACAGCAGCGTTTAGTAGGCATTACTTGATCCTGACCTCCTTGAAACCGGATCCACAGCTTAAGCTGTGTTTTGTCTATGAAATAGTAATGTATAATTAAACAAACCTTTCCTTGTGATGTTTCAATTGTTGAAGGGCACTTTTTTCTATTTGACATATTTGCTATGTGAAATAATTGCGAGGATAAACACAGATCCTTGGCTCATCTCTGGAGATCAACATTTGTTCTAATGCAGGGCTGTCCAACTTCTACCGGCCCAGGGGCCTGAATTCCGGTCACTGATGACCTGGGGGGCCGTAGGGTCTGCCTCCGCCCCCTCCCCACCCTCTCCCCGGCGCCCTTATTTTAATTTAATATTAAATATATTTAATTCCATCCTCCCCTCTCCCCTTATTTTAATTTAATATTAAATATATTTAATTCCATCCTCCCCTCTCTCCTTTATTTTAATGTATCTCATCTCCCCTTATTTCATCTTTAAATATATTTAATTTTATATTTAATACATGAGGGGAGGTGGGGGGAGGGAATGAGGAGCCCCTTGAGGAGCCCCCTGCCTACCTTTTCCAAACGCGCAGGATCCAGGAGTACCCGGACGACGAGAGAGGCGACGACCGACTGAGTCGAAGAAGGTCCTAATCGCGTCTGTGGGCCTCAGCGATCCAGTAGTAGAGTAGCCGGAGAGTATCGCGAGAATACGCAATCCACACGGGATTTCGCTGTCAACGCCGGCGTGATCTCGCCTTGACAGCGAAATCCCGTGTGGATTGCGTATTCTCGCGATACTTGCTCCAAACCCGGAAGTAGGTATTTTTTTAAATTTTATTATTTATTTTATTTTTCAATTTTTATTTTTATTAAAAAGCTTAGGGGGCCGTAGGGAAGGGGCTGGGGGGCCATATACGGCCCCCGGGCCGCCAGTTGGGCTGCCCTGTTCTAATGCATCAAGCTTTTTAAAAATATTGTAAAACATACATTGTGCTTAAAAAAATAAATTCCTGTTCCCCTGGAAAATTGGTGTAGAGATGAATACAGGATTCTGAACAAAAGGATAGGGTTGTGTCCTGATGATGTCCTAACATCATTGCAATGTCTTATTTGTAGTCAGCAAAATTGTCTTATTGCCACAAAAGCTTGCAAATTGAGAGCTGAATGGGTCAGTTCTTCAACCAAGTCATGGCTAACCATTTCCACAATAAGAATTGTGCACCAGCTGCGCCTGTACCTTGGGAAGTCTGACTTGGCCACGGTAGTCCACGCTCTGGTTACATCCCGTATAGACTACTGCAATGCGCTCTATGTGGGGTTGTCTCTGAAGACTGTTCGGAAGCTGCAAATGGTCCAATGTGCGGCAGCCAAGTTGTTAACAGGAGCGGCACTCAGGGAGCACACAACTCCTCTGTTGCTACCAGTTTGCTTCCGGGTAAAATTCAAAGTGATGGCTTTAGCCTATAAAGCCCTACCCGGTTTCGGTCCAACTTACCTATCCGAACGTATTTCCCCTTATGAACCATCTAGGACGTTAAGAACTTCTGGGGAGGCCCTGCTCTCGCTCCTGCCTTCTTCGCAGATGCATTTGGTGGGGACGAGATATGGGGCCTTCTCGGTGGTGGCCCCTCGACTGTAGAACGCCCTACCTAGAGATATAAGATCGCCCCCCTCCCTGTTGTCTTTCCGAAGGCAGGTGAAAACCTGGCTTTTCCAACAGGCTTTTCCGAGCACAGCATAGCTCTATGAATTTACGGAATGGTTAACGATAACGTTATTTATACTGTACCAATGGTAACACGACATGGTCACGATAATGTTTTTATACTGTATGGTTTTTAATATTTTGTAATATTTTAAATGTTTATTTTATACTGTATATTAATTGCTTAATGCTTTTTACGTTGTTTTTAATTGTTATTGTGTTGTGGCATTGAATTATTGCCAACTTTAAACCGCCCTGAGTCGCCCTTGGGCTGAGAAGGGCGGTATAAAAATGTCCTAAATAAATAAAATAAATAAAGTTAACAATTCTTCTATCACTTATTCCAATGGAAACCTGGTGGTTATAGTAAAGAGCACATGTTGTTGCAACTAGGTGAAAACCTGCTGTGACACACCTGTTGCGAAGGGGCATTGTTTTGCAATAAATGCAGAGTTACCACACAGAACATTCAGTAGTAGCTCATAAATATTGAGAGAAGAACTTGGGTGTTGTTCTCACATGCATTTGGGGCTCCAAACTATTGCCTGTTGTGACAGTTAACAGCTGCTATGTCATAAGCATCTGGAGAAGGAGAGGCACAGGGTCATGAGCACCGAGTCTCCTTTTTATCAGGTTAGATCAAACATTTTGTGCTTAGACTGCAAATATTAGTTTTAAATTACTCAAGCACTTTGTGTGTAGTATAACCAAATTAATGGCTTTCTGTTTGCAGCACCAGGGAGCTGGATAAGACCACAGGAACCTTCTCCTACAAAGAGATAGCCTTGAACCAAGGACTCCTACTAATTTGATACCGGGAATACAGATGATGGAATCTAGCTGCCATAAAGAAGAAAGTCAAGCACACCTTTGTTGCAACTTCTTAACACAGAACATGCAGAGTAGAAGCTGTGCCATATCTTTTTTTCTGCAAAGTAGACTGAGTTTTAATTAAGTATAAATTAATTACTCATTTAATTAGTTTGATGGTTTCAGGACTGTCAAGGAAGAACTGTACCATGAAAGAGAAAATGTATAGGTCATTTAATGGAAGAACAGGAACAAGACTCTTGGAAAAATCCTTGCAAAACCTGATTGGGTACAGATGTCAATCAGAAAGTTAGGAAAGAGTTGCCAAAGTATGTGAAATTTGCTTATAGTAACCACTCATTTATAGTAAATGAGTGGTCATATTAAAGTAAGTAGGATAGGCGGGTAACAAATAAAATGTATATTATTATTATTATTATTATTAAACAAAATGATGAGAGGAAGCCACGTTTAAGGGAGACTGCAGTGGCTTTGTGAGAAGAATGAAGTAATGTCTATTGTTGTGCTACTGTATCGTGCCCAAGGCATGTTTTTCATTAAGTAGCAAAATGCATTTTATATCATGAATATTTAAATACATTTCTTTCACTGATTTGGTTGCCAATTTGTTTGATTAAGTGAACTACATCTCCCATAAAGCACAGTCAATTTCTCCCAACCTTCTCCCATATTTTCTGTTGGTCATGTGGGTTCTGTGTGCCAAGTTTGGTCCAGGCCTGTAATTCGTAGGGGATCTCAGTGGTCTGTGGAAGTCAGAGCTGAATTGGTCGAAGGTACTGCAAATCCCATCATCCGTTGTCGATACTCCCCCAAACATATTGTTTTTGTGATTAATCACTATACTTTAATTATATTCAATTTGTAACAATGAAAATACATCCTGCATATTCGATATTTGCATTAGAATTTGTAAGAGTAGCAAAATTATTTAGGAAGTAGCAACGAAAATATGGTTGGGGGTCACCACAACATGAGGAACCTTATTTAGGGGTCACGGCATTAGAAAGGTTGAGAACCACTGCATTAACACATATATCTTTCTGTATAATTGCTATTTTAAAAAATTAAAATTAATTTCTAGGGGGGCGCTGAGTAATTTTTTTTCTGGAAAGGGGGTGGTAGGCCAAAAAAGTTTAGGAACCACTAATCTAGAGCATTCTCCATCCTTGGAATGTGTTTATAACATTTTCCAGTGTTTCTTTCCATTATAGGACTGATCTAATGTACCATTCCCTGGTGTCAACTCTGGCATTACAGCTACACTTGCCATAGGGGCAGTTATAAAATATTGATTGATTGATTGATTGATCGGTCTTATATTCCGCTCCTCCCTGCAGGCTCGGGGCGGATCACAACATATAAAACAGGCCAACATGTGTCAACTATGTAGCCATACAATAAAACATAAAACATAAAATCACGCGTCACATCCCGAGGCACAAGATAAAACACAATATAAGAGTAGCGGCTCACATGAAATCCCCCTCCCTGTTTCTTAAGCAGTTCTTACACAATACAATCACTATGTGGAGCTGTGGCTTCAGAAAAGACTTTCCATAAAATAGCAGATCTAAGAATGCCCTTTGAAATATTTCTCCTTTGCTCTTCTCTTATTGAAGGTGGGAAAGATTTGTTATCATCAGTAGTGCTGACTACTTCCCCATCATAGTGTCATCTCCAATCTATTCCATCACCTAAAACAGTGCTGTCCAACTTCTGCCGACCCAAGGGCCGGACATCTGGTGAGTGATCACCTGGGGGCCGATTGGCCACGCCCCGGCCACGCGGCTCAGCCCCTCTCCCAAAGCGTCACAATAGCCTTGGAGCGGGCGATTTCGCCCACTTCGAGGCTGTTGTGACGCTTTGGGAGAGAAGGAGGAGCCACGGGGGCCTTCCGCGGCTCCGCCTCGCCCAAAGCATCACAACAGCTGTTGTGACACTTTGGGGAGAGGGCGGCCGCGAGAGGCTCCGCGGCTCGGCCCCCTCGCCCGCAGGCCTGGATGGCTCACGGGGGGAAGCGGCGCCCGGTTCTCGCTTCCCCCGCAAGCCATCCAGGCTTGCGGGAGGGTTTGCCCGGCTCTCGTGTCCCTCTGGTCAGAGACGCGAGAGCTGGGCGAAAAACTCCCGCAGGCCTGGATGGCTCGCGGGAAGCGGGCCGCCCGCTTCCCGCGAGCCATCAGGCTTGCGGGATTTAAGCCCGGCTCTCGCATCCCTCTGACCTGGTCAGAGGGACGCGAGAGCCGGGCGGAACTCTCCCGCAGGCCTCCCTGGAAGGCCTGCCCCTCGCTCCCTCCCACCCTTCCCGGCGCCGCGGTGTCCCAACGCCGCGGCGCCGGGAAGGAGAAGGAGGGAGGGAGGATTCCTCCTTCCCGGCGCCACAGCGATCGGGACACCAGGGCGCCGGGAAGGAGGGAGGAGGAAGGGAGGATTTCTCCTCCTCCCTCCCCTCCCCTGCCGCTGCGAACCGGATCGCAGTGGCGGGGCGAGAGAGGGACGGAGGGGCAAGGCAAGGAGGAGGAGGAGCTGACTCCCTTCCTTCTCCCTGCCCCGCCTCCTCCTCCTCCCCCCCCCCGCCGCTGCGAACCGGATCGCAGCGGCGGGCGGAGAGAGGGACGGAGGGGCAAGGCAAGGAGGAGGAGGGAGCTGGCTTCAATAGAACCCATATCTGCCAAAGTAAAGTTCCATCTAGCAACTCCGTTCCTGTTTCATAAGCACATCATGATCTTTCTACCTATTCCTGGTATCCCTGTTTTCCCACTCTGACTTTCCTTTGGCCTGGGGAAGACAAGCCGCACTGGCATTCTCACTCACAAGCCTCCCCGCTCTGGAGTTTATCTCAGGACAGCTGCTCTCAGCTGTTCTGAAGGCGGGGGCCAGGAGTAACTTCAAGACTCTTTCTCACGAGCGGGGGGCGGCACTTCCATAGGAAATCCAGCAAACCTGAGTGCAAACCTGGCAGGGCTGCGGGTTAAACGGCCCACAGGGGCATCAGCAGGGGGGATGTGTAGTTCTACGAGGACACTTTTGGAAGACCTAGTTTCCCAAGCTCCAAGGACCTACTTTCCCTGTTTTTCATCACTTATCAACCCATTTCTGACTCTCCCTGGCTGATTGCAGCCAAATGCCATGCTACATCTTTGGAACCCAGGATCCTGGAAGGCCCTTTTCTTCTACGGTGCCGGCTATGTGTTTTTCCCTAGGGGCACTGCGAAGCTTGGGGTCCAAAAGGACACAGGACCCATCTGGCTTGTGGGGAGCAATGCCTTTCTGGATCAAATATGGACTTTTTTCTCCCATCCCATGGACTTTCTGCTGCTTAGCCAGCCCTGTGCCAAAAGGGCAGCTATGAACTCTTTTTGTTTCATGAACTTTCTAGTTTACTAAGGACCCTTCCAGTAAGCCAGGACACTGGCTCCTTTCCCCATGGACTGTGGAACTATCGCTCCCAGAAAGATGCAGCATTTGTTTTGTTTGCCTTATATGACCTTTCTCTCGGGGTGGGCTGCCCAGGGGAATGTGTGTGATGATTGCTGGGGGTCACCCCTATATCCAAGTGTCTTGTTTACGTTTTTTTCCCTTTTGTACTTTCCCTCATGGTTATTTTATGTTCAAGAAAATCCTTCCAACAGGAAGACCACAAAGCTAGCTAGCAGCTACATTTCACCATCCATTTACCTACATTTGCACAAATAATATTAAGATGGATTTCAATTCCTTCTCAGGGCTATCATACCTGAAACTTATATTGGAATCTACCTGCCTATGCTTGTTAATTTCTGAGACTTTGACTACTAATGAGACATAGGTTTTGGACATACCCTAAAAACATATTTATCATAAATATAGCTGGTTCTTATGAGCCTCGGAACCTCATACCCAGCTGAAATAACATACATTTATTGGATCATCTTGAAACAACCATGCTTCCGCTTGACTGAAACACCCCAAACAAAGGGTTTTGGTCTAGGACAGGACTGTCCAACTTCTACCGGCCCAGGGGCCTGAATTCCGATCACTGATGACCTGGGGGGCCGTAGGGTCTGCCCCCACCCCTGGCTCCGCCCCTGCCCTGGCTCCGCCCCCACCCCGCCCCCACCCCTCCCCTGGCTCCAATTTACTTACAATTCATAAGAGGCATCCATACAATCAAATATAATCTTTTATTAAGGGGAAATGCAGGGTGCGAATTCATAAGAGGCATCCATACAATCAAATATAATCTTTTACTAAGGGGAAATGCAGGGAGGGAATACATATGGGGCATCCATACACAATTACATAATAATAACAAAAGGGTTAGCCTACCTTCACAAACGTGCAGGATCCAGGATTAGCCAGACCACGAGCAGAGGCAACGACCGACCGAGGCAGCAGCCGAGGAGGTCCAAATCGCGTCTGCGTGGGCCGCAGGGATTAAGTAGCTGAGATTTCGGCAACAGGAGTATCGCGAGACTACGGAAGCCACACGGGTATTTCGCTCTCAACGCAGGCGTGATCTCGCGTTGAGAGCGAAATCCCGTGTGGCTTCCGTAGTCTCGCAATACTTGCTCCGGAACCCAGAAGTGAGTACTTTTTAAAAATATTAGTATTTAATTTATTTATTTATTTTTAACTTTTATTAAAAAGCTTAGGGGGCCGCAGGGAAGGGGCTGGGGGGCCTTATACGGCCCCCGGGCCGCCAGTTGGACAGCCCTGACCTAAAACATCAAAATGTTGCACCATACTAGGGCATCCAACTAGTCACTTCTCTCCATGATGAAGAGGAACCCTAGCCACTTCATCACATTCACTAAATTCCACTAAGTGCTACACTTAAAATGTGGGAAGCCACTGTGTTCCTCACATTAGGTTGGGTTCAAGTGTAGGATAGAGCATTCTTTGCGTATTTTAAGCTTGGGGTCAGCATTCCTTTCAAATATTTCAGAAGGTGGTGGGGAAGTGTATTTTTGGTAATGATCCGGAAGTTTGGCCAATTCTGTAATGTGATGACATTTGTTGCTCTCAGGTTTAAAATGAAACACTTCCCCAATTTGTGGGAGGGAAAATTGTGGGAGGAGTCAAAATAACCTTGTTAGGGAAAGCATTACCTTTTGCTCACCAAGTTTTTACTTTGCCAGAACAATTTATTCTCAAAAAAGGA
The DNA here is from genome assembly GCA_030556195.1 of Anolis apletophallus. NCBI lineage: Eukaryota > Metazoa > Chordata > Lepidosauria > Squamata > Anolidae > Anolis > Anolis apletophallus. The sequence continues at coordinate 22,578,897 of JARBWK010000007.1, forward strand.
GCAGGGGCGAATCTTAGTGGAGGCAAAGTAAGCGGCCGCCTCAGGGCGCCACGGGGGAAAGGGCACATTCGGCCGCGGCCGCCAGGTTCGGCACATCGGGCGGGAGGCTCCGCCCCGGCTGCAAAATGTTCCCTAGCTTGATGGTGCATGGGCATGCGCGGGCGCCGGAGTACACATGCGCGCAAACAGCTAGTTTCGCGCATGCGCTATTGGGACCAAGTGCTTCTGGTGGAGGGAGTAGCGAAACGCACTCCCAAGAGTATGAAAAGGACGAGGGAACATTTTGCAGCCAGGGCAGGGCCTCCCGCCGCCGGCTGCAAAATGTTCCCTGGCTTGTCCTTTTCATCCTCTTGGGAGTGCTCTGTTTTAATAGCGCATGCGTGAAATTTTCACACATGTGCTATTGGGACCGAGCACTTCTGGTGAAGGGAGTTGCTAAACACACTCCCAAGAGGCCGAAAAGTACAAGCCAGGGAACATTTTGCAGCCGGAGGCGGGAGGCCTCCACCAGAAGCACTTGGTCCCAATAGCGCATACGCGAAACTAGCTGTTTGCGCGCATGTGTGCTCCGGCGCCCGCGCATGCCCGCGCACCATCAAGCTAGGGAACATTTTGCAGCCGGGGCGGAGCCTCCCGCCCGATGTGCCGAACCTGGTGGCCGCGGCCGAATGTACCCTTGCCCACGTGGCGCCCTGAGGCGGCCGCTTACTTTGCCATCATCACCACACTGAAGACCCAGGGGGCGCCAAAAAAAAGGTTGGCTTACTATAATTTTTTACCTTCGTCCGTTCCTGGCTAGGAGAGAAAGATTATATTATTATTATTATTATTATGCCATGTCTCCATGGGAGTTCTAATTTCCCAAGGTCCATACCGTTCTCTGGGTGCATCTGCACTGGAGAATGAATGCAGTTGGACCTTAATTTAAATGCCATGTCTCCTTGAGATGGTCTTGGGAATTGCAGTTTCCCAACGTCCATGAACCTTCTCTGGGTGCATCTACACTGTGAAATGAATGCAGCTGGACCTTACTTTAAATACCATAGCTCCGTACTATGCAGTCTTGGGAGTTATACTTTTCCTAGTCCACAACCTTCTCTGTGGGGCAACAGAGATAGGAAGAGAGAAAGAGCGAGAGCATCACCACTGTCCCTTCCTCCCTGCCTGCTTCTTGCTTCCAGAATTGAAGACATGTAACAGCTGACATTTCAAAGAGAGGAGGTTCCCCCCCCCCAAAAGAACACGGGGGAGGGATGGTGGGTGGTGTCTAGCAATTACAGTGTGATAGAAAATCTACTGAAAGAATGCTGAGTACAACTGAGTGACATGGATACATGGCCGCGACGAGCAGGCGTTTGAACGCCGAGCTCCGCCGAAGTCCTGGCAGCCTTTCCCGCACAGCACCCCCACTGCTGAGGGGGGCTGCTCCATGCATGAGGAACGACCTACAGGACTCGGGAGGGGGGGACCTTTGGTCGCTACTGGAAGCACCGAAGCGCTCCCTGCCCCTTTTTGAGGCTCTACAAGCTGACGCCGAGTCTTCCTTGGAGGTCGCTCGGGTACCGGCCTCGGTCCTCAGGGCCCTTGCGAGCCTGAAGGACGCTGCGGCCCCCGGGAGGCCCCTTGGCCCAGCAAAGACTGCAGCGACCACAGTGACCCCCCGGAAGTGCCTGGCTTGGTGCCCCATCCCCTGGCCGGGCCTGGAAGAGGCCGGGACTTCCACCCCCCCCCCCCAATCCCACCCAGGGGGATGTTGGTGAGCAACCCAAGACCATCCGGGACGTGCCGCCAGATCTTACCGGTCTCCTCCTTCATCTCGGCCGGCTGGTCGAGCGGCTGGCCGCCTGGCTGGGGGAGCTGGACAGGCTGGGGCCGGTGCTGGCGTCTCTGTGCAGCACGGATGGCCCTCGCCGCCCAGACCCCCGCTCGGAACCTGGAGGGGCTGCGGCTGACGGGCTGCGGCTGACGGAGCCCCGGGCCCACCTCACTTGGACTCCTTGCAACCGGGTCTGGGGGAGAGGGACGAGCGGAGTGGTCATCCCCGGCCCCTTGGACGGACCCCCGGAGGACGGTTGGCGGCCTGCCGAGAGGGGCCCCCTCTCCGAGGAGGCGACCCTACCCGGGGGCGAGGCCCCAGTGGGAGCGGCGGTGGACCGATGGTGGAGCCCGTGGGAGGCGTTAGGGCGCCGGGCTTCCCCGGCCCCGACGGTAAGGGTGTCGGCTGGCTGCTCCAACATGGCGCCGGCCTCGTCCAGCTCGGCGTCCTTGGCCCTGCCTTCCCGGCCCTCCCAAAAGACTAGGCCTACGCCCCCTGTGGCCTCCACGCCGGAGCAACCGCTACCTCCGGTCTTCCCACTGGAGGCCGCAAGCTCCCCCTTACCTCTGCCCGCGAGGCCCCTGGGGGAGGCGTTGGACGTCTCAGGGGTCCTGGCAGGGGCCCCCGGGGGACGGTCTCGGCGACGGGCGGGCCGACTGCTGGCGATCCCTGTGGCAGCAGCTGACCTGCGGCCCGGGCCGCTGCCTGCTGACAACCCGCCTGCTGGTGTCCGGCCAGCCGCTGTCGGTGGCTCTGCGGTCGGGAGCGCGGTTGGCATGGGGGCTTCTGTGGCCGACCCCCCTCCCCGGTGTCCTGATGGTGGATCACGAGGGCGCGGATGGCCGAGAGCTGCCGCGGGTCGTGGCTCGAGCTGTGACGGGGGGGCCAGCGAACACCTGAGGACTTCCCCGCCACTTCAGATGAGACGGAGGCGGGGCCGATGGCGGGGCAGGGGCGGGGCCGGAGGAAATTCCAGCTCTCCTCTGCACTACCCCTTCCCGCAGTTGCTGGCCCGCAGAAGGCGACCCCCGGAGGGTTCCATCCAGGACTTTCCGGAACGTCAACTTCAGACGCAGGGTACCTCCCTCGACGAACCTCCAGCCCAGGAGGATGGGCAACCCATCGATGTTGGGACCCGCACCGCAGGCCAGCGTTGACCCCCACCATATGGACCTTGAGTACCTAAGGACACTGTTTGACCTGTGGGACCCTCCACGGCTCCCCCCGTTCAATGGACGAGCTTAATAGCTCTGATCTGCCCCTCCTCTTGCTGTGTCCACCCCTTGTTGATGCCCTCATCTTGTTGTATGTTATGTATGTTTTTATTCTGTATTATTTGTTTTCAACTGTGCACCGCTCCGAGCCTACGGGGAGTGGCGGTAATAGAAGTTCGATTATTATTATTAAAGTAATGGATATAGAGTAAAGATGGATGAATACAAAATATGCCCACTGAAAAAGATGAACCTCTAAGGATGTTGAAAAATGTGTGTTCTTTGCTTTCCCGTTTATTGTAAGTGTCTGGATTGTATCCAGTCTTAAGATGCATCTACACTGTAGAAATAATACAGTTTTGTACCACTTTAACTGCCATGACTCAATGCTGTAGAATCATGGAAATTATAGTCTCACAAAGATTTTTAGCCTCCTCTGCCAAAAATGCTGATACTTCAACCCTCATGATTCTTTTTTATTGAGCCTGGCAGTTAAATTGCTCTCAAACTGCATTAATTCACCAGTGTAGATCCACCCTTTGTCATGCATAGATCAATGGGATCTGAAGTTAGTAATGTTTTATATGTTAATTTTTTTCAGTAGGTCTACTGTAACCCCGGCTAGACTTGGATCAATGTTTTATTTAGTTTTTCAATTTACAATCACAAAAAGAGAAGAAAACCTTGCCTTCTTTCTCGAGCATTTAGGGCAGGGGTAGGGAACCTATAGCTCGGGAGCCAGATGTGGCTCTTTTCATGATTGCATCTGGCTCTACAGAGCAGCCCGGGCCTCGGTTTCCCAGCATGCAGCAGGGAGGAGTGACGCAAATGCGCTGCGATTGCCGCTTCCGCGCCACCATCGCCACTTCTTCCTCATCACCCACTGCTTTTGGAGCCCTATGCCCTCTTCGCCTCATCTTCCTCTGCCACGGGCCTCAGGGGAGGTGGGGGAGGTGGGCCTGGCCCTGGCACTGCAGACCCGGCCTTGCTACTCCCGGGGGATGCCCAGCTCATCGCCCTCATCGTCGGGCAGCTCAAGAGCTGTGGCCTCTTCGACGCCTTCTGGAGGGACTGCCTTGCTGACGTTGACACCAAGGTCTGCCTTGGCCCCGCGCCCTCCTCCCCCTTCCTTTCTTTTTCCTTTCTTTTTCTTTCATTCTTTTCCTCCCTCTCTCCCTACCATCTTTCCTCCCTCCCTCTTCGTTCCTTCCTTCCTCTTCCATTCTTTCCTTCTCTCCTTCCATTTCCCTCCCTCTCTCCCCTTCCTTCTTTCCTTCATTCTCTGTCTTCCTCCCTCTTCCTTCCTTCCTTCCATTCTCCCCTTCACATTTTCCTTCTCTCCTTCCTTTTTCCTGCCTCTCTCCCCTTCCTTCTTTCTTCCTTTCTCCCTCGCTCTTCCTTCCTTGCTCTTCAATTCTTTTTCCCAAGTCTTCCTTTCCTTCTCCTTTCTTTCTTTTCACTTCCCTCTCTCTCCCCTTCTTTCTTTTCTTCTTTTCCCTTCATTATTTTACTCTTTCCTCACTCCCTTTCCTTCCCCCCTTTCCTTTCCTCCCTTTCCATTTCCTTCTTTCTTTTCCCCTCCTTGTCTCCTGCTTTTCTTTTCTTCCTTTTCCATAGTTCGTTCATCTTTTATTTCTTCCTCTCCCCCTCCCTTCTTTATTTCTTCTGTCTTTCTTTCATTTCCCCTTCCTTCCGTTTTCTCTTCCTTCTCAGAGTCCTGAGCATGCCTTTTGCAGAGCCAGGTCTGAAGTGTCCCATCATTCTGCCAGGGGAATCCTTTTCTCATAGTATGTACGTATATACTCAGTTGAATTCAGTCTTAAAATATATTATATATATAATATGGCTCTCACTGAAATAAATTAATATGGCTCTCACAAATAGTTTGCTTTTATGGCTCTCTGAGTCAAAAAGGTTCCCGACCCCTGTTTTACGCTGATATTTATTTATTTATTTATTTTGCATATTTTTACCCTGTCCTTCTCACCCCCCGGGTTGGGGGGAGGGCAGTCAGGATGACTTTACAACAGGCCTTCAATCAAATACCAACCATAGTCATAAATAAAATATATTTAAAACAATTAATTAAAAACATTAAATTAATAAAACATTTGTTTAAAATAATGCAGGTTTAAAATCAGAGTCCAGGTTGTGTGGATTTGTAAAAAAGCACGATGATATAAATTGGTTGACTGGAAAGACATGAGTTGGCAGCTGATTGGCTGAGCATGCCAGGAGCTAGAGTTCTGATTGGCTACTGTCTCTGGTTTGCTACAGAGACAAACGGTTTTAACTGCCATTTTCACCTCAGAGTGAAGAGAGCGCGGTCTGGAAATAGCCAGGAAGGAAATGGCTGCCAACTCTCTGAAGCCTGATCATTTCTAAGACACGAAGCATATTTTAAAGACTGTTTAAAAGGACTTTATTCCCTCTGTTCTCTGTGTGAATTCAGAGAGACTGCTGTATATATTATTGCTCTGTTTGACCTTTATAACTGAAGTAAAGATACTGTTACTTGTTACACAAGCCCAAGTGACACTTGATTATACTGCAGGATCAGAAACTGTAGTAAAGCTTATATTTATTTACATTTACAACCTCCAACATGGGTCAGTCCATTATCATTCATATCACTCGAGTCTTATTCTCGATTGCTGCCTCTACTGTTCGATTGCTTGGTCCCATAACCACGTTTTGAGATGGGCAACTACCACCGCCACGAGATGTAGTGGCTGTCTGAAAATATTTGGAAGGTGATAACATGTCAATTTCTGCTTTAAGGCTAATGCATCAAGTTAATCAGTACATGACAAGTTCATTTAAAATCCCAAAGTTTTGTATTTGATTTCTAGGTAGGTTTTCAGCAGCTACCAGATCTTCATAGTCATGAACTCTCTGTGTCCCTTCTCAGTTTGATAGTCCTAAATTAATTGATCCATTATTTTCAGATTAAACTATCTCCTTATTTTAATTCACTTAATCCTTTTTCTCCAAGATTAAACAAATTTTCTCTTGAGTTTTATTTCCAGGTGTGCTTGTATCACAAAGTTAAAGATTAATTTCTTGCAGAAGCAACTTGTGTCCCTATCACATCTACAACCCAATCATGTTGTAATGGATTATAGTCCAATTTATCTAATCATGCTCCAGTTTCTTAATGCATTCATCATGTTTTTCAAAATATAATATACTCCTCACCAGATGCAAGAAAAAAGTCATACCTGATCTACAGTTCAAATATTTTATCATAAAGTATAATGTACTGATATTACATATAGCCATAGCCCTTTTAAACAAGATTTGCTATGCAAGAATATCAGGTCTCAATGTGAACCTGTATTGAACAAGACTCATAGGCCCCTTCTACGCTGCCATATAAAATTCAGATTGTCTTCTTTGAACCAGATTATATGGCAGTGTAGACTCAGATAATCCAGTTTAAAGCACATAATGTGGATTATCTGATTTGATCATCTGGATTATATGTCAGTGTAGAAGGGACCTGATTTGGCCCTTTGGATTTTAATCCTGCCACTACTGCCATATGACTCAAGCATGGATATTTGTCAAACATCTTCCACACAGAAAATAATGCAGTTTTCTTGTCTCCCAAAAGTAATTTTGTTAAAATGTGTCTTGTTGCCTCACCCTTGTTTTGTTAGAGTTTATTTTCCTTTTTTAAATCCTCTTTTGGAGAACTTTCTACTTTTTGTAATTAGGGAATTGGAGAGGATTCTGGAAGCTGGACAAATAAGACTGATTTACCGTTACTCCACCCTGAGACCACAACCATTTATGAGTGGACTCTCCTTAGCTAAGTTGTGTATATTTGTTTAATTACCTAATAAAACATAGAACAGCTTTAATCCATTTACTAGTGTCTGAACATGCCTGCTCTTCAAAAAGTGCTAAGTTGCAAAGCTTAGCTCCACAGCCTTTGTTTCCTTTTATAGTTTCCCTTACTGAGATCATCAACTTTTCTGGCATCCTAGGCTTGTTTGCACATTTCCTATCTGTGGTATACATTTTAGCTGAGCTTCTGTTAAAGGGGCTTTAAATAGTCTCCCATTGTCCTTAAATAATGTGACCCTTTTGACTCTCTTTTCCAATATCTTAACCAAAGGGAGAGAGAAAGCCAAAACAAAACCCAGGAACAAAAAATGGATGTTACTGTGTTTGTTTTCAGGCTTTGTTCCTAAGCATACTCCCAACTTGCACTGATATTATTTCGGTGGCATCTTCATGGATTTCTGTGCACCTAGAATGGACTTGAAAGGAAAGTGTATCCGTTGGGACTTCAGGCATAAAAGAAAGAATGCCACAGGGGGGCATATCATCACCCACAGCAAGAGGTTGGCTGAGACCAAGGCTCTGGCATGTTCATCTGCCCTCTCCAAATCAATAGTGAAAAGATGGAGCAATGGTTTATGTTCCTCACTTGCCTAGTTTCCAACTTGTCTAGATCAGTGTTTCCCAACTGTCACACCTCAGCCAGGTTCCTATAGCAAGCCAGACCGACGCCATGTTAAAGCCAAGGACTCAGAGAGGCTTGTAAACAGGCATTTGCAGCAAACTCTAGCTAACCCCCAGATAACCAAAGCACGGCGCAGCCCTGCGGCTTCCCAGGCCGATATAGACACCTGGTGCCACGACGCGGCAGATCCTCCCCTGAGCACAGCTGGGCCTGCTAACAAGCTTGCATTCCAAAGAGATACAGATACGGTGGGAAGAGAAAGTGTTTCCCCATTCCCATGAGAGAGCTGCGGCGGAGTAAGCGCCTTCTGGAACAATGCAGCCCAAAACTTATAAAGGTTCGGCCCGGACTCCATTCTGGATCTCGTGCCAACGTTTCAGCTACTTTGCCAAGTTTCGTGGATCTTTGCCGAGGCCAGGGGGCCTTCTTGCTTAGAGACTTTAAGCCTTGGACCCATTGGATTTAGCCAATTGCGGCATCTTGAGCATTGCTTCTTTTTTGGGAACATTTAAGACTATTCTTTGCTACTTTTGGACACTGAAAGCATTTTTGAACTATTCTATCTTTGCCTTTTTCTTATTTACTTATTCTAAATAAAGCATTTAACTGCAGCCACTGTGTGTTGGTTTACTAAGGGTCCGGTCTAGTCTAAGTGCAACACCAACAGCTGTGCTGCACACTAGTGTGCCGTGAGCGATCATCAGGTGTTCCGTGGAAGAACCGACCACCCTGCCAGGAGTCATCTGGGCAGCCTGCCTCTCGCTCTGTTTCTCTGTCTCTCCGTGTCTCTCTGGGGCGCCAGCAGGGCCAATCAATGCCGGCCAAGAAGCAAGCCCTGCCTCTCTAAGGGTCTCCTGCCCGGCACCACCATGTTTGTTCAAGACGGAAGTCCCGAGGGAGGGGAGGGGGCGGGGCCTCGGCTTCCTGGAGAAGCGGTTAGTTGGAGGCTGAGGAGGGGAGGGGCCGGGTGGCGCCTTTCCCTGTGAGGTCACTTCCGGAGGAGGCGGAGAGCTTCCGGAGAGGAGCGTTGGGCTTTGTTTTCCTCTCAGCCGCCTGTTTTCCGCTTCTGCCTCAGGATTCCTTCGGGCTTTGGGGCCAAGGTGGCTCCGGGGTCCCCTCCCTTCTTCCTCTTCTGGCCTGGGGTCTGCCTTTCCTGCTCTCAGGCCTTCTTCCTTCGCGGCCTGCCTCTGGGCTTCGGAAGGGAGCGGCCTGCCCCTGTGCCTCCCTCCCTCCCTCCCTGCTTTAGGGAGAACCAGGGGAGCAGTGGCCTTGAAGCACCAGGTGGTGATGATAGGGCAGCGTCGGCCCAGGCGACCCGGTTCGAAGCACACAAGGCGGGATATCTATGTCAGAAGCACACAAAGCGGAATTTCTATGTCCGAAGCACACAAGACAGGATATCTATGTTGTGTTCATCGAAACAGGCCCAGGTTTCACACTGAGTGTATAAATACATTTAAAAACATATTAACTGTATGTACTGTGTTAGAGTGTCATTTTGTGTCATTTTGGTTCGTGATGTGCCCCAGGATTTTGTAAATGTAAAAAATGTGCCTCGGCTCAAAAAAGGTTGAAAAACACTCGTCTAGATCATCATCATCATCATCTTTATGTGTACCTTGCCACCATCTCCCCAAAGGGACTCGGGACAGCTAACAAAAGCACTCCAAGTACCACATGCAGATAACAATACATAAGTATAAATACAATGACATAAGTATAATCAACAGCTCATAAAAACAGCACATAGATGATGAAAAGGATAAATAGAAAAGACTAACGAAATAAATTTAGGGGGGAAAGAGTAATAAGAGACATGAATTAAGAGAAGACAAGCTTGGAATGGAAGTCACATTATATATATGTGTGTGTGTGTGTGTGTGTGTGTGTGTGGTGTGTGTGTATATATATATATATATACACACACATCTATTTTTTTTCTTTTTTCTCTTTTTTATATCTCCTAAGTTTTTCCTACTTTCCTATACATATATTGTTCCCCCTCTTGATATTATGCATTTTATATATGTTTTAAAATGAAACATTTCTACCAAAAAAAAACAACAACCAGCGCATAGTTTCCAACAGACCTCACAACCTTGGAGGATGCCTGCTACAGATGTGGGTGAAATGTCAGGAGATAATGCTTCTGGAACATAGCCAAACAGACCAGAAAACTCACAGCAACCTAGGGCCCTTCCACACAGCTCTATATCCCAGAATATCAAGGCAGAATATCCCACAATATCTGCTTTGAATGGGGTTATCTGAGTCCACACTGCCATATTTTCCAGCTCAAAGCTGATAATGGGGGATTTTAAAAAGCACTGGAGCTGATCCAAACAGAACAATCAATCATACGATGTATGGGTCATCCGTATGGGAATGGTTAGTTAATACCGATAATATAAATCAAACGCTACATGCATTCAGTCCCCCATGCTACTGGGCCTGGGCACAGTTAGAGGGGTAACATCGAAGTCTGCCAGAAAGGGAAAAAATATGCCCTGGGACGGAACCAGAAAGGTATGGGATGCAAGCCTAATGTCCCCAAAGCAAAAGATCCAATAACATAAATGATCAACAGTGGAAATGCAAATATACAAGCTCTATCAAATACCACAATACCAAAGGATGAAAATTCCCATTCAAGTCCCACTGCCGTCAGTGTGAAGCTCCCCAGCCAGTCCAGGGGCGTGTCGGGCCGAGGTAAGGCTGGAGCGGCAGCCAGACGCGGCTGCGAAGAACCGCGTCGACTCCACAGGGGCCTCTCCGGGCTGCTGGCGTGCGGCGAGGTCCGATGACGCAGGGCTGCCTGGCTCCGTGATGATGCACGAAGACGAGGAAGGCCGCGATGCTCACAATGATGACGTCCACCAAGCGCCTGGGAAGGAGGAACTGGGCGAGGCAGCCGCCTGCTCCAAAAGCCCGATGACGTCAAGGGAAACCCGGCGAAGTGCCTCTGGGGAGTATGGGCGTGTCGGGGGAATCCCTGATGGGGGGAGGTAGCGGGGGTGGGGTGGATCGAGGCCGGGCAATCCCTAGGTCTCGACAAACGATCGAATCCACCCCAATGAGGGAGAGCCCAGCGGTGTGTGCGGGAAGGAAAGGCAAAAATGGAAATCCAGCAGGTCTGTGCCGTCCCCGTTCGGGTACTGGGACCCAGCGTCGGCAGTCTTGTGGATGCACCGCCCTTCCCACGTCCTGTCCAGGAAGCAATGGGTGGCCACCAAACAGGAGATGCAGAAATGTCCAAACCCACACGGATGTATGAAAGAATATCAAAATGAGTGTATTGAACACACAGCAAATCACCGTGTGGTCCAGGCAGTTAAAGCAATACGGACTTTGATATATATGGGCTTTGGGATTTTTAATTCCGCTTTGGATGGACTCCTGCTTAAGTAGCGCCCTTGGGACTGCATCCTCAATGAGTATGTATTGAGGAACTCTCCTCCAGGATCTAGGGTCTTTGCTTACTTGCATGTAAGCCGCAAACAACTGTGATGTAAGGTACTTACCTGATGATTTTGATTCACATTGCTGATATAAGGTACTTACCTGTTAAATTTTCTGCTTACTCTCATGTGAGCCAATATTATTTGTGTTATATATAGGTACTTACCTGTATTACTCTTCAGAGATACATTTTTGATTTATGAACGTTATTATGCCAGTATAATTAACCTATGACATTATCGAATATATTGGTTATTGTATTTTTCTGGCTACCCTTTGGTTGTGTTTAGCTAAATGCCAAAACCAAAAGTTAAAATACAAAAGCACAAAAAGGCAACCCCCCCCCCCCACTAAATATCAGTGTATTAAACACCAAAGGACTGAAAAACCTTTAGAAAGGATAGGAATTGGGGTCCCTGGGGTGCCAATTTATAGCATGTTTAGCAAGTAAACATCTTAAGTAAGCAGACACACAAGTCTAATGGTAATAATAAGTAGTGCATTGCTATTTAAATTACAGAATTATTACATATACACAAAGACATATTATACATATTATGATGCAAATGGAAATAGATGACATCTGTTTGGTGTGCATATACAGGTCCTTCTCAAAAAAATTAGCATATAGTGCTAAAGTTCATTATTTTCCATAATGTAATGATAAAAATTAAACTTTCATATATTTTAGATTCATTGCACACCAACTGAAATATTTCAGGTCTTTTTTTGTTTTAATACTGATGATTGTGGCATACAGCTCCTGAAAACCCAAAAATCCTATCTCAAAAAATTAGCATATTTCATCCGACCAATAAAATAAAAGTGTTTTTCAAAAAAAAAAAAGAGTCAACCTTCAAATAATGATGTTCAGTTATGCAATCAATACTTGGTCGGGAATCCTTTTGCAGAAATGACTGCTTCAATGCAGCGTGGCATGGAGGCAATCAGCCTGTGGCAGTGCTGAGGTGTTCTGGAGGCCCAGGAGGCTTCGATCAAACCTTAAGCTCATCCAGAGTGTTGGGTCTTGCGTCTCTCAACTTTCACTTCACAATATCTCACGGATTCCCTTTGGGGTTCAGGTCAGGAGAGTTGGCAGGCCAATTGAGCAAAGTAATACCATGGTCAGTAAACCATTTACCACTGGTTTTGGCACTGTGAGCAGGTGCCAGGTCGTGCTGAGAAATGAAATCTTCATCTCCATAAAGCTTTTCAGCCGATGGAAGCATGAAGTGCTCCAAAATCTCCTGATAGCTAGCTACATTGACCCTGCCCTTGATAAAACACAGTGGGCCAACACCAGCAGCTGGGGGCACCCCACACCATCACTGACTGTGGGTACTTGACACTGGACTTCAGGCATTTTGGCATTTCCTTCTCCCCAGTCTTCCTCCAGTCTCTGGCACCTTGATTTCAATGACATGCAAAATTTGCTTTCATCAGAAAAAAGGACTTGGACTTAGCAACAGCCCAGTGCTGCTTCAAAGTTGCCCAGGTCAGGCGGAATGGCTGTTTCTGGTTCAAAAGTGGCTTGACCTGGCGAATGCGGCACCTGTAGCCCATTTCCTGCACACGCCTGTGCACGGTGGCTCTTGATGTTTCTACTCCAGACTCAGTCCACTGCTTCCGGGTCCCCAAGGTCTGGAATCGGTCCTTCTCCACAATCTTCCTCAGGGTCCGGTCACCTCTTCTCGCTGTGCAGCGTTTTCGGCCACATTTTTTCCTTCCCACAGACTTCCCATTGAGGTGCCTTGATACAGCACTCTGGGAACAGCCTATTTGTTCAGAAATTTCTTTCTGGGTTGTACCCTCTTGCTTGAGGGTGTCAATGATGGCCTTCTGGACAGCAGTCAGGTCGGCAGTCTTACCCATGATGGCGGTTTGGAATAATGAACCAGGCTGGGAGTTTTTAAAAGCCTCAGGAATCTTTTGCAGGTGTTTAGAGTTAATTAGTTGATTCAGATGATTAGGTTAATAGCTCGTTTAGAGGACCTTTTCCTGATATGCTAATTTTTGAGATAGGATTTTTGGGTTTTCAGGAGCTGTATGCCAAAATCATCAGTATTAAACAAAAAAGACCTGAAATATTTCAGTTGGTGCAATGAATCCAAAATATATGAAAGTTTAATTTTTATCATTACATTATGGAAAATAATGAACTTTAGCACTATATGCTAATTTTTTGAGAAGGACCTGTACATTGACTGCTGAATACAGTTGATAACAAATGCAGCGTGTTTTGAGAACTGAATTATGACTCCGGAGACCAGGTTTCGAATTTCCGCTCAGACATGGAAACACACTGGGTGTGTCTCTGGGTAAGTCTCTCTTTCTCTCAGGCAACACTCTGAACAAATCCTGCCAAGTGATCTCAATGATAGGTTCACCTTAGGGTTGTTATAAGTTGCAAACAACTTGAAAGTGAACAACAACAACATACAGTTGATTAGTCAGTTATCCAACCATAAATTTGTATTTTTAAGACAGGTACTTTCATCAACAGCTGTAGCGCAGGCTTTTAAAATCATTAATTACAGAGGACTCCCAAGATGTGGATCTAAGCTTTCTCTGTAAATGTAACTATTCTTTACATTCCGTTGCTGAAATAGTGTGTCCTACTTCATTGTCGTGATATCCACTTCATCTGGAGTCCAGATTCTGAACTTGTTTATCTTTAAAAAAAATTAAAGTGTGGTGAAAATAAACCGACATCCTGATACAATGATTAAAGAAGAAAATCTGTGAGGAAAAATGTTAGTGCCATCTTGCTGCAATCTGCTTATTTTGTAGACAGAATATGGAGGTTGTCTTGGTTGGATGCATCCCCCATCTTCTGTCCTGAAATAACATTATTAAAACACTGAGCTTACTATTTGAGAAAACAGTCATGTCTCACTCAAATGATTTCATATGGGTAACAGTTGTATTGATATGTATTTTTAATCCAATTCTTACAGGGACAGAAATCTTCTGAAGAGGGGCACAGACAAACACCACAGGGGTGTTCACAAAGCTATATAGATATGTATATGACTGGAATTATACTAAAAATATCCCTGTTCCGGATTTCAGTAAATCTGGCTTTTACGTGACAGTGCAGAAGGGGCCTTTGGGCCCTTCCACATAGTCATATAACCCAGAATACGAGGGCGGGTCAATAAGTCCGTGACTTTTTGAATTTCCCACCTCTTAACTGAAAGGGCAACACTGCTCCTGTCAACAGGAATCTGCCAGTTGACTCCTGTCAAAATTTGAACAAGCTGCGTCATTTAGTTTGTGTTTGACAGCGTGATTTGAGGAGAAAATGGAAAAAAGTGAATTTTGTGTGCTCATTAAGCATTATTTTTTGCGGGAAAAAACCATCACTCAAACCAAGGCTAAGCTTGATAAATACTATGGGGACTCTGCACCATCAATTTTAATGGTAAAAAAGTGGTTTACTGAATTTCGTTGTGGTCGTACAAGCACGAAAGATGCCGAATGTTCTGGAGGCCCAGTTGAGGTCTCCACACCCAAAACAATGGAAAAAATTCACGATATGGTGTTGGCCGATTGGAGATTGAAAGTGCAAGAGATTGTGGAAGCCATAGGCATCTCACATAGCTCAATAGTTTCAATTTTAAATGATTACTTGGGTATGAGAAAGCTTTCCGCAAGATGGGTGCCGCATTTGCTTACAATCGACCACAAACGCAATCATGTGACAATTTCGCAGGAGAGTTTGGTGTTGTTCAACCGCAATATGAATGAGTTTTTGCGCTATTTCGTAACCATGGACGAAACGTGGATCCACCACAACACACCAGAGACCAAACAGCAGTCAAAACAGTGGGTTTCTCGGGGTGAATCAGAGCCGAAGAAGGCCAAGGTGGATTTGTCAGCCAATAAAGTCATGGTGACTGTTTTTTGGGATGCACAAGGTATAATCCACATTGACTCCCTTCAAAAGGGTAAAACAATCAATGGCGAATATTATGCCAACTTACTGGGTCGATTTAATGAGGATTTGAAAAAAAACATGACCACATTTGGCCAAGAAAAAAGTTATTTTGCACCAGGACAATGCAAGGGTGCACACATGTGCAGTTGCCATGGCAACAATCGATGAATTGGGATACGAATTGCTCCCTCATCTGCCCTATTTTCCGGATTTGGCCCCAAGTGACTATTTCTTGTTTCCAAACCTGAAGAAATGGCTTGACGGAAAGAGATTTGACTCCAACAATGAAATCATCTCATTGATGATTTCTGCTTTTATGTTTTATGCTTTTTGTAGGATGTATTAAATTGTTATTGTAATACTGTATGAGTACCATGTAAACCGCCCCGAGCCTGCCAGAAGGAGCGGTATATAAGAGTGAATAATAAATAAATAAAATAAATAAACAAATACCTATTTTGATGACCTCGACAAATCTTATTTTTTGGAAGGGATAAAAAAAATGGAGAAACGTTGGACAAAGTATATAGAGCTCAAAAGAGACTACGTTGAAAAATAAAATGATTTTTTTATCCAAAAACCTGTGTTTAATTCAAAAAGTCACGGACTTATTGACCCACCCTTGTATCAAGGGAGAAAATCCCACAATATCTGCTTTGAACTGAAATATCTAAGTACCCTTCCGGACAGGACCTATATCCCATGATCTGATCCCAGGTTTTCTGTTTTAAATTGGATTATGAGTCTGCACTGAGATAATCTGACCAAAATCCGCATCTCATATCACGTTTTCCCTTTTGGTCTCTGAAGTGTTTGTAGTGATCCAAAGCAACAGAGGATCTTGGGAAACAGGCCAAGTTGAGTATCCGTGTGGCATGTTATTTTGGCGCCTGGCTTCACATTCTGGACAATCACTTCTTGGCCTGCCCCTCAAGGATAAACAGAAAACTTGGGATCACATCCTGGGGGCCCTTCCACACAGCCATAAAACCCAGAATATTGATATCGAGCAAGAATTTGGGGTCTTGCTGTGAAGGCAGAGACCTGTCAGACCCACCAAAGAGGATCCCGGGGTCACGGGCTTGCACGTCCCCAAGGCAGCGGCAGGATCAGTGTTGCAGTGAAAAGCCATGGATGACAATCAGCTGGTCTCCTCTTGAATTTGATCTCTTTCTGATTAAAAAAAGGTTATTCCCAAGGCGTAGGGGCCCAAAGAGTAAAAGTGAGATAGCAGTTAGTCTTATAATTAGCATAGGAAAAAATGACACTGAAATGGAGGCGATCTGTTGACCCGTGGATACAGGCCCCTGATGGGTTTCCATATCCGCCGTTCAGAGGAACGTAATTTCGGCCTCCCTGGAACCAGAAATGCATCCCTGGCGAGCCTGCAGCTGGCCATGGCTCAGAAAAGGAAAGGTTGTTATTTGAGAGAGTTGGAGACAGGACAGGACACAATGTATCACTATGAAGAGGGAAAAGTTACTATTAAATGAGACTTTATTGGGGGATTGGTTACTAATGGAGTGAAACAAGGTTGAGTTCTTGCACCAACCCTATTTACAATCTTATTCAGCATGATGCTCCAAAGGGCTACGGCAGACCTCGAAGAAGACGGCATATATATACGCTATCGTACTGATGGCAGCTTGTTCAACTTAAGCTGTCTGAGGGCTCGCACTAAGACTCTAAACTATCTAGTCCGTGAGCTGCTTTTTGCTGACGTTGCTGCCCTTGTCACCCATTCAGAAGCAGCCCTGCAGCGCCTCACATCCTGCTTTGCAACAGCTGCAGAGCTGTTTGGGTTGGAAGTCAGCCTGAAGAAAATGGAAGTCCTCTACCAGCCCGCACCACAGGAAGAACACCATCATCCCCACATCAGCATAGGCAAATCTGTGCTTAAGTCCGTTCAGCAGTTCACCTACCTGGGAAGCATAATCTCTTCAGACGCCAAGATTGACAAAGAGATAGATCATAGATTAGCAAAGGCATAAAAGTGCATTCGGAAGGCTTCACAAAAGAGTCTGGAGCAACAAGCACCTGAGGCAAAGCACCAAAATCAGTGTGTACAGAGCTATCGTGCTGTCTATTCTCCTTTATGGGTCTGAAACATGGGTCACCTATTGCCAACACCTACGACTCCTCGAACGCTTTCATCAGCGCTGTCTTCGCACAATCCTAAATATACACTGGGCTGACTAGGTGCTGAACGTTGCTGTCCTTGAGCAAGCAGGGATCACCAGCATTGAGGCCATGCTATTCAGAACACAGCTGCGCTGGGCAGGGCACGTCTCTAGGATGGAGGACCACCGCCTCCCAAAGATACTATTCTATGGTGAACTCGCCATGGGTCAGTGCAAGAGAGGCACCCCAAAGAAGAGATATAAGGACTCCCTGAAACAACATCTCAGGCTCGGCCAGATTGATCACCAACAATGGTCCACCCTGGCCTCACATCAGGAGGCATGGAGACGCACTATCCACAATGCTGCGGCCTCTTTCGAGAAGACACGCCGAATGGGTCTCGAAGAGAAACGACACCGCAGAAAGAACCGCAACTTGGAAACAACATCACCCAAGGAGACTTTCTGCTGTGCTTTCTGCAACCGGACTTGCCTATCTCAGATTGGCCTTTTTAGTTATCAACGCACTTGTAGAAAGCGTGGGATGAGTCCTTCCTAAGAATCTTCGTTCGTGAAGTAATGCCGAGAGAGTGTGTGTGTGTGTGTGTGTGAGAGAGAGAGAGATTACAATGTTAGGGTCAGGGGAAGAAAGCAAAGTAAAAAAGAAGGATTGCTGGTTGAGGCTGCTGCTGTAGCCACACTCCCAGCAATACTGGCCCAACTGGGCATCCAGGAACTCTTCGACGTTGAGTATTTATGTCACAGCGGATAGGCAACAGAAATATAGAAGTTTAATTCCCCATCGGCCCAAAAACTCCAGTCTCTGTTCGTGTGAATAATGAAACTCTCATTCAATTCACAAGGTAAATATATAACTTTGTATTGAAATTGTATTTAACAATAACTGGCAAAACATCGAAAAACAACAGCCATCACAGCTACCTTTCTAAACATCCTTTCCTCACAGATATTAAATCCCAACTGACAAATCCCAACTGTCACTTTGTAACTGACATTCCTCAAGGTTCCATTTAGCAGTCTTGAGACAGCGCCATCTGGTGTCAAACATGTCACACTGCAGGCCATCTCAAACTGCGAAAATATATCTTGTGCTGACTCATGAATTGCTATTCAAAATGCAATAATCTGACAGGAACTGCGGAACTCCCTGCTGCAGGTCAGATTAGCTTGAATGCAGGGGGGCCCCCTCAATATCAAGGCAGAAAATCCCATAATATCTTCTTTGAACTGGGTTATTTAGCTAGGATTTGACTCCACACTGCCTATATAATATTCCAGTGCAAAGCAGAAAACGTGGGCTTTCCTTCAGCTGTGCGTGGAAGAGGCCTAGCCATGGCCTTTGCTGGCTTTGGGCTTGCCTTCCTGGACTTTGGAGGCAGTTGAGGAGGGCTGTCAATCACTGCCTGCGCGTGCTGCCTCCCGGGGCTGCCATTGGGTGCCCGACGAGCGCGCGCCAGCCAGCCAGCCTGCCTTCTCCTCAGGCGGCCCCAGTGAGATCCCGCCTCAGCACCATCATCATCATCATCATCATCACCACCACCTATTCCAGTCTTGTTGTTCTCCTGGTTGAGCAGCAGGGGGCGCTGAGGAGCGGAGGCGGGGCCTGCGTGAGGCGGAGACGTCGGAGGGACCCCGCAGTCTCTCTTGCTGGCTTCCCGGGCGGGAAGGAAGGCAGGCGGGCGGGCGGGCAGGCAGGCGGGAGGGCGCCGCTGCTGCTGCGGGCCCTAGGGGATGGCGGAGGCGGCGCTGCCCAACTCAGGTAAGCGAGGGGTCCCGGCCTGGCGAGCGGGAAGGGAGAGGCGTCCCTCGGGGGAACTCCGCGGCCTTCTGGCGCCGCCTGGAGCCCATTTCCCGCCCAAAGCGCGGAGGGGCTGCTGCTGCTGCTTGTGTGTGTGTGTGTGTGTGTGTGTGTGTGTGTGTGCCTTCTCCCTGGCTGCTGCAGTGCTTCCCTCCCTCAGAAGGAGCCCCTTCCTGGCGCAGAAGCAGCCCAGAATGTCAACACATTCCCTTCCACACACATTATCCCGCATTATCTGCCTTGAACCGGAATATACGGCAGTGTGGACTCAAATATCCCAAATCGGATCTTGTTGGCATCCTCTACCTTGACAATTCTGGGTTTATATGGCTGTGTGGAAGGGCCCTGGGCCAGTTTGATCCCTCTCCATATGGCCATCATTACACCTCACAGGCCCCTTCTACACAGCCATATATAACCCGGATTATCAATCCACCATATCTGCTTTGAACTGGATTATAGGGCAGTATCAGGCATGTAGCTAGGGGGCTAAGGGGCTTCAGCCCCCCGAAATTCTCAGGGTGGTCCGCGAAAAGGCCTTACTGGTACATTATTTAAACTGTTATGTTTATTCATATCATGATCTGATCACCATGCTCATCATATCCCACATTAATGGGGTTATTGGGATAACAATACAAAAGGTTTGCTAGGGTAGACTCTCTTTCACCCAGTCTCAGCCCCCCCCAAATCAAAATCCTGGCTATGGCCCTGGGCAGTATAATCCAGTGTTCGCATCCAGTGTTTATTATTTTAAATTTTTCAATATTTCACATTTGGCCCGGACAGAATGGTTTTAAACTGTCTTGTTATTGCTTATGTGTAAGTTATATTATTTATTTATTATTTATTTATTAGTTCAGCTTGATATACCGCTCTCTATGGAGCCCAGAGCGGTTTACGAAATTAAAATAGCAAGTAAAACACATAAAAACACAGTAAAACCAATATAAAAACCCCCAGTTAAAACCCCATTCTTAACAATACTGCAATAGGGCAGCTGAATTGCGATGGCGGCGAGGTAGCAGAGCGCTAGTGGTATGGGCCAAATGCCTGTCTGAATAGCCAGGTCTTGACGGCTCTGTGGAATGGCATCAAGTCCTGGATGGCTCGTATCTCCTCAGGGAGGGTGTTCCACAAGGTTGGGGCGGCCACAGCGAACGCCCTCTGCCGCGTACTAGAGAGCCTGTAGACCTTAATGCCAGGCACCTTCAGTAAGTTGAGCCCCTCTGAGCGCAGCGATCTCCTGGGCACGTAAGGGGTAAGCCGCTCCCTCAGGTACACTGGCCCCAAACCACATAAGGCCTTAAAAGTTAGAACTAACACCTTGAAGGTGACCCGGAATTCAATGGGAAGCCAGTGCAGCTCGCGCAAGAGTGGAGTCGCGTGAGTGGATCTTGAGGCTCCTGAGAGAAAGCGTGCTGCTGCGTTCTGCACCAGCTTGAGTTTCCGGATCGCCGACAAGGGTAGGCCAGTGTACAGCGCATTACAGTAATCGAGCCTCGAGATGACCGTGGCTTGGATCACCGTGGCCAGGTCACAGCGGGAGAGGTAAGGAGCCAGACGTTTTGCCTGTCGCAGGTGGTAAAACGCTGTCTTGCAGGCGCAGGCAATCTGCGCCTCCATAGACAGCTGGGAGTCCAGCCGGACCCCTAGGCTCTTTACTGACGGTTGCGGGCGGAGTGCCACACCGTCAAACGTCGGCAACTGGGTCTCTCCCCCCCTGGGCGGCCCAGCCACAAGATCTCCGTCTTCGCCGGGTTCACCTTCAACTTACTGGCTCGCAGCCATCCAGTTACGGCTTCTAGGCAGAGATGGAAATTATCGGGTACAGATTCCACCCCGGCGTCCATCCTCAGAATGAGCTGGGTGTCATTAGCATACTGATGCCCAAAACTCCGTACCAATTGGGCGAGTGGTCGCATGTAGATGTTAAATAACAGCGGGGAGAGGATGGCCCCCTTGATTGTATTGTTTTATTATTTGTTCTTGTGTTGTTTTATTATGTATCATTGGGCTTGGCCTCATGTAAGCCGCCCTGAGCCCCCTCGGGGAGATGGTAGCGGGGTATAAATATATTATTATTATTGTTATTCCATATAGTCAGATAACCCAGAATATTGAGACGGATAATCCACAATATCTGCTTTGAACTGGATTATAGGGCAGTTCCATCTCGCCTCTTGCACTGTGCTTATACATATAATATACATATAATATTGATAATATTTATTTATTCGGCTTCTAAAATGTAAATACAATATATTATATTATTGCCATAGCACAATATTACTATTATACATTACATTGTACTATAACATTATACTGTAATATTATTAGTAATATCACATATCATATAAATATATAATTATAACATCATATTATTATTATTAGTAGTATTATATTGTATTACACCACAATATTATCAATATTATATGTATATTATATGTCTCTCAGCATGACTTCGCGAACGAAGATTCTTAGGAAGGAGACTTTCTGCTGTGCTTTCTGCAACCGAACTTGCTTATCTCAGATTGGCCTTTTTAGTCATCAACGCGCTTGTAAAAAGCGTGGGATGAGTCCTTCCTAAGAATCTTCGTTCGCGAAGTCATGCTGAGAGAGACATATAATATACATATAATATTGATAATATTGTGGTGTAATACAATATAATACTACTACTACTAATAATAATAATATGATGTTATAATTATATATTTATATGATATGTGATATTACTAATAATATTACAGTATAATGTTATAGTACAATGTAATGTATAATAGTAATATTGTGCTATGGCAATAATAGAATATATTGTATTTACATTTTACTCGTAAGCCGCTCTGAATCCCCTTCAGGGTGGGAAGGGTGGCATATAAATGTCGTAAATAAATAAATGGCAGTATAGACGATGGGTGCTGCCATATAACCCAGAATATCGAGACAGATAATCCACAATATCTGCTTTGAACTGGTTATCTGAGTCCACATCACCTACATACAGCCATATAACCCAGTCCAGTGTGGTTTTTATACAGCTGTGTGGAAGAGGCCAAAGAGGTTTAGGGCTCTTCCACACAGCCATATAACCCAGCATATCAAGACAGATAATCCACAATATTTGCTTTGAATTTGGTTATCTGAGTCCACACTGCCAGATAATCCAGTCCAATGTGGATATTCCACAACTGTGTGGAAGGGGCCCTGGAATCCCTCTCAAACAACTGGTTGCTCTCCTCCACACAGTTGCAGTGCAGTATGGAGGCGCTGCGTTGTCTCCCAGGTTTAAAAAAAATGCAGTGGTGAAGAAATCACTTGGAAACAGGAAGCCTTCCCAAACAGGAATCCGTCCCTTTCTGCCCGCCTCTGCTGACAGTATACTTTGCTGGCTGGCTGTTTTGTTTGTATGAATCATGCTTTTTGAAAGTGTCCATGGAGTAGAGTGCAGTTGAGAAGGAGGCAATGTGTTTGTTATTGGAAAACAAGATAGGTTCAGCAGAAGATGTACAGGCAGTCTCCAAGTTATGGGTTCTGTGTTTTTTTCTTCTTCTTCCTGAAGATGAATTTGTGTGTAAGTCTGAACGGGGACATTTTTTGTTCTTAAGTTGAATTTGTGTCTAAGTTGGAACAGGTATGTTTTTTCTAAGTGTAACTCCAGCCTAATATATTTATTTATTTACTGTATTGCTAACCCGTCCTTCTCAACCCCAGAAGGGGGACTCAGGGCGGCTTACATTCAACCCCATTTTTCCCAAGGTACGGATAGAATAGGGAAGCGTACCCCAGTGGTGTTTGTTTTCCTGTCTTTGCCCTTATTCAGAAGATTCCTCCTCACTTTCTGTCCCCGTGATCATTTGATATTATAATAATAATAACAATAATAATAATAAAACTTTATTTGTATATTGCCCTGTCTCCCCAAAGGGACTCAGGTAACATGTAAGGCAAACATTCAGTCGCCGGAAAGAAACCATACAGACAGTTACATCAAGATAAACACATTCAACAATACAACACACCCTAATTAAACTTAACAGACAAAATAACAACTGAAAGCATCATAAAATACAAAAAAATATACTAAAATACACTAAAGATAAAAATATTTTAAAAACCTTTTCATTGTATGTAACTCTATCGGTAGGGGTTCAACAAA
Source organism: Anolis apletophallus (assembly GCA_030556195.1). Taxonomy (NCBI): domain Eukaryota; kingdom Metazoa; phylum Chordata; class Lepidosauria; order Squamata; family Anolidae; genus Anolis; species Anolis apletophallus. The sequence goes on from JARBWK010000007.1 coordinate 22,601,898, forward strand.
ATCCATGGCCAGAGTTACAAATAGGCATGGCCAGCTATTAAAGGACTGGGCATGGGGTAGTAGTGCAAACAGCAAATCAGTGGGTCAGGGAAGTAGATGAAGTGCTAGGCAGAGTGCTGTCTGGCAACCTGGGAACTGGGCCTAGGGACTAACCATTCTAGAAAATTTGCTGGAACATGCAGGTTTTCAGTTTCCTACGAAAGGAGGACAATGTGGTGACTTGTCCAATCTTCCTGGGGGGTATTCCAAAGTTGGGGGGCCACCACTGAGAAGGCCCTCTCTCTTTTCTCCACCAGCCATGCTTGTGATGGTGGTGGAAGTGAGAGGAGGGCCTTCCCGGCAGATCTTAGAGCCCGCGCAAGTTCATAGGAGGAGATGCAATCACAAAGATAGACAGGATCCGAACCATCTAGGGTTTTATAGGTCATAACCTACAAATTTGGCTTGTTGTGGAAACAAGAATTGGCGAGTAAGCTTCAATTGAGACACCTTTTCCCCATGGAGTGAATTTCTCTTCCGAGGGGCAGATTTCTTTCACTTCCTGTTGTCTCACCCCCATTCCTAACTTTATCATTTGTAAGTTGGATGTTTGTAACTCGGGAAATGCCTGTATTAAGAGTGTGGCAGTGAACAAATGAAACAATATTAATCCAAGTGTATTTGTATAGAATATGACTGATACACTCCAGAAATATGCTTCATACACTATACTGCAGGGGAGGAAAATAGCTCTTTAGTATTTGCAGTCACTTGGCTGGAAAATGCTCATACTGTCCTTTAAATATTCTTAATCAAGAAGAACAGTCAATATAATTGTTTCTTGCATTAAAAACATGCTATCTTATTTCTGGAAGACTGTTCCCAGATGGAGCTACATACAGGAGCACTACCCCCTGCTGTGTCAGCTCCACTGGCTGCCTATCAATTCAAAGTGCTGGTTTTGACAGTAGTCTTGTCCGAACGCATCGGAATCCCGTAACCTAAGATCATCCGGGAGGCCCTGCTGGCTCCCGCCGACCTCTCAGATGCGGTTGGTGGGGACGAGGGACAGGGATGGGAAGAAGGTGAAATCCTGGCTCTGGGATCAGGCATTCCTTTTCTAGGGTTGAATACTGTTTTAATTGGAATGATTGTACCTTAATGTTTTAATGGGTTGTGGGGTTTGGGGTTTACGCTGTTGATGTGGCTCCTGCTGTAAGTCGTCCTCCCCCCTCGAAGACTGTAAAATCCCAGATAAAATAAATAAATATTATTGGGAGACGCCTGTTCAACCCCTCATCCATTGTCTTGTGGGGTTCCTCAGGGCTCAATATTGTCTCCCATGTTGTTTAACATCTACATGAAGCCACTGGGGGAGGTCATCCGGAATTTCGGGGTGCGGTGTCACCTGTACGCCAATGATGTCCAACTCAGTCACTCCTTCCCACCTACTACTAAGGAGGCTGTGCAGGTCTTGAACCGGTGCTTGGCTGCTGTGCCGGACTGAATGAGAGTGAACAAATTGATATTGAATCCAGACAAGACAGAGGTACTCCCGGTCAGTTGAAAGGCCGGACCGGGCATAGGGTTACAGCCTGTGTTGGACAGGGTCACACTCCCCCTGAAGACGGAGGTTCGCAGTTTGGGTGTGATCCTGGACTCATTGCTGAGCCTGGAACCCCAGGTTTCGGTGGTGACCAGGGGAGCATTTGCACAATTAAAACTTGTGCGCCAGCTGCGCCTGTACCTTGGGAAGTCTGACTTGGCCACGGTAGTCCATGCTCTGGTTACATCCAGTATAGATTACTGCAACGCTCTCTACATGGGGCTGCCTTTGCAGACTGTTCAGAAGCTTCAACTGGTCCAACGGACAGCAGCCAGGTTGATAACAGGAGCGGCACTCAGGGTGCGTACAACCCCTCTGTTGCGCCAGCTCCACTGGCTACCAGTTTGCTACCGGGCACAATTCAAAGTGCTGGCTTAAAGTTTAGCCTTTAAAGCCCTAAACAGTTCTGGTCCAGCTTATCTGTCCAAACGCATCTCTCCCTATGAACCATCCAGGTGCTTAAGATCTTCCAGAGAGGCCCTGCTCTTGGTTCCGCCTTCTTCGCAGACTCGATTGGCGGGGACGAGAGACAGAGCCTTCTCAGTGGTGGCCCCTCGGCCATGGAACACCCTACCTAGGGACATTAGATTGGCTTCCTCATGCCTAACATTTCGAAAGTAAGTTAATACCTGGCTTTTTGAGCAGGCATTTGCAGATGAAATATAATAATAATACACTTTATTTATATTCTGCTCTTCTCACCCCGAAGGGGATTCAGAGCGGATTACAGGTACACATACTTAGCAGACAATCCCTGCCGTTTCCACATACACACATATAGACGAACAGAGGCAAACTCCGGCCACCAGGGGGAGCTGACGCACTCCTCATCTCTCTGCGTTCCCAGCGCCCTTTGTTGTTCATTCCGCATTCCTCAGCGTTCCTGGAGTTCTTTAATGGCCTCATAATTCAGTCAAAATTTGCCTCCCTACTTAATGTGGTACTTTTATCTCCTACATGACAGATGCAACTGTCCTTCGGGCTGCAAAGGTCGACAGCAGGCTACACTTAAAGGTCGAGAGCCCACCTCGACCCGGGCAGGCCTTGAACTCATGACCTACTGGTCAGAGAGATCTTATGCAGCTGACACTTAGCCAGCTGCACCACATTCCCGGTGTGATTGTTTTATTGAGACCACGGAATGAGAAGACAATGCGATGGAAAACGATTTTAACTGATGAAACGCTGACAATTGTATTTCATGGTTTTAACTGCTTATTGTTTATTGTTTTATATGGTTTTATTACTATGTGTTTTGTTGTATTTTATATTGTGGGCATTGATTGCCATATGTAAACCACCTGGTAAATAAATAAATAAATAGTCTTTCTTCCAAAGCCTAGAATCTTATACCAAAGGCTGTTTTGACATTATTGGCCCCAGCTTTTCTGTCTGTGTTTTTCTTTTCTTTTTCTTAGGGGTGTTAAATCCAGATGCAACTGACTTCATTCCAAGGGAAAGGCAAACTTTTGGTCTAAATTGGAGCAGACAGTCTACGCTGGAGTTGGATCCGGATTCAGGCAGAACTATACCGCCTGCTATTCAGCCTAGGCACAGTAAATATGACAACTCTTCTGCAGATCAGCGGGCTTTTTACAGTCCAGAGAACCAGCGTAGAGGCCAGTCAGATGCTCCCCTGTTCAGCAGTATGGGTAAAAACAAGGGCCGCAGCTTACATAGTCAGCGGTGGCAGAGGTCAAGGAATGATAGAGCGCATGGCAAAACCCAGGTGAAGCACACCTCTGCAGGGATGTCAGAAGATCCTGCATGTCTTGATACCAGATTGATTCCAGGGCGGAGGATGAATCCTAGAAACTATAGTGATAACTCTTCGGATAGTGAGAAAGAGACTGCTACAGCAGATAGCAGAGGAGCAAAGCCAAAGAAGACATATTTGATGCATTCGCGTGGAAGAGGGTTGAAAGAAAAGGAGAAATATCCACCTGAAAGGGAGAAAAGAATAGCCCCTAAATGGAAGGACAAGGCCCTTGATAACGTGCCACTAGCAGATATGATTCAGTCGGACTCCTCTGAAACATCTTTTGGAAAACCAGTGTCTGATGGCTTTTCTGACAATAGTATGGCACGGAGGAAGTATCCATTTGGAAACAGATATTTTAGGGATCCTATGTGGAATAAGGACACTGGCAAAAGACAAGACACATCCAGGAGTAAAACTACAAAACATGTTAAGAATGCGTCCCTTCCCCATCCTCCTAAAGAGCGCAGCAGTGACAAGAGGAAAGAATCTGTGCTCCGCGAAAGAGGTTCAAACTCTGTGACGGTGGCACAAACACAAACAGTGTGTGAAACATCTACATATGATGGGAGAAAACCTCTCTTTCAGGATGCATATAAGAACAGGCGCTGGAAAAAGCAAAACGATGCACCAAAGAGCAAGGAAACTCATACAGGTAAGTTTCCCAAATCTGGGTTGAAGGCGTTCCTACTCAGCAGTTTGTTTTATTATGCAGAGTGTAAAAAGGAGGGGAAAGATAACAATTGAGCAAACTACTTTGTCATCATATATGGCTGAGATTTGTAGTGTTATTGTAGGCACCCATAGACAGAGAAACATGATACGCTAGTAAGTCACAAAACTTTAATTTTCTTATTTCGCCATTGGATATGATAAATAGTGTTGCTTTCCACATAATATACTGGTGGTTTTCAGCATGTCCTGGGAAACACTATGGTCCCCTGGAAACTTCACAGGAACTCTCAGTGAAAGATTGGTAATGGCTAAAAAGCTTCTTTGGCAAAGCAACTTCCCCAATGTGACAGATGTTCTGGAAAAGTCAAGCTGCTGGGAAGTTGAGTACATGCCATGGGTGCGCTCTTAATTCTTGTGGGACAGTGATGAGGCCAAACTGATAGCCTTTTCTGTACTTGTCCTGAATTTTAGACAATGCCTTCCTCAGGTTGTCTAGCAAGTTTGTAAGATTCATCTGCTGAGTTAAGAAACAATTGGAACTGGACGTTTTAAAACATGTGGGATGCAATGCTATTCTACCAGTGCAATGCTTGGGAAGGTGTTACCCTAATATTGAAATGGCAGCTGCACTGCTGTGTGAAATCCTTCATCCTTGTTGTACTGCTGAGCAGGCTGATGTTCTGACAGTGCCTGCTCTTTGATAGCAATTTCAGCTGCACTGCATATCTGAAAGAATACTTAGAGAAAATCTGGACACCTGCTGCATTGATGAAAAAGTGTGGATTTATCTTTCTATTTTAATCTGTTTATGCGACCCGCTCATTGTCCTGTGTCATAAATGGTTTTAATTTTATTATAATTTTATATTGATTGTAGTATCTTATAGTGTACTAGCTGTACCCGGCACGCGTTGCTGTGCCCTATTTAGGAGATGCGAGAAAGTCTGAGTATGTAAGGGTTGTAATTGATGTTACTTATGGTCTTGGTGGGGTCATGGCTGTGTTGTTGTGGGTTGTTCTGGTGGGTGGGATGTTGAAGTCCTGTGGAGTTGTCGATGTATGGTGTTGCTGGCATTCTGCAGAGCTTGTGGATATACAATGTTTTTTGTCTTTCCGTCTGCTGTGTTGATGTAGAGGTTCTGTGGTTTCCCAACTCTGGAGCATGCTACATAGAGTTGTCTGTGGGAGAAGCATTCTGTGTCAAGGTCTATGCCACAGATTTGTAGTGTTTGTCCTTGAGCCTTGTTTATGGTGATGGCAAAAGCTAATGTAGTGCAGTGTCTTTCTGTTCTGGCGTTTGTTCTGCCCTATTTTGTTTGATGTATGTAGCGTTGCGAGTGTGTCGTCCGATGCTGTTCTTTTTAGGAGGCATGGCTTGTCTTTTGGGTCAGCCTATGCCTGTGTGGAAGGAAGGAATGGCATACAAATGGGTTGAGCAGTAGATGCAAGGTTGTGTTATGTGCGTATTGTATTGTGTGTAGGTATTACTTTTTGGTGAGTTAGTGGGTGTGTGGTGGCATTGTGGGTGGTAGTATGTTGGGGAATGCTTGTGTGGGTGGGGTGTTTTGGGTGTTTGTGTGTGTTTGTAGAGTATCAGTGCTGTGTTGTGTTGTGTTGTGGTTGGAGTATAGGTGGAGTTGGTTTTTGTTTGTGGTGGTGGTAGGTGTTGTGTGTGCTGGGTCCCGTAAGGTTGGGGGGATGGGTTGTGATAGGAAGTTGTGTTGTGTTGTGTGGGTAGGAATTGCTGGAGTATTGTGCCTGGGACGTGTGTGTATTTGGAGGTGTGTGTGGTGGTGAGTAGTGATTGCAGTCCTGGGTTTTGTGTTGGGGAAGTTGTCAGGTATTTGTGGAGTGTATTTTGTGTGTGTTGTGGTGACATAGTTGTCTCAGTCTGGCTGTGTGCTGGTTGTGATGTGGAGGGGGTGTTGCTTTTGCCAGTGGTGTTTGTTGTGTATTTTGTTTAGGGTGGGTTTTTGTGTTGCAGGATTTTTTTTGTGGGTTTTGCTAGTTTGTGTTATTCCGGGGGTATGTGTTTGTCAGTGGTGCCTGTGTCCCTGGTGCCTTATTTGTCTCCCTCCTAGAGCTTGGCCTTGTCAGTTTAACCCACAAACACCAACTGACTAAACTCAAATCACTCGACATTCTAATCTAGCCTTGTGTCACGATGCAGGGTCTTGGCCCGGCCCCTTAATCACACACACAGAGACGGTAATCAGCTAACTATTTATTGAATAATTAAAAACAGGTGAAAAGGTAAATTGTCCAAAAAGGCATAGATAAGTTCATTCAAAAATGGTAAAGAGTTCCGTAGTAAATCCAAAGGCAAAACAAGGCAAAGTGTCCGCAAAGCAATGCGGATCAAAACAGACTTGGTCCGTGGCAACAAACAAGGCAAGTTCAAGGAATCAAGGCCCAAGGAAGCTTCTTGGGAACACGAGCCAGTCCTGGCTCCGTGGATCTTCACTCGCTTCACTCCCTTCAGATCAGAAGTGGCCGAGCAACTGAGGATCCGGTCCCACGGATCCTATACTTAATTCCCTTGGTGAAACCTACGCCGCTCTAGGCTTCTGCTCTCTGTGTGGGGCTCTGCTCTCCTGTGGCACTCTAGGCTTCGGTGCCATTCCCTCCTGCTGGACTCAATGCTCCTGCGCCTATCAAAGGTCCGTCCTTGCCTCCCAGCACCTGGCCCGCTATCTTCGTGAGAGCCTGACTCCCTTCCAACTTCCATGGGCTCGGCCCCCGCTGACTCCCGGACTTTCTCCTGAGACCCGTAACCACCTGGTTTCTCATACTGATTATCTGAATCAGTCTCCTCAGTATCAGTCTGACTTCCCCAGTTCTCATACCCATCAGGCCAGCCATGATCCCATGCTAAGCTTTCTGTAGGAGATGACGGCCCAGCTGCCCCATCATCCCCTTCATCTGCGTCGTCATTAGCCTCCATGGGTCCTAATGCAAGTGGGACCCCCGGAGCGGCCCCCTGCCCCCCCGGCATGAATGAAAACTGGGACTGGGTTGCTACACCTTGGCTGGCTTCGGCCACCGTTACTATGGTAACTCAACCTCCCTGCATTTTGTGTGGGCCGATGTTGGGCAATGGGTTCGCTGGCGGCCGCAGAGGATGCTGGGAAATGTAGTTTTTTATCGTTGTTTTGGGGGCGTTCTAGGTTTTTTTTTTTTTTTTGGGAAGTTTATTTGCTAAAAACCTTCCTTGCCTAAGGCCTATTTTTGTTGCCAAGTTTGGTTCGTCTGCCTTGGAAGGTTTCTCTGCCTTTGGCAGTCGTTCGATGACGAGTCTTCCTTTATATATATAGATGTTCTATGTAATTGATTATGTGGTTTTTGATTGATTTTATTGTGTTGTTATGTTGATGGGCTTGGCCTCATGTAAGCCACCCCGAGTCCCCGTTGAGATGGTGGTGGGGTACAAATAAAGATGATGATTATTATTATTATTATTATGTTAGTACTTGAAATATGTTGTTGTTTGTGAGTTGCACAGTAATGTTTGCTGTCTTATATGCAACGAGAAGTTCAGGACTGAAAAAAAAAACATTGGAAGAATTGGGACTACAACCAGATGTACAATTTGAGATGCTAGCTAGCTGAGCCATGACAGGTTAGCTCAGATGCATTGCAAATAAATAAATTCCTCTAGGCTTTGTCAGCAGCTAGTTGTTATATACACACAATGGTCTGATTTTTTACAGGGATTTCATTTGGCTTTGAATACATCTGCTTGTTCTTAGAACAACAAAAAGGATCCCGTTGAGAGTGATAGTTATACAAGGTGATATTAAAAATAAAAGAATATGTCATGAAAACAGTTGGCAGCCATGACTTAGTGAAGCATGTTAAATAGATTTGTTTGACTTTAATAGGTACAGGATGTGTTTATTGCTTAAACATGTTATGTGTGAATATTTGAGGATAAATACTGACTTTCTCTTTCTTAGGGTCTCTGATAGAGCAGCTTACCTCAGAAAAATATGAATGTATGGTTTGTTGTGAGGTGATCCGTGTGGTAGCTTCAGTGTGGAGCTGCCAGAATTGCTATCATGTATTTCACCTGAGCTGCATAAAGAAGTGGGCAAGATCTCCAGCGGCACAGACTGAAGGTCAGTATTCCCGTCCTCATCCTAAATTTATTGGGGAAAAAATCACTTTAACAATCATACAATATCTTCCAGATGGTTTAATAAATTGTCTTATATGCATATCTTGGGTACATTTATGCATCACAAATGTATATGACACTTTAACAAATATGTTGTTTCAGTGATTGGGCTATTTAAGGTGATTAGATGTATCCTAAAATAATACCTTTTTGTTTGCAGATGGCAACAGCGGTTGGCGATGCCCTGCTTGTCAAAACGTTTCACCCCAAGTTCCTAATATCTATACCTGTTTCTGTGGTGAGTGTCTCACATATGAAAATCTGCCATCATGTAATAAACAGTGAATGCGTTTTGAAAATCTTAATCATTTTTTGTGTGCTCCCTTTTTACACCTTAGCTTTATGGGTCCTCTCTTGCATTTATAAACCAGTATGAATATTATCAGTCTGAACTTTTTGTTTATCAGTACTCAACACTTTTTGGTCCACTTATTTGCTTCCAACTTCTCGTTTTCACCTTAATTTTAGTTTAATCAAATATCAACTTGATCATTTAACAAGAAAATATTACTTCATACTTCAAAATAGTAACTTCATACTTCAAATTACTTCATATTACTTCATATTACTTCATACTTCAAATAGCGGCTCAGTCGACAGGCAAGTGGACTGATGGAACATCTCTTTGACCACGGCCTTAGACGAGATCGCCCCCAGACGCTCTCTCATCCCCTGTCGAAATCGCGCCCCTTGGTTCACCGAGGAGCTCAGAGTGATGAAACGGAGGAAGAGACAGCTAGAGGACGTGTGGCAGGGCCTCCGTGACGGAGCATCGAAATCGGCTTATAAACAATTTAAGGATGTTTATGAGCGAGCTATCAAGGAGGCCAAAAAGGTCTATTACTCCTCCTTGATAGAGTCGTCTAGTTCACGTCCAGCTCAACTTTTTAGAATAATTCGGTCATTGACAACAATTTCGGTGGTCCCAAATGATAAGGATTTGGCTCGTACAGCTGAGGTTTTTCAGAACTATTTTGCCGACAAGATTTCGACTCTCCTCCGGGATATCCCAGTCACTCTTGATACAGTAGTTGAACTCGAGACTCCGCCGCCACTCGGCGGGCCCTCCTTCACCCGCTTCCAACTGTTGGACGCAGCAGCTGTCGATAAGCTACTCGCTGCAGCTAGACCAACGACTTGCTCCCTCGATCCGTGCCCCTCCTGGCTTGTTAGATCTTGCCGGGAGGGGCTACGAGACCCCCTGGGAAAGATTATCAACAGCTCCCTTGAGCAAGGAGTGTTCCCAGGGGGTTTGAAAGAGGCAATGGTAAGACCGCTGCTGAAGAAGCCGACTTAGATCTTTCGGCTCCCTCAATTACCGACCTGTGTCAAACTTGCCTTTTTTAGGCAAGGTGATTGAGAGGGCAGCAGCGGATCAGCTGCAGCAGTTCTTAGAAGACACAGCTGGACTTGATCCCTTCCAGTCCGGCTTCCGTATTGGGCATGGGACGGAGACCATGCTTGTTGCCATTACAGACCAACTTTGCCGCCAGCTGGACCAGGGCGGGTCAGCCCTGCTTGTTTTGTTAACTCTAACAGCAGCGTTTGATACCGTAGACCATGCATTGTTGGCCCACTGTTTAGCCGTGACTGGGGTTAGGGGGATTGCCCTTAAATGGGTAACCTCCTTCCTCCAGGATCGGGGACAACGTGTGGAGAGGGGGGAGGAGGTCTCCGGGAGGCTCCCATTAAGTTGTGGGGTCCCCCAGGGGGCCATCCTCTCACCCTTACTATTTAACATTTACATGCACCCCCTGGCCCAGCTGGTTCACGACTTTAGTCTGGAGTGTTATCAGTATGCAGATGACACCCAGCTCCTGCTGAGAATGGACGGCAGGCAGGATATCGTACCCAATTGTTTCCATCTATGCCTTGAAGCCGTGACTGGTTGGCTGCGTGCCAGCCGGCTGAAGGTGAACCCGTCGAAGACGGAAATCTTGTGGCCTGGTCGCCCTGGGCTGGATGAGTGCCGGTTGCCTACCCTGGATGGCGAGCAGCTCAGCCCGTCATCCCTCGTAAAGAGTTTAGGTGTCCAATTGGACCCTTTGCTGACCATGGAGACTCAGGTCTCCATGGTCAGCAAAACGGCGTTTTACCATCTCCGCCAGGCTAGGCGACTGGCACCCTACCTGTCCAGGAATGACCTGGCCACGGTGATCCAGGCGACGGTCATCTCGAGGCTGGACTACTGTAACGCCCTCTACATTGGCCTTCCCTTGTCGACAGTCCGGAAACTCAAGCTGGTGCAGAATGCTGCTGCTCGCTTGCTGGTGGGAGCACCGGTGAGAGAGCATATCATGCCCATCCTTCGGCAACTGCACTGGCTGCCTATTGAGTACCGGATTGCCTTCAAGGTGTTGGTTTTAACCTTTAAGGCCTTGCACGGTCTAGGGCCTGAGTACCTAAGGGACCGCCTTACCCCGTATATTCCCCCGAGGTCACTGCACTCGGAAGAGCAGAACCTGTTGGTCATTCCATCACCCCGCTCCTGTCACTTGTCCAGTACAAGACAGCGGGCCTTTTCAGTTGTGGCTCCTACGACTTGGAACTCATTGCCTAGTTACGCTCGGGCGATTCATGAACTCGGCCCTTTTCGAAGGGCCTGCAAGACTGCCCTCTTCAGACTAGCGTTTGGCTAGCCTGAATGTAGATGCATATCAGCGTCCGAGCTACGATCTGTAATCTGCTGGCTACTGGCTATGTATTGCGTGTTTTTATCGAATTTTACTGTATGTTTTATTGTGTGTTTTATTGCTACTGTGATCCGCCCCGAGCCTGCAGGGAGGAGCGGAATATAAAACCGAATAATAAATAAATAAATAAATAAATAAATAAATAAATAAATAAATTGAAACTTCGTTGGCTGTTCCTAGAAAAAAATTGTTCATTTTAGGTATTCAGACTTGTATCCTGTGATATGTTAGCTTAAGTAGATTAATCTTCATATCTGTACAGACAACAGATAGGTAGAATTTCCAAAAGTGTTAAAGCCTTAGGGAAAAGGTTTCCCATCTTATGAGGCAGATAATGGAATTTGGAGAAAAATTGAAAAATTGAAAAACGATATTTTCATACCAAACGCATTTGCTTTAGTGCTGTTTACATTCATATATTAGCACATAAAATTGTAACATTTGGAATACTTATGAAACTTAAAAGTACCTGTATCTTAGTTCTTAGATCCTCGTGGGTTTGAAAAAGCAAAATACTGAAAACACAAATATTGCAATAAATTACTTGTGTTATTTAGATTTTAAGTGGCTCATGCAATCTCAGTCTAACTCAGTATTAGGTTTAACTCCACACTGAAAATATTGAATATTTTGGTAGTGTATGATCATAGCAAGTAAAAGGTAAGCAATGGAGACCCTATATGCTCCATTTGTGAAAAAGTATCCACTAGGTGCAGAAAAGCATACTGTCTACAGTATGCCCAGGAATTGTTTCCTTATTCTTTTGACTTGTTTTATCTTACAAATTATACTGTGCCGTTCAGGGCATTTTGAATGAGCAAAACCTTACCTAAAAAACTCATGTTACAAGAGGAAAATATTTTAGGTTTTTTTCTATGTTATCCCAAGTTTCCAACTTGTCACTGAGGGGGGAGAGTGGTTTTTCCTCCCAAATTTTTCTTGGACCTTCACATTTTTTTTGCATCAAATTGTATGGATCTCTGATTTATTCGTGAATACTCTTAATCCCAACAATTCTCTTATTTACTTAAGGTCTCCTGATTCTACAGACTTTGTTTCCTTAACTTACAATTCAGTCAATAATATATATAAGTCATGTTTCTTTGAATGTTTACTGTTTTCAGCTAAAACAACAGGTCCAGATGCCTTGATAATAATAATAATAATAATAGAAAAGTGTAATGCAGATGTGCAACACAATAATATATTTGTGTACATGTGCTTACAGAGATATTTCATACAGAGAGATATTATCTATTTCATTATCTTGACAGATTTCTCTATGAAATATGCCTGCATGGTGTGACATGAACCTGCCATTGCATCTACTGCTGTAGTTTGCTGTCTCTATGGAAACAGTCAGTTACATCTTTTGAAGCAAACTTAGATTGAATGACATATGTTGCAGAGCTATAATAGGATTCTAACCATTATGAATGTAGCTGATGGTATCCAGTTTTTTAATAGCTGAAGACTGTTGAATTGTTTTGTGGGAGGGAGGGAGATGTGGGAAAATAAATGTGTGAGAATAATGAAATCTGAATTGTGTAGATCCATGAGGTGAACATCTTTGCTTCAATTGGAGCACATATAGTGTACTTTCCATATCCACAGATACAACCAACCACAGATACACAGAAAGCAAACTTTTATTTTGCTGTTTTATGTAAGGGACACACTTTTACACATGATTGCGACTTGAGCATTCATGGATTTTGGTTTCTACAGGGGTTTTGTAAACAAACCCCAGCAGATACCAAGGGCCCACTGTATGGACAAAGTATATATGGATTGGAGAAAGAGATGAGGATGATTTATTTATTTTATTTATTTATTAAGCGTGCTTCTATGCCGCCACTCCTGGGAGGGCTTGGGGCGACTCACAGGAGCCAAACAAGGCATAATAAAAACAATGGCGATGATTAAAACAACAACAAATTAGCTAAAAAACAGTACACTCCATAAAATCATTAAAACTGTGATGCAACACGCTACCACAGATAACACTTAAAAACACGAGGCTGCACAAAGTAAGACCTACAGGTCGAACGCCTGGCGGAAAAGATGGGTCTTGCAGGCCCGTCTGAATGCAAGCAAGTCCTGGATCGCGCGTGTTTGTGCGGGGAGGGCGTTCCACAGTGTGGGCGCGATGACAGAGAACGCCCTCCTGCGGGTTGAGGTCAAGCGCACGAGCCTCGCCGAGGGGACGTCTAAGAGATAGGCTCCCTCTGACCGCAGTGATCTCATTGGGCAATAAGGGGAGAGACGGTCCCTCAGGTACTATGGCCCCAAGCCGTGTAAGGCCTTAAAGGTAAGAACCAACACTTTGAAAGTGATCCGGTGTTCAATTGGCAGCCAGTGCAGGTCCTGCAAGGTAGGTGTTATGTGACTACCTGCTGGGGTTCCAGACAGGAGTCGGGCGGCAGAATTCTGCACCAGCCTGAGCTTCCGGGTCACTGACAGACTGGAGTGCTAAAAAACAGTACAGTCCAGTCTTGAGATGACCGTGGCTTGGATCACCGTGGCCAGGTCATTCCGGGATAGATAGGGGGCCAGCCGCCTCGCCTGTCTGAGATGGAAAAAGGCGGACTTGCTGGCCATAGAGACCTGGGTCTCCATGGTCAGCTGGGAGTCCAAGTGGACTCCCAGGCTCTTTACTTAGGACGATGGGCATAGCGCCACACCATCCAGGGTCGGAAGCTGGACATCCCTATCACCCGGACGGCCCAGCCACAAGATCTCCGTCTTCGCTGGATTCACCCTCAACCTACTGGCTCGCAGCCATCCAGTAACGGCCTTGAGGCACCGTTGGAAATTATCGGGGACGGATTCGGGCCTGCCCTCCATCCTCAGAATGAGCTGAGTGTCATCGGGATACTGATGACACTCAAGCCCAAAACTCCGTACCAGCTGTGCAAGCGGCTGCATGTAGATGTTAAATAATAGAGGGGAGAGGATGGCCCCCTGAGGGACTCCACAGACTAGCGAGGAGCCCTCGGAGACCACCTCACCCCTCCTCACACGCTGAGACCGCTGGTGGAGGAAGGAGGTCAGCCATTTCAGGACTGTCCCCCTCACTCCAGCCATGGCCAGGCGGTGAGTCAAAAGATTGTGGTCGACCGTGTCAAACGCTGCCGTGAGGTCCAATAACACGAGCAGCGCAGACCCTCTGGATTATTGCCACAGGAATGGGAAAGTGTAATGATAGTTTTGAATTAAGTTCAGTTTGGTAGCCCTGAATTCAGTTCAGTTAGAGAGTGTCATGATTTGTATTAATAAACAGATTACTTGCTGACTGTCACATACTTTTTATTCCTTTTTCAAACATCATTCTTCTTTTCCAGTTGTAGTTTGGTACTCCAAGTACTTGCACTCTTAGGCAGAGAAGGCTAAAGACCTTATAAAACTACAACTCCCATAATTCCATAGCATGGAGCTATGGCAGTTGTAGCGACATCAAACTGCATTAATCCTATAGTGCGCGCATCGGCAGTTGAATGAGCGCGCCCCCTTCCTATTCTGGGCCCATGTCAGTCCAATATCGAGGACTGGTGCTGTATGCCAAAGTCATCAGTATTAAAACAAAAAAAGACCTGAAATATTTTATCTCAAGAAAGATTCTGTATGGCTAAATTTGGTGAAATTCAGGATACCTAGTTATGTATTAAGCTGCCTAAGCCCTTAATGCAAGCATTTCTTGCCCATGTCCAGTGTCCTTTGTCACACAGACCTTCCTTGGATTAGATAGGAGGCAGCGATATTTTGCAAAATTTGCCATAGTTGGTAGAAAATACAGAAACAAGCAACCAAAAAATCTAGCTGGCGAAACAGGATAATCTCTTGGCTTTCCTAAATTGTATGGGGTTAGTGTGTCGTTTGTGCAGAAAGAAAAAGTTTTGTTACAGTATATATTTTATCTAGTTTTTCTTTGGGTCATACATTTGCAGTTTTGTTTGTATTTTAATGTTTTATGTACTACATTATGATGGTCTGTGGTCATTAACAGTAAAGTTTCAATCATAATACCTCAAAATGTTAATTGAGCATTTGCTCATATTGCTTATCCTCATGGAAGCCATTTAAAACTGTTTGAAGATGTAAAACGATTCATTTAAAATTGTTTCATTAAGAGAAACAAAAACATAGTTGTGTATTAAGTACCAATGTATCTTTGGGGATTTTTTTCTTCTTGGGTGGGAGATCTAAATATTTTATGTATCACATTCCTTCCCTAGGTAGAGTAAAAAACCCTGAATGGAATAGAAATGAAATTCCACATAGTTGTGGCGAATTGTGTAGAAAGAAAAGATCAGCTCAAGATTGCCCACACTTATGTAATATGTAAGTACATTAAACATTTTGCATGACATGCCTGAATTCTTGTGGAATCAGTAAATTAGCATCACTTGTTACAATTTAGGATTTTTATAACAATCATTGGCCCATTTATCTATAGATGGGTTTGAAGTTTCTCATGATAGACTATAAGGCCTTAGATTAGTGCAATTGTGGGTTGTAAGGATCTCTTTAAAGACAGAGGAAGAAAGTGGAGCTAGAGCAGGGGTGGGCAATTATTTTTTCCAAGGGGCCACACGAGAGCCAAAAATATTATGGAGGGCCGCACCTGAAGGCTGAACTACATTCTACATAATATCAATTGAATTTCTTTAATAATAATAAAAAGGCACTAAATTGCGTTTCTAATATGTTAATAAGACTGATAAGAGTATACGTTATGAGCAATAAAAAAGAGAGGTTGTCATAGGAAAAATGACATTTATTCACTAAAATTTTTCAAAACAATGGTTAACAAAATGTGAACATTTGTATCATTTGTGATTCATTATATTAATGATCATTTTCAGTCACATTTGCTTCAAAGCACATTTTGAGTTTCACTTATTCCTGGAAAGAGGTTCTTGGTTTTCTACGGACATATAAAAATCATTGCCTACATTTTGGGTTTAATCACCTCCTTTGGTGCTATTATTCAGTTATTTTTTTCTTATTCAGTGAGAGAAATCAAGTCTCTGTTGGTCTTTAGCAAGTGCATCAAAGTCAGGTTGAATGTCAGAGGTGGAGATGCGAAGCACCCCTGACAGATGGCCATCCAGCCTCTGTTTAAAAGCCCCCAAAGAAGGAGCCTCCATCACATTCTGGGGCAGAGAGTTCCACTGCTGAACGGCTCTCACAGTCAGGAAGTTCTTCCTAATGTTCAGATGAAATCTCTTTTCTTGTAGTTTGAAGCCATTGTTCCGCGTCCTAGTTTCCAGGGCAGCAGAAAACAAGCCTGCTCCCTCCTCCCTATGACTTCCTCTCACATATTTATCCATGGCCCTCATCATGTCTTCTCTCAGCCTTCTCTTCTTCATGCCCAGCTCTTTAAGCCCAGCTCTTTAAGCTGCTCCTCATAGGGTTTGTTCTCCAGACTCTTGAGAACAATTTATACATTATATAAATGTAATGTTCATTTGTGAGATTAACATAACTCAAAAACCTGTCTTGTGCGATTAATTGTTATTTTTAAAAGTTGGAAAAGTCAATAAAAACACTTAAAAAAACATAACTCAAAAACCACCAATGATGGAACTAAACCAAACGTGGCACACAATACTCCATGACCAATAGAAAACACTAGAAGGGTTTGGTGGGCATTGACCTTGAGTTTGGGAGTTGTAGTTCACCAACATCCAGAGAGCACTGTGGACTCAAACAATGTTGGATCAGGACCAAAATTGGCACACATACTGAATATGCCCAAATGAGAACACTGGTGGAGTTTGGGGGAAATAGAGCTTGACAATTGGGAATTGTAGTTGCTGGAATTTATAGTTAACTCACAATCAATGGTCATCCTGAAATCCAGCAACAATGGAATTGAACCAATCTTGGCACACTGAACTCTCATGAGACCAACAGAAAGTACTGAAAGGGTTTGCTGATGTTAACTGCAGTTAAAGTGGGCTGGAATGTCAAGGGGGGAGCTTGTGCTCTAAAATAAACCACGAGGCTATAACTCCTTCTTGTGTATAACAAGAGAGGTTGTATCTGTACCAGCTTTCTCTGTTGTGTAAGACATGATTAGGTTTGGTAGGAGGAATGTGAATATGTGTGATACAGCATATGGCATTTCTAAGAATTTCAAGTTTTATTTGGGAGGAAGAGACTATTAAGGTGGTACATTAAAATGCATAGTGTGAGGAAAGATCTGAAGGTAAAATAGCCAAATTATCCAGGTAAATAAAGATTTGCCTGATGATGGTTGGCAATCACTGTATATAGGGCTTAGATTTTTGTTTCTTCAGAGTGTACACATTTTATTGGATATGACTTTAAGCCTGGCAAAATTTCAGTGTCAAAGTTTATTTATTTATTTATTTATTTATTTATTTACATCATTTATATTCTGCCCTTCTCACCTCGCAGGGAACTCAGGGTGGATTACAATGTACATATACAGGCAAACATTCAATGCCATTGACACACAACATATATAGACAAAGACACAGAGGCTATTTAACATTCCAGCTTCTGGCCACCAGGGGTGCTGTCGCATTCCTTCATTCTTTGCATACTTCCTGGAGATGTTATGGCCTTGTAAATCAGTTAAATTAGCCTCCTCACAAAGTGATACCTAAATTTCGTACTTGACAGATGGAACTGTCTTTCAGGTTGCAAAGGTCATCAACAAGCTACACAATTTGGTCGAGAGCTCACCTTCAAACTCATGACCTTCTGGTCAGTAGTGATGTTAGTTACTATGTTCTGTTATATCTATTAAAATGCTGACAGTAATAATAGCATTTGATAGTATCTAGGATAAGATTAAAATGTATTTATATGCAATATCTAGTATAGGATTGAAATGTACTTAGTTAATTTGTATCTTGTCCTTCATCCACTATGGCATTGTTTCTCAACCTTCCTAATGCAGTTCCTCATGTTGTGGTGACCCCTAACCATAACATTATTTTCATTGCTACTTCATAATTGTATTTTTTTGTTGGGCGGGGGCCCGGGGGGGGTGTTGATTTTGTCCTTTGGAAGTTGTAGTTGCTGGGATTTATAGTTCACCTACAATCAAAGAGCATTCTGAACTCAACAATGGAATTGAATGGAACACAAAACTCCCATGACCAGCAGCAAATACTGGAAGGGTTTGGTGGGCACTGACCTTGAGTTTGGGAGTTGTAGTTCACCTACATCCAGAGAGCACTATAGACTCAACAATGATGGATCTGAACCACACTTGACACGAATCCTCAAGAATCAGCCCTATGGGATCCAAGACAGCACTGTTTCCAAAAGAAAGAGAAGGACAAGCGGAGAGAACTTCAATGAAATGAAAATGTGACAAACCTTACATTTAGTTAAATTTCTTTTTTTACAGTCTCTGTCATCCAGGACCTTGCCCATCATGCCCTGCTTTTATGACCAGAAAATGTGAATGTGGACGCACAAGGTAAGATGATTTTTATGTTGTTTTCACACAATAATTACTTGTAGTGTCACAATATATTTTTCAATGAAGAATTAAAATGGTACCTTAATAACATATTCATGTGCCATATTCTTCATAATTTGCCCAGCTTTTTCTAATCATCTCAGTCTCCTAGACTACATGTTACTTACGTGCAGTTTCGTATAGTGCTTTCTTTGGACTTCAGCCAGGGTTTTTAGACACAGTCTGTTACCAAAATTGGAAATAGTAGAAGAGTGCAATTGGGGATTACTTGAGAAGAAATGGATGGAAGTATACACATACTTAATTAATTAATCCTTAATATTGCTCCTACCACATTTTTTCTTTATATGTTTCCTCTGTGTACTGTGAATAAATCCCTTACAGGCTTTGTAACTAAACCTGTATCAGAAATAGATGCCACCTTCTCTATGTTAATTGCCTAGCAATTGCATGCTGTCTTTATGATGTATACCACAAATAACTCTTCCTCTTATGACTAATTGTGCCCTGCTGCGTGAGAGTCCCATCAAGTGAGAGGTTTAATGCCATTCACAACTTGCAAGTAGTAACTGACAAAATACAGCATAATTTGTGAGATGACCGACAACTTTTCTTTTTCTAAACTGTAGTTAATGTGGGGAATGAAAATGCCAAAAAGCCCACCTTTTTTGATCCATTGTTCTTAAAGTGTTTTATCTTAGGTTCTCCTTGGAAAGAAAATTTGTCCTTTCATTAAAACTAGCATAGGGAAAGGTAAATATTATAAGGCTCAGGCTTTCAGTGTTTTGTTGCTTTGTGTGTGTGGTAGTATGATCATAGAGCAGACTTCTAGATTAGATTAATGATGCTTTTGAAATTGCATTATTCCCACCCCCTCCCTTTTTTTTTGCTTACAAGACTACTGTGAATTGTACAGTCCTTGTTTGTTACAGATTATGTGTGCAGAGATTTACTTTCAGTTTTAGGCTTGTATTTTTTCTGCCTGGGCGCCCTCGTGGTGCAGGGGGTTAAACCGCTGAACTGCCAAACTTGCTGACCAAAAGGTTGGCGTTTCGAATCTGGGGAGTGGGGTGAACTCCCGCTGTTAGGTGGCGGGGTATAAATAAAAATTATTATTATTATTAGGCCCAGCTTCTGCCAACCTAGCAATTCGAAAACATGCAAGTACCACTTCTGCGGGAAAGTAATGGCACTCCTTTCAGCCATGCCAGCCACATGACCTAGGAGGTGTCTACGGACAATGCCGTCTCTTCGGCATAGAAATTGAGATGAGCACCACTCCCTAGAGTCGAACACGATTAGACTTAATGTCTAATTTACTTCACTTTAATCTGCCATCTAATCTAATGTGCACCTCAATTTTCAAAACTTTGAAAGCAAAAAAAGTCTTTGCTGTAATGCACAGCAGTAAAAAGTGCCCTTTTAAAAATTTGACCCAAAAGAAGCATATTAGATTTGCTGCGCACTTAGAATTCCTTATTTAAAACCAAAAGTGTAAGAACACCAAAGCTTCCAGTGATGGAAAGGAAAACTAGAGAAATCGGTAGCCTTTCCCTTCAAACGCCTCTCCTGTTTATCCCATTTCAGCTTCTTTGGAGTGTGTCTATGCTGTATAATTAATACAGCTTGGCCCCACTTTAACTGTTCTGACTGTCCAGCCACTACTTGACCCTTTCTTTTCTTCCTTGTGCCTTTGCCTGTCACGCCTTCCAAGCTGAAGGTTCCCAAAGTGTTGCTGCTCTTCACGCAGAGCACTAAGATAAGTGTTTCACGTGAATCTAAAGTGCACCCTCATTTTTGTGAGATAATTTGGCCAAAAAAGTGTGCATTATATTTGAGTAAATACAATAAATGTTATTTGGATTACATCAGAGGTGACAAATGAATAGAAATAGAAATTTGCTCTTATATAGCCCTGTCCATTTGTGTTAGCAGATAAATTCTTATTAACTTACATGCTAAAATCATATCAGTGGCATCGTATGGGTGGCTAGGTATTTTGCCAAACAAAAGAGCTGCCACTTTAAAGTTACATTGTGGTACCAACCTGCTGAGTGTTTTTTCTAGTTGTGTGATTGTAAAAAATGATTTTGCAGTCTCAAATGGTGCAGAAGTATATATATTTAGCACATGTTAATGTTGTGGTGCCAGCAGCATTTTTTCTGCTTAAATAAAGATCCCTGTGGTTCAAACTATTATCAAATTATACTCCCTTTAATTTAGTGCAACCCTCAACAGAGTGTGTATCAAAGCCTAAAGGGAGTTCCTCATCTGCTAGAATTAATAGCCCTTTTCTTCAACGCATGCAGGAACATTCAGAATGAATGTGGGTGATGAGCTAACATATGAATAGAAAATTCTAATCTGATCAACTAATCCTGATGACTGATTCAATTTTTCTTCATCTACAGCCATTCTGTTCGCTGTGGGCATTCTACTGCAATTCAGTGTACGAATATATGCAGAAATGTTTTGAATTGTAATAAACATAATTGTACCCAGATATGCCATTCAGGAAAATGCCAGCCATGTGAATTGACTGTAAAACAAGGTAAAAGATTAATATAAGCTTTTCTGGTATGTATGTGTTTTAATGCTATTTATGGGAAAGTATATAGTTTAAATTTATATATTTATTTTTTATTATACAATATATAAATTACTAATACAAGAGCAGTGTAAAATGAAAGAAAGCACTAATTAAATGCAAAAAATATACTAGTGTTATATTCTAATTATTTTTAAAAGTCCAATACATAAAATCTATATATATATATTTTGAACGGTCGTGCAACTCAGTAAATAGACAACAAAACTATAAGCCGCAGAAGCACTAAAATCGGCAACACATTCAAACATACCACGAGGAACGTTTACGGTCAAAAAAACCCGACCTATGTACCTCGCAACACCCCAAAAAAAGGGCAACGGAACCTGGCATCCCTGCCTCTTGGCTGCCAGCACGCATTTCAAACGTTTGCGCATGGCAGCCAGAGTGCAGCGGCCCGATTTGGAAGGAAAGCAGGAAGGGTGCTGTGTTGCCTCTCTCCCTCCCCTAATCCCCCCCTCCCTCCCGCCGCCCCGGTGGGGCCCATGCTGGCCGAGAGGAACCGCCGGACCTTGGCCTTCCGCGGCAGAGGGGGTCTTCCTTCTCCTCGGCGGTGGTGGCGGCGAACAATGGCTGCGAGGCGGGGGCGGCTTGGCCGAGGCGCCCACTGAACGGCCGTGACAAGGAGCTGCAGTTCTTCCTGTCCGGGAAGGAGCTGGTGCAGGACGGGAGCTCGCTCAGCGACAACAGCGAGGACGAGGAGGACGGCGAGGAGGGCGCCAGCCTGGGCGAGGGCAGCGGCGCCGAAGGGGGAAGCTGCAGCAGCAGCGGCGGGCGCGCCAACGGGGACGAGGCCGCGGCGGCCAACGCGCTGCCGGCCTTCCTGCTCCCCTCCCGCCCCCAGTCGCTCCTCCAGAAGCAGCAGGGCACCCTGGGAAATGTAGTCTGGCCTGGCTGGAAGGGCTCCCACTGCAGGTGTTTAGGTCTAGAGACTGTCATGCCATGTCTGTATATAAACAATAGATCTCTCTCTCTCTCTCTCTCTATAATATCTTGTGGCGAGGGAGGGGCTGATAGGCAGCTAAACCACATGACAAGGTGTGTTCAGCCCTCGAGAACCACACGAAGAATAAAAAGGAGCCAAAACACCCGGGGGACTACAATTCCCAGGATCCCCTGTGGCTGATCATCTGGAGGCATGCGCGCGCCTGCGCACAGGAGAAGCGCGCGCTACGGCCGTTACAAACGGCTCTCTGCCTCTTCCTCCCCCTTCCCCTCCGTGCAACAGGGAAGGGAGGGAGGGAACAGCTGAAGAAGGGAGGAGAGGAGGAAGGACAGGCAGGGAGGGAGGGGTGTTGGGGAGCCCCTGCCCACCCCTTCCTCCCCCCCAGCACCTCCTTCTTTCCTCCCTCCTTCCTCCCCCTTTCCTCTCTCCTTCCTTCTCCTTCCTTCCTTCCCTCCTTTTCTCTTTCCTCCTTCTTTCCTCCCTCCCTCCCCTCTTCCTTCTCTCTTCCTTCTCTCCATTCTCTTCCTCCTCCTTTCTTTTTCCCCTTCCTTCCTTCCCTATTTCCTCCTTCTCTCCTTTCTTCCTTCCCTCCCCCTTTCCTGCCTCCTTCCTTTTCTTCTTCCTTCTCCTTCCTTCCTTCCCTCCTTTTCTCTTTCCTCCCTCCTTCCTCCCTTCTTTCTCTCTTCCTTCTCTCCATTCTCTTCCTCCTCCTTTCTTTTTCCCCTTCCTTCCTTCCTTCCCTATTTCCTCCTTCTCTCCTTTCTTCCTTCCCTCCCCCTTTCCTGCCTCCTTCCTTTTCTTCTTCCTTCTCCTTCCTTCCTTCCTTCCTTCCCTCCCTCCTTTTCTCTTTCCTCCTTCTTTCCTCCCTCCTTCCTCCCTTCCTTCTCTCCATTCTCTTCCTCCTCTTTCTTTCTTCCCTTCCTTCCCTATTTTCTCCTTCCTTCCTTCCCTCCCTCCCTTCCCCTTTCCTTCCTCCTTCCTTTTCTTCTTCCTTCTCCTGCCCACTTCTCTCTGACACACCTTGTGGCCCCCAATTTAGAAAGTTTGCCCAGGCGCCGCATAAGAGGCAGGTGTTCTCCTTCGTGGTCTCTGTGGAATCGCACCTACGGTCGCTCGATGGGCATGCGCGGTTTCACAGTTTTCTCCCAGTTAGAAAGTGGGGGCAACACAGCCAATAACTCCAGAGTCCCAAATGTGTTGATAACAAGACTCGGTGGGGTGGGGGGAGGAGGAGGGGGAAGGCCTTCCACATCACGCCTGGGCCAGCTCCGGCCCTCCTTCCCTCCAGGGCTTTGGGCCTCCAACTCCTCTGAACTCCCCCAACCATGGACTTGAACCACACTTAGCACACAGAACTCCCCTGACCCATAGACAATAATGGAAGGCTTGGGTGGGCATTGACCTTGACTTCGGGAGTTGTAGTTCACCCACCTCCAGAGAGCACTGCGCACTCAAATGCCACACCAAGGATACAACTGGACCAAACTTCCCACACAGAACCACCACGATCAACAAAACAGACTGTGTTTTCTGGTGCACTTTCACGACACTTCTGACACCCCCTCACGACCCCCAGGTTGAGAAAAGCGCACCAGGCGACACCACAGCCACGTGTCTACACCAACACTCACCCACGATTCACAAGGAATACTGTATCCATAACCATTACGAAACACACTTATGACATACCACTACTTTCTCAGGACTTCACTTTAGAAACCACCACAATCAGCCACAGCAATGCGTGGCCGGGTACAGCTAGTTGTTAATAAAACTAGATCCATTCTTTATAGTCAAGACATGCTTGTCTGAAAAGAAAGTTATTCAGGGAATATTTGTCGCGATCAGAGAGCCTTAAAAGAGTCAAACCAAGTGGGCTAAAGTAAAGTTTATTCAAAATGCCACAAAAAAACACAAAAATGGCCAAACTGACCCAAAGACACTTAAACTTTGGTGTGAGGGTGAAAACAACTCAAAATAATGACCAAACAGGTCAAAAATAGTCACTAACACAAAACCCGGATTATAACTCCTAAAAACCCGCAATAAACCCACAGTGCTGCACAACAAAGGAAAAAGGCACTCAATGTCAATCACGGCGATGTCAATTAGGAGGAAAGGCAGAGAGCGAAGAAGTATCAGCGAGGTCCGAGGGTCGAAGCGAGGAGACAGCAAACACGTAGTCAAAATCAATCCGGCGTCAGAGCGAGGAGAAAGGGGCAGCGACAATAAACCAATCCAGGTCAAAGTGAGGAAGAAACAGCAGCGTCGATAAACCGGTCCAGGGTCAGCACGAAACAGGCAGTAGCAACTGCAAGGAACCCCCAATTCCAAGTCTCACTTTATTCACAAATTCTCATCGAATGAGCCGACACCCCATCATTAGCCCTTTCAGCTGCTATCGCAGCTTCGCATGCAGCCCTCTGCCTCTCTTGCCAAGCTCTCCTTCTCCTGCCATGACTTAGACGAAGTTTGATCATCCATACTCCAATTCCCAGCCCCAGAAAACCCCACAAACGTATTGCTACTAGTTGGTTCTGCACAAATATCACGCACTTCATGCACTTTAGTCCAGTCCATATCGCTAGATACATCTTTCGAATCCTCACTTCCCACTTCCCATAGATGGCTCTTCATTGTCAGACCCATAATCCCCAGAGAAACCCAAAAAGGAGTCCTCATCAGTGGTTTCATTAAGTATTTCCCAGATTCTTCTCCTCTCCCGCTCTCCATTAGATTCCTGCTCCCGAGTAACCCATTTTGCACTCCTGGCTCCTACCTCCATGCTTTCAGCCTCACTCAATGACTCATCTACAACAATATTTTGTTGCTATATCAAGCAAAAATATTAAAATATGTAAGAAGCACCGATTTCATAGTACCAGTTTTTTAAATAGATTTATAATTTTATATATGCTGAAGCAGGAGTGTCTGATCTCTTAAAGATAGAGCTTTTAAGAACATGCAGTTGCAGGCCTTCATTCTTTTCTTGGTTGATATGAGGAAGTAAAAAAGCTAATAACATGACATACAAAAATTGAGTCTCTTGCAGGAGAGATAAAGTGTGGTTTAAATAAATATAATAATAATAAATAATTATTAACATCCATTCTCTTCCCATTACCCCAAACAAGGCTGCTTCACACTGAATTGCACCTCCCATTGCCTATTTATGTTCTCTGGCAGCAGTGAAGGTGGGGTGCTTGTACCTTGTCAAAGCGTCTATCTTCTCTTTTTTTTTTCCTCCTCCTTCTCTGAATCCAAATTGAATTTCTAAGGCATCAGGCTTTGCATCAGGCTTCTGGTGTTGTGAGCCGCCTGAGGCTCCCGGGAGTGGCAGCATAGAAGCCGAATAAATAAAATAAAATAAGAAAATGACTCTTACCAGATATCTAAATTTTATTGTAAGTAGTTCTTCGGATACTGTTCATGTTTCTGAATAGTAACATGTTAGAGTATCCAGAACCTAATCAGTACAGCTAAATAGGCACACCTGAAAATAAAAATACAAAGTTACAAACATCCAGTTTTCAAACGAAACATAGTTAAGAATTAGGGTGAGGGCCCTTCCACACAGCCCTGCAACTCAGAAAACCATGACAGAAAATCCCACAATATCTGCTTTGAGCTAGGTTATCTGAGTCCACACTGCCATATATTCTAGTTCAAAGCAGATATTTTGGGATTTTATTAAGATGTGTGGAAGGGCCCTGAGACAACAGGAGGTGGCAGAAATCTACTCCTAGGAAGGGAAATTCACTTTTGAAAGGGTTATCATGGAGAAAAGGTGTCTCCACTGAAGTTTCCTCACCAGTCCTTGTTTCCACAACAAGTCAAATTTTCCAAATTTCACAGGGACAGGAAGCAAGGTGATATTTTCTGAACCAGGGATGGGTACAGACAGGAAAACAAACACCATGGCGGGGTTAGCCCTTCCCTATGCTATCCAAAACTTTTAAAAATTACCTATTCTGACTTACATACAAATTCAACAAACTTATAGAACCTGTCTTGTTCATAACTTGTGAACTGCCTGGGAAGTTATCATAGAATTGCATTGGAGGATCTAGTGCATTTCTAGAGATTCTTCTCTAGCAATCATTAGAATCTCCAGCACAATTATATGGTACTATGGGACAAGATGTGAGGTCATTAAATGATGCTCAGTCATATCAATTAATTAATATAATATAGTTTGGCTGGAAATGCATCCCTTGTGGATACACTGGTGTTTACGTATCATTATAACATTGCATAGTTTTAAAACATAATAACAAAAGGCTAGATATGTCACGTCATGCAGATTTTTTTCAATATATATTAATTTTATTAAACAGTCTTTGGCTACATTTTAATATAATTGTATATATACATTGTTGAATTAATATTGAATTTGATACTTTTCAGTTTATTCTGAGAGTCTAGAAATGTTAATTTTAAAAGTCAACACAAAAAACCTGTGTCAACTTATCCATGAGTCAGTGTGAGTACTGTACCTTAACTCCTATTTTTAAAAAAGCAACCATTCCCTTCTCTGTATAGAGTAGCAAAAGGCAGGAGCTTAATTCTTTCTGAGAGAATGTAAAGAAAGTAACACCCCATCCCTCGCCGTAGTGCTGCTTCTGGCATTTTTGAATGCTTTAACTTATACACAACTTAGACATGAGTATATACAGTAAGTACATTTTTTCCTTTCTAGGTAGTATTCATTCGCTTAATGCATTTTTGTTTTAATATTTTCTGCTTCTCTTTTTTACACGTACCCCTGGCCCTCTTTTTATTTAGTGTGCTACTGTGGGAGCTCTTCTCGAGAAGTGTTGTGCGGCGCAAGCGACGAACATTTCTCCTGTCTTAGAACCTGTGGCAAGTAAGTCAATAGTTCTACTTAGAATGTGACCCTAGTGTTAGCAACATTCATGGAAGGATATACCCTTACAAACGACAATTTGTTGTTGTTTTTTTAATTCCAGAAAATTATCCTGTGGAATGCACACCTGTGCCCAAGTATGCCATCCCCAGTCATGCCAACCCTGCCCACGGCTTCCACAAATGGTACACTGTTGCCCTTGTGGACAGACGCCTCTTAGTAAATTATTAGAACTGGGTTGTAAAGAACGTAAACTCTGTACAGATCCTATCCCATCATGTGGAAGAACATGTGGAAAACCTCTACCTTGTAGTAGATATGGTAATTGCAATGTTGCTTGGTTGCTTATTTGAATTTATTTTGTGTTTGCATTTCCAAAATGAAGGATTTAATGATTATTTTGGGTTAAAAATCAATGTATTCTTGTGCCGGTAATGTAATTTGCATTTATATAGAAGCAGCTGATTTTGGGAGTAGAAGACTGAAAGATATTACACAGATGTTTGTGTTTCTGCATTGCTTTTTGAGCCTGCAGCCATGAAAATAAAACAGTAATTTACCCGATCTGATAAATTTGTAGAATGAGGCAATTACGATTTTCTCCTAATATTGTGGTAATAGTGGGAATGTACCTTTTAACCTGTTCTAGGACTAGATGAGTCTTTTCCACAAACTGGTTGTGACAAGTTGGCTGGGGATCCCAAAAATGTTTCAGAAATAGTTGCAGGGTGAATTATTTGTCATTTTTGGGTGAAAAAATATTTTGGAGGGATTTGAGCACACAGGAACCATTCGGGATGGCACATAAATATCCTTGATGGGCTGCATATTGCCCATCCTTGCTCTAAAGCAGAGCTTTCTAAACTGTGTACCATAACACGTTATTGTGCCACCTGCAGTTCCTGGGTGCATTGCCTTGTCTCCCCTCCTCCTTTTCTCCCATTCACCCATCTCCTGTATGGTGGTTGATTGACTTAGAGGCAGGTATTGGGCTTGGTTCCTAGGTTGGGCCTGAGAGCCAATGAGGGAAATTGGGTGAACGTATTTATTTATTCAGTTTTGTATGCCGTCTTTCCCCGAGGGCTCAGGATGGCTTACAGAGAATATAAAAACACACTATAAAACAACCGAAAAAATTAAACTCTTAGCTAAAAACTATAAAACTATTTACAACTGGTTAGACCCCGAAAGCCTGCTGGAATAAAAACGTCTTGCACGCTCTGCAGAACTTTGTTAAATCTCTCAAAGCTCGCACATCTTCCAGCAGAGCGTTCCAAAGAGTTGGAGCTATGATCGTAAAGGCTCGCCGTCTTGTAGGCGTCAGCCAATATGAGCGGCAGCTAGGAATCATCAAAAGATTTTGGTCAATGGAGCTCAATGACCTCTGGGGTTGATATGGGGTGAGACGGTCCCTCAGGTACGACGGCCCCTTGAAGGTGATAATCATCACTTTGAAGGAGACCGGTGCTCCACTGGTAGCCAGTGCAGCTGCTGCAATATTGGTGTTATGTGAGCTCTGTCATAAAATAGAGAATACTAATTCTTCACAAGCTCCCACCGGCATACCAGTGAGAAGCCTAGCAGCTGCATTTTGCACCAGCTTGAGCTTCCGGATCGCCGACATAGGTAGGCCAGTGTAGAGGGCATTGCAGTAGTCAATTCTTGAGGTGACTGTGGCCTGGATCACCATGGCCAGATCCTCCCTGGTCAGATAGGGAGCCAGTCGCCTAGCCTGCCGTAGATGGAAAAAAGCCACTCTGCTGGCATTGGAGATCTGAGCCACCATTGATAGCTGAGGGTCCAGCAGGACTCCCAAGCTCTTCACAGAGGATGACGGACACAGGGATACACCATCAAGGGTAGGCAACTGAACAGTCCCTTCACCAGGGTGACCCAGCCACAAGATTTCCATCTTTGCCGGGTTCACCCTCAACCTGCTAGCACGTAGCCATCCAGTCACGGCTTCAAGGCACTGTTGGAAATTATAAGGTACAGAGTCCGGCCAGCTGTCCATTTGCAGAACGAGCTGAGTGTCAGAAGCATACTGGTAGCTCTAAACCAGATGAGCAAGAGGTCGCATATAGATGTTAAAGAGCAGGGGGGAGAGAATGGCCCCTTGGGGAACTGTACAAACAAGTGGAGACCTCTCAGAAACCAGATCTCCCCTTTCCACTCGTTGTCCCCGATTGCAGAGGAAGGAGGACCGCCATTTCAGGACTGTCCCACAAACTCCAGCTACGGCAAGGCAGTGGGTCAATAGATCATAGTCGACCGTATCAAATGCTGTCGTTAGATCTAATAACACAAGCAGTGCCGATCCACCTCGGTCAAGCTGGCATCGGAGCTGATCTGCGATGGCCACCAACACATTCTCTGTCCCGTGCCCAATGCGGAAGCCGGAGTGGAAGGGGTCAAGCCAGGCTTTGTCCTCCAGAAACTGCTGCTGCTGTTTTATGTGTGTGAAAGAGAGACTCTTCTCTCCTCTCCTCTCCTTCTCCCCTTCCTCCTTCTTGCTCCACTTCTAAAATCCACAGAAACCAAGGTACAGTTTCAGGTTGAGCTTTTTGTGAAGGGGGAAGAAGGTTAAAGGCTCCTTGTGGCATCTGTTTATTTTGGTGGGAGGTGAAGACAATGCTGACTTTGGGGGGAAAGAAACTGGATGTCCTGGTTTGAGTTTCTTTCTTACTCTCCTCTACTATTTTTCTTTGTAAAAAGCTTAGACCCTGAAAATAAATAGAAGTCATTTTTTCCCCTCTTCCTGTCTCTTCCTCTCCACTTTTCTTGGTTTGCATCCTTAGTCTGGGGTTTTTGTTTTGTTTTGTTAGCTTTATTACATAAGACCAACCCTTGTTGAACTCTATGAAGCTTTTGAGGAGGTGCTTGTTTTTTAAAATACATTTTTATTGGATTTGTAATAATAAAATACAAATATACATGCAAGAAAGAAAAGGAAAAAAGAAAAAAAATCAGTAAAACAACAAATAACGACATAACGCTTAATAAGGGAAAAATAGATTGTGCACTTAGAGTTGTGGAGGAAGTGACATAGATAGCTATCTTATTGATATTAGGGATTCACGTTGTATTTTATTTATTTATTTATTTTATTTACCGTGTTTATACCCCGTCACTTCTCAACCTCCGGAGGGGGACTCAGGACGGCTTACAGTGAGCCCCATTAAGAGGCTATTACACATAGTTACAATAATAAATCACAGATAAAACATCATAGCTAAAAACAATACATAATTAATTAATTATGTATTAATTATTAACTTCTTTAGCCTTCCTTAATATTAAAATCTGCATCCTAGAATATTGAATAGGAAAATAAAACATATTATAGATTCTTTGTTTATGAAAATTTTAAATCAACATTAAATTCGTTCTTACCGTATTCTTGTATTTTGGACCAGTTACTTTCGATATTATCATTTTTCTTTTTGTCTGTATCCCTCAATACATCTGTTAGGCAGTCCATTTACACCACAGTTATAATTTTTGTGATCCACTCTTCTCTTGTTGAGGCTAGCTTGGTTTTCCAGTATTTTGCATATAGTATTTTTGCTGCTTTGGTAATTGTTATAAAAATCTTTTTATCCATCTTGTCCATCCTATCCAATCTGAGAGCTCAGATAGAATTAATACAATTTGATGTCACTTTGTTTGCCATGGCTCAATGCTATGGAATCCTTGAACTTTTCAAACCATACTCTTCCAATTTAGCTATGTTCAGATATGTTGGATTGTAACTCTTACTGTTTCTAGCCAGCATGGGCAACATTGCAGGCCTGTCTGCGTGGAGGATTTTGGCAACAGTAGCTACTCCTTTATGGTGAGATCTTCCCTCCTTCCATGTGATAGTGCCACCAAATTAGATATTTCCTCTGCTATGAACAAGTAACTTACCTTACAATAGACATTTGCCCATTTTTGTTCCACTCTGGCCTATGCTTCTCTTGGGTGCTTGGAAGCTGACTCTAGGCAGACATTACCATATTAGGTGGATTGGAGCAAGAGGAGCAGAGCATCTAAAAGGACCAGTCAGTCTGCGTCCTATACATTTTATTATTACAATTTATTTACCTATCTATATCTTTTATAAGGGTTTGCTAGTAAAACTGAATTGTTGTGTCGCAAAAAGATGTTTGTCCAAAAAGCATGTCACCAACATGAACAGTTTGGAAAGCTCTGCTCTAAAGCATTAAATTTATGACTTATTTGTTTTAATCAGAAAGTGTTGCCGTATATTAAAGTTTAATTTTAAAATGCTCTTTTAATTATGTACAGATGCTGTTCATTCATGTGAAAACCTCTGCCATGAAGGAGAATGTGGACCATGTTCTCGCACATCAAAAGTTTACTGTAGATGTGCCTTAAAAACAAAGGTAATTAATGGAAACAATAAGAATCAGCAAATTGAAAGTAAAAACCTTCTGGCACATGAAAAACAGTTTAGATCTATGTGGATTTTAACTCCCATAAGACCCACTTGCTCCAGCCACTGCTCAAAAACAATGGGAGTTGTGTTCAACAGCACTTCTGGACTAAAGCATGCGGAATATCTCTTTATATAAGTGTGGTTTATCTTTAAATCTCACAAAGTTTTATCGTCGTTGGTGTCTCTACCTGCCTTCTTGTCCTGTGTGGGAGGTGATCTCTACTATAAGTACAGGATTGTTACTTTTATTATATTTCCAGCTGCTTGAGGCAATATCGCACAATATTTTCATCCTTGGTATATTTTGCAATCTATGTATCTTGGCAGTAGACAATTTGGTATTCTACCTTACTTGTTTTGCAAATGTGATCAAGGGTGCCTGGTAATTCTGTTAGTTTGTGAGTTGGAATTGAACCGCTGAATTACACATTTGGTTTTATGTCATGCATCTACCCTAAACAGTTACTTATTATTGAATACATGGCACCTTACATCGCTTCCCCCATACCACCTTGCCCTTGTTATTATTTGGTCTCCTTTTAGCACCGGGACTGTGGCACAGCTGGCTGGGAGTCAGCTGCATAAGATCTCTATTGACCAGAAGGTCATGAGTTCGAGGCCTGCCCGGGTCGGGGTGAGCTCTCGACCAAATTTTGTCGCTCATTGTCAATCTTTGCAACCCGAAAGATAGTTGCATCTGTCAAGTAGGAAATTTAGGTACCACTTTGTGGGGAGGCTAATTTAACTGATTTACAAGGCCATACAATCTCCAGGAAGTATGAAAAAGAATGAAGGAATGCGACAGCTCCCCTGGTGGCCAGAAGCTGGAATGTTAAGTTGCCTCTGAGTGTCTGTCTATATATGTTGTATGTCTATGGCATTGAATGTTTGCCTATATATGTGCATTGTGATCCGCCCTGAGTCCACTGCGAGGTGCGAAGGGCGGAATATAAACGATGTAAATAAATAAATTTTAGTCCGTTTATTCCTAAACAGTCTCATGTGTATAGAAGGGTTCTCCAATGATTCAGATATAATATAGCATGATACTTTGTTTGATATAAGTAGCTATTATCTAATTAATTTTATTTTCTTTAGGAAGTTCCCTGTGCCTCTCTCAAAAATCAAGGTAAATTGTCATTATATTGGAGCGTGAACATGCAATGAAAATTAGGGGGAAAGGCACATGCTGTTTTGAAATTTAGTGAGTGCAATTTACAAAGTCAGTTCTGTTCATGTGGCTCAAGCTTTACTGGAAATAAAACGGAAGAAGCAACAATTTCTGAGAATTTTGCCAATCAAAACCAATCCTGGGAATGGCATATGTTTGATCAAATGTGAATTCATGGCAGTTGTTGCTATGCAACTATGGACCTAAAATTGCTGGGGGAATCATTACAGTATAGTGTATTATATTAAAAAGATACTCCCCAAATAAAGTTTCAGAAATTTTGATAAAAACTGACAAACACCGTTCTTGAAATACAGATATTCCCCAAGGATTATCTGCAAATTGTTTTAAGATAATTCATGAAAAACACCAGTAAGATTATCTTCTATCCATATTTAGCTTTTCTGTTTGCTTGTTAAATTCCTTACTGTTCAATAAATGTTGAATAAACCAGTTTTGCTTTAATGCAGAGGCTATTTGCTTGTCAATGCTCAGTTTTTATTTGAGTTCATTTCTATACTGACTTACATTCCAAATTATCATAGTGTATAAGATGAAAAATAAAAAAATTGTAATCCCAAAGAGTTTTTAGTAAATTCAGTCAAGTAAATAATACGCCTGCAGCTCCCGTGGTCAGGAAATGACTCTTGAAACAAGCTTTCAGCTTATCATGAAATAGTAGTATTTAGTGATTCTTTCCACATGGAGGCTATTCCAGAATAGGTACTTTTGTTTTGATTGCCTTTTTAAGGTGGCTGCCAGCTGATAGCAGACAAAATAGCATATATTAACCCATATATATTTCCCAAGAATTACCTGCATGTACTTTGTTTTCTGGATATTGAGAATGCACTCTTTCTGTAGTTCTATAGGACTAAACCCATTTGCTTATCAAAATGAGGAGTCCCAAGTACAGGTGTGCTATATTCAGTGCATAATACTAATTTATATCTAATTTCTGCTTTACAGCTGATGTTGCGTTCTTGTGTGAGAAGCGATGCAACAAGAAATTATCATGTGGACGGCACAAGTGCAGTGAAATGTGCTGTGTGGTAAGTTCATCAATGCAATGCAGGGAATTTTATCTTTTTTTTAAAAAAAGGTTTTGGACTCTTTATTATTAGTAATAAGAGTCTGGCCAGTAATAATGATGTTGCCCACCCTATTCCTTATGTGTGAATTTTCTGTATTTTATTTATTATTGTAATTATAATTTATTATTATTTCTGATATATTTTGTTCTGTATTTTGTATTTTACTGTGTCGTATTGTATTTTAGAAGGGCTTGGCCTCATGTTAGCCACCCCGAGTCCCCATTGGGGAGATGGTGGCGGGGTATAAATAAAGTTTATAATATTATTATTATTGAATATCTGTATAGGCAGACCATGTAGAAGCTGAAGTGAGGAGTCAATTAATGTGAAACTAATTTTTCAAGTTCATGGACTACACGGAAGACGTGTGTATGAGAGAGAGAGAGAAAGAGAGAAAGAGAGAGAATGTGCAAGCATTCAAGTAATTTCTACTTCATGGCAACACTGAGATGAATCTGTCATGGGGTTTTCTTGGTAGAATTTGTTCAGAGGCTGTTTGTTCATGGATGCTAGAGGTTATGGCTTGACCACAGTACTCAGTAGGTTTGCATAACCAAGCTGTTGTGGTTCAGACAGATGAAGATGAGGGAATTAGACAGATTCATGGATACCAAGGGAATCAGCTGTTGTGGTGTTGATGGAGGCAGACAGAATTTCCCGGGTACTGAAGATGAGGTGTAAACTTGGGCCACTGGGAATGCTGGAGATGGGCTGAGGATGCATGGCTCTTCTTATGTTCTTATGTTCTTAATTGGGAGAGTGGTGGATGCTTCTTTCGATGAGGGAAATGAGGGGATTTCAGAGCAAGATTCTGTCTGTGAGACAGGGCTTGAAATTGAACTGTTTTGGAGTCTAGCAGACAGGGAGGTGAGCTTTCGCCCACAAGGAGCTTAGCAACCCCCGATAAAGACCTGGCAGACCAAGATAGCTCATCTGAGGGAACAGCTGGGCTAGACAGGGATATCAGGCTTGATCTTAAGGAGAATCAAAAAACTCCATGAGAAAAAAGTGCAGAGAAAGTTTCACAAGCCAGAAAATCAAGATCAAAGAAATGCCTTCATGTTTTGCAACCCTAAAATTAGAGAGCGTCTCATTGAGAATTCAGATCAAGCAACGCTGTGTAATAGTAAGGATATGAAGTCCTTGTTTCCAATTCATTTTTAATACAAGTTCTGGGAGTCTTGATTCATGTTTTAAGAAGTTCTTATAGCTTTGGTTTTAGATTCATGCTCATGTTTTGATTCTTGTTTTCCTGTATCATTTGGGTTATTTGAATTATTGCCTTTGAAGCATTTTACTCCTCACCAGCTTGGTTGGGTATTTACTTATTGACTATCTTTTCTGATTACTGTATATTCCGGTGTATAAGACGACTGGGCGTATAAGACGACCCCCAGCTTTTCCAGTTAAAATATAGCGTTTGGGATATACTTGCCGTATAAGACTACCCCTCTTCCAACGCACACCAAATTACAATTTAAAAAGCAATAGGATACAAGGATGGGCCAGACAGGTAAAATGGGTGTGTTTTTCTGGGCCCAGAGCCACTCTATCTCTTTTTTCCATACCCCGGGCGCCCCAGACACCTTTGGGGAGTGGGAAGCGGCTTATAAATAAAGTTTATTATTATTATTATTATTATTATTAAGCTTGCTCCACCCTTCACTTACACCTTCCCGGTGAGGCGTCCCTTCACCTCACCATCGGGACCACATTAAGTCTACGAATCCTGATGAATGGATTTTTTTCTACTGTACTCGTATAGCGTCGCCCCTAATGCTTTCATGCGGTCACTGCATACCGCAGGGACGCAGCCACTGCTATTTTTGAGCCCAACCCACCCACCATATGCACAACCACAGATTCTCCAATACGGATTGGAAGTTTCAGCACCTGCTCTATAAGACGACTCCCGCATATAAGATGACCCCTGACTTTTGAGAAGATTTTCTTGGGTTAAAAAGTAGTCTTATATGCCAGAAAATACGGTACCTGTTGGATTTTGCCTTTCTTATTCCTTTTGGTGTTTTTTTCCTTTGTATATGTATTCTCTTCAAGAAATTGTTTTACTACTGCCTTTGGATTCCTGGTTGATGCGAAGGGCAAGGTGAATGCTAGTTGGGGTGCAACGCAAACAGATATTTGAACTCTGGTCTTTCAGTGTTCTCATCCATCACCCAAAGCATTATTCCACACAGTCTCTCTACAAAATGCACTAGAAAGTCATAAACAGACTTGCATGTGAAGTCTTCCAAAGCTTGGAAAAACATGCAGGGATTTATTGTACATCTGGTTTCAATAGTACTTTTATTGTAAATTTCAGTGTTCTTATAAATCAAAATTGCTGAAAGGTTGAACAAAACACGTACTTATGTAAATCATAATTGCTAGGTTGTCCAGTCACTTGGCCTTTCCCTAACGGCCTTAATGAGAGCCAATAAAATGAAGGTTATGAGACAAAGGTGCTCTTCTCTGGTTTAATATTGTGTGAGCCATCTTCGAAGAAAGGCAATATATAAAAAGGGTCGGGAACTTTTTGACTTGGCCATGAAAGCAAAATATTTGGAAATTTATTTCAGTGAGAGCCATATATATATAATATATTTTAAAACTGAATTCAACTAAATGTGAGTATATATGTACAAACTATGAGCAATTGATTCCCCCGGCAGAATGAGGGTGTGTATGTCCAACCGAAGAATCCGTAGACCAAGACCAATGCTGGAGCAATCCCCAAACAATACGGGCAAGAAAGCGGTGTGTAAATAAAACCCTACAACGCTCCCAGGCACCACGGGAAGGCAGAGAGGAACGGAGTTCACATGAGGCTGCTGCAGAGGACCAAAGCAATCAATCGCCGGATGGGGGTTGGAGGAACGCTCTAGACAAACAGCTTGCCTAGAGCGTTGTCCAGGGTATTTGGCAATTGATTTATTTGGTCACAGCAGCCTCATGCTTTCTTGCCCGTAGTGTGGGAGAGTTATTGCTCCAGCATTGGTTTTATCTGAAAAGCCGAAATCTGCGACCCAGATGCAATCATCAAAAGAGCCACACCTGGCTCGCGAGCCATAGGTTCCCGACCCCTGATATAGAATCACCAGAGTTGGAAGAGACCACACAGTCCAACCCCCTGCCATACAGGAAAGGCACAGTCAAAACATCCCTGAAAGATGGCCATCCAGCCTCTGTTTCTAAGCCTCCGCCACACTCTAAGGCAGAGAGTTCCACTGCTAAACAGCTTTTACAGTCGGGAAAGTCTTCCTAATATTCAGGTAAAATCTCTTTTCCTGTAATTTGAACCCATTGCTCTGAGACCTATAAATATAATAAACTAGCTTGGGGACCCGGCGTTGCTCGGGTC
The DNA here is from genome assembly GCA_030556195.1 of Anolis apletophallus. Taxonomy (NCBI): domain Eukaryota; kingdom Metazoa; phylum Chordata; class Lepidosauria; order Squamata; family Anolidae; genus Anolis; species Anolis apletophallus. The sequence goes on from JARBWK010000007.1 coordinate 22,638,739, forward strand.
ATTTGAGAAAGGCCTTGTGTGTCAAGGTTCGTCCTTATCATAAGTGTACGTGGCTCGTAGTGGTTTCAGGAAGTTAGTGAAGGTAGTGCGAGTCCCATTATCCATGGTGTACCCTCCTCCAAAGTGCAGCAGGATGTAGAGTGGGTCATGGAGGCTCTGTCTGCCAAGTGTGGCCTTGAACGATCATTATTGGGAGTAGCAGTGGTATCCTGAAATTACTGAAAGTACTGCAAGTCCCATCATCCGTGGTCAACCCACCTCCAAACAGTACCAGGACGTAGAGTGGGTCATGGAGGCTCTTCTGCCAAGTGTGGCCTTGATCCCTCAGTATTGGGAGTTGCAGTGGTATCCTGAAATTTGTGAAAGTACTGCAAGTCCCATCATCCGTGGTCCACCCACCTCCAAACAGTACCAGGACGTAGAGTGGGTCATGGAAGCACTGTCTGTCAAGTTTGGCCTTGATCCCTAATTTTTGGGAGTTGCAGTGGTATCATGAAAGTAATGAAGGTACTGCAAGTCCCATCATCCATGGTCAACCCACCTCCAAACTGCACCAGGACGTAAAGTGTGTCATGGAGGCTCTCTCTGCCAAGTTTGGCCCTGATCCCTCATTATTGGGAGTTGCAGTGGTATCATGAAATTAGTGAAGGTACTGCAAGTCCCATCATCCATGGTCAACCCCCCTCCAAACGGCACCAGGACGTAGAGTGGGCCATGGAGGCTCTGTCTGCCAAGTTTGGTCTTGATCCCTCATTATTGGGAGTTGCAGTGGTATCATGAAATAAGTGAAGGTACTGCAAGTCCCATCATCCATGGTCAACCCCCCTCCAAATGGCACCAGGACGTAGAGTGGGTCACTGGGGTTCTGTGTGCCAAGTGTGGTTTTTATCAGTGTGGGTCGGGGGCTGCAGTGGTCTGTGGGAACAGAGGGTTGTGAAAGTACTACAAATCCCATCATCCATTGCCAGTCCTCCCCCAAACCTCACCAGGACGTGAAGGCAGTCTTGGGGGTTATGTGTGGCAAGTGTGGTCTTGATCAATAATCGGATGAGGGTCACAGCGGACTTGGGAAGTGAGTAGAGGTACTTCAAGTCCCATAATGCGTGGTCCGCTCTCCTCTGAACTGCACCAGGACGTAGAGTGGGTAATGGGGGAAGTGTGTGCCATGTGTGGTCTCTTTTGGTCCTTTTAGGTGGCTGCAGTGGTCTGTGGGAACCAAAGTGTTTGAATGTACTACAAATCCCATAATCCGTGGTCCATGTCCCCCAAACCGCACCAGGACGTAAAGGGGGTCGGGGGTTGTGTGTCCCAAGTTTGGTGAGGGTTCATCACCCGCGCCGGTCGCTGTGGCCTGTGAAAGTGGCAGCCAATCAGAACGCTGCCACAGACACACACACATACATACAAACAAACATTCTGCTTTATTATATATAGAGATAGAGATGTACAAACCCCAGTTCTTCAAAGGAATTACACCTGTTGGAGGAATTGAACATCACTCCTTGAATGGTGCTCATTTATCCAGCAGATTTTGCCTGTCTTCCAAGTCAGCCTATTTATACACCAGAATCACCTTTTATCATGAGGAAGGAAGCAGGTGGCAACATGAGAAAAAATGTGGCATTCTAATTGGTGAATATATCCAATATAGGTTTGCTTGACATCTGCTTTATCTTTTATGTTGTGTTTCTTACCCCTGGCATTTTAAGTTAAAATAGATGAAATTGCTTCCTTATAATTCTTTTATTGTCAGTTATTGTTGGATCCTTCTTATTGAGTATGTATGTGTAATTGTGAAGCCATCTTCTACAATTAATGTTGAAGGGTGGAGTAATACATCTTTAATAAAATAAGTTTAAAAATCAACCCAGTAATGTTTTCTTTCATTATGTGTCACTTTCTATTGGGGAAGCCAAAGCTACATTCACCATACAGTTCATAATAATATGTGTACAATAAATTTTGATCAAAGTGGTTTTTGTATAAAAATAATCAATTTTTGATTTTTTCCCCAGGATAAGGAACACAAGTGTTCTTTGATTTGCGGACGAAAACTCAATTGTGGTATCCATAAATGCGAAGAGCTCTGTCACCGTGGCAACTGTCAGAAGTGTTGGCAGACAAGTAAGTATACATCAGGATTTTGTATGCATTTTAGTTTTCAAATTTATAAGCATTTCTTTATGGAAACTCTGTAAATGTGTATTTAAGTCACCTGTTTACTCATTGGCAACCCCATGAATTTTGAAGGGTTTTGTTAGGCAAGGAATACTCAAGTAGAGTTTGCCAGTTCCTTCCTCAGAACTAAAGCTTGCCTCATGTGGTATTTGTAGGTGATCTCCCTTCCAAGTACTAGCTAGTGGTGACCCTGCTTAGCTTCCAAGATCAGATGGTCTTCTGATAATTAAGGAGATGAATACTGGACATAATTTTGTAAAGGTTAGGTGTGACTAAGCCATACCATTTACTTTATATGCAACTAATATTTTTAGGTAATGGGGAACTATATAAAGATGCATTTGCTTCCTATTGGTGACTATCCAGGAATAAATCCAATTTGTGCCTTTCTATATCTTTTTATGGTGGTTATGGAAGGGGACATTTAGTACCTCTTTCCCATCTACTGAACCTACCATTCCCCTTAGCTAGCCATTTAAAGGACAGGAGAGAGGAGCAGGTGACTAAATAGTGTCCAACCATGTTCCAGTAAGTGGACACACTTTTTGTTATTGCATGCCTTCAAGTTGTTTCCGATCTATAATGACCCTATCACAGGGTTTTCTTGATAGGATTTATTCAGAAGAGGTTTCCCATTGCTTTCCTCTCAGGCTAAAAGAGTGTGATGTCCTTGAGATCGGCTGCAATGTCATTTTTAAAACTTATTACATTTACTGCTATCTCACCTTTTTCCAAATACGTGACTCAAAACAGCTTATAACGAATTAATTTTTTTTAAAAACCAGAGAGTTACTGAATGTCTCCTTCCATAACCACAATAAAAAGATGAAGAAATTCATATAAAAACCCAAAAGATACAAAAATTAAAACAAGATTAAATAATCAAATAACAATAACAACTTCATTCTTCTACCACGCCACCATTTCCCCGAAGGGACTCAGGGCAGCTTACATATGGGACAAAATGCCCTCGAGACATAAATACAAAACAATCAATTAAAGCAAAAACAATTAAAATAAGAGCATAGTAAAATACAACAATCCAGATAAAAGCACAATTAAATAAAACATGAGAATATAAAACAGCAGTCTTGAAACACAATCAGAGCAATGCTCAGCAAAACCAAAGCCAGCAATAGAATAATAATAAAAAAACCGGATTAAAGCATTGAAACACATACAAACATAGCTGAATGCTATGAATTACATTTTATAGCTCCTTGAGCCCTTGTTCTCAGACTCTCACATTTCCCAAAATAGGATTGACTGACATATTCTTGAAGGTTTCTCTGAACTTCACTTTCAAATATTCTCCCTTTTATTATTGATTAAAATTAAAATTGTTAGATAAGAACATAAGAACATAAGAAGAGCCATGCTGAATCGGGCCTCAGCCCATCTAGTCCAGCATTCTGTGTCACACAGTGGCCCACCAGTTGTACACAGGGATCTCTAGCAGAAAGGAGGGCAAAACCCTCACCTGCTCCCGACCCCCCACAACCAGTACCCGGGGAAATCCTGCCTGCCTCCATCAACACAGAGGTGGCACTTGGATGTCCATTTCAGTAACTACTGATTCCCTAGGTATCCATGAATCTGTCTAATCCTGCCTTGAAGCTGTCCAGGCTGACAGCTGTCACAACCTCCTCTGGAAGTGAGTTCCATAACCCAATGACCCTCTGGGTGAAGAAATATTTCCCTTTATTAGTCCTAACTTTCCTACCTTGGAGCTTTAGGGAGTGCCCCTAGTCCTAGTGTTGTGTGACAGAGAAAATATTTTTTCTTTATTCACCTTTTCTATCCCATGCATGATTTTATACACTTCGATCAAGTCACCTCTTAAACGCCGTCTTTCAAGGCTGAAAAGACCAAGGCGTTGCAACCTGATTTCATAAGGGATCTGCTCCATCCCTTGGATCATTTTTGTTGCCCTTCTTTGTACCTTTTCCAGTTCCGTTATATCCTTCTTGAGGTGCGGTGACCAGAATTGTACACAGTACTCCAGATGTGGCCTCACCATAGATTTGTAGAGAGGCAAAACAACATTTGCCGACCTATTTTCGATTCCCTTCCTGATCATGCCAAGCATAGAATTTGCTTTTTTCACTGCTGCAGCGCACTGGGTTGACATCTTCATTGAGCTGTCCACCAAAACCCCAAGATCCCTTTCCTGGTTTGTCTCAGAAAGCTTTAATCCCATCAGTTGATAAGTGTATTTGGGGTTCTTTGCCCCTATGTGCATGACTTTACACTTGTTTAGGTTAAAATGCATTTGCCACTTTGTTGCCCATTCACTCAATTTCGAGAGATCTTTCTGGAGCTCTTTACAGTCAGATTCATTTTTAACTACCCTGAACAGTTTAGTGTCATCTGCAAACTTTGCTACCTCACAATTTACTTCTACATCCAGATCATTTATGAATAAATTAATAAATAAATATCTTTACTATTGTAGAAGTTATATTCCTTGCTAAGATCTTTATTCAACTTGCAATTCAAAGCTTGTCTTCACATAGTAGCTTTTATTTAAAAGATACTTAAAAGGACGGATAACTTAGTTTGGGGTATGTTTTCTGTAGGCTTTGAAGAATTAACTTGTTACTGTGGTGAATCTGTGATTTATCCACCAATACCTTGTGGTACTCGACCGCCAGAATGTAAAAAACCATGTACTAGACCTCATGAATGTGATCATCCAGGTAAGATGTATATCTAATCTTTTTTTAAATTGCCAAACATGTAGAGACTGCTTCCAAATCTATATAGAGGAAAGAGGTGCAAGTGTACAAATTGTAGAGTATTTGAATCTTAGGATCCACTCATATATTTTTTAATTTTATTACTTTTTATTGTACTGGTGGTTCTAGAACATTCAAAACCTTTATATTTGCTTAAGCAAATTTAAAAAGAAAGGGGAAAATGTGGAAGTGATATACTTACAACTTTGTGCTCTTGCTCTGCTTAGCATACTGCGGCCTAATGAGATACATTAAGTTGCAGTGATAGACTTTTCTCCATGTGAAATGCTGACACCTTTCAGGGGAAAGTTTGTTCCTGTCTTCCACCTTTTATGTGTACATTTTTTTCGCATTTATTAAAATTGTCGATTCCCCCTTGGTTTTCATGAAATATTTTGAAAGACTTTATGGGCTATATTTTTTATCTATTGGTTTTAATGTATTTATCTAATGTATTTATTATGAACTGCTTTGATAGTTTAAAAATGAAACACGTTCATAAATAATCAAGAAAATTACATGAAGATAATTATACCTATGGAATACCCAGCTGTAAAATGCAAAGAATATTTATTTTCGCAAAGACTTCTCACATTGCATTGTCTTAGAACCTCCCCTGTACATATGTTTGAATCCTATCTCGTCCTTAGTTTTTTATCTCTGTATTTGCACATGTCGCCCGCTCCTTTTATTTTATTTGATTGTTTATTTTACTTGAAATGTTGTTTTTATGTTATTGTATTGATCTGTATTTCTGTGCTTGGCCTCATGTAAACCGCCCCGAGTCCCTTTCAGGGAGATGGTGGCAGGGTACAAATAAAGATTATTATTATTATTATTATTATTATTATTATTATTCTCTTCAAGATGTTTTTCTACAGTTTTGAAATTTGTTCTCCTTGTTTTTTTTGCTATAGTTTATCATTCCTGTCATAGTGAAGACAAGTGCCCACCATGTACATACCTTGTTCAGAAATGGTGTATGGGAAGGCACGAAGTAAGTTTGTGTGTGTTCACTTTTTGCCTTCGTTTATTTTGCTCTGGTTTATTTTCTGATAGACAGAAAATAAACCAAGACAGAAACATTTCAGAAACTACCAGTATTTCTTTCTTCCACTGCCCCCCCTCCCTCCTAGCTGCATTTTTCTCTCTCTTTTCATCAATAACATAAGAACATAAGAACATAAGAAGAGCCATGCTGAATCGGGCCTCAGCCCATCTAGTCCAGCATTCTGTGTCACACAGTGGCCCACTAGTTGTACACAGGGATCTCTAGCAAAAAAGGAGGGCAAAACCCTCACCTGCTCCCGACCCCCCCACAACCAGTACCCGGGAAATCCTGCCTGCCTCCATCAACACAGAGGTGGCACTTGGATGTCCATTTCAGTAGCTACTGATTCCCTTGGTATCCATGAATCTGTCTAATCCTGCCTTGAAGCTGTCCAGGCTGACCGCTGTCACAACCTCCTCTGGAAGTGAGTTCCATAACCCAATGACCCTCTGGGTGAAGAAATATTTCCCTTTATTAGTCCTAACTTTCCTACCTTGGAGCTTTAGGGAGTGCCCCCTAGTCCTAGTGTTGTGTGACAGAGAAAATATTTTTCTCTATTCACCCTTTCTATCCCATGCATGATTTTATACACTTCGATCAAGTCACCTCTTAAACGCCGTCTTTCAAGGCTGAAAAGACCAAGGCGTTGCAACCTGATTTCGTAAGGGAGCTGCTCCATCCCTTGGATCATTCTTGTTGCCCTTTTCTGTACCTTTTCCAGTTCCGTTATATCCTTCTTGAGGTGCGGTGACCAGAATTGTACACAGTACTCCAAATGTGGCCTCACCATAGCAATGTAAAGTCCCAGGCAATTTTGACAGTTTCTATTTTTTGCAATGATCTGTGCTAGAAACTTTGTGGACTAGTATGTAAGTTATATCAGGGAGCAGAATTAAAACAATCCTGATGAAAATTCAAGTTATGAATTAAGAAAATTACAGTATAAGTCAAATAAAAACCACACCTAAGTTTTTATTTCATCCCTGGACTATACATAAAAGCAACATTTAAAATAGAAACTTCATTTCAGTTTAAACAAGGACCATTTTCTGTCCCTCCACCAACCCCAAGTAGAAGTAATTTCTCCTTCCTGTTGTTAAAGAAAGCCCCCCCCCCCCCAAAGGATCCCCACTTCTCCTTGAAGCTGTTTGGGGGCTAAAATGTATTATTTTTGTGAGAGTGGGTGCATTGGTGAGCATGGCAAATTCTCAGCAGGTGGGGCTATTAATGTGTTCATCTAACTTTCCGCAATTACCCACTTCTGCTTTTCTCAACTATACAGAGCAATGTGTAATTTCTTTTCCTGAGATGGGAAAGTTGGAAGTTCATGTCAGAGGACTTGCGAATGAGGTATGCAGTCCGTTTTATCTGAGACTGCAGCTTCCATCTGAACCTAAAGCCAGACTTCTTTAACGTAGCCTTGGATCCTTCTATCTCAGGCCCCTTCCACACAGCTGTATAAAATACACACTGAACTGGATTATATGGCAGTGTGGACTCAGATAACCCACTTCAAAGCAGATATTGTGGATTATCTGCCTTGATATTCTGGATTATATGGCTGTGTGGAAGAGCCCTCAGCTCAAGGCAGACAACTTGTAGATAACACCGAGGCAGTGCAACCATCTTGTCTATACAAATCAGCCCAAGCCTGTATAAGAATGCAGACGTCAATACATCTTTGAGGCAAATCTCTGCACCCTCTTTTCCTAAAAGTCCCAAGCTATAGTTATAGTAATTTGAGTTTTGGGCTACAACTCTGGAGGGCAAGATTCAAATCCCCACTCAACTATGGAAACCCATTGTGTGGCTTTGGGCAAGTCACACTCTCTTGAGCCTCAGAGAAGACAAAGGGAAAGCATCTTCTGAACAAATCTTGCCAAGGAAACCCTGTGATAATTTTGCCTTAGGATTGCCTTGAGTTAAATATGACTTGAAGGCAAATAGCAACAATGATCCACAAAACAATCTTTAGTAGCAATATTCATTCATAAGTAATAGGTTTACAGTGATCGTGATTCTTAAATGGAAACATACAAAATAAAGTTACAAACATATAAGGCAAATCTGTAGAAACGTTATTAGACGACAAGAACAATATACAAATAGGCTAAAACAAGGAAAGTAAACTTCCAATTCTCCCGAAATCGACATAGGATACCTGAGAGAAAACATAATGTTCAAAGCAGATCAACTCTCACAGAATTTCAATCAGGTACTTAGGTTGCATGAGACAAGATCAAAAGGAATTTTGTGGCGGTTACAAAAAAAAGCTGTAATAGTTTTATACTTCTTATGACTCCAATGGCCTCAATTACAGGACTGTTACACTACCTAACTTGGGGGGGGGGGGGGGATATCTTCTTGGTTTGAAAGTGTTATTTCCTGTTTAATTGTGCATTACTTTGAGAGTAATTGTTATACTCCAGAAACTTTTTGTGGCTGCCATAAACTTTTTTGATTTGGTTGAGACTATGAGATATGAGATATGTATTGAAAAACTATAACAAAATGTGCTGCAGGATTTAAAAATTTAAAAATTATTATTTAAAAAATTAATAATTTGCCCCATTTTTGTATGATAGAATCAATTAGGAAATGACATTTATAATCCAGGAACAAAAAAAGTGTTGCCTAGTGTTATAGTCTTATCTTTGACATTCATACACATTTTGTCAGCTCAAATGAAACCAGTTGTGATTAACGAGAAAATACCTTGCAAGAATGTATGATCTTCTTACTAATGAGCGAAGATATAGCAGATGGTTAATGGTAGCATCATTGCTCAAACTCAGAGGCCTACTAACATTCCTAGCAAGCTAACGGACTGAGACTGGATCTACACCGCCCTATATCTCAGGATCTGATCCCAGGTTATATGCTTATCGCAGCTTGGGTATGATCATGGATTCATCGCTGAGCCCGGAACCCCAGGTTTCGGCGGTGGCCAGGGGAGCTTTTGCACAGTTAAGACTCGTGCGCCAGCTGCGCCCGTACCTTGGGAAGTTTGATCTGGCTACGGTCGTCCACGCTCTGGTCACATCCCGAATAGATTACTGCAACGCACTCTACGTGGGGCCTCCTTTGAAGATGGTTCGGAAATTACAACTAGTCCCAACAGGCGGCAGCCAGATTACTAACTGGAGCTACATACAGGGAGCATACCACCCCCCTGTTGTGTCAGCTCCACTGGCTGCCTATCCACTTCCGAGCTCAATTCAAAGTGCTGCTCTTGACCTTTAAAGCTCTATACGGTTCTGGCCCAGCTTACTTGTCCGAACACATCTGCCGCTAAGTCCCACCTCGTAATTTAAGTTCATCCGGGGAGGCCCTGCTCTCGCTCCCGCCAACTTCTCACATGCGGCTTGTGGGGACGAGGAAGAGAGCCTTCTCGGTGGTGGCTCCCCGTCTGTGGAATGCGATTTCTAGCGACATACGATCAATTCCATCCCTCCTGACATTCAGGAAAAAAGTAAAAGCCTGGCTATGGGACCAGGCGTTCGCACACTAGCACAAGGCAGCATTTTAGACTGGATTTTAATGGAAAGTTGATGAATAGGGCTCAATGCTTTTTATGGACGGAACACTGGTTTTTTTAAACTTAAATGAATGTGTATGATATGTTGATGTAATTGTATTTTAATGTATTTTAATGTGTAATTTTTTGGGGGGGTTATACTGTGTTTTACTGTGTTGGCATCGAATTGTGCCTTTTTGGAAGCCGCTCTGAGTCCCCCCTCGGGGGTTGAGAAGAGTGGGGTAAAATAATCCCAGATTATCTGGCAGCGTAGACTCATATAATCCAGATCAAAGCAAACCAACTGGGATCAGATCCTGGGATATAGGACAGTGTAGATCCAGCCGCAGGCAGGCTTTTTTCTTGACAATTTTTTTAAAAAGTGGCAGTAATAATGAAATTGGAAGTTTCTCAAGGCTCTTGGAGTCAGATTCAAATAGTATGGACAACTACAACATCATCATTTTAGTGTGAGAACCACTTTCAGAGTCCTTGGTTTATGTCGTGTTAAAAACATTGCATAAATAAAAGGTAAAGGTTTCCTCTTGACATTAAGTCTAGTCATGTCCAACTCTGGGGGGTGGTGCTCATCTCTGTTTCTAAGCTGAAAAGCCGGTGTTGCTCGTAGATGCCTCCAAGGTCATGTGGCCAGCTTGACAACATGAAGTGCCATTACCTTCCTGCCGAAGCGGTTCCTGTTGATCTACTCACATTTGCATGTTTTCGAACTGCTAGGTTGACAGAAACTGGGGCTAACAATAGGAGCTCCCTGGATTCAAACCGCCAACCTTTTGGTCATCAAGTTAAGCAGCTCAGCAGTTTAACCCGCTACACCACTTGGGGCTCCTTTTGCATAAATAAATTAGTATATTAGTATAAAACTAATAAAATACAGGGAACACCAGCGGCTAAATAATTTTAGACCAAAAACGGGCAACAGCAACCACATTGTCTGTAGCTTTAAACAGTTCTTTCTCTCTGCATGAGGCAGGGCATTGTGGGCAAGCATAAAGACGCTGGGTTGTTTGTTCTGCTCCATAGTCACATGAAGTGGAGGATTCTTCTAGCTAGTGCCATTTAGCCAGGTTGCCTTTGGCTCTACTAACACAACTTCTGAGTCTGTTCAGGGACTTCCAAGTTGCCCATTCTTGGTTTGCCCCTGGAGGCAGACCATGGGGGGGTTGCATACATAGTCCTTGTTGGGATTACTCTTTAAACAGAGGTAGAAAATGGGCCACATTTAGCTCCCCATGTCTTTAAAAATACTTTAACTGTTCCCAACCACAAGTATTTGGGCTGTGACAGACACTTGGCCACATCCCCCTCTTGCTCTTTTAGGAGTGATGGAATATCAAAACTTTTTTTCCTCCATGATTTAGTTGCGGAACAATATTCCCTGTTATCTCTCTGACATCTCCTGCGGTCTTCCCTGTGATCGAATGTTAAAATGTGGAATGCACAAATGTAAAAGGATCTGCCACAAAGGGGAATGCCTAATTGATGAAGAATGCAGGCAGCCGTGTACTATCCTTCGACTTCACTGTAACCATCCATGTATGTCTCCATGCCATCCATCTTTACCTTGTCCTACAACATCCTGCAATTCGAAGGTAAGTCATATTCAAAATAGTGCCGCTCTTGAGCAATTGAGAAACAGATATTACTTGATACACTTCTTTAAAATATTGTTTGCTCCTTCATGGTCATCTGTGGAAACCACACTAATGTAGTTGCACCTGTGCAGCTCTTCGGAGATCTCAAACAGCTGTTTGGAATTGGCTCTAGTCCCACCCATCCTCCCCTGAGGATATATAGCCACAGTGGGGCTAGGAGCCTTGTTCCATTTTTTTCCGCCGCAGCAAGGAGTTCCAGCGTTTGTGTAGCCAGAGGGGTGTGTGTTGGAACACTTCTCTGGCTGTTTGCTGTTTTGGGGGGGTTTGTTTGGGCCTTTGGAGGCCTGACCCTCTTTTCTCCTTGGACTATTGGCTTTTTTCTTTTTCTTTTTTCTTGGATTTTTGAAGGGCCATGTCTGCCACCTTCAAGAGGTGTGTGGACTGTGGGGGCAATATCCCCGAAGCGGCCCTTCACTCGAGGTGCCTCCTCTGCTTGGGGGAGGCACACTCCTCCAAGACTTGTGCTGCTTGCCAGGCGTTTACGCCTCGGGCTCGCAAGAGCCAGCAAGCCTCCTTGTAGGCACTGCTCCTAGAGCATGCCCTGACTCTGGAGGCGCCGTGGCAGGAGCCGCGGGTGCCAGGGACCCCCGCGGCCGAGCTGTGTCACCTACCTTCTCTGCAGATGTCTCCTGTCTCTTCGGCCTCTCTCAAGAGGCGACGGTCCCCCTCCCGACCAGCGACCCGCCCGCTCAGCCTGCCTTTTGGAGGGGCAACGAAGGCCACAAAACGCCGCTCTTCGAAGCGCGTTTCCACTGCAGCTCCTCCCTTCCTGGAAGAGGGAGCTGCACAAGCCGTGCCCTCTCCGGGGGCGGCACGTGCACAGCTCTGGTCTTCAGTCCCAGCTGCTGCTCCTTGCCTAACGGAAGTGGGAGCCGCGCTGGCCCCACCCTCTCTGGGGGCGGCGCGTGAGCAGCTGGGCGCGCCACTGGCCTTCCTCCCTGAGGGCGCTGCAGGCCGGCGCTTGACTGTGGAGGCCTTGGCGTTTCCCCGCTTGCTGGGGTTGCGGGCCTGGTAGGCCATCTCCACTGACCGGTGGGTTTTGCACGTGGCCCGTCAGGGCTGCGCTCTTTCTTTTCAGGAGGTCCTGACTTTGTTCCAGTAGGGGACGGTGCTCCCTCTGCACTCTGACATGTTCATCATGTTTTTTCCTCCAGAGCTTTTCTGGTTTCCCAGTTGGGCAGTGGTCAGCAGCCCATTTTGGACCTCAGGGGCATGTACCTCCTCTTCCGGATGCTTACTTTTGCCCCAGGTGGCATCCTTGCTTCCCCTGGCACAGGCTGTCATGCTGCCTCCTCCGGGATGGACTTTCTCTCGAAGCACCACGTGCCCTTTGGGGGAGCGGTCCTCTTCTTGACGGTGTCATGACGCCCACCAGCCAGGGTGTGTAGCTTGCGATTCTACATTAGTGTGGTTTCCACAGATGACCATGAAGGAGCAAGCCATGGTTGCTTACCTGTAACCAGGTTTCTTCGAATGGTCGTCTGTGGAATCCACACGCCCCACCCGTCCTCCCCGCGTTTGTCATGCCTGGGCCTCAGCTGCGGCGGCGGGGAACAAGGCTCCTAGTCCCACTGTGGCTATATATCCTCAGGGGAGGATGGGTGGGGCTAGAGCCAAGTCCAAACAGCTGTTTGAGATCTCTGAAGAGCTGCACAGGTGCAACTACATTAGTGTGGATTCCACAGACGACCATTCGAAGAAACCTGGTTACAGGTAAGCAACCATGGCTTCATATTCCATATCCTCTATTGTGGCATAGAATTTTTCTGAATATTTTGCAGAAACAAAGCTTCTCTTGTAACCCGGTCTGAAAAATATGGAAGCTGTGGCTTGGATCTTTAAGCTCATTTTGTAATGCCAACAAATGCAAGAATCTCCAGCATAAGAACTCATATAAATCAAGATAATAACAATAATAATAATAGAAACAATATATAAAATGTATAAATACAAATATCCTGTACAGATAACAAAAGAAAAAGATAAATAACCACAGAAAAGTTGGCTTGAATAAAATTGCAGTATTTCATGACACGGACTATAAACAACTATATTCAGTCATAACATCATAAAGGCCATTTCTGTATATTTTTTTCTAGTAAATGTTTAGGTTATCATTTATTATGGTTATATTTGGGATATAATGCCTGACTGCTCATTAGAGGAAAGGATATTAGAGGCAAAGATGAAGTAATTTGGCCACATAATGAGAAGACAGGAAAGCTTAGAGAAGACAATATGCTGTGGAAAACGAAAGGAAAAGGGAAGATGGGCCGACCAAGGGCAAGATGGATGGATGGTATCCTTGAAGTAACTGGCTGGACTCTGAGGGAGCTGGGGGTGATAACGGCCGACAGGGAGCTCTGCTCTGGGCTGGTCCATGAGGTCACAAAGAGTCGGAAGCTACTAAGCGAATAAACAACAACATTTGGGATAAACTAATTTTCTCACATGGATGTATATAGATTATATGAGCTTAAATCTAAAAAATTAAAGCTTCACATGCTTGTGAATAGTACAGTTACTTCACTCGACAAAGACATTAAAGTATTGAACCAGTTCTTACTTAGGTTTCCTCTCATCCCTTGTTTTCTTAGGTTCTCTATCCAGTTTAATCTGTATTACTGAAAAGGACCGAACTTGCACTTTAAATATCTAGACTTTTTAAGGAGATTGTATCAGAATCCCTTGTTGTGATAAAAAAAATTCCCTGGACATTTCTCTCCCAGATTTTCCCTACGTTCAGTTTTTCTCTGGTCAAGATTAATGCACATTTATTTCTTATGATAGCAGATGGCAATTTAATGCTCTTCCAGTTGGCCTAGCAGAAATGTTAGTGGCTCATTTGGCTTGCTCACTTCTGTTGTTTGATTTGGCGTCTGATAACTGTTTTAAAAACAATGAAGTGACCCAAGTTCATTTGGGGGAATGAGTTGTTGTTTCAAGTCAGCAAATCAGGGGTGGTGGATTTTTACTAAATTGAAAATAATTATTTAATTCCGCATATGAAAATGCAGGTTGAACTTCAGTGTGAATGTGGAAGAAGAAAGGAAACTATGATTTGTTCTGAGGCATCGAGCACTTTTCAAAGGTATGGGCGGATGACCTCTGCATACATATTTTATCATGGTAGATGTGCTGCAATTCTTCTTCCTCAATCTATAGCTTGTAATTCTTTTTCCTCAATTCAATCTGTAATTCTTACAGATAAAATCTAATTATTTTTCCTATATTGGATCAATATGGTAGGATTTCATTTAGCTGTCCCAGATAATGCTGTTTCTCCTTATCTAGCTTTGCTCTTTTTTTCTTTCATACTTTTCCAATTTAGCTGCTATAACAGGTAGCCGTGTGTAGTGAACCCTCTACCTGGAAGGGTAGGGGGTTCACTACCCTTGAAAAAGCTAGGCCCAAAAACCTCGGCAGCCATTATAGGTGGGATATAATGGTGGCATCCATTTTAGTTTCCCATTTCCCATAGGGGGCGTGACTAAGTGAGGCCTGGAGGGAAATGAGGGAAGTAGGATTGGCTGGAAGAAAAGGGGGCAGAGCCTAACTTGGAAAAAGAGGAAAAAATGCTCTCAAGAGGAGTTTTTTTGAAATCTGACAGCAGGTGGAGACAGGGTGTTGAAGAAGAAGGTAGCAGACTGAGTTTGGGAAGAAGTGAAGGGTCAGGGTTAGAGAGAGTCAGAAAGAGGTCTGAAAGGAAACAGGTGGCTAGCAGGGATAGCTGGCGAATAGAAATCTACTGTTATCAGGGTAGATAGGGATTGGATTTCTAGTTTAGATAGATCCAGAGTGTGGACTATGTAGCAGTGTCAAAGTTAATTAGGCAGAGAGAAAAGTTCCTGTCAGTAAACTGTTGGATAGCTGTGGAAGAAGTTGTACTTAGTAACAAAGAACTGTACTGTTTAAAGTAACCACACATATTCATGCCAAGTTATATTGAAACCATTAAGCTTGTTAACTGTTCTTGAAAGTCCTCTCAAATAAACTATTGTTTGTTCAAGCAACTGCCTCACGTGTGTCTCAGTCAAAAGAACTTAAACCAGTTCCTACAGCAATCCAGAGTCCAAAGGTGGCAGTATAGCTTATTTGAAGAAATCATTTTAGTTTTCCTCCAGTGAGCCAAAGGGCTTAACCTTATTAATAACTGTGGTGGCGGCCAGTGGGTTTTCAAAGGTGTTTCGGCCAGGAGAGCGTTCCAGCTCAGAGTACGTAGTTTTAAATCCTCAAGCAAATAATACACTTATATTTATATGGGTAGCAGCAGTTTTGATTTAGTGGGGTTTTATCAAAGACACCTCCCCTGATAAAAAGCCCTTATCATTATACCGTGCAGTATACCCTGCATTCAAATCTTACAGTATTTTACCAAAGCAGACTGCAGGTTTTATTTTATTAATTAAAACACCTGTTGTCTTGTGGTAATGATAGATTTAGGTCTATATTTACTTATTAATGTTTGACATACATTTATATGGACAGGTTATTTCTAAATTTGTAACTGAGGCCCACTCGGGCAATACACTTGATCAATTTCTTTAAAGATTCTGAAGCATGTACAGGTCCTTCTCAAAAAATTAGCATATAGTGCTCAAGTTCATTATTTTCCATAATGTAATGATAAAAATTAAACTTTCATATATTTTCGATTCATTGCACACAAACTGAAATATTTCAGGTCTTTTTTTGTTTTAATACTGATGATTTTGGCATACATATCTCAAAAAATTAGCGTCTTCCATCCGCCCAAATATGCTAATTTTTTGAGACAGTATTTTTGGGTTTTCAGGAGCTGTGTGCCAAAATCATCAGTACAAAACAAAAAAGACCTGAAATATTTCAGTTGGTGTGCAATATATGAAAGTTTAATTTGTATCATTACATTATGGAAAACAATGAACTTTAGCACTATATGCTAATTTTTTGAGAAGGACCTGTATAGCTGAATACACAAGTGCCCTTGTCAATTCTGTATTTGTAATATTGTAAAGGTTAAATCACTTTTGATGAATCTTTCAGTAATAGTTTGTAATGTTTTTATGGTCAACTTTTGTTAGAACTGTAAATAATCCGATTTGAAAAATCAAAGCCACCTTTAAGTTCTTTAGCTCTCAAAATTAAGACCAAAGGTTTTGGATTTGGGGCATTTATGGTGAAGGTTCAAGAACCCTGTAAAAGAGGGTTACTTTCTGGGATTAGTCTTACTTTTATTATGTTTATATGTTCAGGCATTGTGCTCATTCCTTATTTCTCTGACACTTCATGTAATTTTCTGTAGTGCTGTTTAAAAATGAGTTCATTATTCATAAGGTATCATTATCTTTCAGAATAGCTGCTATTTCTATAGCTTCCAAGTTAACAGATCCACAATTTGGAGATTCAATAGAGATTAGCAGATTGATAACCAAGAAAGAAATGAAGCAAAGCAGGTAATTATATAAGAAAACAAAAGCTTTTTAAAAATATATCCATCAATTTGGTCATCCATCCAACAACCAGCAGGGCAAATAAATAAATAAATAAATAAATAAAAATATTGAGACAGACTTCTGATTTCTAAGCTAGTTACTAAAGTACTGTATATACTCGAGTATAAGCCAAGTATAAGCTCCCTTCGGCTTATACTTGAGTCAAGGTTTATTATTTTACTCTGCTAGTATTATTTTATTACATTCATTATGTTACTCTATTTATTATTATTATATCTACATTATTTTACTCAATTATTATTTTTCTGTATTATTGTTTTATTACATTTATTTTACTCTTATTATGATTACATTTATTATTTTACTCTATTATTATTGGAAGGATACGTTAACACATTTACATTGAAGAAGGTGAGAATAATGGTTTCATCAGAGTTGGGCAGTCTTATCTTAAATTACAGCTTTATGTAAATATTCAAAAGCATTTAACCTACTAATGCCCCAGTGAAAAATATTCCCAAAATAATATAATTTTATTGGTATCTGTTTTTATTTTGAAATTGACCAGTAGCTGCTGCATTTCTCACCCTGGGCTTATACTCGAGTCAATATGTTTTCCCAGATTTTTGTGGTAAAATTAGGTGGCTCGGCTTATATTCGGGTCGGCTTATACTCGAGTATATACGGCAACTTTTTACTTGTTAGTGCAGTTGCTTTTTTTTTGCTGGGATTTTATTGCAATTATAATTTGGGTTTTACTTTATAGGACTAAATATGATGTAAATGGAGTGAATAAATAAAATTGAAAACTGCCTCCTTAATGGCTGTTTTGGTTATGGTTTACTGTGGAAATTATTCTGTGTCCAAAAGGTTATTCTCTATAATGCCTTACCATTACCAACTCTTCCAGTGGACGTATACGTAAGAGCTTTCCATCCTCTTGTGTGGACATTGTCGGAGGAAATGCCACATAGAATTATTCCAATTATATGAGATGTACAAGTACAATGCAGTATCAAATACTGTTATGTTCTCTGAGTCATGGCAAGCATAATCTCTATTCTGCTGAAAAAAGTATTTCTTTGTATAAATGCTATAACAGTTTTAAACAAGCATAATTTTATGAGTTTTTTCTTGATCTTTTAGGTTACAGTGTGATGAGGAATGCATGGCTCTTGAAAGAAACAGGTGGGACATGACATTTTAACAAGAAACAATACTCTTTTTTCCTAGATATTCTGTGTGTGTATGTGTGTGTGTAAAATGCAGAATTAGATTGTGTAACAGAGGGTGGGCAACTGTGGAAAAGCCTGAGGGCTAATTTTTGTCTCCATGCTTTCCATCATGAAGTATACCTGCCAGAAAATCAGCTCCTTTGTGGGTGAAAGTAAAACTGGTCATGTTTTCCAGTTTCTCTTTGTGGCTAATTTTCATGCTTGGATAGTAGTTGGAGTTGTATTTCTACCTGCAGTGTCCCAGAACTGGAATTGTGCCATTTTAGGATGTTGTTTCAATGAAAATAACATTCTGGTGTCCAGTAAAGCTTTGGGGAGGTCCAGTAGGATAGAAGTGCATTTCGAGGTTCATTTTGGGCATCCGAATCAAAACAAATGTTCAGGAAGATAACTTACGAAGAAACTCATGAAAGTTATTAGTCTACAGATACTTTCACTAGCTTGCTGCAGGGGTGGGCAAAGAGTGCTCAGCCCTTCACTAAGTCGTCTTTCTGCTATGGCTACCAAGTAACTGTATAGATAAAAGTCTGAATTTAAAGAAGGCAATCAGAGCAGCTAGAATTAATCCATATTTCATTGGCCTCCCAGTAGTTTCCTATGGCTGAGTAGAGATTTGAATCCTGGTCTCTGCAATCCTATAATGTTGTTGTCATGGTCTTCAATTTGCTCCTGATTTGTGGCAATCCTAAGGCAATCCTAAAGCCGGCTTTTCTTGAAAATATTTGTTCAAAGGGGGTTATGCCTCTGTCTTCCTCTGATGCTGGGAGAGTGTGACATACCCATGAGAAGTTTCCATGGCTGAGCAAGAAAAACCAGCGTGGAAGTTTAGCACCATCACCGAGCATCAGACAACGAATGACAGAAGATCCACCATAGTATAGTGCCTACAGCCCCTGGCTTAGATCTCTGAGGGAGAAGGAAACAATGCTTAGTTATGAAAGCCCCCAGAGATGCAGAAGAATAGATATACTGCCTTCATATTGTTTCCTTCTCAAGAGATATCATTCTTCAGGGTTGATGAAAGTTTTTTTTCTGTCTCTAAACTGGGTTTGAAATTTAACTGAAGTGGAGTAAAATAATAAGTCTCATTATGGAATTTGGAGTTGCAAGTGCTCCCATGTCTAAGCACCTGGAAACAATAAATCTTACTAAGATGGTTTCAGTATTTTGTGCCTCATTGTTCCCTTTTCCAAAATGAACTTATAACACTCCAACTCCCATGATCCATAGCACTGATCAGTGGTGTTTAAAGGGCTTACATTACAGTGCTCACATGGTGGTTACATTAATTCTGCAGTATAGATGCATCCTAAGATTGAAATGACGGGCTGTATTGATCGAGAATATTTTCCACCTCCCTAGACTGCATATGTCATTCATCCAATAAAATAGGACAATGGATATTGTTTGTGCAGTTATGAGCCACTTATTCTAATGATGCTTCAAATGTCTTTGCTGTGTCATTAGTCCCACTTGGAAGAGCTTAACTGGACAGCACCACAAATCCATGCTGGGGACAGAGATACAGTGTTTGTTGGCAATCACCTCTGTTCTAGAGGATGTTTGATAATGTGTTCTTAGCTGTATTCGGTCAAGCTCTTTTACTTGCTTTCAAGTGACTTCTCTACCTGCTCTATATACTTTATCATGCTAGACGGTCAATGGATTAATTAAGTTCTACATCTCAAGAGAGGATACTTAGGAGCAGTCTGTAGTGAACCCATACCTGGAAGGCTGGTAGGAAGCCTGAAAAGCTAGGCCCAAATAAACCTGGCAGCCATCTTAGTGGGATGTAATGGTGGCGTCCATTTTCAATTTTCCATTTCCCATAGGGGGCATGGCTAAGTGCAGCCTGGAGGGAAAAGAGGGAAGTAGGATTGGCTGAATAGATCCAAAGTTTGGACTATCTGTAGCAGAGTCAAAGTTTATTAGGCAGAGAGAAAGTTCCTGTCAGAAAACTGTTGTATAGCTGTGAAAGAAGTTGTATGCTATCACTGAGGATAAGCAAATTTACTATTCCTTTCTGATAGCATCTGCGAACTCACACCCAGCTCAATTGTTCAAGATAATTCGTTCTTTGACGACGGTCCCTACCATCCCAAACAATAATGATCAGGCCCTTACAGCTGAGGTTTTTCAGAGTTACTTCACAGACAAGATCTCGTTACTCTGCCGGGAACTCCCTGCCACGATTGATACAGTCAGCAAGCTCGAGACTCCGTGGCCCTCTGCTGGGCCCACCCTCGATCGGTTCGTCCCACTGGACGCAGAGGCTGTCGACGAACGGATAGCTGCAGCAAGATCGACCACATGCTCCCTCGATCCGTGTCCTTGCTGGCTAGTGAAAGCTAGCCTGGAGGGATTACATGACCCTCTGTTGAATATAATCAACATATCCCTTGAGCAAGGAGTTTTTCCAGAGGGCTTAAAAGAGGCAGTGGTCTCCCCACTACTGAAGAAACCAAATTTAGATCGATCAGTTCCTCCAATTACCGCCCAGTTTTGAACTTTCCGTTCAAAGGTGATTGAGAGGGCAGTAGCGGGGCAACTGCAGCAGTTCCTTGAGGACACAGCCAGCTTAGATCCCTTCCAGTCCGGCTTCTGCTTGGGGCACGGGACGGAGACTGTGTTGGTCGCCATTTCAGATTAGCTTAGATGCCAACTGGACAAAGACGGTTCAGCGCTGCTTGTGTTATTGGACCTCACAGCAGCTTTTGATACGGTCGATTACAATCTTTTGGCCCACCGCCTTGCCGTTGCTGGAGTTAGGGGAACAGCCCTGAAATGGCTGTTGTCCTTTCTCCACAATCGGGGACAGCGAGTGGAAAGGGGTGGTTAGGTTTCCGAGAGGGCTCCACTTACCTGTGGGGTCCCTCAAGGTGCCATTCTTTCCCCTTTATTATTTAACATCTATATGCGACCACTTGCTGGTTTGGTTCGAAGCTTTGGCCTGGAATGTTATCAGTATGCTGACAACACCCAGCAAGTTCTGAAAATGGAAGGCCGGCTGTACTCCGTACCTTCTTGTTTCCAACAGTGCCTTGAAGCTGTTACTGGTTGGCTGCGTGCCAGTAGATTGAGGGTGAATCCAGCAAAGACGGAGATACTGTAGCTGGGCCACCCGGTTGGTGGGGAGGCCCGACCGCCTAGCTTGGATGGCGAGGCATTATGCCCAACATCCTCAGTTAAGAGCCTTGGGGTCGTTTCTGACCCGTTGCTGTCGATGGAGGCCCAGGTCTCCAGCGTCAGCGAAACCGCCTTTTTCCATCTGCGGCAAGCTAGGCGTCTGCCCCCCTACCTATCTAGAGACGACCTGGCCACGGTGCTCCAAGCTATGGTCACCTCGAGACTGGACTACTGTAACGCCCTTTACATCGGCCTGCCCTTGTCAGTGATCTGGAAACTTAAGCTCGTCCAGAATGCCGCTGCACGACTTCTCACTGGGGCTGCAGTGAGATGTCACATAACACCTATCCTCCATCAGCTTCATTGGCTTCCGGTCGAGCACCGGATCACCTTCAAGTTGATGTTAACTTTCAAGGCCTTGCATGGTCTGGGGCCGCTGTATCTGAGGGACCGTTTCCTCCCCTACCAACCCCAGAGGTCACTTCATTCCGAACAAATGAACCTCCTTGATGTACCGACCTTCAAAGCAATCCGTCTTACATCAACCCGGCGCAAAGCCTTTTCTGTAGTGGCACTGTCAATATGGAACACTCTTCCTAGTGATGTATTTATTTATTTATTTATTATTCGGGTTTCTATGCCGCCGACTCCCTGAGGCTCGCGGCGGCTCACAGGAACCGAAGGTACAACTACACACAAGCAATGCGATAAAACATCTAAGACAATTAAACAGTTAAAACAGCAAAATACAAAACCCCAGGTACAGTTCAGAAATTAGATAGCGTGACACCCCAGGACAGCGGCTAAAGCGGAACATGGGCAGGACCTACTCACCGAAGGCCTGCTTAAACAAATAAGTTTTGCAGGCGTCCTAAACGGAGCAGGTCCTTTATAGCCCGTTCCAGCCGGAGGGCGTTCCACAGTGTAGGAGCTATAACGGAGAACGCCCTCCGGCGAGTAGATGTCAGTTTAGCCGATTTCGCCGGGTATCTCTAACAAATTAGCATCCTCGGAGCGTAGTGATCTCGGGGGACAGTGTGGGGTGAGTCGGTCCCTCAAGTACGCTGGCCCCAGGCCATGCAAGGCCTTAAAGGTAAGAACCAACACCTTGAAGGAGATCCGGTGCTCGATTGGGAGCCAGTGCAGATCCTGCAAAACAGGTGTGATGTGGCGGCCTGCTGGGGTTCCAGACAGGAGCCGGGCGGCAGTGTTCTGCACCAGCTTGAGCTTTCGGTCGCCGACAAAGGAAGGCCAACGTAAAGCGCGTTACAGTAATCCAGCCTTGAGATGACCGTAGCTTGGATCACCGTGGCCAGGTCATTCCGAGAGATATAGGGGGCCAGCCTCCGAGCCTGTCGCAGATGAAAAAAAGCAACCTTGCTGACCGCGAAGACCTGGGCCTCCATGGTCAGCTGGGAGTCCAGATGGACCCCCAGGCTCTTAACGGAAGGCGATGGGCATAGCGCCACACCGTCCAGGGTCGGAAGCTGGACATCTACACCACCCGAGCGGCCCGACCACAATATCTCCGCCTTCGCCGGATTCACCCTCAACCTACTGGCACGCAGCCATTCAGTAACGGCCTCGAGGCAGTGTTGGAAATTATCGAGGATGGATCCTGCCTGTCCTCCATCCTCAGAATGAGCTGGGTGTCGTCAGCGTACTGGTGGCACTCCAGCCCATAACTCCGCACCAGCTGTGCAAGCGGCTGCATGTAGATGTTGAATAACAGAGGGGAGAGAGAATGGCCCCTTGCGGAACTCCAGAAACTAATGAGGAGCCCTCGGAGACCACCTCGCCCCTCCTCACACGCTGAGACCGCTGGTGGAGGAAGGAGGTCAGCCATTTAAGAACTGTCCCCCTCACTCCAGCCATGGGCTGGCGGTGGATCAGTAGATTGTGGTCGACCGTGTCAAACGCTGCCGTGAGGTCCAATAACACGAGCAGCGCAGACCCGCCTTGGTCGAGCTGGCAGCGGAGTTGATCTGTGATGGAGACCAGGACCGTCTCCGTCCCGTGCCCCGAACGGAAGCCAGACTGGAAGGGGTTTAGCCATGTTGCATCATCTAAGAAGGACTGCAACTGCTCCATTACTGCCCTCTCAACTACCTTGCCCAGGTACGAGAGGTTCGACACTGGTCGGTAGTTGGAGGGAACCGCAGGATCTAGTGACTGTTTCTTCAGTAATGGAGCTACCACCGCCTCTTTAAAGCACTCTGGGAAGACTCCTTGCTCAAGGGAGCTATTTACGATGTTCAACAGAGGCCCACGTAACCCCTCCAGGCAGGATCTAACAAGCCAGGAGGGGCACGGGCCATGCAGGACCTTCTCTCCTTCTGCAAGGCCTGCAAGACTCACCTTTTCCGGCTAGCCTTTGATTGCTAGGCCAAAAATCTTTTTTAAGCTAGTTTTAATATGTATGCTTTTACCTCTGTGTGTTTTACCTGATTGTAAGCCGCTCCGAGCCCTCGGGGAGTGGCAGCGTACAAGTCCAAATAAATAAATAAACAAATAAATAACAAAGAATTGTACTGTTTAAAGTAACCACGCGCATTCATGCTAAGATCTCTTGAAACCATTAAGCTTGTTAACTGTTCTTGAAAGTTCTCTCAAAAATAAACTTTATTTTGTTTGTTCAAACAACTGCCTCAGTGTGCATCAGTCAAAAAGAACTTACACCAGTTCCAACAGTAAACCAGAGTCCAAAGGTGGCAGCATACTTTATTTGAAGAAATCATTTCAGTTTTCCTCCAGTGAGCCAAAGGGCTTCTTTTGTTAATAACTGTGGTGGTGGCCAGTTGGTTTTCAAAGGTGTTTCTAGCTCAGAGCAGTTTTAAATCCTCAAGTAATTAATACATTTATCTTTATATTGGTGGCAGCAGTTTTGATTTATTGGGGTTTTATCAAAGACATCTCCCCTTGTTGAAACCCCCTATCTTTTACATTTGGTGGCAGCGGTGGGATGAAATAGGAAGGTCCACCCTGCCCTAATTGGTCAGCGGCCTTCCATCCTTTATACCAGTGTTTCCCAACCTTTTTTGAGCCGCGGCACACTTTTTACATTTACAAAATCCTGGGGCGCACCACCAACCAAAATGACACTCTCATTAGAGGATAAAAGTACCAAGTATGGAATTTGTAGTCAGATGAATCATCATTGAAAATTGAGCCAAGGCATCTTTCCTAGTCCTTGGAAGCTTTGCCTTGGGTAGATTCATGTCTTAAGTGTCTTTTTTTGGATTCATGTTTCAAGTTTTTCGAATTTTACCTTGGAAGTTTCTATATTTGTTTTTCATGCGCTCTGGTGGACTCATTTCCTGGACTCTTTGTTCCTGTTTATCTTCCTACCTCATTGGGTTTACCTATTTCTATGGAATGCTTTTTACCTATTTCTATGGAGTGCGCAACACCAGCTGTGTGGTGTTTAAAGTCAGAAGAGGGCTTTCCTGGCCTGGAGTACAACAAGTAAGAGGTTAGCTGGGCGGTGAGCCTTCCCTGGTCCCCCCTTTTGGCCCAGGCCCCTCCCTCTTCCTCCTTTCCCTCCTGCCTGCCTGGCTTCTTGGGGGCGATGGAGGTGCGCGGCTTGGACTGGAGCATGTGCGTTGTGACTGGGGCGTCGCGGGGCCTGGGCCGGGCCATATGTCTCCACCTGGCTGCGCTCCTCTCCCCGGGCTTGGCGCTGCTCCTCTCGGGCCGGGCGGAGGGCCCGCTGTGGGAGGTGGAGGTGCTGCTCTGCCGGGACTGGCCGTGCCTCTGCCCGCACGCTCTCCCCGCAGACCTGGCCCAGCCCCACGCCGCCCAAAGCCTCCTCTGTGCTGCCCGGGAAGCCACCGGCAGATGGAGGGGGAAGGTGCGCGGCCGCCCCCGGAAAGGATCCTCCTGGTCAACAACGCCGGTGAGCCAGGCAGGAGGGAGAGGCCGGAAGGAAGGGCCTCACACGCAAAGGGAAGGCACCCCCAGGGAACACTAGGAAGAAAGGGGGAAGAGAGGTTTTTCCGCGGCACACCAGCTGATTTCTCATGGAACACTAGTGTGCCGCGGAACACCGGTTGGGAAACACTGCTTTATACAGTCACCTCAACCGCTCACACCTCCACATTCTGCAAATGTACTTCAACTCATCTCCAAATTCTACAGATAGAACAGGACTTTGACAGTCATTGGCTTTATCAGCAAGGTGCCCTCAGATTGCATCAGTCTTCTGGGATGTACTATCCTAAAGACCCCACCATCCCTATGTCAATTTAAACAGTGATTTTGCAATGGCATCAGTTTGATTCCTATGTTAAAAAGAAGTATTTTGGGGGCATGATTCTGAGTCAATAGTTACTGAGTCAATAGTAATTGAGTGTCCCATATTAGGTATTTTTAAAACCCTGAATTGGATCAAGACTCAGTAGTCTAATGTTTAGACCAGGGTTGTCAAACTCATTTTCATTGAGGGCCACGTCAATCTTATGGTTGCCTTCAAAGGGCCACTGAACCCGTGGACAGATACAGGGGAGGCAACTATAATTATTTACATAGTGGTCTGTTCTCTTTAGTTTTTACTCAGTTTGCGTCCCTGGATGTTACCATAGGAGACAGCTCCTATCACTTGATTATCCCTCAAGCTGACTGGGGATAATGGGAATTGCAACCCAAGACCACTAGTGGCACTGAGGATAGGGAAAGGTTAAATGACATTTTGGAGTCAGTGTCATATCCACAAGCTTTGTATCTCCGTTCAAACCCCACTATCCTGACAAAATGGAACAAACTGCAACCTTCCAGATGTTACAAATGACATCAGCTCTAGTCTTGATGCCTCATGATGTGGAATACAGAAGTTGTAGTACAGCATCTGAAGGGCTACATAAAATGATATGGAGGGCTGACTTTGGCCCAAGGGCCTTTAATTTGACACATGTGGTTTAGATAATCAAGACAATATAAAAATGACAGAGAAACAACTAGGGAGCACGGTAGCTTCTTCATTTTTAAAAGCTGCAAGGTGTTCAGAATTTATCTTGTGTTACGAAAGTTGTCAATGTTTAAACGATCTATTTCTGTATAAATAACGTTCATTTCAATTTTCAACAATTAGGCGGTTTGCAGAGGCTCTTCACATTGATGACAGTTCTGATCCATTTAATGTTCGTGCTTCTGCGTCCAAGTACAGTGACATTTTGAAAGAGGATGCGAGGTATGTGACATTGTTTCTTAGTAGCTTGTGTATCCCCATGTGAGTTTACAATCTTTCCACACAAATAGGAGTTTGTGAAGTATCAGTCTAAGGAGATTATGGCTTTACTTGAATGTTAAATTTCTAATTGTTTCCTATTATGCAACTGTGTATGTTTTAATCAATATGAATTTATTTTTGTGCCTCTTTTATATTTATTTATTTATACTTCAAATTTCTAGACCACCACTCCCCGAGGGCTCAGAGTGGTTTTAGAATTTAAGAATAAAATATCATATAGTAAACAACATAAACATACAAACATCAATACAATACAATTTAACTACATACTAATTTACACTAAACAAGGTAATGTGGACAGTGGCACTATGTCCTTTCCCGAGTTAGCTCCAAAAGATCTTCCCCAATAGAATCTAAAGGAGGGGTCAGTCAGAACTAGGGGGATTCCTCGCCCCAGCTTCCATGGCCTCTGGGTGTTTCAATTTAATTTTGGGGCTATGGGAGCCTGATCTGGCCCATTGGCATGTGATGGAAAACTCTCTTCTCTTTGGATCTTTCCCTTTTCTTCAGGGAATTTTTCTAAGAGATGCAGGGTTGCTTGAAATATAATATGTACAGTGCTGGTTTTGACCTTTAGAGCTCTATACCAGGGGTGCTCATTAGGTAGCTCGGGAGCTACTAGTAGATCTTTGGCCCTCTTCCAGGTGATCTTCGGGCCTCACCAGCCAGATGGGGCGCTCCTGCCATGCGCGCGCACACCCTGCGCGCATGCGTGCTGCTGCTGGCTTCCGCTCTCGCGGTGCTTCTTTTGCCTGCGGGGCATTGCAGGAAGAAGGAAGCACGAGGCAGGGCCTCTGGAGGGAGCACCCTGCTTCTCTCTCCTCCAGAAGCAGCTGTGCAGCCTCCGTAGCCGGCGAGACAGGCAGGGCGGAGCGCTCCCTCTGGATGCCCCGCCTCGTGCTTTCTCCTTCCTGCTATGCCCCGCAGGCGGAAGAAGCGCTGCGCAGGCAGAAAACAGCGGCAGGAGCACGCGCGGCAGCGGGAGCGCGCGGGAGTGCATGGCGGCAGGGGCAGGTAGATCTTTTGGACTTGGTTGCTTTAAGAGTAGCTTGCATGCTGAAAAAGTGTGAGCACCCCTGCTCTATACGGTTCTGGCCCAGCTTACTTGTCCGAACGCATCTGCTCACCTCGCAACTTAAGGTCATCCGGGGAGGCCCTGCTCTCGCTCCCGCCAACATCTCTAATGCGGCTGGTGGGGATGAGGGACAGAGCCTTCTCGGCTGTGGCCCCCCGCTTGTGGAATGCTCTTCCAAGTGAAATTCGATCGACCCCATCCTTCCTGGCATTTAGGAAGAAATTAAAATCTTGGTTTTGGGACCAGGCCTTTGCACACAATAACATATAGCAGCACCTTGACTGAATGGTTTGGCAAGACGACAGGCATGAGAATACGGCTTTATTGTTTTTATCAACCGGTTTATGGACGAAGCATTGTTTTAATTTTTAACTGACTGTTTGAGTATTTGTTTTTAATTTTAATAGTTATTGTTTTAATTCTGTTTTTTTATGGTTTTATACTGTATATTGTTTGTGGCATCGAATTGCTGCCTTTGTTAGCCGCTCTGAGTCCCCCCCCTTGGGGGTTGAGAAGGGTGGGGTAAAAATGCTGTAAATAAAATAAATAAATAAATACAGTCAGTCTCCAAGTTACAAACATCTGACTTACAAACAACTCATGTTTTTTGTCTGAAAGCTTTACAGAACGTGAATATTTCTTGCATGAAGTGATTGCATAATGTCAGCCATTAAGATGCACAAGCCATCCTAAATGCACAAGCAGTGTTATAACAGAATTAAGGCAGAGGGAGTCTTCAGTACATTACTCTTAACATTGACAGATATAAAATTAAAATGGCTGTGGTTATACATTTCTTAGAATTAGATTGAAAAAAATTTGCTTATTAGTGTGTTTCCGGTGCTGTATATTTATGGTAAACACTGTAATTCTTCATTACTGCAGAAAAGATCTAAAGTTTGTCAGTGAAATTGAGAAAGAAATGAAAGCTCTTATAGAAGCAGTCAATAAGGTGAGCCAAAATTATTTAAATAGTAATTGAAGGAGATGTATATGTATTTTAATCATGTTCAGCTATAACATTGATTTTTCTAATATTTTAAGATGAAATGTATATGGATTATGTGTCATGTAATTAAATAAATTTGTATCAAGTTCAACCTATCAATTAGTTATGGTTTGCCTGCAATGGTTACAAGTTAATCATTCTGAGTTGAAGAAGTCGTGAAGATTCCCATGTAATAGATAATTGTCATGATTGTATTAAAAATGCTAGAAACGTACATACTTTAATGTTCTACAGCCTTCATAAAAGTAACATTTTGGTCTAATCTAGAGTAAGCATACAAAGAAGAGCCACTGTTTCCCTCCCATGAACAGAGAGCACCGCCGAATCATCCATGAGCTTGCTCAAGTTTACGCCATTGAGAGTGTGAGCTATGATAACGAACCAAAGCGCAATGTTGTTATCAGTGCGGTGAAGTATGTTGTTCCATTTTCTTGTTCTAAGTGGCAAAATAATCACCATACTAAATGCAGCAATATTTGTATTTCCTGTATTTAAACCTGTTTGATTTTATTTATTTATTTGTTGTATATGTATATATTCTTTGTGTGTCAGATATTTTGCTGCAATATTTTGGGCTGAAGAGAGAAATGCATTTCCACGAGCCCTTCAGGTCAAAATGTTGCTCACTTGAGCTTATTTCTTTTTAATCTATCTGAATACCATTACATTTTCATGTAAAACAAGCCGACATTAGTAACCACACGTCGATTAATAATCCCACTATACCCTGCATGTTGTGTCATGCCTTATTGCTAGAACCTTTGTTTCTGTATCTCAGTACTACATTTTATGGTGTTTGTCACTGTTTTTCCTACATAACACAAATACTTAGTAGTAATCCTAAGTAACTGATAACAAACAATTTTAAGCAAAAGGATTTCCTTTTGTAGATTTCTGACGAGAAAGCGATATAAGAAAATCCTTTTCTTCTTACCTTTGAAATTCTCATATTTCAGAATGTGATGGGATGAGACTTGCAATATGGCTTGGTCTGGTAGGGAGCATATGATCATTTTGTTGACATTGTGGTTTTCTTTCTTCAGAGGGAAATCAGTCTGTCCGACAGTTACTCTGACATCGTTGCTTACCAAGGAGAGGCAGACTAGACCCCCACCTCCTATTCCTCATCACAAACAATCAGAAAAGTAAGTATGGTTATCTGATTTGATAATCTGGATTATATGGCAGTGTAGATTCGGCTGTAGAGAGCCCCTCTCCACAATCCCCCCCCCACACACACACACACCAATAACCATGAGGATATGTTTCTGAACTTATGCAGAAACTGGAAATCATGGATAATAGTGAGCCCTAGTGATATGAATGATTTTCACCAGAGGTTCCCATTGAGGACCTAGAACATTTCTAGAGATGACATATTTTGTCAGAGGTGGGGAGATGAAACAATGGATACTAGTCCTATATGGTAGGTTGCACTGAATAGCTAAGACTGACAATATCAATCCCTTTACCTTTTTATCACTGGGATTTGCATGCAGAAAAAATTTCAACTCAGAAAGTTGTATCTTTTTATATTGTCAAATTATTCCTGTCTATGACTTGTCAGATTTTAGTAAACATATTTCCTATTTATTATGTTCATATCTCATTTTCTCCCAATATGGGACCCAAGGCGTTAACATCTGTTTAAAATGATGATCCATATAATATTTTCCTATCTGAAGCATTGCTTGTCTGATTCTTGATTTTAACCTATACTAGTCACGACACTGTGAAACAACCTGTAAGGCTGCTAATAAGTACACTATACTAATTTTCTTCTGATACCATAGTTGATAAGTTAATCTTAGTGTAACTCGATATTTAATAATAATAATAATAATAATAATAATAAACTTTATTTATATCCCGCCCCCTCTCCAAAAGGCCTCGGGGTGGCTTACAACAAATAAATATAAAACCAAGCAAGAGTAAAAACATAATACATAATCCATAGCAACAAAATTAAAAACAACACAAATAACTACTAATATCATAATAAAATACACATATTAAATATGGCCGGTTTTAAATGATGCACCAGGGCAAAACCAGTTCAAACCAGTTGGAGTTTATACAACTATAAAAGCCACCGTTATAGTTAATTGTTTCCAAAGGCCTGCTTCCACATCTATGTTTTCAATTCATTCCTTTTTCTTTTTTTTTTAAAAAATAATTTTTTATTGACCTTTTTTTCATACATAAAAATCACTACCTAAGGGATCTGGGGGTAGGGAAGGAACAGAATGGGGAAGGGAAGGTGGGGAATGGGGGACAGGGTATTGGATGGGGGTGGGATTGATGTGGGTGGTTGGGGAACGGTGGGTGGGGTTGAAGGGTCTCTGACTTCCGAGCTATCCCTCGGGCGTTGTTTATCTTTTTCATTTAGTCCTTCCTTTTCTTCAGCTACGGGCTTCTCTTCTGTATATATATATATATATATATTTGTTCTGGGTCATTTATACAGTCTTAGTCGTTTTTTAAATAATTTGTTCTAAACTCTTCATATAGATCCCAATTCGTGTTCTTTATTGGTCTACCATACGATATCTTTAGAGCATACGTTAACTTGTCCATATCCTTTATCTCTTCTATTTTCAACATCCATTCCTCCATGGTTGCTATTTCCTTTTGTTTCCATTTCTTTGCGTGAACTATTCTGGCCGCTGTTGTCAGATATGAGAATAAGATGTCTTCATTGTGGTCTAACTCCAGATCTTCATCTATGATTCCCAGTAGGAAATATTCTGGTTTTAATGGTATTTTCTTTTTTAGTATTTTCTCACAACCTTCATGGATATTTTTCCAAAATTTATTCACTTTCGGGCACGTCCACCACATGTGGTAGAATGTACCCACTTCTTTCTCGCACTTCCAACATTTGTTATTAGCTGATTTATACATTTGGCCTAATTTGTATGGAGTTATATACCACCTGTGGAACATCTTATACCAGTTCTCTTTCATATCCGTGGCATAAGTATATATATTTTTTTTCCATATTTGTTCCCAGTCTTTAAACTGTATTGGTTTGCCAATATTTCTGGCCCATGCTACCATGCATTCCTTTACTGTTTCTTTCTCCGTTGCCCAGGATAATAATACATTATACATGTTTGTGATATGTTTTTTTCTCTTTTTACCACTTTTTCATAGAACATGTCTTTATCTGCAAAACCTGTTTGTTTGTCTTTAGCCCAGTCCTCTTTAATTTGCATGTACTGTAACCATGAGAGAGATTTATATTTTTTTGTAATTTCCTCCTTTGATTTTAGAGACAGTTCCTGCTTCTCTTTCATCACCAAATCTCTATATGTTGGCCATTGGGACCAGCCCAGTAATCTTCTTTGTCTAGCCTCCAAAGGCGATAACCACCAGGGGTTTTTTTCATAGAGTCTATTCTTGTATTTCTGCCAAATTTTTAGAAGTGATGCTCTAATAAAATGATTGTTAAAATTCTTTTCCTTTTTCTCCTGGTCATACCAGAGGTAGGCATGCCAGCCCACTCTTAGGTCGAATCCTTCAAGAGCTAGGAGCTTCTCCCTTCTTAATGTAATCCAGTCTTTGATCCATATTAGTCCTGCCGCATCATAGTAGAGTCTCAGGTCTGGCAACCCAAACCCTCCTCTCTCCTTTATATCTGTCATATTTGTATATTTTATTCTCGGCTTTTTCCCTTTCCATATGAACTTCATTATTTCTTTATTCCAATCTTTAAACAGTTTGTTTGTCCTAATTACTGGGAGATTCTGGAATAGGAAGAGAAGTTTTGGGAGGACGTTCATTTTTATTGTCGCTATTCTTCCCATTAGGGAGAGGTTTAGCGACCCCCATCTTATCAGATCCTTTTGTATCTCCTTCCACTTCTCTTCATAATTATTTTTTATCAATTGGGAGTTCTTAGCTGTAATAGTTATTCCGAGATATCTAATTTTAGGAGTGATCTTCATCCCTGTCAATTTCTCTAGTTCCACTTGATTTTTCTTCGAAATATTTTTTGTCAGTATTGCAGTTTTTGTTTTGTTCAGTTTTAGCCCCGCCCATTTCCCATAGGCCTCTATTTTGTCTATCCATTTTTTGATGTTTGTTCTGGGGTCTTTCACTATGCACAGCAGATCATCTGCAAATGCTCTGTATTTGTATCCGTATTTCCCCACTTTCATGGCAGGGATGTTCTGATCCTCTCTGATGTCGCGGAGCAGGATCTCTAAGGCCATTATATAGATTAGAGGAGAGAGCGGGCAGCCTTGCCTTGTTCCCTTCTCTATTTTTATCTCTTTTGAGGGCTGTCCGTTGATCCAAAGGACCGCCTTCTGGGAGTTATAGATCGCTTCTACAGCTGTTAAAAATTGAAAGCCTATATCTATTTCTTTCATAATTCCTTTAAAAAAGTCCCAGCTTAAATTGTCGAAGGCTTTCTCCGCATCAATAGCTATAAGGGCTAGTTCTGTCTGATGGTGATGTTCATAGAATTCAAGGGTATTCAGGATGTTTCTTAAGTTATCTCTTATTTGCCTGCCTGGCAGGAAGCCTGCTTGTTCCTCACCAATCCAGCCATTCAAAAAGATCTTCATTCTGTCACTGAGGATTTGCATGAATATTTTATAGTCCAAATTTAGTAAGGAAATTGGCCTATAGTTTTTGACATCCGTACCTTCGGTGTTTTCTTTATGTATAAAAATTATATTGGCCGATTTCCAAGTCTCCGGGACAGCTCCCTCATTTAATATTTTATTTAAGAGCTCCTTAAGGTGAGGCATTAATTCTTCCCTCATTACTTTATAATATGTTGCCGTGAACCCATCTGGTCCCGGAGCTTTGCTAGGATTAAGTTTGTTGATTGCTTTCTTTATCTCTGATTCTGTTATTTCCTTATTTAATGCTTCTCGCTCTTCTTCTGATATTTTCGCCAGATGTTGTCCCCCTATGTACTCCATGATGTCCTCTTTCTTTCTGTCTTCTTTTTTGTATAATTCTCCATAGAATTGCTGGAATTCCTCCAGTATCTCTTTATCAGTTACTGCCACCTTTTCCCTCGTCTTTATTTTTATTATTTGATTACTTTGCCTTTTTTTCTTTAGTCTCCCGGCCAGGAACTTGCCAGGTTTGTTCGCATTTTGAAATTCCCTTTGTTTTAAAATTTTTAATTGTTTCGCTAGCTCTTCGACTTCTAAGCTGTCTTTTCGCTTTCTCCAATATTGTAACTTCTTTTCTGTCCCTTTGTCCCTTGGTGTTGTCTTAAGTTTGTTTTCTTCTTTCTCTATCTCCCTGGTGATTCTTTGGAGTTCCTCTCTCTTCAATCTATTTTTCTTGGCTTTTTTCTGTATAAATATACCTCTCATTACTGCCTTCCCTGCGTCCCAGAGATTTTCGATGGTTGTCTCCGAGTTTTTATTTAACTCGAAATATTCCTTGAGTAAGCTTTTGGTTTCTATTATCTCCTGTTCTGTTTTTAATAGATTATCATCCAGTCTCCATCGTCTTTGCTGGGGTCTTTTGTTCATGACCATTTGTATTGCTCCATGATCTGAAATGTCTCTTGCCTCGATCTTGATTTCATCTATTCTTGATGTTAATAGTCTTGTGGTCCAGATCATGTCGATTCTGGACCAGCTCTTATGTCTATTTGAGTAAAATGTATAATCGACTACCCCCTCATTGTGAACTCGCCATGCGTCATCAAGATCTAGGTCCTTTTTTATCTTCAAAAAATCTTTTGGTAATGAACTGTTTTCCTCCTTTTTCTTTCCCCTTGTTGGGTTTGATTTGTCTTTCTTCATATTCATAACTCCATTGAAATCCCCCAATACTATTAAATTATCATATTCTGTTTCTTTCAATTTTTTGTCCAATGTTGATACAAAGCTTGTTTTCGGACCATTTGGAGCATAGATGTTACAAATTAATATTCTTTCTTTCCCCTGTGTGATCCAAACCGGTAGCGGTTCAATTCATTCCTGATCTAGAGAGGAGGCCTGTCTGATCTCTTTGGGCACTCCAGAGTTGGGGTGCCACCAATGAGAAGGCCCTTTCCTGTGTTCCCACCAGCCACACTTGTGAAGGTAGCGAGAACGTGAGAAGGGCCTCCCTGGAGTGCCTTAAGGCTCGAATGGGTACATAGGGGGAGACACAGTCAAGCAAATAGGCTGGACCAGAACCGTAGAAGGCTTTATAGGTGATAACCAGCACTTTGAATTGGGCCCGGAAACACACAGGCAGGCAGTGGAGCTGTTTTAACAAGGGAGTGGTGTGCTTAGGGTTGCCACCTGCCCTGTATTATATGGGACATCATGTATTTTTGCTCTGAATCTTGTATCCCATATTTTGAGCTCCTGTTCCGTATTGACAGGACAGGACAGGTGGCAGCAGGAGGCAGGGTCAGGCCAGCACTGAGGAAGGAAGGAAGGGAGAACTCTACGTGAATGCTCGGTAACTGCCGCTCTCCCCCACACATACACCGGGCCTGCTCTGGGTTACTCACCCGAGCTGACAGCGCCGCCATCTTGCCGCCTTCCCTGGCTGCTCTAGCCTTCCCTCTTGAGCATAAAGAGAGACGGGTGCAGAAGGAGAGCACAAGGGGGAGGGGGTGATTTGGTTGCACGCGCCGGGAATGACGGACCTGGAAGGAAGGGAAGGTGGAAGAGGCAGGGTGGCAGCGGCAGGAGGTGCTCGCGGAGAGAGTGAGCCAGAGTGAGGTTCGCGCACATGGCCACTTGCGTCTCGGGTCTGCTGGGGACTCTGGGCCTTGCGTAACTGTCACGAAGGAGGGGGGAGGCCGCGCGGGAGGGGATGAGGTGCGGGGTCCGTGGAGGCGGCGGTGGGAGATTTTAATGGAGTGTCCCTTATTGTTGTGAAAAATCCTGTGTTTTTAGGTAAATGTCCCTTATTTATTATATCAATAAGTGTGCTGATTTGTTATTAGTACACATTCAGTTTTGATACCTGCTCTATATAACTATCCGGGGGTCACATAAAAACTTCTTGGGCAGAAAAGGGCCAGTTTAAGAAGTGAGTGTTGTCTTAAAATCAAGGAGCTTTTTTCAGTTTCTAGTCCTAATTGGGGAGCTGATAGAGAGCCCTTCCCCTTTGGTGTCATTTGCAAGGTGTCATTTGCAAGGTGATACTTATCCAGTAGTAATTCTTCTTATTCAGCAAACAGAATAAGAAGAACAGAATAAGAATCTTGACTTCAAGAGTGATTCCCTATGACCAAAAACAGAGATCTGTAAGAAAGTCCCATTCCTGTTTTGAATAGAACATTTTACTTATATTTGCAAATAATATTTTTAAAAATAACAACAGTGCTATGTTATTTCTAGGAATGTCAGCACAGAGAGAGCGTCCAAAGAGGAGCCCGTAATTGACTACTTCGATGTACAGGATTGAAGACATCAACGCGAAATTATGCTGCTGAAAAGTAGAAGTGAAGCTGCTATTGCTATGCTCAGGGTCATTATTGACAAAATGCATTCTACTCAAGTCTGCTCAAAAGTTCTTTTGTGAAAATGGCAGATGAAAACCATTTCCCCATTGTTATTGTAACAGTATGTGGTGAGAGATCGTGTGCAACCAGTTTTGGGTGAATGAGCATATTTTCTAATGAAACATTACTCCATAGCCAACCTCTGATTACTTGGAGTACTTGTGTTTTAGAACGATAGCAAGTTACCAAGTGGTATCTAGCGCAGTTATCTGTGTCAAGTAAGTGAATTCTTTTCCATTTGGGCCATACTCTTGGTACAAAGCTAGATGGGGAAAAATTGCTCTATGCGTGTGATCTCACAAAGTTAAGAGTCCCATAGGGGAGAGAGAGAGTGCCTTTACTTACTGGTCCACAACAGATCTTTTCCCCAAGTCCCATACTTGCCATACATGTGGAATTGAACGATCAGACACAGTAGTGCTTTTTGTCAAATTTGCCCCCCTTGCTGTGATACAGAACAACTCCCCCCTAAACGTTGTAATCATGTTGGCTTAGAACCTGAAATGAACTATTGACAATAAAAATTATCAGCTAAAATAACTGGTATTGGGTTGTTATGGGTCAAGAATGAATGAACATGGGTGCAAATTATATTCATTTTCCCAGATTATATTATCAAAATTAAATTTTAGGTCATATAGTGTCAATCCCATGAGCAGTATTGACCTATAGGGTACCTTGTGGACAGTGCATCGGGTGAATCATTGAGTTTGCAGCCATATTTTGTTCCTAAACGTTCTAGGTGCAAAATGAAGGGGTTAGATTTATTCAGTTTCCAGTATAATTATTTTTTTAATGGAAATCTGCTTCTCTCATTCTTTATTTAGGGTTGTGTGCAGAGCTATGCTGGGCTCATGGTAATAAAATACACTGAATTTACATCAGTTTAGGCTAAGGAGGAAATAAATTCAGGTTGTCAGGTCACTGAACACCGTTACTGTATTTGGATTTTTTTAAATGTTAATACTGTTCTTTCTACTGGGAACCTTTCAGTTTTTTTGCTATAAGAGGCTGACACGTACATGCCATCCTCCATTTCAACTTGTCTTAGTGGGCAGCTTCTCAAATCAACGTTGACACTCATCACTAGAAATGCGGCCTGAGTGCTACCTGAGGGTAGAAAATCTTTAGTTAACCATGTTTGTTGTGTTCCATTGGTTCCTTGACTTTGCCTGGAAATTTTTAAAGCAGCCTTTTATCATTGTGCAAGGAATCTTGAGGAAAGCTGTTATCTATATTTGGCTTGTCAACACAGGAACATATAAAGTATTGCTGCATTATCAGGAGAAGGATTTGGAATTGGCTTCCTAGTTAAAAGTTGTAACATGAGACATCTCAGACCATCATAGAATTTTAAGGTGCTATACACAAAGGCATAGGATTAAATAAAGTAGCGCATAACATTTTTGTACCTCTTGTTCTTCACGTAAGACAGTTGGTTTACCTGCTCTGCATGTATATACAAACTCTTTTAGCTTACTAATGACAACACAACCTACCAAACTTCCAGATATGTCTCATCAAAGGCAGAGTGGATTTTTGCTTCATGGTAATGTGGGTGAATACTTACTTGCCAAAATGCCTAAAACCTTAGCACAATGGTGCCTTTTCCAAACATCCCAAAGGAAAAGCCCACTCCCTTTTCTATACATGTGGTGGAGTTATGTCGATGTCGCCCCCAATCAAATAATTGCTTCCGGCATGATTGGGACTTTTATTTGCATAGCCAAAGTAATTTTCATAATGCTGCTGTATCAATATTGATATTTAAAAAAAATATTGCTTCACATGAACACACATTATTGAGACCGCTTGCAAGTATCTACACGGGCCACTGTGTACAAAGGGAGTAACAAATACATGCCAGTGCAAAGTGAATCCATGTGGAGGTGGAGTCACATTCAGCAAATCAAGCACCGTTTAGATGCACATTTCCTTTCACCTCTTGTTCTGGGAAGGGGTTTCACATCATCTACATAAGTTGACGTGCAGGTAATGCCGCATGTGGTTGTAGAATGCAGTGTCTTTTTCTATCAGCCTTGTTCACAATTCATGAGTTATTCTCACTTTTCTCTTTTCAGATACTGTGTTGTTCTTAAGTAGATTGGTCCTTCTGTTGCTTGGTGAAAAATGCCATGTACGCATTTATGAATCTGGTATTTCCTTTGCTGGCTTTGCAAAATATTGGCATGTCTTACATTGAGCTGAACTCTCAGCTGTTGTTTTGAAATTACAATTATTATTTGTTCACATTCGATTTGGTTTTAGCATTGTCTGATACGTGAATTGAAAGGAAGAAACCTGTTGAAATCAAATGTTGCAAACTCTTCTCTTTTGCAATTATGGAAAGGGCAGTTCAGTTTATATATGCAAATGCCCGATGCAGGTAGAATCTAAGGCTGAGGCTTCATGATATTTACATATATTCAAAATTGCTTGGATTACTCAATTCTCTCTGTGCACCAATTTGTGTGTAAGCTAAAGTTGTGAAAATTGCTATGGAACCCATTCCTTATTTCTTTTCTCATGATGTAAAGAATATTTAACTATGATAGTTTTTAATAAGTTATTTGTTGACTTTATATACATTCATGGACGCACACAACCTGTCTGCTTTCAAGCTCAGTGGTGTAATAAATAACAGACTTTATAAATCTGTAATAAATTTCAAATGTTCAGGTGAATATTATTTGGATTTTCTTAACAGTCTTTTTGGAGTGATAGTAAAATTGAGAGGCTGATGAAATGTTACTGGAGTGCAGTCACAAAATAAATGAGAAGGTGCAAAATCCCATTATAATAATAGCTTGTTTTTTTACCTCAACAATTTAAAAATATATCTCTGCTACTGCCTGGACTATTAATATACACTTGTATGTAAATGAACATATATGGTTCTACCACAGAGTAATTTTGAGACATTACAGAAATGAAGAAATTGTAAAATATACACAGAACAGCTTAGATGGGCAGCTAGCTGCACATTATCTCTAAAGCTGCCTTTTAAAAATTTTATTTTATAGCGGATGAACCCCTATATTTATTTTCAAACACTGAGAGGTTATATCGTTCTTGATACCAATGAATCTCAGCCAAATCAGATATGCCAGTGAAGATGAGGAATAGATGGCATTACAGGGAAATTTAATAATGAATCCAAAATCATGACTTCAAAGAACAAATACTTTAGCATGCGCATAACTGAAAAAGCATACATTTAAAGCTCGTACAGTCTAATAAAAAAAGCTTACATTTAATAACTGTTGGGGTATTTGCTGATCCCATGGAAATATCAGGATATCACAAGTTATAAAAATTTGTCATGTTCATAGGATCATTTCTGTTTGCGTAATGCAGAATATTCACCAATATCCAAAGAGCCAGAATACACAGGGGAAAAGCATTTCTTCTGAGTAGCAGTCAAAACTGCTTCAAATCTAACCAACCGTTGTTACTTTCCAGTTTGAAACGTAATATTTTGTTTTGAAACTTTAGAACTAGAAAACAGATACAAATCTCAAAGGTAAACAGCTTGGCTATTAGTATTGACAAACATGTTTAGTTCTTTGGTTGCTTATTTATTTCCAGGAGAGTGTTGCATTTTATTCTGGCAACAGTGAAATAATCCTTGCTGAGATAAATATGTCTCAGGGCCATCTAACACTGACTATATAATGCAGCTCCGAGTTGACTCAAGACCATTGACGGTGGACACAAAATGCATCCTATCTATATGTGCTGCAGCATGGGTTCAACAGGAGCCAGTGCATTTTAAAAATCACAAGAAAGTCTGATCAGCGCAACCAGTTTCCCTGAAACTGGTTCCAAGCTACACCATCTTCGCTTTTCTTCGCGAACGAAGATTCTTAGAAAGGACTCATCCCACGCTTTCTACAAGCGCGTTGATCACTAAGAAGGCCAATCTGAGATAGGCAAGTCAGGTTGCAGTAAACACAACAGAAAGTCTCCTTGGGTGATGTTGTTTCCAAGTTGCGGTTCTTTCTGCGTTGTCGTTTCTCTTCGAGACACATTCAGCGTGTCTTCTCGAAAGAGACCTCAGCATTACAGATAGTGTGTCTCCATGCCTCCCAATGTGAGGCCAGGGTGGACCATTGTTGGTGATCAATCTGGCTGAGCCTGAGATGTTGTTTCAGGGAGTCCTTATATCTCTTTTTGGGGGCGCCTCTCTTGCGCTGACCCATGGTGAGTTCACTCATAGAGTAGTATCTTTGGGAGGCGGTGGTCCTCCATCCTAGAGACGTGCCCTGCCCAGCGCAGCTGTGTTCTCAATAGCATGGCCTCAATGCTGGTGATCCCTGCTTGCTCAAGGACAGCAACGTTCAGCACCTAGTCAGCCCAGTGTATATTTAGGATTGTGTGAAGACAGCGCTGATGAAAGCATTCGAGGAGTTGTAGGTGTTGGCGATAGGTGACCCATGTTTCAGACCCATATAGGAGAATAGACAGTATGATAGCTCTGTACACACTGATTTTTGTGCTTTGCCTCAGGTGCTTGTTACTCCAGACTCTTTTGTGAAGCCTTCCGAATGCACTATATGCCTTTCTTAATCTGTGATCTATCTCTATCACATTTGGTGTCTGAAGGGATGATGCTACCCAGGTAGGTGAACTGCTGAACGGACTTAAGCACATATTTGCCTATGCTGACGTGGGGATGATGTTCTTCCTGTGGTGCGGGCTGGTAGAGGACTTCCGTTTTCTTCAGGCTTTTACACTGACCATAGTGTCAATGTAAAAAGGGCCTCACTGTGAAGGACTATTCTTTATGCAAGCCACTTTACATATAACTACAACATTAGGCCCTTTTAAAAAGCTGGGATTTGATATTTGCTAAGAACAGGATCTTGCCTTCAAATGGAACCAACTTGACTGTAGAATGTTTTTTTTCTATGTTTAGGAAAGACAGAGATATAAGGGTTTGCAAAGCACAACCACGTTGAGAGGAATAGTCTGTTCTCTTGGTAGGTTGACAAGTCTATTCTAGCTGTCTTAAGATGAAACATGAAAAAAGCGATCTAGTACAATCATTTTCTATCTAGCATCCATTTCACATTGATCAGTGGGTTTTTTTGTTCATTTAAAACAGTAGTGTATAGAGGCCTCAATGTGGAAAGCTGATAACATTTCATAGTGTCATATACCAAATGCTAAGAACCAATTCATTGCTAGAAATAGGTAACTAAGGGTCACACAAGATGCATTTGATTTTGGGTGAAATCGGTGATAGCAGCAGCAAGATCAGCATTGATTATTCTGAAATCATTGTAGCATTACCTGGCCAATGCAAAAATGAGTAATGTGAGATGTGCTCTGCATTGCGATTCTTCATTAAGAAAATATCTTAATGATTATTGGTATTTATTTATTTATTTTAATGATTATTGGTATTAACATATGACAGACTGTCAGATGTATCTGTTCAGCCAATTCAGCATGTCCTTCCTTGCTTCTTCAATGAAAGGCCTATCTTGAGGGTTAATGTCTTCTCTTTTGCGATGTACAAAGCCATGGGTTTGTCCAGGATAAATTTTCACTTCGAAATCGGTTTTGCAGTCATTTTTCAGGTTCTGCTCTAGTTCAGCAACCTACAACAGAAAACAGCTTTTGATTTAGTGTCATCCTGCGATTGACAGGACTCGTCTCTTAGTCCATATTTCAGGAAGTACATTCTAGCTTGTTAGAAAGCAAATTTGATACCTATTCCGAAATAAATCACAAAGCAACCTTATCCACTTCAAGATATGGTGAACTCTGTACAGACCATAGGACAAGAAGTCAATTCACTGTTTTCTTTTTTAACTCTGTGCCTTTTAAAAATAGTAATTGCTTTAAAAAAGGGTGTTGTAAGTGCAACTCCTGATGTTATTTTGTGACATGAAATAGCACAGTAAGACCTTGTGTTTTTTGCTACCTACACTAGCAATCAGCTAGCCTACACTGTACCTTTTTTGTCCACATACATATCACCACTTTGTTCCCATTAATCTGATTCTCAGTTTTATCACCGCAG
This sequence comes from Anolis apletophallus, assembly GCA_030556195.1. NCBI lineage: Eukaryota > Metazoa > Chordata > Lepidosauria > Squamata > Anolidae > Anolis > Anolis apletophallus. Next base: position 22,680,535 of record JARBWK010000007.1, read on the forward strand.
TTTAGGCATAAAATATCAAGTTTGAAAGACTGTGCTCCTGGTCGTGCAGCGGGTTAAACCGCTGAGCTACTGAGCTTGCTGACCAAAAGGTTGGTGGTTTGAATCCAGAGAGTGGGCTGAGCTCCTGTTGTTAGCCCTAGCTTCTGACAACCTAGCAGTTTGAAAACATGCAAATGTAGGTAGATCAATAGTAGGCCTGTTTTATTATGGGAAAAAACGGCTTCAAAACTCGCTTCGGATGTAGGGGGCGCTGGCGCCTCGTATCTGATAGACTTCTGAATTTTTCAGCAATTTTTTCAAAATTGATTTGGATGTACTTCCGAAATTCGGAATGGCTTCGTTAATGGCATCCGCGATTGCGCAATGTGCGGAAACCTGCAGAAGGGGCATTCAAAACTTGGGTGATTTCCTTTCCCTCCATTTTTGACCACTACTACAGACAAAACTAGCCACACTGGTACAAAATACTGAACACATTTAACACATTAATAAAGATGTGAAATATTTTAAACGCAATGGGACAAAAATAGAGAAGGGCGGAAATGACATAAGAGTCATATCCGAATATGGCGACGGAAACTTCGAAATGGCAAATCCACTTCCTGTTTCCTTAACTCTCTTCGTAATTGCTTCAAAAGCCAAAAACATCCCAATTACATCCGAATGTATCTGACATTTGAAAACAGGCCTAATCAATACGTATCGCTTCCGCGAGAAGGTAATGGCATTCAATGCAGTCATGCTGGCCACATGACCTTGGAGGCATCTATGGACTACTCCGGCTCTTTAGCTTAGAAATCGAGATGAGCACCACCCCCCAAAGTCAGACACGACTAGACTTAATGTCAAGGGGAAACTACCTTTACTTATGAAAGATGGTCTAGTTATTTTTCCACTACTTAAGAAAGAAATTTAGTTTGGGAAAAAACAGTCACAACTGTTTTATTAAGCAGACTGACAATGGTATATATAGGTACACCCAATGACCTACAGATATTTGAAGGGATTATTAGTTGTGTCCACTAGAGTATCCAAAAGACTTTGGAATCAAGAAAGAGAGATACATTATGGCCATAGTTCATTTTACACAGTTAATTTTCCCAGCCTGATACATTGTTTTTACACTTTTTGATGTAGAGTTTGGTAACTAGTTAAAACAACACCTTACTTTGTCAAGAGGAATGACGTCATCTTTTTCTCCAAAAATGAAAAATGTGGGGTTCTTCATGTCATATTTTTTCTCTTTAAACCGGATGACTCCTAGAGTATATTTGAGAAAACAGCTACATTGAACAATACACACAACTCTTACACCGAGCTTTATATCTTTGATGTCACAGCTTTTAATGTTCGCAAGTTTCCAGTTGGAAAACTTATATTTTGACCTGCATATCTTCCCCTCTTTCCATAACTAGTACTTATGTGAAGCCTAAAATTAGCACTAGTTTATATATGATGTACCATACAGTTCTCTGGCTATATTTGTGAAAGGGTATGGAAGTAAAATTCACCTTAATGGCTCTGTTTTTGCCAGTCAAAAATATGCTTCAACCTACAAATGTCAACTTTCTAAGCAACACATGTAGATTTAGCAATTTGTACAGACCCCATCATACCTGACACATACCATAAACTGATACACCAGCTTTAAATTCAGAGTATCTCAACATCAAATGATGAACTGCAGCTCCACCCCAACAAAATCCAATGACACCTATCTTCTTAGCATTACATTGTTCCTTCAGGTACTTCAAGACAACATCTGTTTCCCTGAGACACAAAAATATAAGCGAATGAACAAATTGGTTTCAAAACAATTACTGATAACCAGGGCCGTAGCCAGGATTTTGATTCGGGGCTGAGTTTGGTTCGGGGCTGAGACTGGGTGGAAGAGGGTCTACCCTAGCAAACCTTTTGTATTGTTATCCCAATAACCCCATGAATGTGGGATATAATGAGCATGGTGATCAGATCATGATATGAATAAACATAACAGTTTAAATAATATACCAGTAAGGCCTTTTCGCGGACCACCCTGAGAATTTCGGGGGGGGGGCTGAAGCCCCCTTAGCCCCCCCCCCCGGCTACATGCCTGCTGATAACATTTATATGTAATCTACACATACCTATGAGTCTCAACCTTTTTCAAAGTCACAAAAACTCCCCTCTTTCAAGGAGTTGTGAGTAAATTTCATGTACCATGAAATTGATGGTCACTGGGTGACAACCTCTCAAGATGCCTGCCATAGATGCAGGTGAAACGTTAGGAGAGAATGCTTCTAGGACATGGCCATACTGCCCCAAAAAAACCCCTATAATAACCCAGATACTGTGTGGCCATGAATGCCTTTGACGATACACTGATGGTCAGTTGCCTGGTTTCGCCTCATTCTTTTACGTCTTATATGATATCAGAGTGGTTCTAGTCAGTGTATGGCTTAGTTCACAGTGTAACAGTTATAGTATTAGGTGGCATTAGGCCAGGGGTTGGGAACCTATGGCTCGCGAGCCAGGTGTGGCTCTTTTGATGATTGCATCTGGCTCGCAGATAGGCTTGCCATCTGTTCATCAAGACTGGGGAGCACCAGGCGGCCAATAGGAGCCTCCACCGGATGGGGCTTCATGGACCCAGCCAATGGGAGGCTAGAGGACAGTAGGCGAGGGGCGTGGCTTGTTCGGTGGCTCAATGCTGAGCGTCTCCCTCCGCCATTTTTGTCTCAGGCGGGAAGGCGGCGAGAAGGAGGAGGCGGCGTTGAGAGCCTCTCCAGGCAGAGGGAGGGGAAGGGAAGGGTGTGCCATCATCATGGTCATGCGTATGGAGACCCCGCTTTTCCTCTCTCCCCGCGAGGCCCCTTCCATACAGCCGGGTATAATGCACCCTGAAGAGGGTTACATGGCCGCGTAGACTCGGATCCCCTCGTTCAAAGCAGCTGTTGCGGGTTATTCTGCCTTGATATCCAGGCAATGTGGAAGGGCCTCGAGACTCAAAGCGTAGCAAGACCTTTCCTGGATTTCAGGGGGAAAGGAAGACATGGCTGCTGTGGAACCAGGCATGTGGGAAGGAGGGTCACACGGAAGTGGCCTCCTTTAGCCGCGCAGGCCTGGGCCAACTTGGGCCTTCCCTCCCTGGCCTCAGGCCCCTTCCTCCCTTTCTTTTCCTTGGTCTATGGATTCTTTGGTTGGACATACGCACCATCATTCTGCCGGGGGAATCCTTTTCTTATGTACGTATATACTCACATTTAGTTGAATTCAGTCTTAAAATATATATGTTATATGGCTCTCACTGAAATACATTTCCAAATATTTTGCTTTCATGGCTCTCTGAGTCAAAAAGGTTCCCGACCCCTGCATTAGGCGAATTATTCCACAAATGGGGAAGATACATACCGATACAGTATTCTCCTAGGAAAATGATCAGAGCTAATTGGGATTTATCAATGTAACTCTTGCCGCCTCTCTTTGAGGTGTACAGCTTAAACTCAACAGGCATCCCATCAGCTGAAATTTCCAAAGAAGAATAACTACCACTTGACCTGAACTCTTACCTGTTGGTATCTTTGGAATCTCGTGTTTTTTTCCAATCCTCAAATCTAGCCCAGTCATCAGATGGTTTCCAAGGTTCTTGTCCTTTATAGAAGTCTGGGACAATCGCTCTATATGGAAATTGCAAGTTCAGTCATCATATACTGATTTGAACTTACTTTAATATTAGCCTGAAATACACAAGCTTACGCATCCTGCATTTCCCCTTTATGTTCTTTTACAGAAAGAATGTAAGGGCGCTTCCAGACAGTGTCAAAATGCAAAACATATAACTGGAACAAAAACATTGTGAGATCTGACAGCAAATCCAAACACAGACCTGTCAGTCCTGGTAAATGCTCCCCTGCCGTCCTCACATAGTTTGCAGTGGATTTTAAAAATCCACAAGATGAATCAGGGATATGCCACAGAAGTTTACTTTTTTTAAAAAAAATTGACACTGTGATGTGCTGGACCTTGTGTGCTCATGCCATGACGGCACAGCAAGCGCCACTTGCATAAAAAGCTTTAAGTTCCTAAAGGTTTTGCTTAAAATGTGTTTTGCAAGCATCCCTGCATAAAGGATATTGAGTTTGCAAGGTTTTTGCACTGTTGTATTGTGTTTATGCAATCCTGTTTGCAAAGGTATTGGTTGCATTGATTGGTCCCTAATACCTGTCAATCATTAGCAGAGCCCAATTAAGTTTGTCCTGCCCCTTTCCCCAGGGACTTGGGAATCCATCCATTTTCTTTCAGAGTTTTCTTTTAGAATTTTTCCTGGATCTCTCCAGAAGAGGACATGAGTGAAGGTTTGCCAGGCCAGCCCTTGGTCAAGCCATCTTCTAACACAAGATAGATTTTGCCTTGGGACTCATTCAGTAAGCCCAGCATATCAGAAGGTTGGGTAGTGTTGAGGACCCCCAAGCTCCTTCAACCAGTTAGTTGGCACCCAGAGGAAGGTTTGTGCCTTCAATATAGGTCATCAAACTGGGGCTAAGAGTGTCCTTACCTCGAGGCCACAAAGAAAGAGAGGACTTGGAGAGCCATCCGGCTGAAGCTTCCAGGACCCAAGCAACTAGAGAAAAGTATCTTTTCTTTTATCCCTTTGGGAACCAAGTTTAGTGCCTGATTAAGATAACTCATTTTTTGTATAATAAAGCCTGTTTGAGTTATCTATAGCAGTGTTTCCCAACCCGTGAGCAATCATCAGGTCTGCCGTGGGAAATTGGAACCTCCAATACCCTTTCTTCCCTTTCCTGCTGAACACTTTTTCTTCTCCACTCGGGCTCCCATCTTCCCAGCCTCGCTCTGCTCGCTTTGCCTCGCTTTGCTCTGGGGCGAATCTGTGCAGTAGCGCTCGCACGAATCATGTCTCCCTCCTCTCCTGAACACGCTCGCGCTGCCCCCTCTGATCAAAATGGCGGCAGAAGCAGCAGTGTAGAAGAAAAAGTGTTCGGCAGGAGGGGGAAGAAAGGGGGCGAAGGGGAAGGGGGAGGAAGAGGTCTCTGTCGAAAGCTGGCATGGGTAAACTTGGACCTTCCAGGTGTTTTGGACTCCAACTCCCACCATTCCTAGCAGCCTTAGGCTCTTTTCCTTTCCCCCCCTCAGCCACTTAAGCAGGAAAGGGCCTCAGGCTGTTAGGAATGGTGGGAATTGAAGTCCAAAGCACCCAGAGGGCCGAAGTTTTCCCATGCCTGTTTTAGGGACCTTAAAGTGGTGAACCTCCTCCCAACATTGTGACTCTGGATAGAAAACAAACAACAACATAACATAACATTGTTTGAGTCCACAGTGCTCTCTGGGTGTAGGTGAACTACAACTTCCAAACTCAAGGTCAATTCCCAAGCAAACCCTTTCAGTACTTTCTGTTGGTAATGAGAGTTCAATATGCCAAGTTTGGTTCAATTTCATTGTTGCAAGAGTTCAGGGTGCTCTTTGATTGTATGTTAACTATAAATCCCAGAAACTGTAACTCCCAAATGTCAAGGTCTATTTTTCCCAAACTCCATCTGTGTTCACATTTGGGCATATTGAGTATTCATGCCAAGTTTGGTCCTGATCCAAAATTGTTTCGGTCCACAGTGCTCTCTGGATATATGTGAACTATAACTCCAAAACCCAAGGTCAATGCCCACCAAAATCTTATAGTATTTTCTCTTTGTTATGAGAGTTCTGTGTGGGAAGTTTGTGTCTTTCTGCCATTCCTGCCAGGATATCTATGTTGTGTCCATCGAAACAGGTCCAGGTTTCACACTAAGTGTATAAATACATTTATATGTATTACTGCGTTAGAGTGTCATTTTGTGTCATTTTGGTTGGTGGTGTGTCCCAGGGTTTTGTAAATGTAAAAAATGTGCCGCGGCTCAAAAAAGGTTGAAAAACACTGATCTATAGTGTCCAGCTTGGTCTTTAGGAGCCCCAAGTCTCTAAAGGAAGGCAAGAAGCAATCCCCCGGTATAGAGACCATGTCCTTGCCCTTCCCTGGGTGTTTACAGACCGGGTGTGATGGCACACATGCAGATATCTAAATGTACACACAAGAAGATTTCATACAATCCTCATTCTACTATAATTCAAGCTCTGTTTAACTTCATAAAGATCAGAACAAAGGAATGCTTGCAGAGAGTTCTGACTGTTTTCTATTTGTGCTTCCATTTAGCCACCTTTTGTGTCTGTGGCGCCATTTGTTTACTGCCCAGATTATCTGTTCCATAGTTTTAAAACACACACATGTGCTGGGCAGTCCACACCAGGGTATAGGAAGGAAGTCACGTTTTCATGATTGCAGGGATATACAATCATGTGAATATACACATTTTTTGGCCAAAATCAGGATTTAAGTGCACCCTTTTAATATGTGTTTTTCAGCTGTTAATCGAAATCGGTGCACATTTTTGTGAAATATTTCCCTTCACTCCACCCCTTTACCCCAGTTTCTTCTGCATTTTAGGGCATGTGTAGAAGGGACCTAAGTATTTTTTTGCAAGAATGACTTTTAGTTCCTTATATAGTATCCCACATATAAGGTGAGGGCATGTTTTAGTGTCCAAATTATTGATTTTGATATAAACTGTGTTAAATCCTATGGGTATGTAATAAAGAATGTAAAGAATGAAGCAAAGGAATACAATGCCAAAGAACTAGCCGGTGCTGCCTTTGTTCAACTTAAGAGATTTTTAAAAGTCAGGCACAGTGCTATAGTAAGGAGAGCAGATGGAGTTAGGTTAACCTTGGAGGGACTATGTTCTTATCTTTTGCCGTTCTCACAGCAAACGATAAGAATTAAAATACAGTACAGGCAGTCCTCCACTTATGAACATCTGACTTACATATGACTGGCTTTTCCCCTCCCTCCCATGAAATCTTAATGCTGAGCCAAAGTGTGCTTGTATCTCTCCCCCCTCTTCTGCCCATGCTTGGCTTTTTTTCACAATTGCATGTTCTTGAAGGATGGGTTATTCATTTCCTAACATTTGTTTTGAAAGAAAGAATTCATAGCATGCAGCAACTGTAATGAGCACCTTTTGCCACTGCACATTACACACTGGGGGTGTGTGTGGCTGCACTCCCCTCACATACCTGTCAGTAGTGGATGCTGGGCCTGTTCTGACGTCCATGCAAATATACCTGTTCAAACTCATACACATTCATCTTAAGACTGAACCTACAGAACTGATCTTGTTTGTAACTCGAGGACTGCTTCTTAACTTGACCCATGAAATATTGACCCATGGTTTGGGAGTTAATTTTTAACTGAAATGTCTTATCATTAGTATATGTAGCTCCTATGGAAAAGAAATAATCATTTACAGAAGGGGACTGGAACTGTTGCCTTCCAGAATTTGTTAAACAACTTGATTAGCCCCTGCCAGTTTGGCCAGTAATGAGTGATGATGGGAAGAATACTGCATCAACATCTAGAGCAGTGTCTCCTAACCAGTGTGCCGGGGCACACTAGTGTGCCGTGAGCGATCATCAGGTGTGCCGTGGGAAATTGGAACCTCCAATACCCTTTCTTCCCCCTCCTCCCGAACACTTTTTCTTCTCCACTCGGGCTCCCTTCTTCACAGTCTCGCTTCTGCCGCTATTTGATCCGAGGGGGCAGCGTGAGCGTGTTCAGGAGGGGAGGGGGGAGGGAGGAAGATGTGACCCGTGCGGTCGCTACTGCACTGACTCGCCCCACGCCTTCCTCCCTCCCCCCTCCCCTCCTGAGCAAAGCGAGGCAAAGTGAGCAGAGCGAGGCTGGGAAGAAGGGAGCCCAAGTGGAGAAGAAAAAGTAAGTGTTCAGCAGGAGGGGGAAGAAAGGGCGCGAAGGGGGAGGGGGAGGAAGAGTCTCTGCCGAAAGCTGGCATGAGCAAACTTGGACCTTCCGGGTGTTTTGGACTCCCACTCCCACCATTCCTAGCAGCCTCAGGCCCTTTCCCCCCCTCAGCCACTTAAGCACACACACACACAAACACAAGAGAGCTCCTACATCAGTGGTTCTCAATGCCACCTCCTTTGGTCCTGCCCCCTTTGCCTCCCTGCAATGGCTGCCAGGCCCCTGGGGGCAACACAGGAGGGGCCAGGCCCAGCAGGGAGGCTAATCTGGCCGCGAGGAGGAGGAAGAATAGGCCACACCCCCTCTGTGTCGGGAATGTGCTTATTAAATGCCAAACATACCACGGTATTAAGTTTTAACCACAGATTCAAGTGAGGAAGAAGCTATTTCTCAGCTCAATTTTTTATCGTGTCAGAAGTCGCTTCCAGTGCAAAAGAATTGGCTGGCTGCAGGGACGTTGCCCAGGGGATGCCCAGATGTTATACCATCCTGTGGGAGGCTTCTCTCATGGAGCTCACCCAGTCACACAGGTTTGAACTGCCAACCTTCAGATCAGCAGTTCAGCCAGCACAAGGGTTTAACCCATTGCGCCACCGTGGCTCCTCAGCTCAAATGTTCCAGGTACGTTGCTGTTCTATATTGGAGGTGGAGAAACCTCCATTTTTATTGCCCCCTCCCCATTAACACTGCAAAACTTTTAGGTCACATTGTACGTAATTCTTGTATTATTCAGAATAGATCTGCATAATTTATTCTGTTGCTTTGCGTATATGTTTACAAGCACAGAAAAGACATTAAATTGGTTGTGGTTTTTTTTGCACACATTGCATATGAGATTTAAAAAGTTGGATAATGTACCAAATTGATACAGCATGACTGAGAAAAACCATGATGTTTTTCTTACGTGTATCCACTAGATGCAAGCATATCAGCTATGTATCTGGTGTTTGGTAGCTGCCATCCATAAATGTCATGTATCACTATGATCGCTTTGTCAGTATGATGAGGCTTGGCCAGATAAGCCCTGATGTGTTCAACAGAAACTTCATGTCCCTGCCCTTCATAGTCAAACTTGTCTCCAAGGTTGCATGGGCAAGGATTTGCTTCGTTGGCCATCTGTCACAAAGAAAAGATTCACAAAGGTTAGAATCATAGAATAATAGAATTGGCAGAGACTACATGGGCCATCTAGTCCAATCAAAATGCAGTTCAAAACTGTTGGAAAACATTGCATTATGCATTTCCCCCCCAATTGTAGCCACTTAATGGCAAGGATGTCTCTATGTGTGATGCCTGGTGATCTATAGCTTCAGAGGAAGAACATTCCCACATATAATTTTAAATAGATCTGCCAGGAACTTGAAATGGGTCAGTATTTGAGGCACCAAGAATGAGGTCCAGTCTAATCCTGTATATGGATTAGTTGGCTAACACAGAATAACAGGAAAACATAGTTGCTGAAAAAATCTTTAAAATCTTATGTGATATGCTCCGAAGTCTGGATCCCACTCTTGGATATGTATTAGTTGGCTAAATTGAGATGGAGACAAGGAGACTAGTATCTAAACTACTTTATTGTAGGTAGTGCATACACTGCCAATTCTTTAAGAATGGTGATTTGTTTCATTAAATTTTAATGGTTCACTAATATTACAACATATTCTGTAAGTCAGTGGTTCCCAGCCTGTGGTCCGTGGAGCACCAGTGGTCCGCAAAAACTAAAATATCCACGGCCTCACTGCCTACTACGCTGTTGCAATGAGAGCGATTGGTCTCACAAAACCCTCTTATAGTGCCAAGACTTATTAAATATGGTGTGATGTGGGCAAGCAGATGGCGACTACTGGGTGTCATATGTTCTGTATCAGAAACTAGAGCTGATGTGGTCTATCCAATGCAATTTTCTGAAACAGCATCCCAAATAACCAAAGCCTTTTTGTACTACTGTTGGAGAGTAGTCCCTGATCAAAGTGGTCCCTGATCAAGTCGTCCCTGGTAAAAAAAAAAAAAGGTTGGGAACCACAGCTGTAAGTGCACTGTAGAATCAATATCCTAAACCAAAGTACAAAAATAAGGTTAATATAATGTTACATCCTACACTTGGACTGGGATATCTACTCCTTCCGCAGTAAAAGAGTAATTAACAGATACTACTACAAATAGAGAATCAACTCTGTGCTGTGTATAAAATAAATACACGGTAGTCCACACTCTGGTTACATCCCGTATAGACTACTTCAACGCTCTCTATGTGGGGTAGACTTTGAAGACTGCCCGGAAGCTTCAAATGGTCCAACGGACAGCAGCCAGATTGCTAACAAGAGCGATGCTCAGGGAGCACACAACTCCTTGTTGCGTCAGCTCCACTGGCTTTCGCCTATAAAGCCCTAAACAGTTCTGGCTCAATGTACCTGTCTGAATGCACCTCCCCTTATGAACCCTCCAGGACTTTAAGATTGTCTGGGGAGGCCCTGTTCTCGGTCCCTCCTTTGTCAGTGTACGACTGGTGGGGACGAGAGACCGGGCCTTCTCAGTGGTGCCCCTTGAATATGGAACACCTTCCTTAAGGATATCAGATCAGCACCCTCCCTTTTAACATTTTGAAAGAGAGTCAAGACTTGGCTCTTTGAGCAGGCATTTCCAAATACAGTGTAATAGATTTAGGAAAATGGAATGGTTGAATGATATGATTGGACAATGTTTTTAACAAGATACTCTAATCAATGTTTATGTTTTTATTGATTTTGTTATGGCTTTATTATCTGATTGTTTTTATTGTATTGAAATTGTATTTTAGGGTCTTGGCACCCATTGTAAACCACCCCGAGTTGCACACGGTTCTCTCTCCAGGTTTAACATGGAGGGAAGAACATCCGTGTTAAACACCCAGTTTGGACGCAGATTATCTTCCCTCTGCGCTAGACCTGGGGTGAGGGCCAGCTCTCGCCCCAGGTCTAACGCAGAGGAAAGATCATCCGTGTCCAAACTGGATGGGGCGGGAATGTAATGCCGTTTCCTTTCTGAAAATGGCGGCCGGCGGTGGCTTCAAAATGGCAACTTCACTTCCGGGTTGCTTACATCGCTTTAATCCGAATTAAATTTAAACCGAATTCATTCCGATTTTAGTAGCATTCCAACAAATCTACCCAGGGCCTAATAAATATAGTAAATAAATGAAGGGCATTATAAGATATGCAAAGATTGCTGGATGCTTTTTTTTTGGAAGGGGGGGGGGGTGGCAGGTCCTGCAGCACAAAAATGAAATGGCCCCTTGTGATTGGATTCTACTGTTCAGTAGAGTCAGATACAACCCATAACTAGCATTCTTTTGCTGACATTTTTATACAGTTCAGTGATTAGTTTTCAGCTACTAGATTTAAAACACTTTTAAGCAGAATGCAGCCGCACAATCAATGTTGTGTACCAGGGTTCAGCCTTCTACTGCGGCAAGTGCAAGTTTTGTATATATTTCTCTTCCACCTTATACTAGACACATCTGTCTGATTCCTCCAACAGCTTGTGGCAGTGAGCCAATGATCTTCCTCCTAGCTTAAAAAATTCCTAATATTCTGGAGATCAAACGGTTGGCCAATTATTTTTGCAAAAATGTAAGATTTCTACATACCAGAAAAAGAGTCTTCCAGTCCCTTAGTAGAAGAAAAGGGTTGATAAATGTTGCAAGAGGGAAGTGAACTGTCTGCCAGTGAAGGCCTTCTGGTTCCCTGGCAGGGCTTGCTGTATTTTCTGTAGCAGGCCTGGAGACAGAGAACAAAGTCCACTTCTTATAAAATGCTCAAAGCTTGACACTGAATTAAGGAATGGGAGGAGATTGAAACCCCTCCTCCTGCCAGTCCCGCTTCCGCTTGGTGTCCTTGCTTTCTTTAACCGTTTCTTTAAAGGGAGAGACACAGATTTGGAGCAGAAGAAACATCACATGCTTTGCCACAACTCTTGTATGTTTAGCAGTTCTGTTTATTGCCAATCCCAAGGTCTTTAATAACATTACACTCATTGTTCAAATGCTTTTTGAAAAAGTTACATTCACCTTTATTTGCCTTCACTTAAAGTCAAGGTTCATTATCCATGTATTGAGTTACAAAGGTTAGCAAAGTGGTGATAGCAGAAAAAATGGGTAAGGCAGCATTTGCTTTTCATACAGTATTGTGTTACTACTGATTTTATTCTTATTTGCTGAACCAAACAAGGAATACATTTATTTCATGTCTGTGTTGTATAATGAAGATAAATGTGTCATGGACAGAGTGGCCATTTGAAGTGTTGGTACCAGCCACGGGTGTGTGTGTGTGTGTGTGTGTGTGTGTGTGTGCTGTCGCTCCACTTTTTCCTGCCAAAAAGCTTTGTTCATAAACTTCTTCCTTGGAGTGAATCATCAGCATGTTTTCTGGCATTGCCTTAAGTACCTCCCCGCTTAAGTACCTATTTATCTACTCACATTGCTGTTTTTGAAACTGCTAGGTAGGCAGAAGCTGGGCTAAAGGCTAGGAGTTCACCCTGACCCAGGCTTCAAACTGTCAACCTTTTTGGTTGGCAAGATTTATAGCAGTTGGCAGTTAGCCTGCTGTGCTAAATCCTGGTAGATCAAAAACTATGCCTTCAAGTTAGAGTTGCCACCTGTCACTTATTATATGGGACGTCCTGTATTTTTGCTCTGAATTTCATGTCCCGTATTTTCAGCTCCTGTCCCGTATTGACAGGACAGGTGGCAGCAGGAGGCGAGGCCAGGCCAGCAGTGAGGAAGGAAGGAAGGAAGGAAGGGGGAACTCTATGTGAATGCCCGGCAGCTGCCTCTGTCCCCAACCAAATACCGGGCCTGGTCCGGCTTACTCACCCGAGCTGACAGCACCACCATCTTGGTGCCTTCCCTGGCCTCTCGAGCCCTCCCGCTTGAGCATAAAGAGAGGCAAGCGCAGAAAGGGATCAGAAGGGGGAGGGGTGATTTGGTTGTGCGTGCCGGGAGTGATGGACTGGAAGAGGCGGGCCTTCCTGGAAGGAAGGGAGGGAGGGAAGGGCAGGGCGGCACCAGGAGGTGCTCATGGAGAGAGGGACCCAGAGTGAGGTTTGCGCACATGGCCTCTTGCGTCTCGGGCCTGCTGGGGATTCTGGGCCTTGCGTAGTGGTCACAGTGGCAGCAAAGAAGGAGGAGGCGGTGGCGGTGGCCACGCAGGAGGGGATGGGGTGCCAGGTCCGCAGAGGCGGTGGTGGTGGGAGGTTTCCCTGGGAACGTGGGGGGAAAAGGAGGCCATGTGAAACATAACCTCAGTTATGTTTTATGAAGTGTCAGTTATTTTTGTGAAAAATCCCATATTTTAAGGTAAATGTCCCTTATTTCTTATATCAAAAAGTGCTAACCCTACTTCAAGTTGCCTGCTGACCTATGGCAGCCCCTTGAATTATATAGAGTGTATAAAGTGCTTCTTCCTCTGCAATATAGTTAACTGCATGTGGAGGATTCACTGGTTGTTTATCAGAGCTGCTTCTGCATAGCTCACAAAATCAGATCGAATCTCGCAACTTTAGAGTATTGAGACCAGCTATTTTTGTTGATATTCATGGACTACACATAATCTGAAGGGAATGTTTTTATTTACATTTAAATTCTCTGAATTATTTATAAATTATTTTAATTTATTTTAAAACTGTAGAAAGCATGTATGTATAAGCCTTGGCTGTGGTACTTTGGCCTGATAACAACAACAGCCTGCCTCGCCCTGCAGCACAACATTAAAACAAGACATAAACATCATAAAAGCACACACAAGATACATACAGTTGAAATACAAGTTGAAATCCATTGATGAAAAGCAGAATAAAGTTCACAGCTTAAAATGGACTGGGTAGGCCTGCTGGAAGAGATGGGCCTTCAGTTGTGTCTTAAATTCTAACAACAACTTATGCCTGCAATTAAATCATATAAGCATCATGCATGAGGTATCAAAATATAATTATCATCAATAGTAAGAAGAGGATGCTCCCTTTGAGTGCATAATCATCACATACATAGCATTACATACATATACAAAGCATAGCAAGCATAGATACTCCAATACACCAGTACTCCCGCGTATGCGCTGCTCAAGACAGGCGGCAATGCAAAACTGTCCTTTCGTAGCAGCTCCAGCTATCAGGGCTAAAGCAACAGTAGTACTCACAGTTCTGTAGAGTATATAGTTCAAAATATGGTGACAATAAAGCCCAAATGGGATGGAGATAAGCCCCTGCGAGGTTCCCAAAGTCTGTTCCGGCGGGCGGCTTTTGCGACCGCTCGCAAATGCCTCCGTCACTGGGAAGCGCCGTAAAGCTCACCAGTTGTGTTGCACAGGAAAACTTTTGCGACAATAATGTCCGTTTTGGCGGCACATTCAAACTGGAAGAGCACAGAGTGGTAATCAAGGGCAGAAGCAAAGGATGATGTACAGTAGAGGGAATAAAGGTGCACAATGAAGGAAATCGCCAGGAGGATCCAGAGAAGACTGGGTGATGGTAACTCAACGCCTACGGGTAAAAATCAATGGACCAATCCCGTTTCGTCTCCACTTCCTCAGGGCGGGGTTAAGGTGTTCAAAATCTATCTTCTCAGTCAGGTACATAGAAATCCATATATAGGAACTTGAAAAGGTTACAGTAAAACCTCATGGGTGCTTGCAGGATGCTCTCCTCCGGTGCGAGGTTAAGTGGATAATCAAAATGGCCTGTGAGTACCCTAATGGGTTAAACGATACTTTAAGCATCAACCACATCTTGTGCTAATGAGATAATTACTCCACCTTTATTGAATTTATGATTTAAACACCAGTTCTACCACAAGGGGTCACCGTATACGCGGCCTATACCTCTTTGTGATATACCTTGAGACCACACTCTTGGTAAGTTTGTCAGCGCCGCTTGGCCCGGTTACCAGTTCTGGGTCACCCCGTTCGGACTTAAAGGCGCTCCCAAAATATTCCAGCAGTTCATCAACGAGATCTTCAGGGACTTGCTATATAAGGGAGTTCTAGTCTAGTCTACCTAGACGACGTGTTTATCTACTCGGCGTCGGAGGCGGAGCACATCGAGCTGACCCGGGAGGTGCTGCGGCGACTGCGGGACAACCAGCTCTTCGTCAAGCTGTCCAAGTGTGAATTTCACCGGCAAGAACTGGGGTACCAAATTTCCACGCGAGGCCTGGCCATGGACCCGGGTAAGGTGAGAGACGTGCTCGCGTGGGAGGCGCCCGAACCCGCGGCAACTGCAGGGCTTCCTGGGATTTGCTAACTTTTATAGACAATTTATCCAAAAACTTTGCTAAGATAGCGCTCCCTTGACTGAACTGTTAAAAACCAAGGGCTTAGGGGAGACGAAGAAAGCCAGGTCCCCTAGCGCCAAGCTCAACTGACCCCACAGTGCCAGGAGGCCTTCGACAGCCTCAGCGGAGCTTCACCAGTCAGCCGCTGCTTATGCACCCCCAGCCCGACCGGCCGTTCACCGTGCAGTGCGACGCTTCCGAGGCAGCCTATGGAGCGGTGCTCTTGCATCGGGACGAAGGGGCACCCTGCGACCGTGTGCCTACCTTTCTAAGAAATTCACGCAGACGGAGAAGCGCTGGCACTTATGGGAAAAGGTATCCTTCGAGGTGCGGGCCACGCTGAGCCATTGGAGGCACTTCCTGGACGGCACCGCTTTGCTTTTTGAGGTGTGGAAAGAACACAAGATCCTGCAGGCTCTACAGTCCCCACAAAGCTCAACGCCAAGCAGCTGAGGTGGGCACAGTTCTTCAGCCACTTCAGCTGAGCTCAAATACTTGCCCGGCCCGAAGAACGTGCTGGCCGACAAGCTTTCCAGGATGCCTGAGGCCGACTACTCGGCGCCAGAAGAAATGGGAACAGTGTTTACTAAGCGCCAGCTGGGCCTGAGTGGCCCGCACCCGGGCGGCGGACAAGACCCCAGCCGGCAGTCCCAGGAACCCTGAACTGCTGGTGGACTTGGCAGCGGCCTCGGGTCGGACCCCTGGCTCACGGAGCACCGAGAGGACCTGACCGAGACCGGGGGAATTTGGTACTACAAAGACAAGCTGTACGTTCCCCAAAGCCAGAGAGCCCCGATCCTGGCTCAAGCCCATGACTCCACGTTGTCCGGCCACTTCGGCCTCACCAAAACCCTAAAGCTTCTGGCCCGGCAGTTCTGGTGGCCAGCCATGCGAAAAGACACTAAGGACTATGTTGCAGAATGCAAGGTGTGTGCAAGGAACAAACCAAAGACGGGCCGCCCGATGGGACTACTGCAGCCAGTAGCCAACCCAGCGGAACCCTGGAGCGAAATCGCCATGGACTTCGTCATTGACCTGCCGCCTAGTGGCGGGTACACCACCATTTGGACTGTAGTGGACTTATTCTCTAAACAGGCCCATTTCATCCCACTGCGCAGACTCCCCACGGCTCCGGAACTGGCTCGCCTGTTCACCCACCACGTTTTCCGGCTACACGGCTGTCCACGACAGGTCGTGAGTGACAGGGGGCCTCAATTCACGTCCAGGTTCTGGAAGGCGTTCCTGGCGGGGCTGGGGTCGCAGCGCCCTGAGCACGGCTTTTCACCCGGAGACGGACGGCGCGACGGAGCGTGTCCAGCGGACCCTGCAGCAATACCTCCGCTGCTACTCCACCTACCAGCAGGACAACTGGGCCGAGCTGCTGGACGTGGCCGAATACAGCTACAATAACTCCGAGCACGCCTCAACGGGGCCTCGCCGTTCCCGGGTCGTCTCAGGCCGCGACTTTCCCCCTTCCCCGGCGCTGGCCCGGCAGCGGACCCCGCCGAACCACCGACCGATTGGGGGAGCCAAGGTGGCGGCCGCTGGTCGCGAATACAGGCGCGCTGCTCCAGGCTCGAGACTCTTACAAGCTGTACGCCGATAAGAAGCGAGGCCCCCCAGCCAGTTTACGCCGTTGGGGACCGCGTGTTCCTGTCCACCAAGCACCTCAAGTCCACCCAGCAGTCCCGCAAGTTTGCGAATAAGTTTGTGGGGCCCCTCAGCGTGGTGGAAGTTATTAACCCTGTGGCAATCAAGCTGGACCTCCCGCACACCTGGCGCAAGGTCCACCCAGTCTTCCATGTGAGCTTACTCAAGAAAGCTTTGTCCGACCGGAAGTGGTCCAAGCCCGAAGACACTCCGGTGCCCATCATGGTGGGGCCCCACACCCACTTTGAGATCAGGGAAATCTTGGACTCGCGGCGCCTCAAGGGCCGCCTTAGCTACCTAGTTAAATGGACTGCCAAAGACTTACACCCCGAATGGGTCCTAGCCCAACACGTGAGGGCCCCAAAACTGTTGAAGGCGTTTCACGCCGCCTTCCCGGCCAAACCTGGACCCTGATTTCTCCCTCCCCCTCTCTTTGTCTCTCCCTTGCAGGTCGCTCCTTCTCGGAGGGGGGCGCTATGTCAGCGCCACTTGGCCCGGTTGTTGTCCTAACGGGTCAAGCCTTGCGCGCCATCAGATAAGAACAGCATCTGGCGGGCTTTGAAGTGGAACCGCCCTTTGAAGTGCCAGGACCCTGTTTCCTGAACTTTGATATGGAGAGCCGGATGGTCATCCCTGAGGAAGGAGGGGCACAGCAGGGGGGCGGGCCAGGGAGGGCTTTTGAAGAGAACTTCACGCGCGAACCCTTTAGTCTATCTTTGCCTACTTTGGATTAAGGACCTATTAAACCATTTTCCTTCAACCACGCTTGGAGTGAGTTTGCTTTACTAGACCCCCCTTGCCGAAGCTTACAAAGTTACTCTCTACCCCTACCCTATTGTCTATACTTGTGTATATTGCTATCACTACAATATGTATTATTTATTATTATATTGTGCAGTTCCTATATATGGATTTCTATGTACCTGACTGAGAAGACAGATTTTGAACACCTTAACCCTGCCCTGAGGAAGTGGAGACGAAACGGGATTGGTCCATTGATTTTTACCCGTAGGCGTTGAGTTACCATCACCCAGTCTTCTCTGGATCCTCCCCTGGCGATTTCCTTCATTGTGCACCTTTATTCCCCTCTACTGTACATCATCCTTTGCTTCTGCCCTTGATTACCACTCTGTGCTCTTCCAGTTTGAATGCGCCGCCAAAACGGACATTATTGTCGCAAAAGTTTTCCTGCGCAACGCAACTGGTGAGCTTTATGGCGCTTCCCAGTGACGGAGGCATTTGCGAGCGGTCGCAAAAGCCGCCCGCCGGAACGGACTTTGGGAACCTCACAGGGGCTTATCTCCATCCCATTTGGGCTTTATTGTCACCATATTTTGAACTATATACTCTACAGGACTGTGAGTACTACTGTTGCTTTAGCCCTGATAGCTGGAGCCGCTACGAAAGGACAGTTTTTCATTGCCGCCTGTCTTGAGCAGCGCATACACGGGAGTACTGGTGTATTGGAGTATCTATGCTTGCTATGCTTTGTATATGTATGTAATGCTATGTATGTGATGATTATGCACTCAGAGGGAGCATCCTCTTCTTACTATTGATGATAATTATATTTTGATACCTCATGCATGATGCTTATATGATTTAATTGCAGGCATAAGTTGTTGTTGTATTGCTACACAAGTTAGATTTATATTGATTGTTTTTGCTGTGTCTTAAATTCTGACAGGTCTAGATCTCTTATGGCAAAGCATTCCACAGTCTTGGGACAGCTGATGAAAAGGTGACAGTCACCAGTTGGATTGTGGCTGGTTGGAGTAGCCACCCCATGAGAGGAACTCAGTGTCCTTAAGGGCAGATTAAACTGGAAAAGGTGATCCCGTAACCTAGACACATGTAGGGCTTTAAAAGTCAAAACCAACACTTTGTACTTTTCTTTTTTTAAAAAAATAAATCTTTATTAAAGAATGGGGGTTTTTTTCAAATATATACATAAAAAAGAAACGCAGTGTAACAGTTGGGAAGAGAGGGGGCAGAATTAGAAACGGGAAAGGCTACGGGAAGAATAAGAAGGTTGGGTGAAGGGACAGAAAGACAAGAGGGAAGAAAAAAGGAGGAGCAGAGAGATGGATAGTGAGAAAATTAAAATAGAATAAAAAAGGTTGACTTCCAAAATCCTTTTTGGTGGAATTCTTCCTTTTCTATGGCTCCTTTATCTTGGTTTGTCTTCTTCACAGTCTTCTCTGATTATTATTTCTATTATAAAATTTCTATATTTAACTTTGTATTTTTCAAGTATTCCGTCACTAAAGTCTAATCTGTTTCCTTTATAGGCGTTCCCTTGTTTCTTGCCATCAAGAATGTCAGTCTATCCATGTTTCTGATATCCATAATCTTCATCAACAGTCTCTCTTCTTCGGGAATCTCTTTGTCTTTCCAGCCTCTTGCGTAGCATATTCTGGCCACTCTGCTTAGGAGAAAAAACAGTTTTTCTGTATTGTTTTCCATGTTTTTTTTCATTTATGCCTAATAGGAAGGCCTCTGGATGTAAGGGGATTTTTATTTTTAGAATTTTTGTAATAGTCCTTGAGTCCTTTTCCAGTATGTCTTTGCTTTTTCACACGTCCACCATAGGTGGAAATATGACCCTTCTGTCTTGCTGCATTTCCAGCAATTTGTGTTCATATTTTTATAGCTTTTACCTAGTTTCTTCGGGCTCATATACCACCTATAGGCTGTTTTTATCCAATTCTCTTTTAGCTCAGTCGCATATGAATATCTTAATTTCTTTTTCCACTTTGTACTTTTCCTGGCACTTAATTGTCAACCAGTGGAGTGACTTTAACATGGGTGTAATATGCTCACTCTTGGATGTCCTTGTCACCTTGAGGTTACTAGCACATGCACTACCATTTTTAGGTCTTCCAGTTCTAGGAAGAGGCACAGCTGATTTATCAGCTGAAGCTAGGAGTAAGTACTCCTGACCAGCATTTACCTGGGCTGACATTTGGAGAGCACTCCCAAGCTGCAAACACAGTCTTTCAGGGGGAGTGTAACCCTATCCAGAACTGATTGATACATCTTCATCCCTAGGTTAGGATCCTTGATGGCAAGCACCTCTATCTTATCTGGGTTCAGTTTCAATTTGTTTTTCCTTAACCAGCCCATTACCTCCTGCAAGCATTCATTCTGTGGAGGCACACTGTCCTCAACTAAAGCTCCACTAGCTGCCGGTTTGCTACCGAGCACAATTCAAAGTGCTGGCTTTAGCCTATAAAGCCCTAAATGGTTCTGGCCCAGCTTACCTGTCCAAATGTATCTCTCCCTATGAACCATCTAGGAGTTTAAGATCATCTAGGGAGGCCTGACTCTCAGTCCCTCCTTTTTCACAGACGCAACTGGCGGGGACAAGAGACAGGACCTTCCCAGTGGTGGCCCCTTGGCTGTAGAAATCATTCCCTAGGGATAATAGATCAGTCCCTTCCTTCCTGACCTTCTGAAGAAAAGTGAAAACATGGCTTTTTGAACAAGCCTTTGGGAACCTAGTGCAATAGATAAACGGAACTATGTGAAATTGAATACTGGAACAGCTTAGACCAGGGGTCGGGAACCTTTTTGACTCAGAGAGCCATGAAAGCAAAATATTTGGAAATTTATTTTAGTGAGAGCCATATAATATATAAAAATATATTAAGACTGAATTCAACTAAATGTGAGTATATATGTACATACTATGTATATACCTGTATGTACATACTATGAGAAAATCCAAAACACCTGGACGGCCCAAGTTTGCTAGAGCATGGCTCTGCAGCATGGCTCCCCACAAAACGCCAACGTGGGGCAGGCGAGCCTATGGGTTCTCACCCTGCAGGGTACATTGGGGAAGAAGACAGGCAGCGGAAGGTTGCAGCCTGCAGGCGATGAGGGTGATGAAGGTCCAGTCCAGAGGCTCCTTGGCCTCTCCTGCTGCCTCCTGGCCTCCTCCTCCTCTTCTTGACGCCGTTGCTGGTGCCGCTTCTTTTTCCTCTTCCTCCCTCTCGCGCCGCCTCTCAAGCCCCTCCATGCCGGACTGAAAGGGAGGATCCGGAGGTGGCGCCTCAAAGAGAGCGTGAGGCCTCGTCGCCCCCAGGGCCTTGGCTTTTTTAACCCTATCCCATCAACGTCGAGGCGGAAAAGGAGGCCACAGGCTCTTGGGCCGAACCAATCACGCCGCTCGACGGACCCTTCAACAAGTGACCCAAATCGAAGGGGCCCGACTCCACCTCCTCTCCCTGCCATAACCCCTTCACTATGCTTTAATTTGTTAAATTTGTAACAAGCAAGGAGGGGCAGAGCCGCTCGCGCTTCCCTTGGAGGCAGGGGTTGAGCCCTGTGGGGGGCCCTGGCTCTCCACCGCCCCCTTACAGGGGTTCAGCACCCCCACATTCGCCTGAGCCTCCTAGCACCCCCCTGGAGTGCCCCACCGCCCACCAGGGGCGGTACCGCCCACTTGGAGAACCACTGGCTTACACTATGTTCATACACATACAACACAAGGTTGATGACATAGTCAAAATAAAATATTCCCCACTAACTTTTTATCATGATTTCATTTATTCCATGTTTTGTAAAATCAGCAGCTTATACAATCTGTTCTGCTAAGAAAAAGAGAAACCGCTAAAAGTCAGTTAAAAATGACAGATACCCTAATATAAACATACATAGATCCTATCTTAATTTGACAATTATTGGTATTTTGATAAAACACAATGCCATCCCAATTTTAAAAGCAATTTCTACCTATTTTCTAGTATGTTTATTTAATACACATATGTTTTTTATTTGCTGCCGTGTTATTGAATTTGCTTTTCTCAGTCTCCAAACTATAATGAATATCTGTATTTCTCATGCCCATTATGTTCCTATCTCCCATTGTGATCAATCTTACACTGTCCTGGCTGAAAGAATGGATAAAACAAGAGAATAAGACTCTATTAGATTTGGAAGGATATGAATTAAGAGTCGGCTGGCACGCATATGTGTAGCACGAAGGAGATCAACTAAACAAAGACTTTAATAAACATATAATACGAGGGGGATGGCTAGATATTTGGGGAAAAAATACAGAAAAGGCATGGACCCCCCCCCCCCAAACCCTTTGGCTGAGGCCACTTGAAGTGGTTACAAGACTAACCCTAAGGGCTAGAAACAAGAACGTATAAAGCAGGGGTGCTCATTAGGTAGATCGCGATCGACTGGTTGATCCCGGGACCAAAGGAGGTCGATCCCAGCTGGATGGAGCGCTTCTGAGGGGGCGGAGCCATGCTGTGCCAAGCCCCGCCCCCTCCCCCGGCTTCAGTGCTTCAGCAGCTTCTGCAGGCTAGAGGAGGGTAATGCCAAGCCAGTAGTGGCTATCTATGCCACCACTGGCTTGGCATTACCCCCCACTAGCCTGCAGATGCTGTGGAAGTGCTAAAGCCAGAGGGGGAGGGGGCAGAGCCAGACTGCACGAAGCCCCCCCCCCTCCCCTGGCTTCAGCGTTTCCGCAGCTTCTGCAGGATAGAGGAGGGTAATGCCAAGCCAGTAGTGGCTATCTATGCCACCACAGGTTTGGCATTACCCTCCTTTAGCCTGCAGAAGCTGTGGAAGCACTAAAGCCAGAGGGGGGGAAGGGGCAGAGCCAGGTCGTGCAAAGCCCCGCCCCCTCCCCCTGCTCCGCCCTGCTTCTCTCTCGGTAGATATTTCAGACTTGGTTTTATTATAAGTAGCTTGCATGCTGAAAAAGTGTGGGCACCCCTGGTATAAATAATATCTTATCAGAGAAAATGAAAAGTGGAAATTAAATGGGCGGGAAGAATTAGGGACGAATGATTGGTTTCACTATCAACAACTGCATGAAAGATATAAAAAGACGTTAGGGTGGGATTTGCAACCAAAAAATCAGAATTGAAAAGAATATGGGAAAAGGGAAACAAAGGGTTAATCTACAGATTATACAAATACATATTAAACTACAACATGGAGGAGAACAGAGTCGAGACAGTAATGTCATCCTGGGCCAAGGACCTAGGTAGACCAATTAAATTGGATAGCTGGGAGTACCTATGGAATAAAGAATTCAAATTTACGGTATCTGGATCAATTAGGAAGACTCTATATAAAATGTGTACAGATATCACAATGTGTATATCACAACAGCAACATTGGCAAAACTAGATAAATCACAACAAGGAATATGCTGGAGATGTAGGAAACAGAAAGGGACATTCTTCCATATGTGGTGGATCTGTGAGACCATACAGGCATTTTGGGACAAGGTAACTAAGGAGACAAAATGCTATATAATAGGGGGGAAATCCCAGGGTTGTGTCTATTAGGTTTACATTGAGAAAACAAGAATCAAAAGGACCAAGAAATATACCAATCAAGCTTTGCCGCGGCAAGATTAACCATAGCCTAAGACTGGAAAGGGGAATAAATTTAACTAAAAAGGATTGGAAATGTCACCAATGGTGGTCATGCGACATTGTGGAGAGAAAAAAAAAGGAAAATGGCACCCAGAATAACAGAAGAAATACTCCAAACTAAATTGGATCTAAAACCTGAATTGTACCTCCTAAATATTGCAGATTTTTTTTAAAAAATGGAAAAGAAGCGGAAAAACTATTATCCTTCATCACAGCAGCCGCCAGAATTACACTGGCTAGATATTGGAAAACACAAGAAGTACCAGGCAGGGGCGGTCCTACAAGATAGGCCAAGTAGGCGGCCGCCTAGGACGCCATCTGGGAAGGGGGCGCCATCCTGGCCGCATGGGGCGCCATCCTGGCCCTGCCGATGTTCCTCAGGCAGTGCCGCAGCTGCCTGCTTTTTGACCCCGGCTTTGTGCGCTTCGACGCTGCTTCTGAGCATGCGCGGAGGTTTTCACGCAGGCGCAGTTGCTCTGGAGCTGAAGTTGAGTGCAGGAGCAACTGCACATGGGCGAAAACCTCCGCGCATGCCCAGTAGCTCCCTTGCGCAGAAGCCTGTAAGCAAAGCACTCCCTATCAGGCAGGCAGGGAGTGCTTCCCCTTCCCCTCTGTCTCCGCTGTGCGCGCGCGTTTGCAGGGAAGGAGAAAAGAATCAGTGAAGGAATGAATGAAGGGCTTTCCTCCTCCTCTGTGAACTCTTCTCTCCCTCCTTCCTTTCTTCGGCTCTATTTCTGTCTAGCCCTGAGGGGCCTGAGGCTATGAGGAGTTGTGGGAGTTGGAGGCCAAAACACTTAGAGGGAGGGAGGAAGGGCCCAAGTTTGCCCAGGCCGCACTGCCTGTATTCGACCTCATTTGAACATTTTGGCTGTTTTTCTATTTACATTTACATTGGGATCCTAATTTTGGACTTATGGGAGACTCCTATGAATTATGAGACGGGTGGTAGGTAATATATTCTGATTTTGATGCATTTACATTGCATTTCTTGTTGATTATTATACAGTTCTGCTTAATATTGTCATACAATATAATACAAATACAATATAACAATAGAATAATGATATATTTTATATTACATGTAATATTACAAACAATATTGCAGTATAGTGGTATTGTACAAAATAGTAATATATAATATTTTATTTTACTTTATTTTGGGTTTTTTTTTTTTTAAAATAAATCTTTATTAAATTTTCGAGAATCATAATAAAAACAGATAGCATAGTATTGTGAAATAGCTGAAACAGTGAGTTAAAGGATACACGCCAGGTGGTTTAGAATTACCATCCACGGCGTGTACAAAGTAATCAGACTTAAGAAGAAAAGAGCAGATGTGCACTTGAAAAGAAAAAGGAAAACAGGGTTTGAGATCCGATAGAGTCTTTTTCATCTTGATTGGATATTGTTTCACTTTGATATTTAGGAGCAATTTTCCACATCTCAGTTTTTCCCGACCTATCTTTCACCGACCTGTGATTAGGAATTAACATATATCAGTTACATTTCACTATACATATTATTGGACCGGAGATCTCATTCCATTTCTATTTCCACCTTACATTCCTTCTTACAATATTCTTGGAGAAGGGACCAATTCCATTTTTGATTATATTTCTGATTTGTGCTTCTTTCCCTCATTGCTTCTGTTAGTTTCTCCATTATACTAATCTCCAGGAGTTTTTGTCTCCATTCCTCCTTTGTGGGAGTGTTATCTGATCTCCAATGGGTCGCCAGAAGGGTCTTAGCAGCTGTCATGGCAAGTATGAAGATTCTATTCTCATTTTTATCCCATTCATCGTCTGTAATTCCTAGTAGGAACTTTTCTGCACTCTTTTTTATTTTTCCCCCCATTAATTTCTCCACTTCTCTATGTACCATGCTCCAATATTTCCTTGCCTTAGGGCATAGCCAGATCATATGAAAGAAAGTCCCACATCGGCTATCGCAGTTCCAGCAATTCGGTTTTGTTTTTTTTTTATAGATTTTAGCCAATTTTGCTGGTGTGAGATACCATCTATAAAGTATACAGAACTCCAGATACAAAGAGGAGAGAGGAAAGAGGAAGATATGTCCTTCGCATCCATGGCGACCAGGAAGAGGGGAGATAAGGAGCCAAAGAACCAGATTGTAAGAAGAGACTCTTTACAAGAGGAGGTCCAGATCAAAGATCAATTGAAAGATCTAATTTATGAGATGAGGAGGCTGAATGATGCAGTTGAGAAAGGGGCTGCCGAACGTAGACAGATCAACGAAGGCCTAAATAGCCTAAGGAAAGACATGAAAAAAGATGTCACAACAATTAGAAAAGAAGTAATTGCCCTATATGATAAAGTTGATGCGCTCCAGAGAAAAGAAGATGATCTGAAAGGAAAAATTACACAAAATCAGGAAGATATAAGAGGCTTCAGCAAAATCCAAGAAGAATTGGACAAGAAAACTATTCAATTAGACTTGTTTCAAAAGGATTTTCAACTGAGACTAAGAGGGGTGCCGGAACAAGGCAGGGGGACATCGGATGAGGCTATGGAAATTGCACTTGAAATGACTGCATCAGTTCTCCAAAAAGAGAAAGTTCTCGTGGAAGACAGAATCGACAAGGCATACAGAATCCATACCTCATACTCGAGAAGGAATAAAACAGAACGTGACATTCTAATTCAATATAACTCTACTAAGATCAGAGAAAATGTCCTGAAGAACCAAAACAAAACACCATACGTTTTAAATGATAAGAGAATAATAATCCTGAGAGAAATTCCTAATTCAGTGTTGGAAAACAGGAAAAAATATTATTTTCTCACAGATCTTCTGAAACAAAAAGAGATCAAATTCAAATGGGAGAAAATAGAAGGCCTGCAGTTTACTTTCAGAAATGAGAAATACTGGATAAATTCAAAGGAGAAAGCGGAAGACTTCTACCAGAAGTGGGAGCATCTACTAAACCCCAAATCGAAAAGGAGAGAAAACAAACGGGAACAGAAAGACCCCAAAATCCAGCGCTCGGTGAGGAAATTTGATAACTCTAATTCAGAACGACAGGACGACAAGACAAAAGATCCAAAACAAGATCAACATGCCGAAGAAGAAACTGATCAAGATGCAGCCGACGATGATAACTTGGAATTGGACACCTCTGGAGAGGAAAGTACCCCTGAGGAGGAAGACTCATAAGATAACATGGAGGTAAAATGTTTTTCTTTAAATGTAAACGGGCTAAACACGCCCGAGAAAAGAAAACAAACTTTTCATTTTCTGAAAAAACAAAAGGCGGCAATTTATGCCATCCAAGAAACTCATATAAAAAAATCCAATTCGGATTTAATTGATAACAAACATTTGGGAACACTTTTTCAATCATCTGTAGAAAAAAAAAAAAATAGGGGGTGGCTCTATATATTAAAACTGAACTAAATCCAAAACTGGAATTTAAGGATAATGAGGGCAGGATGGTGGCGGCCTCAGTTATTACTAAAGGAAAAAAAATTTGGTTATATGTCTTTATGCTCCCAATGGCCCGAAGGTAAATTTTTTTGAATCCTTAAATGAAAAAATGTTGAATGTTGAATGCGATAGCTATTTGATTTTAAGGAGATTTTAATGGAATTGTAAACCCAAATCTTGACAAAACTATAACAGTCCAAAAACAAAACAGCAGCCAATAAACTACCAAAAGCCTTCTTTGATTTAATAGAAAACTTTCAATTGAAGGATTCCTGGCGATTCCATGAGAGTAATTCTAAAGATTACACATTCTTTTCAGGAAGGAGGAAAACCTGGACAAGAATTGACATGCTGTGGGCCTCAAAAATATTATTTCTAATAGTTTTAAAGCCGCAATACACCCGAGACTCATCTCTGATCATGCCCCTATTGAATTAACTTTCAAATTCGGATTCAAAACCCAATTTTGGAGGCTAAATGATGGACTCTTAAAAAATGAAGAACAAATACTAAAAAACAGAAACTTATTAAAAGATTACTTTGAAACAAATGACCAACCAGAGATAGAACTAACCACTTTATGGGATGCGAGTAAAGCGGTTATGCGCGGCCATCTAATAGCCCAGCTAAGCCATATAAGGAAGACCAGGAATGCAGAACTGGAAAAACTGCAAAAGGATCTAGAACTGAGGGAAAAAGAATTAAAAGGGGGAAAAAATATATAAAGTATCTTTACCCAGTTCTCCATATATTTATAACATAGGGAGATGTTAACATTTCTTTTCCAAATCGCTTTCCAGGTATCTGTATTTATTTTATAGCCTATGTTTCTTGACCACTCTTTCATAAGGTCTCCGGAATAATCTTTTTCCTTTTTTAATAAAATTTTGTATATTTTGGATAGCTGTTTGGTCTCTTCTCCCATGATGGCTTCTTCCAGTTCGCTTTTCTTAATCTCCCACCCTCTTTTTTCATCTGCTTTCATTCTTTCTCTTAATTGGAAATATGGGAACCAGTTCATTTCATAGCCCTCTTCCTGGAGTTGAGTTCTGGTCTTCACGGCCCAATTCAAACCATTTTTCATTAAAAGATCTTTATATTTTATCCATTTCTCGTTTTCGAGGTGTCTAATCTGGAAAGCTTCATTCGATGACGCCCAAAGGGGGATCTTTTCACTTCGTTGGTCTTTATGTTTCTCCCAAACCTTGATTAAAGTTTTTCTGATATAATGATCATTTACTTTCTTATCCATTTTGGCTCTGCCATATATTAAATATCCGTGAAGACCAAAGCTCAATCCTTGTCCTTCAATGGCTAAGATTCTATCCCCTTCCAGCGTGCACCATTCCCTTAACCACATTAGGCAACTGGCCTCGAAATATAATCTTAAATTTGGCACCCCCAGACCTCCCCTTTCTTTCGAGGCTTGTAAAATTTTCATTTTAACCCTAGGCTTTTTTCCCTCCCATATAAATTTGGAAAGATCTCTGTTCCAGTGGTCAAAGTGGGAGGTCTTGGGCACAACCGGAATCGTTGTAAACAAAAATATCATCCTAGGGAGTATGTTCATTTTTAAGGTGGCTATTCTACCCAGAAAAGATAAGTTCAGCCTGGCCCATCTATTCATATCGTTTCTAATTTCTTGCCATTTTGTTTTGTAGTTGTTTTTAAATATTTGTGAATTCTTTGGGGTTAACGTCACTCCCAGGTATTTAATCTTGTTTGAGATTTCCATTCCCATCTTAATCTGGAGTTCCTGTTTATTTTTTTCCGTCATATTTTTAACAAGTACCTGCGTTTTATTTTTATTTATGGAAAACCCCGCTAACCTTCCAAACTCTTCTATTTTTTCGGTCCACTGCCGGATGGAATTTCTGGGGTCTTCGATGATTAATGCCAAATCATCTGCATATGCTAGGCACTTAATTTTTTCCTTTTTGATTTTTATTCCCTTCAATCTATCGTCATTTCTGATGTCTTCTAGTAACGTCTCTAGTATTAGTATGAATAACAAAGGGGACAGAGGGCAACCTTGTCTTACCCCTTTTTGGATATGTACTCTCTTTGTTTTCCCTTGATTTACTATGAAATTGGCGTATTGTTCCCTATAGGGAACTTTATTTTGGGTTATTTGAGTTTTATAGGAGTAATGAAAATATTTAGTAGAGGATAATTTTATTTAAATAAATAATTTTATTATTTTATAATAATAATATAATAGAATGTTACATTATATTATAATGTCAATATATTATAATATAATTATATTGTAATGTAGTATAATATAATTATGATATAATATAGTATGAGTATGGTATAATATATTGTATATACATTGATACAATATAATACTACTAATGGTATTGTGATATTATGATTGTATATTTGTTTTACATGGGGGGCGGCAAAATAATGTTTTTTTGGGGGGGCACCAAAATAATGTTCGCCTACCATTTAAAATTACCTTAGACCGCCCCTGGTACCAGGAGAAGAAGAATGGCTCTACAAGATACTTGAAATTGCGGAAATGGACAGATTAACAACCTTATTAAGAAATAATACATCAAAACAATTTAATGAAACATGGAAACCGTTTGTGACCTACATAAAAAATAAGAAGAACGTCAATTTAAAGGACTATGGATTTAGTTATTAGAAGTCTACAAGTTAAGAAATAATTTACTAATTCAACCCTTATAGCACTGCGTGAAGTCTAAATGTTTGTAAATGTTGTTTTTACCCCCCAAGGTGTCTAATCCTTTTGCCCACCCCCTTTCCCACTATACCCATTTAACCCTAATGGTGTATCTGTCCCTAGTGATCTCTGTATAAAGGATAGAATACCTATGTATGTGATTGTACATTGTATGTGTTAACAATAAAAAAAATTGTTTTTAATTTTTTAAAAAAATTAACTAAAAAGGATTGTAGGGAACGAATGTGGGAATATATGCTAATGGCCAAACTAACCAGTAATAGGAGGAACAGAAGTAATTAGGGCTTTTTGGAAAAATTGAAATTGGTCATGACATATGTGAGTGGAGAGTCAGTGACATAGAGGAGTACCATTAGGAATTTAGGATTACTATGAACAAGGATAGATAAATTGGCTTAAAGGCTTCATAGTACTTCAGTGTTGGAAGTCATGGCGAAGGGTGGCCGGTGTGGGGAAGAGGTTTTATTTTATGTAGGATAGGGGTTTCATGGTCTGTAATACATCATGTTGTTGTTTTAATGTTATGGTAAGCTCTCATATTAATTTTAAAAATGTAATCACATTTTTTTAAAAAAATACAGGAGCCCAACCAGGGAATTCGTAGGTATGCAAGTGACAAATATTAGGCCTGGAAGTTGTTGTTTTCCCTCCCGCTGATTATTATTTCGTATCAAAAGCATTGCATAAATTAGTATAAAAGTGATAAAAATAGAAGGAGCACAAGGAGCTAAATATCTTTTGACCAAAAACAGACAAGAGCAACGGCATTGTCTGTAGCCTCTAACAATTCTTCCCCTGTACATGAGGCAGTGCATTAAATAGATGAAAACAGGCATTAAATAGAAAGGGAAATTATTAATAATTTCCCTTTCTCTTTAATGCCTGTTTTCATCTATTTAAATAGATGGTTTTAGAAAATTCCAAAATCCAAAGACAAGTTCTTACATTAAAGCCTGTCAACTAACAGAACATAAGGCTTGGTTATCCAATTAATAAACATGTGGATGGAACCCTGCAGGGTGCCGCCGGGTTCGGTCCTGGGCCCGGTCCTGTTCAACATCTTTATTAATGACTTAGATCAGTGTTTCCCAACCAGTGTGCCGTGGCACACTAGTGTGCCGTGAGCTATCATCAGGTGTGCCGTGGGAAATTGGAACCTCCAAGACCCTTTCTTCCCCCTCCTGCCAAACACATTTTCTTCTCCACTGGGCTCCTTCTTCCCACCCTCGCTCTGCTCGCTTTGCCTCGCTTTGCTCTGGGGAGAGTCTGTGCAGTAGCGCCCGCATGGGTCACGTCTTCCTCCCTCCCCGCTCCCAGAAACTGTAACTTCCAAATGTCAAGGTCTATTTCCCCCCAAACTCCATCTGTGTTCACATTTGGGCATATTGAGTATTCATGCCAAGTTTGGTCCTGATCCAACATTGTTTCAGTCCACAGTGCTCTCTGGGTATAGGTGAACTACAACTCCAAAATTCAAGGTCAATGCCCAACAAACTCTTATAGTATTATCTCTTGGTTATGGGAGTTCTGTGTGGGAAGTTTGTGTCTTTCTGCCATTCCTGCCAGGATATCTATGTTGTGTTCATTGAAACAGGCCCAGGTTTCACACGGAGTGTATAAATACATTTAAAAACGTTTTAACTATATGTATTACTGTGTTATTTTGTGTCATTTCGGTTGGTGGTGTGCCCCAGGATTTTGTAAATGTAAAAAATGTGCCACGGCTCAAAAAAGGTTGGGAAACACTGACTTAGATGAAGGGTTAGAAGGCATGATCATCAAGTTTGCAGATGACACCAATTTGGGAGGGATAGCCAATACTCCAGAAGACAGGAGCAGAATTCAAAACAATCTTCCTAGGTTAGAGAGATGGGCCACAACTAGCAAAATGAAGTTCAACAGTGATTAATGCAAAATACTCCACTTAGGCAGAACACATGAAATGCAAAGATACAGAATGGAGGACGCCTGGAGCGAGAGCAGTACGTGTTAAAAAGATCTGGGAGTCCTCCTGAACAGGAAGGCAAACATGAGCCAACAATGCGATGCGGCAGCAAAAAAAGCCAATGGGATTTGGGTCAGCATCAATAGGAGTATAGTGTCTAGATCAGGGAAGTCATGCTACCCCTCTATTCTGCCTTGATCAGACCACACCTGGAACAGGCCCGGATTAACTCCTTTTGGCGGCCTAGGCCACACTTTGGAAGCCCCGCCCCAGGGCCACTGCTGGGCATACGCGGCAGCGGCCCCGGGGGCAGGGCTTCCCTCCACCTCTTCCTCCTCCTCACCGCGACCACCTTCCTTCAGTCAAGGAAGGCGGTTGCAGGGAGGAGGAAGGGAAGCTCCCAGGGCCGCTGCCGGCCATGCGCAGCACCCAGGAACATGGCGGAGGAGGCAGAGGCATCCTCCTGCCACACGCATGCCCACCAGCGGCCCCGTGGGCGGAGCTTCCCTCCGCCTCATCCTCCTCGCACCTTCCTTCCTTGACAAGGGGGTGATGGTGAGGGGGGCGCCATTCCCTCCTCCCCCGCCCCATCACAGCGCTCTTTCCCCGCTCTCCCCCGAGAGAGAGAGAGTGAGTCATCATGCCGCACGTTTCGGTTTTGTTTGAACTTTTTTTTTTGGTCCTTGATCTGGCGCCCTCCTAGGCCTGCGCCCATAGGCCATGGCCTAGCGTGACCTTATGGGTAATCTGGGGCTGACCAGGAATATTGTGTCTAAT
This sequence comes from Anolis apletophallus, assembly GCA_030556195.1. Lineage (NCBI taxonomy): Eukaryota > Metazoa > Chordata > Lepidosauria > Squamata > Anolidae > Anolis > Anolis apletophallus. Next base: position 22,712,623 of record JARBWK010000007.1, read on the forward strand.
TCCGGGCACCACAATTGAAAGGAGATATTGATAAAGCTGGAATGTCTCCAGAGGAGGGCAACTAAAATGATCAAGGGTCTGGAAAACAAGCCCTTTGAGGAACGGCTTTAAAAGCTGGGCATGTTTAGCCTGCAGAAAAGAAGGCTGAGAGGAGACATGATAGCCATGTATAAGAGGAAGTCATAGGGAGGAGGGAGCAAGCTTGTTTTCTGCTGCCCTGGAGACTAGGATACGGAACAATGGCTTCAAACTACAAGAAAGGAGATTCCACCTGAACATTAGGAAGAACTTCCCGACTGTGAGAGCTGTTCAGCAGTGGAACTCTCTGCCCCAGAGTGTGGTGGAGGCTTCTTCTTTGGAGGCTTTTAAACAGAGGTTGGATGGCCATCTGTCGGGGGTGCTTTAAATGCAATATTCCTGCTTTGTGGCAGGGGGTTGGACTTGGATGGCCCATGAGGTGTCTTCCAACTCTATGAGTCTATGTAAAAAAAACCTGTATTCTATAAATGATCCAGTAAAGAAAGCTGGTGTATTTCTTAGTGTTATATCCCAACACTGTTTAAGAACCAATGTATTGCTGGGAATAGGTGATGATGACGGATCAGGCAAGAGGCATGTGAATTTAAAGTTGGTGGTAATACGTAGCAAGATCAACACAGCCTATTTCAACTGCATTGCAGCATTAACTGGTCCTTGGCAGGCAATGAAGCCCAACCTAAAATTGTGCATTCTTGGAAAGAGAGCTATGCTTATCACTGCAATTCTTCATTAAAGAAAGTCAAAAAGTGTATCTTGAGAGGCAATTTTCTAATTGGCGTTATGGCATTATGATATTATGGCCTGTTATATATATTTCTTTAACCAATTCAGCATGTCCTTCCTTGCTTCTTCAATGAAAGGCTTATCTTGAGGGTATTTCTCTTCTCTTTTGCGATGTACAAAGCCATGGGTCTGTCCTGGATAAATCTTCACTTCAAAATCAGTTTTGCATTCTTTTTTCAGGTTCTCCTCTAGTTCAGCAACCTACAATGGAAAACATCTTCTTAGTACAGGTTGACAAGACCAATCTCTTCTTGGTCCACAGAATGTTATGAAAAAATGAATAAAAAGAATATAAAGTTGCTTTATTTCCAATGCAAAGATTAAACATGTGTCTGTACTGCAAGGAAAGCCCAGCCTTTCTACCTTATATCCCATGTCCTAAATTCAATCGATTATCCCAACTAGAGGAGAGACATTGATAGTCTACTCTTAGCCTACAATGTGCTGCACCTCCGGCTGCGGCGGCGTGGCGGTGAGGGCGGCGTATAACTCTCCCCCTTATTTGGTACCTTTGGAAACAAACTCCCCCTTATTTGGTACCTTTGCCTTACAGGTTTTTATTACCTAAACCTTGGCAGAGACTATCAGGTATAGAAGGTTGTCTAATTGTTGTTTCACTACTTAAGAAAATGACTTGATCTATTACATATAATGAAAGTCAGTGTTTGCGGCCGAGCGGTCGAGCGAATATGTGCCAGCATTTCGATTTCTAGGATTATTTGCATAAACGGCTCCCATTGGCCAGCCAACACGAACATTCTGACACTGTAAAGTGGCAGAGGGGGAGGGAAAGGCCTGAGGCAGTCAGGCATGGTGAGAGTTTAAGGCCAAAACACTTTGCAACCCCTTTGCGACCCCCAACATTGAGAGAACAAGACCAAACTTGGCGCACAGAACCCCCAAGACCCATTCTACATCCTGGTGCAGTTTGAGGGAGGATGGACCATGGATGACGGGATTTGAAGTACCTTCACTCACATAAATGGCTGGAGTTGAAGTTATCCAGTTGACAGTTTTTTCTCACCCAATACACTTCACAAAAAACAAAGGAACCCCTACAAATCACAGACTAGGCCCAAAACTGACAGTAAGGCTTATTAACTTGATTTTCCTGACTAGGCCTCACTTAATGGGATACTGTTTAAGGCATGAATTAACAGTAAGGCTTCCTTAACTTGATTTTCCTGACTAGGCCTCAGCACATGGAATACTGTTAGGCTCCCTCACAGTACCTTCACTAAGTTCCTGAAACCACTGCAATCCACATAAACATCTAATAGGAACCAACCTTAGCACACAATGCCTTCCTCAAATAACCCGGGCACCGCCGGGTCCCCAAGCTAGTTTAGAATAAATCAAACAGACACAGACCTGGTAGTGGTATCCAAAAGAACACACAATGACCTACAAATATCATTAGCTGTGTCCAATAGAGCTGGGATTCCCAAACCTTTTCAGCCACAGAACCTTTCTCGTGGAGCTCCAAGAAAGGTTTAATATTTAGTTTTATCTATGTTCTATGAGGCACATTACACATGATACATATACCTAAGCATGAATAATAAGAGATAGATAGATAGATAGATAGATAGATAGTAGGGCTGTTTCATCAGGAAAAATGGTTCAAAACTCGCTTCGGATGTAGGGGGCGCTGGCGCTTCGAATCTGTTTGACATCCGAAGTTTTCAGCAGTATGTTCAAAATTAATTCGGAATTAATTCCGAAATTTGGAATGGCTTCAATAATGGTGGGTGCTGTCATGTTTAAACCAGTTTAAACATGACAGCATTTGCTCCAAACTGGGTGTTTTAACCCAGTTTTGAGCAAACACCTTCCTTCCGGGTCTGGACGCCCAGATCAGAACACGGGTTTCCTCCAGATCTGCTGTGGAGGGATGTTATTCCGCATCTAATCTGGTTGTTTACACCCAGATAGGACGCGGGATAACATCCCTCCTCAGCAGATCTGGGGGAAACTCAGATCTCCTGCAGAGGGATGTTATCCCGCTTGGAAACCCATGGCTTCCCTCCGGATCTGAATGGCCCCGATCAGATCCAGAGGGAAGGCGTGGGCTTCCAAACTGAGCTGAGAAGCCCACGCCTTCCCTCCGGATCTGTATGCGGGGCCGTCCAGATCTGGAGGGAAGACGTGGGCTTCCAAACCCATGCCTTCCCTCCACATCCGAAGGGCCCCCAAAACCTTTCCGAAAAAAGCGGCGCTGGATTAAAAATTGCAAATTCACTTCCGGGTTGCTTAAAGCCCTTCAAAAACGCTTTGGAAGTGAATTACATCCGAATTTAATCCGACTTTTGGAGCATTCCGACAAACCTAACCACCCCTAATAGATAGATATAGGAAACAATAGTAAAAAAGAATAGTAAAAAAGAAATAATATTATTTATTATTTAAATCTACAAAATGATGTAACAACTAGTTAAGGTATTTGAAAAATGTTACAATGTTACATGTACATTTGAAATTAATTAATTAATTAACCATATTTAAATGCTCCCCCCCCCCCCACAAAGGGACTCAAGGCGGCTTTAGACATAGGCAACATCCCTATTCATGTGAACAATGTGCCTCCTTCTTGTGGCAGAGTTTGTCAGAGTTTAGCGGAGATCCTCTGAAATCTTTCTCCTGAGTCACCATGGTGTTTTTTTAAATGCCAGGAACACCCTCATATTACTTTTCCCTTGGCTAATGACGGTCCAGCTCGGTTTTCTTCTAACCTTGCTCTCTCTCCTTTTCTCTCTTTTGCCTTTCAAGCATATTCACTGCCTGACTTGGCTCACTGGCTCCTTATCCAAGCTCCGCTCCTGTGACCTCTGCTGGCGGTTTCTGAGCTTAGAGCTCTTGGCTTTTCTATGTTTCCACAGTGAACCATAGAAAACCAATCCTGCCAACCAATCCACTCCAAGGGACAGCTCCAAAGTGGCCACCCATTGAATGTGCCATAAGTCTGGCAGGGAAGGTGGAGAGGAGGAGGGAAGCAGCACAGTGACGCCTGACACAGAGCCTCTTACAATCACTCACAGAGTCTCAAGGACCACTCGGAACACACTTTGGGAACCTCTGCACTAGAGTATTCCAATTTTTTTGGGAATTTGGGAAAAATGGATACACTGTGTTCATGAAAATAATTTTCAACAGTTAATTTTCACAGTGTGGTACATTTTTTTCTGAATCACTTGATGTACAATTTGGTAACTACTGTTTGAAACAACTTACTTGGTCAAGAGGAATAAAGAAATCATTCTCTGCATAAATGAAAAACGTGGGGTTCTTAAGTTCATAACGGGTCTCTTGAAACCGGATGATTCCTAGAGTACATTTGAGGAAAAAGCTACATTAAAATTAAATATAATACTTTTAGTACGTAAGTAGCTTTAGATCTTGAGGGTTGTAGCTTTTTATAGTCCCAAAGGTTCAAAAATAGGAATGTTCTTTGGGAACAACCGATTTTCCGTTTCAAGTATCTTTGCACAGAAAGGAAATATCTATTGAAGGTTTTGTATATACCGCATGTTTGATGTGCAAGCAAGTTTCAAGCCATGCATTTTCTGTTATGATTTGGATGTCACCCCTCCTTCCATCACTAGCACTTGTGCAAAACCTAAAGTTATCGCCAGTTTATATATGATGTGCCATTCAGTCCCCAGGCTGTTCTTCATGAGACAAAAAAGGAAGCTGTCTGTATGGACCTGGATTTCATCAGCCACTAGTGACTGTGCAGTTCTGGAGTCTGGGTGCTGAAAGAGTTAAAGAGGTAGCTTGAGAGATGATGCAAGAAGCTGTGGCCTGTATATGTAGGAGGGCTCTAATCCTTCATTCCTTCTTCCCATGTAACTGATGGTTGGATGTCTGCTAAGTTTGTCTGTTCCAGTAAAGCTGTTTTCTCATACCGGGTCTACAGAAGTCATTATTCCACACCTCATAGCAGCACAATTCTACCACAATTAGTTATGGGCCCAGCTTGGCATAGCTTGGAGTTTGGAGTTGTTTGGAGTTTGGACACGAGGCTGTAACAGAGCTGGTGCTGGAGTTCGGAGAACCTGCTTCTACAGAGATGGAGTGTTTTCAGAAGCAGGATAGGAAGAGAATCCGGCAAATACTTAATGAGTTTTCTGACGATGAAACATTTTTGGGATTTTCAGAGGATGATGGGTGTCGGAGGAAGAGGTGTCTAGTAACATGGATTAGACTAAGGTGCAACAGATACAGGATGTTTGTGTAGAACCCACCAGTAGTGATTCATTTGGGTTCACAAGAGGTGGGGACTGGAGTAATGGGAACCATGAAAACTGTTGGGAAGAACTAAGTCACCACAGGAGATGAATGGCTTGGCGTGAGAGGCAAAGGGCAGCACATGAAGAGGGATGGAGATGGGACATTGGTTCAATCAAGCTCTGATGAGGAAGTTTGAATAAAGGAGGCTTGCGATTAACTATTCTTTGCAGCTGGCAAGGAGTTGTACTTGCCCTGTAAGCTCTGCCCTTTGTTGCTGAATTGTTGCTGGATTTACAATTGGATGTGGATTTCTGGACCTTGGACTCCCTCTCTGGACGCTGGTATCATATTTGGTGGGTTCCGCATCTTGTATACTCTCATCGGCTGCACCACCTTAAATCCGTGTGTGCTAGATCTTGCTGCCTTTCTGTTTCGACTCCGGACTGGTTTGACTTCTCTTCTTCGCTGGCTCCCCCTTTTTGGCTTGACCCAGGACTGCTTTGAGGACTCGGTACTATTTGCTTCTCTCCCAGTTTGACAATGATGGATTGGCTGACGAGGCTTTTTTGTTTTAGCGCGGGTTTTCTGGTGGTTAATCCGCTTTTTCTTTGTATGACTTTTTTGACCTGGCTGGTTGTGTTTTTGTTTGCCTGAGTTAATTTGCTCAGCTTTCCAGTGCCTTTAGGCAGTTTTGAACCGCTTTTGGAAGCCTGTGACTTGTTGATAAACTTTTACTGTTTACTTTACTGGGCTTAGCTCCTTTAAGGTGGTCTGAATCATGACAAAATCAATCGCAGGTAGGTTGAGGGATCAGTATCAGAAGACTTAGTTATGGAGGTATAGATGAGTGAGACACACATATCTCCCAATGAAGAATCTCAACATAAATATATAACAAAAATCAACTAGAAGGATCTCTTTCACATTACAAAGTACAGATTAGATGCTCTGGGAATGATATCTGCTTAAATTATAGATAACAGAATATATTATCCAAATAGCATGGAAATGCAATCAACCTTAATAATTCAGTTCTTTGACAAACCAAAGCATGCACTAGTTGGATATCTCCCCCTCCTTCTAGTATTAGTACTTGTGCAAAGCCTGAAATTAGCATCAGTTTATATCTGATATACCACAAAGTTTCCAGACTATATTCATTCGAAGAACAAGGAAGTGAAATCAATCTCAATTACTGTCAAATTAAAAACATTTTCCAGTCTAGAAGTGTCACTTTCTTTCCTTCATTTTTCTATATAATGCAGGCAGGGGCATCAATTTCTACAGACTCTGTTGTACATGACACTTACCATAAATTGATATACCAGCTTTAAATTCAGAGTATTTCAACATCAAATGATGAACAGCAGCTCCACCCCAACAAAATCCAATGACACCTATCTCCTTTGCATGACATTGTTCCTTCAAATACTTCAAGACAACATCTGCTTCCCTGAGACAGAAAAATGTAAGTAAATGAAGTAATCACTTAGAAAATCATTACTGGAAACATTTCCTTGTACTCATCTGTTGCATTCTCTTGCTAAAAGCAAATATAGACATAAGACATTCAAAGGAACCAAAATGACGTCAATAGCAAAGTTTAGAGAAAATGTGACAAATATTAAGAACACAACCCTGTATGGACAGTTTATGCATATTAATGGATTTTATAACTTCTTTCACAGTCACACAAGCTTCAAGGAATTGTATTGAATAGATTCCACGTTCCATTTAGAAACAGCTGGACCTAGTTGGCTACATTTGCCCCATTAAAAATGTATTGGATGATACCAGAATGAGTCTAATCAGTGTAAGGCCTCAATCACAGTGTAGTAATTGGATTATTCCAATGACAAGTGGGGAAGATAAGTACAAGTTTTGGCATTCTCATAGGAAAATGTTCAGAGCCGATTAAGATCTATACATACAGTCCTCTCCTCTCCTTCTGAAATGTACATCTTAAACTGACCAGGGATCCTCTCAGCCTCAAATGTCTGGAAAAGAATAACTAAACAGACTGGGAGGTACTGGAGATAAGGCACGACACAGCAAAAACACATCCAATGAACTGATGAAATAATAGAAATAATAGAACTGATGAAATAATAGAACCCAAAAGTAAATAATGAATCAAATCAACCACGCAGATAAGGTAAATAAATCCCAGAATGGGAAACAATAATGCTCAAGCAGAGCTCATGGGAATGAAGTTTATAACTACCCTAACGTAAACTGGAGATTCCCTACTGCACCCCAGACTCAAAGTCTCCTCTAATAGACGGGTTTGGCCCTTAACTATAACTACTCATTCATCTACGATTGTGAGTCTAGTGAAACACTTTTGGCCCTTAGTATTACACCTGCCTGGACTAGAAACTCCTCCGATGCCAGTCTATAGAAGGACCAAAAACATCCATGATATCCTTGTACACACTGATTAAAAAATTCATCCTCCTCACAGTTCACCGGGAATGTGGCGCAGCTGGCTGGGAGTCAGCTGCATAAGATATCCACTGACCAGAAGGTCATGAGTTCGAGGCCTGCCCGGGTTGGGGTGAGCTCTCAACCAATTGTGTAGCTCGTTGTCTGTCTATATATGTTGTCTGTCTATGGCATTGAATGTTTGCCTGTATATGTGCATTGTGATCCACCCTGAGTCCCCTGCGGGTGAGAAGGGCAGAATATAAATGATGTAAATAAAATAAATAAAAAATTATCACCAGGAACTTCCCCATGTGGACACTGTTCTATTTGTCATTTAACATACACAGATAAAGTTATTTTTTTCCATCCAGAAGAATAAATCCTTTCAAATTTAAATTTTCTGTACTTGTCTCATCCCCAATGTAATTTATGCTATTATTTTTACATGTAGGTTAGTGTACGTGGGTCAAACCAGCAGAAGGCTGAATTTAAGAATTAACGAACATTCATCCTGCATACATACAGGAACAGACAACTCCATTTTATATAGACATTTCAAGGAATTGGACACAACTGTAATTCTTTGCAGTTCTGTATTTTGGAGTTAGTTAGCAAAATTAAACACTCTGACTTTAAGACATACCTCACTAGGATATTTATTTATTTATTCATTTAAAACTTTTATACCCCGGCCTTCTCACCTCCGAAGAGGGACTCAGACCGGCAAACAGCAAGTATTCAATGCTATTCATAGAAATTCTGAGCCCTGAATTGTACGTATTATTCAATAATATTTTGAAAGGGGGAATGCACCTGACACTTGGAGGAAGGCTGAAATTATAGTTATTCGAAACCACAAAAAGACCCAAAAGAGACGGGATCATATAGACCAATCAGTCTACTAAACCAGGACTACAAAATATTCACGAAAAATTCTATCCAATAGATTAGAAAAAGTATTATCAAAATTAATAAAAACAGATCAATATGGATTTGTCAAAGGTAGATCTATAGGGAACCCAATTAGAAATATTATAAATATAATGGAATATAAGCAAAATAAGAAACTAGCTATTTTAAAATTAGACATACATAAGGCCTTTGATACAATAAATCATGAATTTCTGTGGGAGGTTATGAGGAAATTCGGAATAGGGGACCTATTTCTTAAAGCAACCAAAGAACTATATAGAAAAGGAACAGCAGTAGTTAGAATAAATGAAGGAATATCAGGAGAATTCCCAATTCAAAGGGGGAGTAAGACAAGGCTGTCCCCTGTCACCATTGCTTTTTTTTTAGGAATAGAGGTGTTGGCGGATAGAATAAGGAACAATGCAAGGATTGAGGGTGTAAATTAGGTCGGGGATTGGAGGCTAAATTAAATCTCTATGCGGATGATCTCTTGGTGTTATTATCCAACCCCTAGATGGAATAAGGGAATTAAAAATTATACTAAATGATTATGAGAGAAACACAGGATTGAGGGTTAACATAAATAAATCAGAAATTATGTACTTCAAAGTAAATAAATTAGAAAAACGGAAATAGATAGAATAACCAAAATTGGCATGGGGAAAGGGAAAATAAAATACTTGGGGTGACACTGCAAAAAAACATAGATAAGATGAAGAAGAGCAACTATAAGGAGGCATGGAAAAAGTCCTTAAGACCATGAAAAGATGGGAGGGAAAAATTTGAATATTTTTAGTAAAATAAAAGCAGCAAAAATGTTCTTAATTCCAAGATTAATGTATCTATTCCAGGTTCTCCCACTAGAAATTAATCCTAAACAAATAAAAATTTGGGATAGGACCATTAGAGAATGGATCTGGAGTGAAAAGAAACCTAGAATCTCAAATAAAGTATATTATACACACCAGGAGGAATTAGGATGGGGATTACCAAATTTGGAATTTTATTATGAAGGGTTCCAACTAAAATCACTGATAGAAAACAGTGTAAGAAGAGAAGAAAAATGGTGCAGAATAGAAGATGCAGTAAACAATGGAGAGGGAAAATTTGGGATTTTCACTGGAAATCTAGAGGCTTCCATTAAAAAAACAAGAGGTCCTAGAAGACTAGCATTAAAGATATGGAAAAAATGGAAACCATTATGGATGCCGGATATAGTAAAATTGACACCACTAGAAAGTTTATACGGAAAAGAGTTTGGCCATAAATGGTGGGAAGATATGAAAGATAAAGGCTATTACTGCATAAAGGATATGTACGACATAAATGGCCAATTGATCCCCATGAATAGGATAATAGAAAAAATGGGAAATAAAAACTGGATAAAAGTATTGGGGCTATATAACAAACTCAAACAAGGGAAATATGGAGAATGTTTAAGCAAAGAAAATAAATTTGAGAACATACTTATGAAAGGACAGAAGACATTGAAAGGCCTAGTAGGAGAATTATATAAAACAATGATAAAAGACGAGGAATATGTAGTCAGAACATTACAAAACAAATGGCAGAATGAAGGGATACTCACAAAACAAAGTATTGAGGAATTAAAGAAGGGGGTAAACAAAATTAAAATGGAAAAATATAAAGAATTAGAAAGGAAATTTCTCTGGAAATGGTATAGGACACCAGCTCAATTAGCAAACATGGGTACAGGACTAAGTCCGATGTGTTGGCACTGCAAAGCAGGGAAAGGCTGGTATGCACATGGTGGGATTGTTTAAATGCAAAAACTTTTTGGAACAAGATAATTAGTAAAATGGGGAAACTTTTCAAGATAACAATCCAAGTCAACATGGAATTTATGTTAATGGCAACCACAGGGAATAAAAATATTGCGGCGAAGAACCAGGATTTATTCAAAGCAATGATTTTAGCAGGAAAAGCAGTAATCGCCTGGGGGTGGAGAGATGTAAAAAAATGGAATTTGGAAAACTGGAATAACTATCTATTTGAACAAGTCCAATCAGATATTATCGCTTGTATAACCCAAGAAGACTCACAGGAGGACAAAACAGAAGTAATTAAAGAGAAATGGGCAACATATATAAAATGGATAGAAGAAGGTGAAGCCAACACAGATATTGCACAAAGACTTCAAAAATTGTGTTCGTGGTTAAAAATAAAGATTTAGAGAGGAAAGTGGTTGGGGGGTTAGGGAAGGGGTGGGAGGAGTTGGGAGAAAATAATAAATGAGAAGAAACATGAACGAATCTGTAAAGAATGGAAAGAGGAAATATAGAAAAATGTTTATGATAATGCATGTTTACAATGGATAATGATTAATTGTTCAAATATGTTTCTTCTCAATAAAAAATATTTGATTTAAAAAAAAAAAAAAAAAAAAAAGACTTGGCTCACTGGCTCCTTATCCAAGCTCCGCTCCTGTGACCTCTGCTGGTGGTTTCTGAGCTTAGAGCTCTTGGCTTTTCTATGTTTCCACAGTGAACCATAGAAAACCAATCCTGCCAACCAATCCACTCCAAGGGACAGCTCCAAAGTGGCCACCCATTGAATGTGCCATAAGTCTGGCAGGGAAGGTGGAGAGGAGGAGGGAAGCAGCACAGTGACGCCTGACACAGAGCCTCTTACAATCACTCACAGAGTCTCAAGGACCACTCGGAACACACTTTGGGAACCTCTGCACTAGAGTATTCCAATTTTTTTGGGAATTTGGGAAAAATGGATACACTGTGTTCATGAAATGAATTTTCAACAGTTAATTTTTCACAGTGTGGTACATTTTTTGAATCACTTGATGTACAATTTGGTAACTACTGTTTGAAACAACTTACTTGGTCAAGAGGAATAAAGAAATCATTCTCTGCATAAATGAAAAACGTGGGGTTCTTAAGTTCACAACTGGTCTCTTGAAACCGGATGACTCCTAGAGTACATTTGAGAAAAATATCTACATTAAAATTAAATATAATACTTTTAGTACATAAATAGCTTTAGATCTTGAGGGTTGTAGCTTTTTATAGTTCCAAAGGTTCAAAAATAGGAATGTTCTTTGGGAACAACTGATTTTCCGTTTCAAGTATCTTTGCACAGAAAGGAAATATCTATTGAAGGTTTTATATATACCACATGTTTGATGTGCAAGCAAGTTTCAAGCCATGCACTTTCTGTTATGATTTGGATGTCACCCCTCCTTCCATCACTAGCACTTGTGCAAAACCTAAAGTTATCACCAGTTTATATATGATGTGCCATTCAGTCCCCAGGCTGTTCTTCATGAGACAAAAAGGGAGCTGTCTGTATGTTCCTGGATTTCATCAGCCACTAGTGACTGTGCAGTTCTGGAGTCTGGGTGCTGAAAGAGTTAAAGAGGTAGCTTGAGAGATGATGCAAGAAGCTGTGGCCTGTATATGTAGGAGGGCTCTAATCCTTCATTCCTTCTTTCCATGTAACTGATGGTTGGATGTCTGCTAAGTTTGTCTGTTCCAGTAAAGCTGTTTTCTCATACCGGGTCTACAGAAGTCATTATTTCACACCTCATAGCAGCACAATTCTACCACAATTAGTTATGGGCCCAGCTTGGCATAGCTTGGAGTTTGGAGTTGTTTGGAGTTTGGACACGAGGCTGTAACAGAGCTGGTGCTGGAGTTCCGGAGAACCTGCTTCTACAGAGAGATGGAGTGTTTTCAGAAGCAGGATAGGAAGAGAATCCGGCAAATACTTAATGAGTTTTCTGACGATGAAACATTTTTGGGATTTTCAGAGGATGATGGGTGTCGGAGGAAGAGGTGTCTAGTAACATGGATTAGACTAAGGTGCAACAGATACAGGATTTTTGTGTAGAACCCACCAGTAGTGATTCATTTGGGTTCACAAGAGGTGGGGACTGGAGTGATGGGAACCATGAAAACTGTTGGGAAGAACTAAGTCACCACAGGAGATGAATGGCTTGGCGTGAGATGCAAAGGGCAGCACATGAAGAGGGATGGAGATGGAACATTGGTTCAATCAAGCTCTGATGAGGAAGTTTGAATAAAGGAGGCTTGCGATTAACTATTCTTTGCAGCTGGCAAGGAGTTGTACTTGCCCTGCAAGCTCTGCCCTTTGTTGCTGAATTGCTGCTGGATTTACAATTGGATGTGGATTTCTGGACCTTGGACTCCCTCTCTGGACGCTGGTATCATATTTGGTGGGTTCCGCATCTTGTATACTCTCATCGGCTGCACCACCTTAAATCCGTGTGCTAGATCTTGCTGCCTTTCTGTTTCGACTCGGACTGGTTTGACTTCTCTTCTTCGCTGGCTCCCCCTTTTTGGCTTGACCCAGGACTGCTTTGAGGACTCCGTACTATTTGAATGCAGAATCTCAACCTAAATTTATAACAAAAATCAACTAGAAGGATCTCTTTCACATTACAAAGTACGGATTAGGTGCTATGGGAATGCTTAAATTATAGATAACAGAATATATTATCCAAACAGCATGGAAATGCAATCAACCTTAATAATTCAGTTCTTTGACAAACCAAAGCATGCACTAGTTGGATATCTCCCCTTCCTTCTAGTAGTAGTACTTGTGCAAAGCCTAAAATTAGCACCAGTTTATATCTAATGTACCACAAAGTTTCCAGACTATATTCTTTCAAAGAACATGGAAGTGAAATCAATCTCAATTTCTGGTATCAACATATACAGACTCCATTGTACATGACACTTACCACAAATTGACACACCAGCCTTAAATTCAGAATATCTCAACATCAAATGATGAACCACAGCTCCGCCCCAGCAAAATCCAATGACACCTATCTTCTTTGCATGACATTGTTTCTTCAAATACTTCAAGACAACTTCTGCTTCTCTGAGATGGAAAAATGTAAGTAAATGAAGCAATTGCTTAGAAAATCATTACTGGAAACATTTATTTATTTATTTATTCTTTGGTCTTATATTCCGCTCCTCCCTGCAGGCTCGGGGCGGGTTACAACATATAAAACAGGCAGCATGTATTCATCTGTTGCATTCTCTTGCTAAAAGCAAATAAAGACATAAGACATTCAAAGGGACCAGAATGATGTCAATAGCAAAGTTTAGTGAAAACGTGACAAATATTAACAACGCAACCCTGTATGGACAGTTCATGCATATTAATGGATTTTATAACTTCTTTCACAGTCACTCAAGCTTCAAGGAATTGTAATGAATGGATTCCATGTTCCATTTAGAAACAGCTGGACTTAGTTGGCTTCATTTGCCCCATTTAAAAAAGTATTGGAAAAAAGTATTGGATGATACCAGAATGAGTCTAATCAGTGTAAGGCCTCAATCACAATGTAGTAATTGGGTTATTCCAATGACAAGTGGGAGGATATGCACAAGTTTTGGCATTCTCACAGGAAAATGTTCAGAGCCGATTAAGATCTATATATGCAGTCCTCTCCTCTCCTTCTGAAATGTACATCTTAAATTGATCAGGCATCTTCTCAGCCTCAAATGTCCAGAAAAGAATAACTACCACTTGCCCTGAACTCTTACCTGTTGGTATTTTTGGAGTCTCGTGTTTTCAGCCAATCATCAAATGTATCCCAGTCATCATATTCTGTCCAAGGTGTTTGTCCCTTAAAGAAGTCGGGGAGAATCGCCCTGTATAGAAAATACATAAAAGTTCACTTATAAAATTGTGGATTTGAAATTACTTAATATTATTAACCTTCATTTTTATTGATTTTTATTGATAGTTTTAAAAGTTGCAAGGTTCAACAATGACATACTAGAGTACACAAAAGAAAACATGAATTCAACATCCAAACATTCATTATCTCATTCTAATTCTACATAACCACAAAGCAAAACACAAAGAAGAAAAATTAAAAATTGTAAAAAGAAAAAAAAGTTTTTAAAAGTTGAGTAAATAAAAAAATGGTGACTTCCGTCCTTCTTCCAATCCTTTTCTCAATTCTTTCAGTTCTCTATAAAAATTATCTAATAGAGTTGTTTTATTTATTTCAACTCTTTTTCCTCTCTTTTTTCCTTTTAATTGTCCATCTCTTATTTGTTCAGTATTCTTTTGTTAAATATTCCTCTAAAACGTTCCAGTTTGTTCTTTTCATTCCTTTCCCATTGTTCTGTCGAGCATTTAATGCATAAGCATACACACTCTGCCATTCCAAACAATTCCCTTTGTCAGAAAGAGAATGTCTTTAAAAACTCTCTCTCTCTCTCTCTCTCTCTCTATATATATATATATATATATATATATATATATATATATATATACAGTATATATAAATTCTAGTACATATTGGAGAAATCCATTACCTAGTGAGTGTTTTGTATGAACACAGAAGTCTTTGTTAAAGCACTACAGCCTTTTGCCTGCCCACCCCTGAAATAAGACACACGACGACAGTGGTTGGTTCAAATTGGGCAACATTTATTTGAATTGTTACCTATTTAACTGCCCTTAACCTTAAATCAAGGGGTGTCAGAAATTTGGTGTATCCAATTCAGGTAGTCACCCTACCCGGTTTCGATGTTAATTTGTGGGTGAAACACCTGGATTCCTTGGCCATCCGTCCAAGGCAACCTGTTAAGGGAAATGAGAGCGAGATCTGGTCCCCAAGATATTGAGACCAGCCTCCTCCCATTCCAGGCCATTTAACAGAACTTCCCAGATCAACTTGAACTTTGATTGAGTATTAACACGATGGCCTTCAGCCCTAACAGGGGGTGCCTTAGGTGCATACCAAAATATGGGAATTTCCCTGTCTATTTTCCACTAAGCCTATTTATATCCACTCCTCCTCCCTAGCCCCTAAACAGTAAAGAGGGGTAGGCGGAAAAAAACCCTATCAATGGAGGGGGGAAATTCTTCCCCGGCTCCAACGGGCAACCGGGCCAATACTGTTAATGGGCGGGAGTGGTGGGTCGGAGTCTTCCAACAAAGTGAGCAACTGGGGCTGGCTTCCGGTGGATGAAGCCACGCCCCAGTTGCAGGGAGGTTCCATCCGGTACCTCCCCTTTTCACCTCGCTCATGGGGGGGAGGCAAAACTCCTTCCGCCCAGTATGCACTGGGGGAAGGTGGCCTTTTGTGCACACAAACCCACACTGGAGACACTTTCTTTCTGTCCTGTATAAAATGGTGTGAGATCTCCCTAAGAAATCCCTTGCGAAAACAGATCAACTGGTATAACTAAGCGGTACTCTTAGCCATGAATAGCCATCCATTTTGGAACTGACTGTGAATTTATATCCCAAGCCCCCGAAGAGCACCATTCTTTTAGGTTTTTTGCTGTTCATATGATAGGAGCTGGAGAAACCTCCTCCATTTTATTGCCCTCCCTTTCACACTGGAAAACTTTTAGGTCACATTGTACATCATTCCTGTATTATTATTCAGAATAGATTGTTCTACGTATGGTAATTGATTATCTTTCTTTCTGTTTAAGTTTACAAGCAAAAAGAAAATACAGTAGATTGCTTTTTACATACAGCATACAGAATATTTAAAAAGTTAGACAGAGTACCAGTTTGATAAGGCATGACTGAGAAAAATCATGAAAATGTTCTTACGTGTAGCCATTAGATGCAAGCATATCAGCTATATATCTAGTATTTGGTAGCTGCCATCCAAAAACATCATGTATCACTATGACTGCTTTGTCAGTATGGTGAGGAGGCTTGGTCAGGTAAGCCCTGATGTGTTCAATCGAAACTTCATGTCCCCGCCCTTCATAGTCAAACGTGTCTCCAAGGTTGCACGGGCAAGGTCTTGCTTTGTTGGCTATCTATCACAAACAAGATTCATAAGGGTTAATGCAACTAAAGACTATTGGAAACCATTGCATTATGGAAATACAGTTTCAGCTGTGCTCAGTTGATAGCATGTATGTGTGTTGCCTGGTGATCTATGGCTTCAGAGGCAGAGACATATTATTCAGTTTCAGAAGATCATTCCCACATGAAATAAATTGACCATTTTTAAATAGACCTGCCAGAAACTTGAAATGGGTAAAAACATCTGAGACATCAAGGGAAGGATCCCGACTTTATCCAGAAATACACATACCTTTAAAGGTGTCTTCAGTAGCTATGTATTTCCACATTTATTCTAGAGCAGTGGTTTTCAACCTGTGGGTCCCCCGGTGTTTTGGCCTCCCAGAAATCCGAGCCAGTTTACCAGCTGTTTTCTGGGAGTTGAAGGCCAAAACATCTGGGGACCCACAGGTTGAGAACCACTGCTCTTGAGTATTTTTGGAACCTTAGTTGGCTAAAGGGGGGAATTGTAGATTGGGAGTCCATGGCTTTAGTATAGCTAAATCAGCATTTTTATATCATTAAATAAATTTTTTATTCAGTAAAATTTTAACTGACTGTTAACGTCTACATCAGGGGTGCCCACGGTTTTTCAGCATGCGAGCTACTATATGAACAACCAAGTTGAAAAGATCTACCTGGCGCGCGTGCTCCTGCCGCCGCCTTCCGGCAGCGCGGGGCTTCTTCCTTGCCTGCCCACAAACGCTCTCTCCATCTCCTCACTGCTGCATTCGCCAAGCAGGAAGTCCCCATCCCTTCCTGCTTTCTGCGTGCTCAGCAGGCCCCTCCCACGCACGTAGCAGGAAGGGATGGCAACGGGAAGGGGATCGTCCTTGCCTGCCCACGA
This sequence comes from Anolis apletophallus, assembly GCA_030556195.1. Lineage (NCBI taxonomy): Eukaryota > Metazoa > Chordata > Lepidosauria > Squamata > Anolidae > Anolis > Anolis apletophallus. The sequence continues at coordinate 22,729,697 of JARBWK010000007.1, forward strand.
ACGCTCTCTCTCCATCTCCTCACCGCTGTGTTCGCCAAGCAGGAAGTCACCATGGGAGGGGCACGCATCCAAGTCAGGAGCGCGCATCCTGCTGGGAGGGGCTTGTGCATGCACGCAGCAGGAAGGGATGGTGGCTTCCTGCTTAGCGAACGCAGCGGCGAGGAGATGAAGAGAGCGTTTGTGGGCAGGCAAGGAAGATTCCCTTCCCGTTGCCATCCCTTCCTGCTTCCTGCGTGTGCAGCAATCCCTTCCCACACACGCAGCAAGAGCGCGCTTCCTGCTGTGTGCATGGGAGAGGTCTGCTGCGCACGCAGGAAGCAGGAAGGGATGGGGATTTCCTGCTTCACGAAAGCAGGAAAGAGGAAGGCGGTGAAGAGATTGAGAGAGAGCGTGCGTGCGTGCAGGCAAGGAGGATCCCCTTCCCTGGTGTGTGCGGTGGCGAGTGTGCGCGCACAGGGCAGAATCGCCCCATCTGGCTGGGATCGACTTCATATGGGCTTGGGATCGACTAGTCAATTGCGATCGACTTCCTGAGCAGTCCTGGTCTACATGTTCACTAGGGCTCGATCACGATCAGAGAGCGGAGGAAGGTTCGAGTGCCAAAATTAGAATCTTCAGTATTTACGTTTGAAGTTTGTTAGTAGAACTGTGGAAATACTTTGTTAATGAACACCAAATGATCTTTAAAACAGTTCTTGTGATTCCTGGCAAAGCAATACTGGTTACCGGCTATGTATTATGCGTTTTATTGAATTTTACTGTATGTTTTATTGTGTATTTTAATACTATTGTGATCCGCCCCGAGCCTGCAGGGAGGAGCGGAATATAAAACCGAATAATAAATAAATAAATAAATAGATAGATATAAAGCTAAATCCTGCATGTTGCTTATGCACATAACAGAATGTCCAGAGATTGCCTCCCATTACCCCCAAGAGCTGTTTAGAGTTTGGTGCTTTGAGATAATTTGCACCACAAAAGTGAAATTACTCCCTTGGATGGGATTTTACTGTTTTCTAGTGTACATTCCCACCTTCCCATTCCTTTGCAGACCTGGAGGGGTTTTTTTTTTGTTTGCCACACAGGGGCGGCTCAAGTGGTATGCAAATTATGCATTTGTGTAGGACACCTCATGCCCAGGGGTGCTGGCAGGGGTGCTCTTGGGTGCCCCCACGCCCATGCTGTTCTCTTTCTCCTCCGGCAGCCCCTTCCTCCCTTCCTTCCTTTTCTCTCTGACATTGCAGCATGGGATCCCATTACGCTTCTGAGCTGCTTGATCCTCACAAGGAACAAGGGATGGCAGCACATTGTCTGCAGCCAAGAAAGCCTCGCAGCCCTTGAGAAGGAGAGAATGCCAGAGTGGGAGGGAGGGAGCCCCAAAGGCCACCCAGCCCTGCCCCCTTTTTGCCGGGCAGGCCCCTCCCCTATTGTTTGCCCCGTGGTCATGCCCACTTTGTGTCAGAGAGGCGCCGACATCGGCCAGGCCATGCCCCCTTCATCGCTGCTATTTCTGCGTTCAGCTTCCCATCCCATTTTCAGCACGGGTTTTAAATTCTGTCTTGTGTTTTGATCTCTGTTCTGTGCATTTTAATACGTATTTTGTAGAAACACATTTTAATGTGCGCCTTTTATAGAAATACATTTTAGTATTTATATTTTATGAATTTTTCTTTTATTAATATTATTTATTTATTTATTTAAAAATCGTTTTTATTAAGTTTTCCAAAATAACAAGAAAAGAAGCTCATACAAAAGTCACAATAATACATAGTAAAGAGGAAATAAAAGATTAAAACTATCTAACATCAAACCGTCTTCCTAATCCCTCTAAAGAGGAGGGTGTCTTTAAGAGAACCAACGAACAGGACAAGAGGGGAGAGGGGGAAGGGAAGAAGGGAAGAAAAGGGGAGGGGTAGTGAGGAACAACAGAAAAAGAAAATAACGTACAGTGAAGGCGCTCCAAAGTATATGGAAGATGACGAAACAAAACTGTTTGAGAAACATTCCAGTCTTGCTTAAAATACTTAATCTTTGTGTTCACTTCATATGTTCATTCTTCATGAATATTTTCTACTACCTGTAGCAAAAATAGAGAACAGCATCTAAACAGTTCCTTATATTAGTTTTAATCAACATTAAATTCTAATCTGCAATAATCTTGAATTTTAATCCAGTTGCTTTTATCCAGGTTTTCCTTGCCCTTAGTTCTCAATGTCTCCGTTAACCAATCCATTTGAATCACCTCCAATACCTTTATTAACCATTCTACTAGATTTCCAATATGTAGCATAAAGGATCCTGGCAGCAGTTGTAGTTGTTATAAAGATTTTCCTATCCATCTTCAAGGGTCTGAGATCTGTTATCCCCAATAGGAATGAATCTGGTTTCCTCTCTATCCTATAATTTAATATTTTTTCTTTTTTTTGTGAATCATCCCCCAGAATTTTCTGGCTTTAGGTCATGACCACCATAGATGGAAGTATGTGCCGTTTTTATCTCCGCAGTTCCAACATTTTGGACTGGTGTTCTTTAGCCAATTTCTCTGGTGGTAGATGCCACCTGTATACTATTTTTATCCAATTATCTTGGTATGAATAACATAATATTCCTTTCATTTTTTTCCAGATTGATCTCCATGTCTCATTATTTATTTTATATCCAATACTTCAGGACCATTTTTTCATATATTCTCTAGTCTGATTATTTTCAGTATCGCATTTTAGTAAAAATTTATAGATTTTCCCAATTAATTTGTGTTCAGCTCCAAACATTATTTCTTCCAATTCATTGGTTTGGTCTTCTAATCCAATCCAATTTTGTGGATTTTTCTATTGTCTACAATGTGTTTTAGTTCTGATGTAGCCTCAGATAACCCAGGCCCCTTCCACGCAGCTGAATGAAACCCCACATTATCTGCTTTGAACTGGGTTATCTCAGTCCACACTGCCAGATAATCCACTGCAATTTGGATTTTATACAGCTGTATGTAAGGGGGCTCAGATAACCCAGGCCCCTTCCACACAGCTGAATGAAATCCCACATTATCATCTTTGAACTGGAATATATGGCAGTGTGGACTCAGGGCCTTTCCACATAGCAATAAAACTCAGAATATCAAGTCAGGTCATCCACAATATCTGCTTTGAATTGGCTTATCTGAATTCACACTGCCAGATAATCCAGTTCAAAATCCCACATTTTCTGCTTTAAACTGGCATATATGGCAGTATGGACTCAGATAACCCGTTTCAAAGCCGATATTGTGGGATTTTCCACCTAGATGTTCTTGGTCATATAGCTGTGTGGAAGGGCCCAGAGAAGACCCTTTCACTGTCATGGTTCAGTGGCATGGCATGACAGGAGTTGTAGTTTTATAAGGTCTTTGGCCTTTTTCTGCCAGAGAGTGCTGGTGCCTACCCAAACTACAAGGGGCAATAGTTCCAGAGCATTGAGTTGTGGTGGTTCAATCAAGCAGTGCCAGGTTGAAGTAGTTTGGTACTTCAACTGCCATGGCTGCATGCTATGGAATCCTGGGATTTGTAAAAAGACTACTTGCTTGATTACATATCATTGAGCTATGGCTGTTCAAGTTGTGCCAAACTGCATTCATTCTACAGCATAGATCAGGGCTGCCCAGGAAGTCGATCGCGATCAACCAGTCGATCCCGGGACCAAAGGAGGTCGATCCCAGCTGGATGGGGCACTTCTCAGAGGGGGCGGAGCCAGGCCGCACCAAGCCCCGCCCCTCACCTGGCTTCGGCACTCCCAGCAGCTGTTCCAGCCTTGAGGAGGGCAGGGCCAAGCCAGCCTTGTGCTAGCTATGCCACCACTGGCTTGGCACTGCCCTCCTCAAGGCTGGAGAAGCTGCTGGGAGCTCCAAAGCCAAAGGGAAGGGGATGGGGCTTGGCGCAGCCTGGCTCCGCACCCCTCTGACTTCTGCTCTATCAGCAGCTTCTCCAGGCTTGAAGATGGCAGTACCAAGCCAGCTTTGTGCTAGCTATGTCTCCACTGGCTTGGCATTGCCATCCTCAAGCCTGGAGAAGCCGCTGGGAGCTCCAAAACCAGAGGGGAGGGGCGGAGCTTGGTGCAGCCTGGCTCCGCCCCTCTGGCTTCAGCTCTAGGGGCGGAGCCAGGCTGCACCAAGCCCCGCCCCCGCCCCTTCCCTCTCCAGCCTTGAGGAGGTAGGTAGATCTTTCTGACTTGGTTTTATTATAAGTAGTTCACATGCTGAAAAAGTGTGGGCACCTTGGCATAGAGTGTGGGCACCTGCACTTCTCTGTTATTAGCAAGCCCAAAGTCTGAAAAATCTTCTGAAGAGACAGCATGACCAGAAAATGTTTGTGTAGTACTTGTAGACCAAAAATAACAACAAAAACATAGAATTGTTGCTAAGTTTAAGAAAATATTTGCATTCTTTAAATTTTGTGTTAATTTTATGTAATGTAACTATATGAACATAATGTTGTAAGTAAACTTCTGGTTTATAAGGTAACTCTTTTATTTACCTCTACCTAACTTTTATTTTTCAGTGATTGGGTTGGGGGGCAAAATACTGTTAGCTTACACTTGAAAATTACCTTGGTCCGGCCCTGTCAGCACATTCCTTTTGGAAAATTCTTGGTGTTTCTTCACAATGCTTACAGATATTCAAAGGTTTCTGCTTGTAGCTACAGCTGTTCTTTGCCACATTTTTATTCTACATACAAATGGTTAAATACAGTATTATACCGCACTGAAGCTGAGCTCTGCTCACACATAGCTTACACATATGGCATGTTATCCTGCCATGAATAGCACCCTTTCATGAACAGAACAGATGTGTTATGTCTGCTGAAATGGGAAAAGTTCCCAATTAATATTCCATCCAAAGTATGACCACTTATTGACTGTAGTGACAAACAACAGCGAAACTGCAAATCCCCAGCGTTTATTAGGATTGGGCATCTATTGGTACTGCTCCTCAAGAGTAGTGACATCCTAACATTGTAGACCTAAAAGGTTTAGAAGCAATGTGGAAGAATCTCGGTGCGAAAAAGAGCAGGCTGACAGCCAGTCAAATGGTGCATCTGTCTGTAGCTCCGTCCCCACACATAAATTGGACACACTTTTGAGATAATGGGGTAGGGAAAAAGGAAAGGAGAATCTGTATGCAAGTTTATTGTCACCAAGTCCGATCTCATTACCTAGTACAAGTTTACAGCCACTCCATATTAAATATTGTAAAGCAGGGCACAGCCACACAACCCACATTGTGTGGCGGGACTCTGCCTTCCTCCCTATGTCGTTGAGCCACAATGACCCACCATACTCCTCCAGGCACGTATCTCAATTACAACTTGTGGCTGTGAGCCACTCTTCCTTCTCTTAGCGAAGGATTTTGCTAATGTTCTGGAGGTCAAATTATCAGCAATTGTTTGGTGAAAATACCCTATGCAATTTTTGTATACCTCCGCTTTCCATCTGTCTTCCTGCAGTGGACAGTTAAGCACATCTTGCTGGATTTCTACATACCTGAAAGAGAGTCCCCCAGTCCCTTAGGAGAAGAGAATAGTTGGAGAATTGTACAAGTGCAGAGTGAACTGGCCGTCGATGAATGCTTTCTGGTTCCCTCCTTGTTTGCAGCAGTTCTGGAGACAGAGAACAGACCACTATTTATAAAGCAGGCTCAAAATATGACACTGAATTAAGAAATGGGAGGAGACCGAAACTCCTCCTTCATGCTCTTGCTTTTCGACCAAGCTTATCTAGCACATGCGTCTCTGTATTCTCTTTTATCAGTCTTTACATGCATCTCTTTGCTTAACTTGAAAGACAGAAAACACACATTATATGATTTTATGTATTCTCTTTTATCAGTCTTTACATCAGGGGTGGGCAATTATTTTTTTCAAGGGGCCAAATGAGAGCCAAAAAATATTATGGAGGGCCGCAACTAAAGGAGGAACAACATGCTAATCTACATTATTTATTTATTTATTCACTTACTATATTTACTATATATTACACATCATTAATATTAATATATCAATATATCAAAAATATTCATATATTAGTATTAATATCATAATAATATTATGGTATATATATATAGACATTATAATATATTGAAATTATAATCTAATATAACATTATATTATTTATTATATTATTATATTATTATTATAGAATTATTATACAATAATAAAAACCACTAAAATAAAATAATGCTTCCTTGTAGTCCCCTTCTCAGGAGAGATTTATGCAGAGGCTTGATGGCCATCAGTCGGGGTGCTTTGATTGTGTATCCCTGGGGGTTGGGCTGGATGGCCCTGGGTCCCTTCCCTCTCGATGACTTCCTGTTCCCACCTTTCTAAAAACCTCCTGACAGCAAGCCTTTGAGATTCGTGACGGAAACGGAAGAGATCAAACCCCATTGAAAGGATGGGAAACTCAGGACCAAACTTGGCACGAATCCTCAATATGCCCAAATGTGAACACTGGGGAAATTTGGGGAAAATAGACATTTGGGAGTTGGAGTTGCTGGGATGTATAATTCACTTATTAAGGATGCTCAGCGGCGGCGGCGGTGCTTGCTCCCTCCCTCCCTGGCCTCCTCCTCCTCTTCTCCCCCCTCCCTCCCTCTCCATCGGTCGCTCTGCTTACCTGCCTGCCTCGCCCTCTCCTGCCAAGCTCCCCTGCTTGGCCTTGCTGTTGCTGGCGCTGGGAGAGCCGGAGTGGGCAAGAGGGCGAGGTGAGCGGGCGGGCGGGGCAAGGCTAGCGGCGGGCAGGGTGAGCGGGCGGGGCGAGCGGCGAGCAAGCCTGCCTGCTTGTCGGGGCCCTTAGGAGGGCCGGATAGAATCGGCCAAAGGGCTGCATCCGGCCCCCCGGGCCATAGTTTGCCCACCCTTGCTTTACATGCATCTCTTTGCTTAACCTGAAAGACAGAAAACACACATTATATGATGTTATGCATGGCTGTTTGGCATATTGTCATTACTAAGGTCTCCTCTAAAACAATGTTATTTGTTTGAACACTTTTTAAAAGTATACAGTGAGCTTCGACTTGCCTTCACTTAAAGTCAAGGTTCATTATCTATATGTTGAAATATAAAGGTTAGCAAAGATCTTAAAAGTGAGTTCAGGTGTTGCAAGCCCATCCAAGTGTGAGAGGGAGCATGCCAGGATAGTCACTCATCCTATTCAGCAATGAATATTTGGGGTGCTTCCAGACAGCTTAAATAATATAGCACAAATTCGTAAGAAGTAGCACTATTAAACAATGTCAATAATATAGGTCAAAGTGACCTCTGGTGTAGTCCTGTGTGTACTATTAACCTGATCCCAAGGAGATGATTACACTCACGGCTCCGTAGCGTATAGCGTCCACAATGGTGCAGTCCGGAGAAGATATAAATAAACGGACCTCCAGTCCTATTTCAATGTTCCTCCCATAAATGACTGTTCACTGTGGATGTGGGTGATGCTATTGGATTTATTGAATACCTGGATTTGAACTGTGTGTTTGTACAACGACGATATAACCCGGATTAAAAATAAGTGAATTACTGACTACAGTGGATTGAGTCCTCTATTCACACGGAGGTGATTTTCTACATCTATGCTCACTATATTAGGACAGTCATTTATGGGAGGAACATTGAAATAGGACTGGAGGTCCGTTTATTTATATCTGCTCCGGACTGCACCATTGTGGACGCTATACGCTACGGAGCCGTGAGTGTAATCATCTCCTTGGGATCAGGACCAGGTTAATAGTACACACAGGACTACACCGCAGGTCACTTTGAATACGTAATATTTTATTGACATTGTTTAATAGTGCTACTTCTTACGTATTTGTGTTATACTTTGCTATATTATTTAAGTAGTTTATAGCACTATCCCTGCTTTTGTATTGTGCTTCCAGACAGCCCCAAAATGTAGGATTAATATGTGGAATAAAGAAACCTGGAACCTCAGAGCAGGTCACCACGCAGACCTGTTGCTTCCAGGCTGTCTTCTCCTGCCGTCCTCACATTTTATCCTTCTGTGTCTTAGGATAAAATGGAGGGTGGGTGGGGGACATCAGCCAGAAGTTTTAAAAAATCAGTCAATTATGTGCTGATGTTTATATATGCACATGTGAATATCTGAATACAAATATGGAGAGATTCCTATGTGTGCATATGTATATCAGCGTATAATGGCATGATTTTTCTTTTTAAAAATGCCACTGGATTTCCCCCGTTCCCCAGTTGCTTATTTAATATTATAAAGTTTAAAACAAACATTTTCAGAGACCCCTAATGGTCCTCCTCTTCTCTTCTTGAAACTAGCTGGAAATCAGTTGTGTCTTTGTGGGATCCCGAACAGCAGATCAACTATTTTGGGCTTTTAAAAACCGGCACGGGTGGGAAGCAGTCTCCACAGGGAGGGGATAAATAGGGGAATCCCAAACTTTACATGACTGCAGAGTCACACAGTCATAGGAAAATCCACTTTTTTGCCCAGAACTGAGATAAAGGGTGACCTTTTGGAATCAGGTTTTCCCTCCAGTGCTGCGATTGAGCATGCATTTAGCACAAACGCCATCTGATCACCCCCCACTTTTTAACCCATTCTCTCCCAAATTATAGGTACTATGTGAAAGTATCCCCAACCCAAAAGATTACATTTGTTTCATGTTTATGTTGTCTAGTCAACATAAATGGACTATCGGCCAAGTGACCATATGAAGTGTTTGTCAATAAAGACGCTCGCTCACAGTATTTGCTGAACTGTAGAAGTTTTTTGATACATATATTCTGAGTGCAGATGGAAATGTGTTCTTTCGACTTGCCCTGTTGGCCTATGGTGACAACCTTGAATTTTATAGAGCTTTTCAGGCAAGCCTTTTGGGAATTTTATAGAGCTTTTCAGAGGTGGTTTTGCCAGTTTCTTCCTCTGTAATGTAGTCAACAGCATTTGGTATTCATGAACCAACCAGAACCAATCCTGCATAGCTTCCAAAATCTAAAAGGATCTTGTGACTATTTTAAAATTTTAAAATGCTTTATTAAGAAGTTGCACAAAATACAAACATAAATGGGAAGCTACGAGGGCTACCCAGATTACAAACAAGGGGAGGGGGGGGAATAGTAGATAGAAATACAGACAAAGTTAAAAACATAAGATTTTGACTTCACTTCTCATAACATAGAGCTAGATTTTTTTCTACAAAGTTTTATCACGGTGGAAAATTATAATTTTAAGGATCTTGTGACTTTATGGTATTCATTCCAGCTATTCTTATATATTTATTTTATTTATTTACTATATTTTTATACTGCCTCTCTCAGCCCGAAGGCGATTCGAGGCAGTGCACACATGGCAACGAATGCCCACAGATAAAATACACAACAATTAATAAAAACAACCATAATAAAAGCAAAAATTCACAGTTAAAAATATAAAATACAAATCTCAGCATCTCATTATTAAAATTGGTTTCCGTTGCATCATCATCGTTCCATAGGTCTCAATTAAACAATTATATTTCATCTGCAAAAGCCTGCTCAAACAGCCAGGTCTTGACTTTCTTCCGAAATGTTAGAGGGAGGGAGCCAATCTAATGACCCTAGGGCAGGCTTTCCATAGTCGAGGGGCCACCGCTGAGAAAGCCCTGTCTCTCGTGCCCGCCAGTCGGGTCAGCAAAGAAGGCGGGGCCGAGAGCAGGGCCTCTCCGGAAGATCTTAAGCACCTGGATGGTTCATAGGGAGAGATGCGTTTGGACAGATAAGCTGGACCAGAGCTGTTTAGGGCTTTGGTTCATAATGATGACGTTAAACTCATATTCCTCATTTACACTTATGCAAGAATATCAAGGATTATAGCTATTTTACACATGTCTGATGCTTTCCTTTGTCTTAGGAATGACGACGGATGCAACATTTTTCATCCGTCACAAAGGTTAGAAAATGGAGAAAAGCTATACAGCAGGGACCGGGAACCCATGGCTCACAAGCAAGGTGTGGCTCTATTGATGATTTCATCTGACTCGCAGCATGCACAAAAGAGAGGGGAAAGGGGCGCTCTGATTGGCTGCGGCGTGCATGGTGAGGGGCAGGGTGAGCCCGAGGAAGAGGCCTCCTTGTCGAAGAGGGCCGGGCTGGGCGTGCCCGCTGAGAGGGCCTTCTCCTGCTCACCGGACATCTTGAGGAAGTGGTCCAGGAGAGTCATGCAAAGAGAGAGGGGGAGGCAGGCAGCTCCACTGGCTGCCTGTTATGTCAGCTCCACTGGCTGCCGGTCCAATTCCGGGCTCAATTCAAAGTGCTGGTTTTGACCTTTAAAGCTCTATACGGTTCTGGCCCAGCTTACTTGTCCGAACGCATCTGCCGCTACATCCCACCTCGTACTTTAAGATCATCTGGGAAGGCCCTGCTCTCGCTCCCGCCAGCTTCTCAAATGCGGCTGGTGGGGACGAGGGAGAGGGCCTTCTCGGTCGTGGCTCCCCATCTGTGGAATGCGCTCCCTAGCGACATACGATCAATTCCATCCCTCCTGACATTCAGGAAAAAAGTAAAATCCTGGCTATGGGACTAGGCGTTCGCACATTAGCACAAGGCAGCATTTTAGACTGGATTTTAATGGAAAGTTGTTGAATAGGGCTCAATTGCTTTTATGGACGGAACACTGTTTTTAACATAAATGAATGCATAGGATATGTTAATGTAATTGTATTTTAATGTATTTTATTGTTGAATGCTTGAGGGTTTTTATACTGTGTTTGATACTGTGTTTTATTGTATGGGCATCAAATTGTGCCTCCTGGAAGCCGCTCGGAGTCCCCCACCGGGGGTTGAGAACAGCGGGGTAAAATGCCGGAAATAATAAATAAATAAATAAATAAATAAATGCCATTGCTGTTGCCCATTTTTGGTCAAAAGATATTTATCTGCCTGCGCGCCTTCTATTTTTATCAGTTTTATACTAATTTTGATACAAAATAAATTAATAAATTAATAAACCTCCCAATCCTTCAGAGCTGTTTAGGGTGGCTGGCACTTCTGTAGCACAAACATGAAATTACCCCTTCAAATGGGATTCTACTGTGTACATTGGATCGTTTCCATTTCTTTCCAGACCTGGAGGGAGTTCGATCATGGCCTACTCCCACTCTCTCTCACTTGGATGGGTTTACAACACCAAAACTCGCTTTCAGGACCTTGTGCAGGAAAGGCCTTTGTTTTGGAAATTAATACCATTATCAGAAAAGAAATTAATATGGGTCAAGTATAGCCTCCTCAATCAAAACGTTTGTTTTTGAATATAAGAAGTGTGCAACTCCCATTCATTATTGTTATACCAAACACAGTTGTTATCCTTCATTTTAGCAAATACAATGCAGAATCCTCCCCGGGATCACTTGTCATGTATTAACGCAGCCTGGTGTTCCCACCTGAAGTTCTCTCGATGTTTTGTATTACAGCTTCAATCAACCCCAGCTGTGGTCAGTAAAGGGTGATCATGGGCAGCACTAAAGTCCAAAATATAGGCATCAGACTGGACGAGACCTCACTAAAGCATGAAGCTGAAATTATGGAAGAATTAAGAGGAGTTTGAAAGGTCACATTAGGGTTGCCACATGTCCTGTATTATACGGGACGTCCCGTATTTTAGCTCTGAATTTCGTGTCTCGTATTGTCAGCTCCTGTCCCATATTTGATTACATTGGCATTGCAGCCAACCGGGCTGGAATGCCAGTCACATGACCCAGATGCACTGTCCTTTTAAGGCATCCGCTGGCCAATATTTCCTGTCTCTCCAACCCTCTCGCTGCCAGAGAAAAGAAGATGCCTTCTCGCGCATGCGCACAAGGCGCTTTCTCCCACCATTCCTAATCCCTGCCTGTCATTCTTCTTTCCTGACTCCATTGGCCAAAATGGCCTGGCAGGGTGGCCGGAAGAGGCGGGGCTAGAGCAGCGGGTCTCCCCAGGTGATGGGACTGTGAGGCGGGCTTGGCAGCGGCCTAGTGGAAAGGATGGCCGGGACCGCAGCCGCGACTGAGCCGGAGACGCCCGCTTTTGAATGAAGGGAGCCTGCGGTAGCCGAGGGAAGACCTTCAACCCGCCGGGCGCCAGGGAAAGTGAGCCAGTCCGTGGTGCGGGGTCTTCAGCCTTCTCCACCAGACTGTGACTCCCATGATTCCATAGCATTGAGGCATGGCGGTTGAAGTGGTGTCAGACTGCAGCACTGGTGCCTTGTAGATGCACCCAATGTTGCAGACTCTTGTCTGTTTGAGGCAAGTGTGAATGTTGCAATTGGCCACCTTGATGAGCATTGAATGGCCTTGCAGCTTCAAAGCCTGGCTGCTTCCTGCCTGAGGAATCCTTTGTTGGGAGGTGTTAAGTGTCCCTTATTTTGGTGAAAAATCCCATATTTTTAGGTAAATGACCCTTATTTCTTATATCAAAAAGTGGCAACCCTAGGTCACATATATTTCCTTATTTGCAATTTTTGCATAGATAACACTCGGGGAGATGGGAGACTGGGTAGAAAAATACAAGTTCTTCTTCTTCTATAGTTGTGAGGAATGCAGACTGCTGTTTCAGTTTGCCTTCAGATTTTTAACTAGATGTACTTTTGCAGGCATGCAGAAGTGCAACTTTAAAAATAAAAAGCATGGTTGTTCATTGCTCCATAGCCATGTATGTGCTTAGTGAAAAGTGTGGCTTTTCAAACAAAAACTCACTGGTTTCCCCCATTCTCTCTTTCTTCCTAGATATTCAGTAAGATTCTCCCCCTCCAATGCATGGAAATTGGACAGGGTTCTCCTTGTTCCAGATTTGCACATTATTATTATTATTATTATTATTATTATTATTATTTGCATCGAGGCTGAAATGATTTGCTCCACTAGCAAAGAGTAACCATGGCAATCCAGCTTATCTGGAATGGGTGTGTGAGAGAGGAGGAACGTTTCAGAGTTGATGGCTGTAGCTTCGGGGCATGCTAAACCCTGGATTCTTTAAAGGAAGAAAAATTCACATCTGTGCTAGTATAGAATAATGAATGTGGACATTAAACTTTAATATATTCCGGGGAAGATAATGTGTCAGAGACATTGAAGAAAAGCCAGAAGGAACTGAGTGACTCTCAAATGACATTTTTAAAGGCACGATGCATCTGAAAAGATCTTCAATACTGAATGTTTGTCGTTCAAGGATAGGAAGGCTTCAGGGCCTCTATTTACAAATATTGCATAATTTATTGTATTTCAATCTTTCTTCTTCCTCTTCTATTAAGGAGCAGCCTTGGTGACACTAAAGTAGAATAAAGTGATATACGTTGTGGTCCAATTTCAAAACATAATGTATTTATTCAGCCAATCAATCATATCCGTTCTTGCTTCTTCCATGAAAGGTACATCTTCAGGCTTCATATCCTCAGGCTTACACTGTGCAAAGCCATGAACTTGCCCAGGATAAACTTTAACTTTATAGTCCACTGTACAGTATTCTTTCAGTTTTCCTTCCAGTAAAGTAACCTGTGACATCAAAGAAATATCATTATATAGATTGCAAGAATTACAAATTTAATTTCTTAATCATATGCTCACTTGCATTGCAGACAGCATATAGATTTTTGCTTTAAATGGAGTTAGGCAACAATGGCGACACATATACTAGAGCAGGGCTGTCCAACATCTTTTGGGCCAAGGGCCGGAGCCCTGGCCACTGATGACCTGGGGGGCCGGAGCAGGGGGCGGGCCGCTCCTGACGGCACGCTGACGTCACCACGTCTGACGTCACGTCGCCCGGCGTCCTGCACAGCCCGCCCCTTTTCGCGAGGCTTTCTGACGTCACCCGAAAAAGGGCGGGCAGTGCAGGACGCCGCGCGTGGTGGTCAGACGTGGTGATGTCAGCGCGCCCATCAGGAGCGGCCCGCCCCTGCCTCTCTCCCCCTCCTACAGTGACAGCCAGGGCGGCAGAACCGGCGATTTCTCCCGGTTCTGCTGCCCCGGCTGAGGCTGTAAGAGGAAGGGCAAAGCCGAGGAGAACCCTCCTCCTCAGCTGCCCTTCCAGCTAAAGGCACACGCCAGCCTCAGAAGCAGCGATTTCCCGCTCCGAGGCTGGGGTGTCCCATTAGCTGGAAGGGCAAAGCTGAGGAGGGCTCTGCTTGGCTTTGCCCTTCCTCTTAAAGGACATGCCAGCCTCGGAGCGGGAAATCGCTGCTTCCGAGGCTGGCGTGTCCCTTTAGCTGGAAGGGCAAAGCTGAGGAGGGCTCTGCTTGGCTTTGCCCTTCCTCTTAAAGGCACACACCAGCCTCAGAAGCAGCGATTTCCCGCTTCCGAGGCTGGCGTGTCCCTTTAGCTGGAAGGGCAAAGCCGAGGAGAGCCCTCCTCAGCTTCGCCCTTCCAGCTAAAGGGTCACGCCAGCCTCCTCCTCCCGGCGCACCGATCGGAGCGCCGGGGGGAGAGGCGGGACGGAGGAGGTGGGCCTATGGAGGAAGAAGGGAAGCACTTCCCTTCCTCCCCCTTAGGCCCACCTTCTCCCTCCCCCCCCCCCCAGCGTTCCCGTTTGGTGCGCCGGGGGAGAGGGAGGAGGAGGAAAGGAGGAAGGGTGGGCGGGGCGGGGTGACGTCAGGCTCGGCGCTGGTGACACGCCTGACGTCACCCAGCCCCGTCCCCCGGAGATCGAATTTTTTTTAAAAAAAATTTCAGGGTAGGCTGGGACCGTAGGGAAGAGGCTGGGGGGCCGTATACGGCCCCAGGGCCACCAGTTGGACAGCCCTGTACTAGAGCAGGTATGGGCAAACACAGACCTGGGGTCGGATGGGGCCCTATTACGCCCCACAGGGGCTTGTTTTATATCTGTATTATGTACCTGTTTGCATTTAACTGCATGGGCCTTTGTTCCATTGTTGTGGCCATGTGGACTGATGGGAGCGGCTGTGCCTGGCTCCATACCTGGCCTCACTGCCCTGAACTCCTCCTCTTCCAGAGGTCACCTGAGGGCAGGACGTCCCCTCTGACCTCACTTCCAGCAGAGAGCACATGGACGAAGCAGGCTGAAATCTGGAGCTAAGCCCAGACAAAGTACCTTCGTTCACGTATAGCCTTCCAATGCTCTTAAGCCAAGAAATTCAGCAAGAGGAAGAGCCAGCCCTTCAACAGAGGCCGTATTTCTTTGGGGACCAAAGGACTTCGTGCACCAGAGGACCATTTGAGAAGCTACAGGAAAACCTGGAACTTAAGAGAGGCACCTTCGCTCTGCATAAGGCAAGTGAAAGCAATCCCTTTGTTTAAAGGACACTTTTGCAACCTACTTCAAGCTTTTTGGGCCACCAGTTGTTTTTCACTGGTTGTAAACAAATAAATCTGTTTTGAGTTCACCTTTTCCGAGTCCTGAACTCATTGCTTAGAGAATCTTCAGGTTTTCTTCTGTGGGAAGGCTGTAACGCGAAGCCCAGGGCCTAAAGACTTCGTCCCTCCTTTTAAAGCCCTCTTTTTTGGCCCTGGTGGGGCGCCACAGGCCCCTTGGGGTCTTTTCTCAGGCCCTCCTCTCTCTCTCTCCATCCTATCCTTCCTTCCCTATCTTTTTCCTTCTTCCTTCCCTGTTTTCCTCCATTCCTTACCTAACTCTTTCTCGCTTCTTCCTTCCTTCCCTTCCACTCTTTCATCATCCATTCTCTCTTTCTTTCTTTCCTCCCTCCCTTCTTCCTTCTCTCTCTTTTGCCTTCCTTCCTTCCTTTTTGTCTTTCCTTCTTTCTCTCTTTCCTCTCTCCCTCCTTCCCTTCATCCATTCTCTTCCACCCTTCCTTCCTTTCTTCTCTTCCTCTCTTCCTTCTTTCCTTCTCTTTTTCCTTCCTCCTTTCCTCCTGGGGAATGTTTACCTTGGAGATGAGAAGGTAGAGAGGGAACATGAGAACCATGTTTCAAGATTTAAAGGGGTGTCCCATTGGGGAGGAGGAGGGAGAAAACTCACTTTCTGGTGATCTAGAGGCCAGGGCACAAAGAAGCAATGCTTTCAAATGGCAGGGAATGAGATTCAACTGAAAAGATTAGGAAGAACTTCCTATAGAGTGGCATAGGCTGCCTCGGAGTGGTGGAGTCTCCTTCTCTGGATGCCTTGCCGCATCGGGAGTGCTTTGATTGTGCCTTCTTGCAAGGCAGGGGGTTGGACTGGATGGCCCTTGGAGGTCTTGTCCATTTCTAGGATTCTAGGATTCTCTATCAGGAGTAGGCAATGCCGTGTCTAATGGATACACTTTTTTCTCTCCCGTCCACTATTTCATCCTGACCAAGGCCAACCCTTTTGGGATCCAAACGTTTACCATCTTTCCTTCACTTTCTGCCTCTAAAAGAGAAGAGGAAGGAGAGGAAAGGGCAGAGAGGGGTGTTGGGGAGAATCCCCTCCCTCCCGGCCCGCCCACCCCTCTCCAGCCTGCCATGCGGCCCCTAAGTTAGAAAGTTTGCCCATGCTTCTACTAGAGTGTACGTTTTTAAAAATTGCTTGCAAGTATCTTCATCATATAGCTTTTTTCCTTCATTACTCTTCCTTCTTCATGCAGGAATGTTAATTCCCATTTTCTACATAAAGAAGTAAGATTAAATACAATATTTAATATTACTTCTGAGCATGGTAGACTATCTGCCCCTTAAAACAATTACAGCCAGAATGAAAAAGATATAATTAAGAGAGATGGGATGTTCCAAGGCAGATTTTTGTGCAAAGCATGTTCTTTCCCATGCAATTAAATTGGACCACAATGTTGGTGCGTTTAATGAGGGTAGCTATCTAGTCAGCAACCACATATTTGTATGATACTGAGACTCCTCCCTGCCTTGCTTGACTTGTATCATCTGTTTTCAACCAATGCAAGCAACATTTCAATCCCTCCCGTCATCATTTCTTCCTTTCTGGATGAAATGATGCAATGTGTTTTAATGTGTTTTATGTTTTTTACGCTTTTAATGTAGGGCTACATGCCGACATGTGGTGACATGTTGCCCGTTATATTTGTTGTTATCCGCCCCGAGCCTGCTGGGAGGAGCGGAATACAAAAATGAACAATAAATAACTAACTAACTAAATAAATAAATGAGGACCGAGAAGATGAAACTAGAGACAAGACAGAGGTACTCCTAGTCAGTCACAAGACGGATCAGGGTGTGGGATTTCAACTTGTGTTGGATGGGGTAGTACACCACCTGAAGACACAGGTTTGCAGTCTAGGGGTGATCCAGGACATAGCATATTATTTGAGAACACAGAAATTCTGGACCACTCTAACAACTACTATATCAGGCTACTAGGCTATTATGCTACATATCTTTTTGTGTTATTTCAGATGCTATTATGCCATGTGTAATTACTAACGGGAATACGGATCTCCGCATATGCTATATGGATGTGGCTTGATATAATAATCGATGGGCCTTGAAAAAGACTCAGTTAGAGTCGAAACAGGTGATGGATCCGGTATAATTTAGTCCTCGTCGGCGATACCATCCAACTGTGGTTGGGACAATTTGCATTATCTACATTATTATTCAAGATTCTTCCCAACCTCACCACAAGCGCATATCGACGGCTTTGAGGCTACCATCCATTGGATTTCACTTTGAACATTATGATTTCTACAAATGCTTTGTGAACTGCAAGCTTTCAGATTTATAAGACCGATTATAGGGATTATGGACCCTGTCCACTGATATATACTATGGACTGCAAACTGAAAGTACTGTTATTGTATATTGAATGCATTATATTATTTTGTTGTCCGTGGTTTAGACTGAATATACTGATGAGACCCTCACTATATGTGGGTCTACTTTTTGATTATCAGACTTGCATTCGTTGAAAATATAATTACTATAATTTTATTACGTGATTTATTGGAACTAGTGTTCGCTTTGTTTAGGAAACAATCAGGGACAGCTAATCACCTCTCAACAAAGGATTCTCCCAGGCAGTAACAAGCTACACCTAAAAACTGTCGGGCCATCAAATGCTAATCAAGGTGGCCACCTAGCTCCAACAGACAAGAGTTCTTTTTCCCATCCTGGACTTTCCACAGATATATGAATCCAATTTTCCTAATTTCCAACCGATCTCACAACCTCTGGGGATTCCTGCCAGAGATGTAGGTGAAACATCAGGAGAGAATGCTTCTAGAATATGGCCATTCAGCCCGAAAAACCTACAACAACCTAGTGATTCTGGTCATGAAGACCTTTGACAATACAGATCCAGGACTCATCGCTGACCCTGTAACCCTAGGTGGTGGCCGTAGCCAGGAGGGACTTCACATAGTTAAAACTTGTGCACTAGCTGCACCTCTACTTTAAGCCGCTAGAGTTGGTCTTGGTAGTCTATGCTTTAGTCACATCTCATTTGGATTACTGTAATTCTTTCTATGTGAGGCTGCTTTTGAGGATAGTTCGGAAGCTGCAATTAGTGCAGAGATTGTGCCTTTTTTGTGTGTAAACTGCCCTGAGTCCCTTTGGGGAGAGAGGGTGGTCTAGAAATAAAGATTATTATTATTATTATTATCCTTCTTTCAGCAAATGAGGACTACTTCACTCATTTTATCTATGGACCACTTCACATGTGCCATCGGAATCACCACAGATTCCAGTGGTGCATGTCCATGGGTGTGATGAATCCATTGCCCCATGCAACACATCACCTGACTCACCTACGTCTCCATCCTGGCTTCCCCCCTGCTGATCCAAGGCAACATGGGAAGCCTCCTGTGTAGCCATCACGCGGCATACACCACTTTGCTTTCTCCTTTATGACAGCCCGCTGGAAGTTGCAGTGCATTGTGGGATGGGAGCCAACTGGCTCCGTCATAAAAGAGAAAGTGAACCAGCACATGATGAGGTTGTAAATGCTCCCAGCCATATCACTACACAGGTGTTGTAATTGAGCCCTCAGCATTGCCTGATAGTGGGCTGCAGAAGAGGCTGAGTCATCAGCGTCTGAATGTAGTATGCAACTGGGTGGGGCTGAGAGTAATCTAAACACTGGAACAGGCAGAAAAAGGAATGCAAGCGATTCCAGCAGAGAAGGGTTGGAACAAAGGAAGAGAATTCAGCAGATACTTATGTCTCCCACTGACTCTGAACCCTTTCACAGAGATGGGGAAAATGAGTCAGAAGAAAGTGATACTGATTTAGATTGGACCTTGGTACAGGAAGTTAGGGATGTGTGTAATGCAGAATCCAGTAGTGATACTTTTATGGGATTTGAAAGTGACAAAGACTGGCCCTCTGAAACTTCTGGGAATGATTGGGAAACACTAAGTTTTGAGAGATGCTGGGGAGCTTGGAGGGACTCACAAAGTGTGTCAGCTGCAGAGAGGGAAGCAGCTGCAACGCCTGATCAAGAGGAGTGTTCTTTGGGCGAGTCTGATCTTTAGGGTTATATAATGTGGGCTTTTGGGAGTGACTTCTTGCGGCGGGCAAAGAGTTGTTTCTGGTATCCTGTTTGGCATTTTTGTTTGGTATCCTGTTATCTTGGTATCCTGTTATCTTGCATCGTGTTCCTGATCCAGTTTACTCCTACAGCCGTGTGTTCCTAGTGGCAGGGTTTGAACTCCACTGGACATTCTCTCCTGTTGGACCTTGGATTGTCTCCTCGTTTCCTCCGTCATTCTCCTGCCCTCGACTCCGGACCAGTTACTGACTACGCTTTTGGATCATCCCTCGAAGGACATCACAGAGGATGTCCTGAGTTTGTTTTGGATTCTCCTACAGTGATTTTTTGGGCTTTCCCTGGGTTTTTGATTGATTGATTGATTGATTGATTCGGCTTCTATGCCGCCACTCCCCGCAGGCTCGGGGCGGCTCACAACCAGAAAACAATGACAATGTAAAACAGCAATCTAAAATACAGCATAAAAAGTACAGAATAAAACAGAGCATAAAAACATCATTAAAAAGGGGAGTATACAGCATTAAAACAACTGAAACAGTTTAGCACCATTAAAATGACTTGAGAAAGAAGTCGTTTTAATGGTGTGGGTTTTGCCGGTTAGACTAGTCTTTTGTTAGTCCCATTCCCATTCCTTGTTCAATAAACCTTTTGTTATCCCCTTTTACATCTGGGCTTGGCTTTAATTGGCATCTGCATCGCGACAACAGGAGTATGCATTTTTCAAAAGGTGTATATGGATGTAGCGTGGTTCCTATGTTCCATCTACTTTTCTTCCCATATATACATGACCAACACCAGAGACATCATTAGATTCTGAATTAGAATTGCTTACCTGTTCAGGAGAAATGGTGTGATCATTTCCACCAAAAACAAAAAACGTTGGATTCAACAATTTATATCTATTTTCAGAGTTCCTGATTATTCCTAAAACATATTAAATATATAAATTATTTTATTGCAGTCAAAAGACTATTGGAACATGTTAAATACAATTTAAAACAGCTCCAAAACATATTTTTCAAGAAAATTAGATCAAATTTTCCATGTTGAGTGCTATCCCAGATAAAACAGATTTGCAATATTAAGGGTCATTAACACTATTTTAAAAAAACAAATTCTGGTTTTTCCAGAAATTTGGCCTTCTAAATTCACAAACGACGTCAAATTTGCTCCATTGTGCACAGGTTTTATTACAACCTGATTTGACATTTCTAGGTCACATGAAATTATATTGAAATTTGTATTGAATTTTGTGAAAGAACTTTGTGTGATGTGTTTTCTTTCAGTGTGTTTTCTTATTTTATTATCCAAAATATAATGAAAATACCACAGTCTTGTCTAATTAATTTCAGCACACAGTCTTTCTTTTCTACTTTGTCATATGCTCTCAAAACATGTTTTAACAACACATCATCACCAACGATACCAGAATGCACTTGAGACTTGTGGTGTTACCAGATATATCTTCGGGGCCTGATGCTGTTACCCATTTAATCATAGGATTGTGACCCTGAGAATGGCTTGGCCAAGGACAACTGATGCATTAAACTGGTTTGGAGTACTATTATTTAAAATACAGGCACTCCCCAGACTACAAACAAGATATTTTCTGTAGGTTTGTTCTTAAATTGAAACTGTATGCAAGTTGGGACAGGTACATTTTAAAGTGTAACTCCAGTCAAATATATATGTGTGCGTGTTGTGTGCCCCTCTTAAAAAGATTTCATTTCACTTTCTGTCCTTGTGATCATTAGATATCAAAATATTTGACTTGTGGAAACAAGGCTTGATGAGAAAGCTTCAGTTGAGTCAACGTTTCCTGTCATAACTCTTCCAGGAGTGAATTTCTCTTTCTAGGGGTAGATCTTTCTCACTCCCTGTTCTAAACTATGAGTCATGTGTAAGTCGGATATTTGTAACTCAGGGGTTGCCTGTACCCGGGTGGGAGAAACATCAGGTTTTAACCATTTAAAAGTGTACTTTTCTACTAGGGGTGGTTGATCCATGAAAAAAAAGGTCAAAACTCACTTTGGAAGTAGGGGGTGCTGGTGCTTCGAATCTGAATGCCTTCCGCAAATTTTCCCAAAAAAATTCAAAACTTATTTGGAAAAATTCTGAAATTTTGGAATGGCTTTGTTAAAGTTTAACACGCATGTTTAATGCAATTTGGATGCAGATTTTGGTGCCTGTCTCGATCTCCCTTGGGGAGTTGATCAGGGTCCTCGTCCTATTCAGCCTCGGGCATGCATGTTCGTTAAGCAGTTTGGCCCAGATGTTTTACCTCCGCCAGAGATCTGGGTCTGAAGCCATGTTTACGGTGGCTCCCGACCCAGATCTCTGGTGGAATGAAGAAATCCAGGCCAAACTGGGTGTAAAACGCCCAGTTAGGCCCGGATGTCTTACCTCCGCCAGAGATCTGGGTCTGAAGCCGTTTTTAAGGGGCCGGGGCCCAGATCTCGGGCGGAATGAAGAAATCCAGGCCAACCTGGGTGTAAAACGTCCAGTTTGATCCGGATGTCTTACCTCTGCCAGAGACCTAGGTTTGAAGCCACGTTTAAAGTGGTTCCCGACCCAGATCTCTGGCGGAAAAAATAAATCCGGGTCAAACTGGTTAACAAACATGTGTGCCCCAAGGCTGAAGAGAATGAGGACCCTGATCAACTCCCCAAGGGAGATCAAGACTGGCGCCGGCCCCATGGCGCTTGGCCTCGGCTGCAGGATGGTGCGTGTTTGCACCGACGCATCAGCTTGCCATTTAAGCGGTTTTTGCCCCAGTTTTCAGCTGGAGGGAAGAAATCATCACGGAAGGGAAGGCCAGGCCAGGGAAGTGAAATCCCGCTGAATTACTTCCAATAATGGCGGCGGTTTCTTCGAATTTGCTAATCCACTTCCGAGTTCCTTACATAGTTTCCAAACTGGTTCAAAAGTGAATTAAAAACAAATTTAATCCGAATTACTGAGCATTCCAATGAACCTAACCAGCCCTATTTTCTACCTGTGTTAAAGGCTGAGAAAACAAATGTGGGGCATTATTAGTTGAACCCTCGCATCTAACTCTTGACAGAATCAGACTAATGTGTTTCTTATTAAACTGATCTTCAATTTGTAATGAGCTTGTATATTGTAAATACATCCAACCACCCCATTTCTCCCACACTGCCATATTACCCCACATATGATCAGCCAGAAAGTAAGAAGAGAGGCTGTTGAACTGCAAGGCCATTTAATACTCAGCAAGGTAAACAAAGGGGCATGCAAAAATACATCCAACCACCCCATTTCTCCCACACTGCCCATATTACCCCACATATGATCAGCCAGAAAGTAAGAAGAGAGGCTTTTGAACTGCAAGGCCATTTAATACTCAGCAAAGTAAACAAAGGGACATGCAGGAATACATCCAACCACCCCATTTCTCCCACACTGCCATATTATCACACATATTATCAGCCAGAAAGTAAGAAGAGAGGCTTTTGAACTGCAAGGCCATTTAATACTCAGCAAGGTAAACAAAGGGACATAATACATCAACCACCCATTTTCTCCCACACTGCCATATTATCACACATATTATCAGCCAGAAAGTAAGAAGAGAGGCTTTTGAACTGCAAGGCCATTTAATACTCAGCAAAGTAAACAAAGGGACATGCAGGAATACATCCAACCACCCCATTTCTCCCACTTTTCCATATTCCCCAACATATATTTCTCAAGGAACAAAGCAAGCAGAGGCTTTGGAGCTAAAAGGCCATTTTAAACATTAAAAATAAACAAAGAGACATGCCACAGAACAATCAAGCACCCACTCCAAAGTAAAAAGACCGACCTTTGAGATGCGGTAAGGAAATGACCCCAAAGCGTCCTTCTACTCCTCCTCCATCATTGCTCCTATTTCCACGCCGCCAGCATGCGTGCCACCTCCAAGAGCTCACGAGAAGTCCGAGAGGCAGAATGGGCGTTTCTGCGCGTGCGCGCGGGGGCCAGCCATGCATCGCATCATCAGGCCCGCCCCTTTGGTCTCCTGACTCTGAGTGGCTGGAGGAGGACGGAGGGAGGAGGAGGAATCCAAAGAGGGCCCATTCTGCCTCTTGGACTCTGGAGCTTTTGGAGGCGGTGCGCGAGCAGGGAGCGGGGAGGAGCAACGACGGAGGACTTCTTTGCAGCGTGCAGGGTCGTGTGAAGAGGACCAACTGCAAAAAACCTGGTCAGGGGCCTCAAGATCACCAGGATGAGGCCCAAAGATCACCCTGGTGATCCCGATCACCATTCTGAGCACCCCTGTTGTAAATGAATAGATCTAAAGCCCTGCTCTGTTACTCAGCAGTGGGCCTAAGAACTAACATATGATGAAGTGCAATTATGCCATGATAAAAGCATCTTTGGATGGGGCTTACCACATGGCAGTGTCTTTCCTATACTTGTATTGAGCTTGCATCGTGATTGGATTACCAATTAAAGAAGCCAACATTGCTACTGTTCCACCACTCTTTCTTGTGTGATAATTCCTTCCACTGAAGTCCTGATATTGTGGGGTCTTACGAGAATAATTCAACCACAAAGGAGAATAAGGACAAAACACAGTGAGCATGCACTGGGTAGGGAGGACACATTTAGGAAACAAGACTGTCCAGAAGACCAATGTTGGATATTTGCATCAAGTAAGTCCCTTCTCTCATGACCCATGAGAGAAGCCTCCCACAGGATGATGAAACATCGGGGCTGGCCCTGGGCAACGTCTTTAGAGACGGCCAATTCTCTCACACCAGAAGCGACTTGCAATTTGTCAAGTTGCTCCTGACATGAAAAAAAAATCAAGAAAGTGCCAGCAAAACTGTCTCATCAAAGTGTGTAAAATGTGTGTAGGTCGGCCATTTTATTATCTTTGTTAGATCATTGGCTAAACAGAGCATATATTTCTGAAATATTGCAGCCTGTCACTCATTTATACATGGACTTGGTCTAGAAGTGTTGAAATATTTCAACATGTAGCAGATTGCCTGAGGTAAGAAATATTTTTTACTACCATAGACTGATACCCCAGCCTTTAATTCAGGATTTTTCAGCATCAAGTGATGTACAGCCATTCCACCCCAGGAGAAACCGACAACACCAATCTTCATTGCTTTGTATTTCTCCTTCAGACACTTCATAAACACAGCATTTGTCCTAAGGCATAAAAAAGGGGAGAATTAAGGTATCTGTGTAAAAATCTGAAAGGAAATAGCAATACAGTTTTTTTTCCCTGCAGCTTCTTACAAAACATTGTTCAACTCTGTTAAGCACTGAATAACTGAAATGTGGGATATTGGTTCCTCAACAACTGATTTTAAATGCAGTTTTAAATGCTTGGGTTTCCAAACAATAAAAATAAGAAGCGATGAATGTGAAAGTTTCAGAGTTTCCTTTCCGTACTTACAGAAAGGGAATGGAGCTAAATCTGATAGTACTGTTCCATGTTATGCACTAGGAGAAACAAATTAACATGGAAAAATGTCAGGCACTAATATCATAAAATGAGTTGAAATCTAAAGCGATTTCTAAGAATGCACCTCCAGCTACATAGTTTTTAAAAGATCCGTTTGATATAATTGACCCTCTCTGTTCATTTACTTTTAATTTGGTCTCTATATAACTTCAGCTTATGTTAAAATTAAAAGAAACTTAGCCAGCACCATTGAGGTACTCTGCGTGTCCTCCTGGCATGAAGAAATGATGCACCAGGAGACTGGGGAGGGCGGGGGGAGGAGGAAAATTGCTCACCCCCCTTCCCTGTCTCCTGTTGCATCATTTCTTTGCTCCAGGAGAACACATGGTAACTTGGTTAACAGAAGAGGAACAGGTTTCATGACAAAATGGGCCAGAGACATAGGCAGAACAATATCCTTGTTGGAATGGGAAGAGTTGTGGACAAAAAAAAATCAAAACTAACATACTCCACTGAATTTAGAAAAAACTGGTATAAGTTATTTTACAGGTGGTACTTAGTGCCAGTAAAATTAGCAAAATTTAATAAAGGCAGAACTAGCGAAAAATGATGGAAAGGTGGGGGAAAGACAGGTACTTTTATTCACCTATGGTGGAAATGCAAGAAAATCATTTCTTCTGGCAGTCGGTACATAAGAAGATAGATTCAATCTTGTCAATTAACTTTTGAGTTTAAGACAGAATACCTTCTATTAGGATTAACAGACTTCAAAATGGACAAGAACACAAATAGAAATTTTATTTATGTAATAACGGCAGCAAGAATCATGTTGGCACAACTATGGAAAGCAGAAGAAATACCAACAACAGAAAACAGGCTATTGAAAGTTTGGGACATTACGAATATGGATTTATCACACATAAAATAACAAACAATGATATACAAAGGCAAAAAACAAACTGGGAAAAAATTATTGAATTCATCAGAAAAGACAATATAGAAATTTACATTTAGGAAATATAATGTGGCCCCAACAAACACTGATAAAGACCACACTTGGCACACAGAGCCCCAGTGACCCAGTCCACATCCTACTGAAGTTTGGAGGGGGACAGAACATGGATGATGGGTCTTGCAGTACCTTCCCTCACTTTCCAAGACTGCTACAAACCTAATCCTATGATTGATCAACACCAAACTTGCCACACAGAGCCCTCATGACCCACTCTACATTCTGGTGCAGTTTGGAGGAGGGTGGACCATGGATGATGGGACTTGAAGTACCTCTACTCACTTCCCAAGTCTGCTGCGACCCTCATCCAATTACCGATTGAGACCAAACTTGGCACACACAACCCCCATGGCTGCCTTCACGTCCTGGTGAGGTTCGGGGGGAGGACTGACAATGGATGATGGAATTTGTAGTATTTTCACACCCTCTGTTCCCACAGACCACTGTGGCCCCAAAAACACCGAAAAGTCCACACTTGACACACAGAGCCCCAGTGACCCACTCTACATCCTACTGAAGTTTGGAGGGGGACAGAACATGGATGATGGGACTTGCAGTACCTTCCCTCACTTCCCAATCCTGCTACAAACCTAATCCAATGACTGATCAACACCCAATCTGGCACACAGAGCCCTCATGACCCACTCTACAGCCTGGTGCAGTTTACTGTGAGACGGACCACAGATGATGGGACTTGAAGTACCTTCACTCACTTCCGAAAAACAATGCATCCCTCATCCATTCACCAATACAGACCAAACTTAGCACACAGAGCCCCCTGACCCAATCTACATCCTACTACACTTGGGGGGACAGAGATGATGGGACTTGCACTACCTTCAGTAATTTCATGATACCACTGCAACTCCCAATAATGATGGATCAAGACCAAACTTGGCACACAGAGCCCCTATGACCCACTCTACATCCTGCTGCGCTTCACAAATAACCCGGGCAGGGCCGGGTCCCCAAGCTAGTAATGTATAAAAGACTAAAGTTTTTGTTTTGTTTTTGAGGAAATCTAGGCAGCATTGTACTTGAAAATACAACAAAAAGAATTGTTATAATCTGAAGAAACCTGAAAGTAAATTACTTTCTCTCTCTTTTATTCTACCTTCCTCTTCTGGCCCCTACTTTCCCTCTCTTAACTTTCCTCCACATATTGTTCCCATACTTTTGCTGTATATCTATCGTGATTTTATTAACTTTGTCACGCTCCAATCTTCTGGAGACATTATATTCTCAAGAAAAACAAGTTTTAAAAAATGTAGGATTGGTAAGGGTTTTTTTTTTTATTTTAAGTGTTGTTTTGTGGGCTGGGGAGGGAGGAGTTGGGCACCATCCTGGACCTTTGGGCTCTAAGACCCAAAAGGTTCGGGATGGCAAATGGGAACTCACCTGGATAGTTCCAGATAATCCTGGAATTACCCGGGGTGAGTTTCCACAGGCCCAATACCCAATTAGACCCAGGTCATCTAGGAAGGCCTGGATCTAATGGGGTTTTGATTAATTTAGAATAACCAAGGTTATTCTGAATTTATTTTTTTTTATAGGGAGTGCCATTTACTTAGGCCCCGGTAAAAACCCAGACAGGTCCCACTTTTTGGGCTCATTGTCTGGTTTCATTAGGGACAATTAAGCATACTAGGGTTGAAGTCAATCAGTGTGGTAACTCATGGTGTTGCTCCCATGAAGCTCTTCCCATATCAGTCCATATCACTATATTGTAGCTAATAACAGAAAACTACACAGAATCTGCGATTGTACAAAACCAGCAGCAATACTTCCTGTATTTGCAGATGAGTTTTAACCTTGTAGGAATGTTGATGTAGTACATGAAAGCTGGGCTAATAATCATGTTTTTGTGGTTATATCCAACCACTGGGATAATTGTACGAAAAGTAACAAATGTCTGCTAAAACACTGCCAGCTCAGAACCAACTCAGACTGAACTTCTCTGCTCCTTTTAAAGGGGGGACATGATGCAACATGTCTCCCCAACCCTCACTTTTACCTACAAGATTAATTTGGGGGGGGGGGGGCAGCTTATTGCTATCCAAGAATGTGTTTCTTTAATAAATCTTCCTTCTGTTGAGGACTCTAAGATTATTTTTGCCTGTAGCTTGCATCACAATTTACCTAGAACCACAGATATTAAATTAGTCTGTGTTTGGCCCGAGGAGCTTCAAGGCATGCATGTCTCTTCTAGGCAGTATGATGGGGTTGTGAAAACTCATTATATCTATGTAAATAAAAATGTAAGGTTCATTTCTGGGATTAACATAACTCAAAAAGCACTGGACGAATTGACACTAAATTTAGACACTATACCCCTAACAGACCAACAAGTGACCATCACTCATAACGCCCGCCCCAAAAAAACAATGGAAAGGACTTAAAAACCCCAAATAGTTTAATGACAAAAAGCTAAATGATGATACAGGAAAAAAGGGAAGGAAGAGGGAGGGGAAGAAGGGGAGAGAGAAAAGAAAGAAGAGAAAGAGGGAGGGAGAGAAAGAAAGAGAGAAGGAAGCATGGAAGCAAAGAGTGATGGAAGAAAGGAAAGAGGTAGAGAAGGAAGAAAGGAGAGAAAGAGGAAGAAAAAGAAAAAGGGGAAGGAAAGAAAGAGAGAGAGAAGGAAGGAGAAAAGGAAAGAAAAAAGAAAAGAAAAGAGGGAGAGAAATAAGGAGGGAAAGAAGGAGAAAAAGAAGGAGGGAAGGAAAGAAAGAGAGAAGAAAGGATGGATGGAAGCAAAAAGCGAAGTAAGGAAGGAAAGAGGCAGAGAAGGAAGAAAGGAGGAAAAGAGGGAGGGAAGGAAAGAGAGAAGGAAGGTAGCAAAAAACAAAGGAAGGAAGGAAAGAGGTAGAGAAGGAAGAAAGGAAAGAAAGAGGAAGAAAAATAAAAGGGAAGGAAAGAAAGAGGGAGAGAAGGAAGGAGGGAAAGAAGAAGAGAAAGAGGGAGGGAAGGAAGGTTGGCCACAGTAACACGTGGTGGGTACAGCTGGTTTCTATATTAAAACCTTTAGAACACAAAACCTGCATGTGGTCCTCAACAGCTTTGCTTCAAAGATGGGGATATTCTTATAAGAGGCACATTAAAGTTGAAACCGTATGCATATATACTAGAATATTAAGCATGTTTATTTCAATAGAAATCAAATGTGGAATTAACTTTACTAAACCTGCTTGACTTGTGTTGTATCGCTTTTCCGACTCTAGCACCCTCTAGACGTTTTGGAAAACAAAACTATTCCACTCTAGCCAACATGGACAATAATCATGATCTAACACATCTGAAGGATGTCACCAGGTACTGAAAGTATGTATTTTATTAACTGTAACTCAATACCCTCCTTCCAGTAAGCATAACCTGCTAATATGTCTCAGCTAACTTCATCTTTCCCTAATTTCAACTAGGAAGTAAACATTAGCCTTACTTGTCCACTTTCATGGGATCCCGTTCCTTTAACCAGTCTGCAAAATCGTGCCAATGATTATTAGGACTCCAAGGTGCTTTTCCTAGAAAAAAGTCTGGGCAGATGGTTCTAAATGGAAACATTGTAAGATGTTACTCATGGATGTATGATTCAGTTAAGTTTCCAGAAAGATAGCAAATGTTATAAATAGAGTTTTGCAGTTAGTCATTTAAGTCATTAGTCTTCTCATTTTTTAAAGGTTTTCAGTGAAATTCTAAGCATACAAATTAGGGTGGTCAGTTCTCAATGTTGGTGGAAGATTAAAGTGAGAGGTCCTGACGAAGCAGCACATGTATTTTGCATATGAGTCGGTTTTAAGGCCTGGGTCTTCATTCAGAGAGCTAGGACTCTCTGGCTCAGCATGAAGGTGTTTGTATGTGCATTGTGCTTGTGCACAAAAGGCCATGAGTCAGGAAAGAGCATTGCCATCTGGAGCAAGTGCTACAACCTTCTTCTGGGGATCTTGAAGAGCGGGCTTACTGTAGTGTAAGACAATACTGGAGGGGCTGCTGTGATCTAAAGATATTCTGAAGAAATGGCTGCAGACATTTGCCTAGCCCTAGAGACTATGGGCAGTTGAGTATGCCACACATAATGTCCCTACATTGGTCTCTTGCTCATGAAGTCATATAAACCGTAGGCCTGGTTGATCCACAAAAAAAGGTTCAAAACAAGTAGGGGGCGCTGGCGCTTTGAATCTGAATGCCTTCTGAATTTTTTTGTAAAAAATTCTAAATTAGTTCGGAAAAATTCCAAAATTTTGGAATTAATTTGTTAATGGCGGACATGCATGTTTAACCCAGTTTGGACGCGGATTGCTTCCCTCGGCCTGAGATCTGGGGGGAAAGCTGGCTTTTGCCCCAGATCTCAGGCCAAGAGAAGCAATCCGCGTTAGTTTGAACGCGGATTGCTTCTCCCTGCCTGAGATTGGGGGGAAATCCAGCTTCTCCCCCAGATCTCGGGCCAAGAGAAGCAATGCGCATTCAAACTAACGTTTGTTTGAAGCCGGCTTCCCCCCCCAGATCTCAGGCCGAGAGAAGCAATCCGAGTCAGTTTGGACACAGATTGCTTCTCCCTGCCTGAGATCTGGGGGGAAACCTGGCTTCCCCCCAGATCTCAGGCCAAGAGAAGCAATCCGCGTTCAAGCTGGGTGATCTCAGGCCGAGGGAAGCAATCGGCGTTCAAACTAATGGATTGTTTGAAGCCGGCTTCCCCCCCCAGATCTCAGGCCGAGAGAAGCAATCCGAGTCAGTTTGGAACATATCGCTTCTCCCTGCCTGAGATCTGGGGGGAAACCCGGCTTCCCCCCAGATCTCAGGCCAAGAGAAGCAATCCGCGTTCAAGCTGGGTGATCTCAGGCCGAGGAAGCAATCAGCGTTCAAACTAATGGATTGTTTGAAGCCGGCTTTCCCCCAGATCTCAGGCCGAGATAAGCAATCCGAGTCAGTTTGGAACATATTGCTTCTCCTGCTTGAGATCTGGGGGGAAACCCGGCTTCCCCCCAGATCTCAGGCCAAGAGAAGCAATCCGCGTTCAAGCTGGGTGATCTCAGGCCGAGGGAAGCAATCGGCGTTCAAACTAATGGATTGTTTGAAGCCGGCTTTCCCCCCAGATCTCAGGCCGAGAGAAGCAATCCGCATCAGTTTGGAACAGATTGCTTCTCGCTGCCTGAGATCTGGGGGGAAACCCAGCTTTCCCCCCAGATCTCAAGCCGAGAGAAGCAATTCGTGCTAATTTGGCGCAGATTTCTTTCCTCCGCCTGAGAACTGAGTATTAAAGGCGGCTGTGGGCCCAGTTCCCAGGTGGAGGAAAGAAATCTGAGCCAAACTGGGTTAAAAACTTAACCAGGCCTAATAAACAGCTTGAAAAATACAGGGAATAATAAATTAATAATGACAATGTCAAAAACAACAGTAATTACTTACATGTATCCATTACTTGCAAATATATCAGTAATATATCTGGTATCTGGGAATTGCCAGCCATATATGTCATGAACCAGAATTACCGCGTTGTTTGTGTCGTAATCAGGTTGGCAAACATAGGCGTTGATTTTATCACATTGTATTTCTTTGCCCCGGCCCACATAATTGCTCCTTCTTCCAATGTCATATTGAAAAGGCAAATCTTTACTAGTCATGAAAAAGACTGGAATGGAAACAAAATCTAATTAAAGTAAATGAAAAAGAAAATGTACAAGCATTGTAAACCATGTATACACACCCCAAACAATTGAAAGATAAGGTTAAAATGAAATTTCAAAGCCAAGGACTGTACTTGTTAGAATCTGTCCTTTGAAAGCTACTTTTCTCCCATGGTGTTATTATTTGAAAGGAGGAAGCCATATTTAACCAAAAGGCAAACACTTTTAGAGGATCTCACATCTTAGGTGTGAACTTAATTTGTAATAAAAGTCAGACTTACATACGGATGAAACTTTTGGACAAAAACCCAAAAAACCAGAAGAAGAAAGAAAGAAACACACACATACACGCGCACACATGCACTCACACACAACACATATATACATATACATATACAGTAGCCCAGCTATAAATGTCCTGATGTCTGTTCTAGTCATTGGTGATCCATTCTGCATCCCCTTACTCAGTTGTGGTATAGATCTTGTGTAACCTGTAGGTGATTTAAGCACTGGACTACAACTCTGGAGATTAAGGTTTAGATCCCTGTGTGGTTATGTAAACTCATTGGATTGCTTTGAGCAATTAGCCACAGAAGGAGGCAAAGACAAACCTTCTCTGGAAAAAAAATGGTCAAGAAACACCGACCGTAAGTCAGAAATGACTTGAAGGCACATAGCAATAGCAACCTCCAACCTAAGTGGATATAAGCATCATCACAAACTGATGTCTCTGCTTGTGTGTTTGAGGCAAAACTGAGATGACTGTATCCTATTTTGATATGAGATTTTAGTCTCCTTACAATAAATCAATGTCTCCCAAAATTTGACCCTCTAGAATGTTTTGGGGTGTTTTCAGACATGCCACCCAAAATCTGGGCTTTCCTGGGGAGGGTGGCTACATGACATCCCAATTACTATTAGCCACCCCGAAGCCCCCAAGAAGAACCCCTTAAAAGCTTTTAAAACTTATCCGGATGCCATTATGGTCCTCCTCACGCCCTCCTGGCGCATCATTTCCTTGCACCAGGAGTATACGAGGAGGACCATAATGGCAGCCAGATAAGTTTTTAAAACTTTTAAAGGGTTATTTTGGGGTGAGGAGGTGGGTACCCTCTTGGTTTTTCTGGTTTCTGGAGCCAAAAAAATCAAGATGGCTGTGTGGATTGGGCCCGGGGATTGCGTGAAGCGGTAGACACTGGGCCCACACCTGGTAAGATGTGGATCTTGCCTAAGATCCGGATCTTACCAGGTGTTTAATCAATTTGGAGCAAAAGAGGGAACCCTACTTTGTTTCAAATTAATTTGGTTTCACCATAGGCATTGTTTAGACATCTATATATATAAAAGGGAAATGGTCGTGCAAAGGGGCAAATGCACGCCAAAACTACATTCCCCACACCCACAACTAAACCCAGAGCCACTCATCCCCACCACGAGGTACATCACCCACCCACAAAAACACCCCAAAAACCAACATAACCCCCCCAAAACATTCCCACAAAAAAAACATTACTACGCATGCGCACAACCCCATAAACACAAAATGGCCGCCAACAACACGTCACAAAACCCAACACAATCCAGAACCCGGCCCCGTGCCACCGCCGCAATGCCCACCTCCTCCGCCGCTTCCACGCCGCTCCTGAACACCCGGCTGCCGCCTTGCCCGCCTTCTCAGCCGCATCCTTAGCCCCGAGGAGAGGGCCAGAAGGACAAGGACGGCGCCACGGCCGAGAACGCAGCGGGAAAGGCGTCCCCGCTACCCGTCTCCATGCGGCGCCAGGAAGGTAAGTCAACTACAACTCCCAGAAGTCTCAGCGCCGGACGCAAGGAAACGGGCCGGCGCTAATCTTTCTGGGAGATGTAGTTGACTTACCTTCCAGGCGCCGCATGGAGGCGGGACGCGGGAACGCCTTTCCCGCTGCCGGCCGGAAAACACACAGGAAGTAGCCCACAATGCCCGCGCACAGCACTGTGGGAGTCCCGTAGTCCCCGCCCTCTCCGCCATGGCCGCTTCCTCCAACCCCTCCGCAGCCTCCATTCCGCTGCCCGGGGACGAGGCCGAGGGGGAGCCGCATCTCCCAGCGCCCTCCTCTTCGAACAGCGGAAACCAGCCCGAGGAGAGGGCTGCGGGGTAAGGGAAACGAGCGGATCCCCATCGCCATCCTCTTCGGCCTCCTCCTCTACACATACACACACACACATCACAACAAAACAACATTTACAAAACCCACATAAAAACACATATAAAAACACAACCACATACAAACACAAATATCTCCACACAACTAAATAAACACCTCCACACTAACACATACACACAAAAACACACATCCCCACCTCTCCATATATACACATACATAAATATACATATACAAACACACAAAAATAAATACACATAAACAAACACAAAACACACACAGATTACTACACACACAAAAAAACCACAATAAAAACACACACATATATATACACACACAGAAAGAAAAAAGAACCCCAAAACCAAAACACACACATGCACACAAACCACCAAAATAGCAAACACACCATCAACTACAAAAACACATACACACACATACAAAAACACACAACAAACATACTCCCAACACTACAAAACCATACATTCCATGACATTCTCACATCACCTACATAGGGCACAGCAACGCGTGCCGGGTTCAGCTAGTCTCTAATAAAACTGAGACAGGTCCTGCTTTTAAGACCTGTCTGGATGGGTCCTTGGACTCCAACTTCAAGAATGCCTCACTTTTGGCTAAGCTGTCTGAGGATTCTTGGAGTTGAAATCAAAAAGATTTGGCAGGCCAGAAGTTGAGAATCAGTCCCAGGTTTGCTTGGAAGAGTTTCCACAATTTTTATAATCAAGAAGAACTTTTAATAGATGTGCAGTAGCTAGAAACATAATTAAAACGTAATTTAATGTGCTTTGAATAAATGTATATCAGCTAGTCATCCACCAAATAAATATTTTCCTGCATAGTAATAATGTGTTAGATCAAAATGGGATTCTGGCCATCTGAATATTAGAAGGTTTCATGATTGTGGATTTCTTCTTTCCTTTGTTTGGCCAATCTTTCAGGCTATGGACAGTTCAAGTCTGAATCCCTTTAACAAAGTAGCAGGAGCTTTAAAGAAATAAGAATAAGAATAATTGGTGATAGCATGATATAGACACCAATGTCCTTCATGCTGAAGTATTATTTAGATATTGTCTGAATTGGTTTTATGGATTTTTAGAAGTTCTGAAAAATTGCTAAATCATTAATGCTAATATAGAATACAGGCAGTCCCCGAGTTACAAACATCTGACTTACAAATGACTCAGAGTTAAGAATGGAGGTGAGACAATAGGAAGTGAGAGATGTCTACATCCAGAAAGGGAAATTCACTCCTGAAAGAGTTATCATGGGGAAATGGGGCCTCAGTTGAAGCTTTCTCACCAATCCTTGTTTCTACAACAAGCCATTTTTTTCAAAATCCACTTATCACAGGAACAGAAAGTGAGGTGAAATCTTCCAAACAGGAGCACAGACAGCAAAACACTCACCACATGGGTGTTAGCCCTTCCCTATGTTCTCCAAAGCTTTATATATATATATATATATATATATATATATATATATATACATATATACACACACACACACACACACATATATATACATACATACACACACAGAGAGAGAGAGAGAGTTACATTTAAAAAATTACCTGTTTTGACTTGCATACAAATTCAACTTAAGAACAAACCTACATATGCTATTTTGCTTGTAACTTGGGGACTGCCTTTACTGGGATATTTATTTATTTATTTATTATTCGGGTTTCTATGCCGCCGACTCCCTGAGGCTCGCGGCGGCTCACAGGAACCGAAGGTACAACTACACACAAGCAATGCGATAAAACATCTAAGACAATTAAACAGTTAAAACAGTTAAAACAGCAAAATACAAAACCCCCAGGTACAGTTCAGAAATTAGATAACGTGACACCCCAGGACAGCGGCTAAAGCGGAACATGGGCAGGACCTACTCACCGAAGGCCTGCTTAAACAAATAAGTTTTGCAGGCGCATCTAAACGGGAGCAGGTCCTTTATAGCTCGCGTTCCAGCTGGGAGGGCGTTCCACAGCGTAGGAGCTATAACGGAGAACGCCTCCGCGAGTAGATGTCAGTTTAGCCGATTTCGCCGAGGGTATCTCTAACAAATTAGCATCCTCGGAGCGTAGTGATCTCGGGGGGACAGTGTGGGGTGAGTCGGTCCTCAAGTACGCTGGCCCCAGGCCATGCAAGGCCTTAAAGGTAAGAACCAACACCTTGAAGGAGATCCGTGCTCGATTGGGAACCAGTGCAGATCCTGCAAAACAGGTGTGATGTGGCGGCCTGCTGGGGTTCCAGACAGGAGCCGGGCGGCAGTGTTCTGCACCAGCTTGAGCTTCCGGGTCACCGACAAAGGAAGGCCAACGTAAAGCGTTACAGTAATCCAGCCTTGAGATGACCGTAGCTTGGATCACCGTGGCCAGGTCATTCCGGAGATATAGGGGCCAGCCTCCGAGCCTGTCGCAGATGAAAAAAAGCAACCTTGCTGACCGCGGAGACCTGGGCCTCCATGGTCAGCTGGGAGTCCAGATGGACCCCCAGGCTCTTAACGGAAGGCGATGGGCATAGCGCCACACCGTCCAGGGTCGGAAGCTGGACATCTACACCACCCGAGCGGCCCGACCACAAGATCTCCGTCTTCGCCGGATTCACCCTCAACCTACTGGCACGCAGCCATCCAGTAACGGCCTCGAGGCAGTGTTGGAAATTATCGGGGATGGATCCCGGCCTGTCCTCCATTCTCAGAATGAGCTGGGTGTCGTCAGCGTACTGGTGGCACTCCAGCCCATAACTCCGCACCAGCTGTGCAAGCGGCTGCATGTAGATGTTGTATAACAGAGGGGAGAGAATGATATGAGAGTATGTGTACCATGAACAACAGACCCTATATTTTGTATCACTTTAGACCAGAGTTTTCTAAACACTTCATGTTGGTGACACTTTTTAGACATGCATCATTTCATGACACAGTAATTCAGTTTTACTAACAAATTAGAAGTTAAACCTATCCCTTATAAGAGATATTGATACATACATAACTGTAATATCCAAATGCATGGTGACATGATGTATCTCATGAAAACCTTTCATTTATATTCTTTATGTTTTAATGCTTATTTCACATAGGACATCATCACATTGATGTTTTGCAATGTCCTAGGTTGCTTTCAGGACACTGGGAGGATGGAGCCGGATGGAGGCCAATACATGTTGCAGAGTTACTTCCAGTGGGGCTCCATCCTCCCAGTGTTCTGAATTAATCCTAGGACGCTGCCCATTGACAAGAATGGGGCCAGTGCAAAGGTAAGCCAGGCAGTGACACTTTCCTCTGTGGAATGGGAAAGTGCCGATGTGGGCATGGGGTGACAGTGTAATGCTCCGGAAAGGGGGGTCCAATAAAGCAGACTCACTCCAAGCTGGGTTGAAGGATAGATCTTTTATTGGGTTCCTTACTCCAGGCTAGGCAAAGATAGACTAAAGAAAGCCCGCGCAAACAGTCTCTCAAACTCCCTCCCTGGCCCGCCCCCCTGCTGGGTCCCTCCTTCCGAGGCTTGACCATTTGGCCTGTCCGCATATCAAAGGCCGGGAAGGTATCTGGCAGATCAAAGGGCTGGGCCTGGCCTGAGCCCGCCAAGCAGTGTCCATATCAAATGGCGCGATCGGCATGGTCCGTTATGGCAACAAACGAACCAGCCGGAGCTGACAGACAGTTTCCTCAGCTACCCACCAGATTTGCCACACTGCTTGGCGAATCCCCCCGCTATCGCCTGCTTTTTGGATCTCAATGTGATAAGTTCCATAGACTCAGAAATTTGTTATTATATTTGTGTGACAGTTACACACTGCAGCTGAAACACTAACATGTCATGACACACAATTTGGAAAGCTCTGCTTTACGTGGTGTGAATGAGCCTCTAGTTGCTACAGGTAGTAACATGGAGGGAGGTGTGGAGACACTAACATCAAGCAATAGCTCAGTTTGGGGCGCGGCTCTGAATGACCAGGCTCCTACAGCTGGAGTAAAGAGGGTGGCTAGTGACTCGAGCATTAATGAAGACAATGAACAAAGGAGGAAAATCCAGCATTTACTTAGGGAGCCTTCTGAGTCTGGCTCTTTTGAGGGTTTCACAGGGAATGCAGAATTGCAGTCAGAGGAAAGTGATACCGATCTGGATTCGGCCTTGGTACAGGAGGTGAGGGATGTATGTAATGCGGACTCAGGGACCAGCACGTTTCTGGGGTTTCAGATGGACCGGGACTGGCCGTCTTCGCATTCTGAGGCTGAGGGGGTCCCTTTAAGCCAAGAAGAGCTTTGGCTGGCTTGGAGATCTGGGCCTGATGCTACAGCTGCAGGGAATAGGAATGCTGATGCGTTGGAGCTGGGTGGGGTCTCCGAGGACTCTGATTGAAAGTCCTATAAGAATTATGAGTATTTGGCTTGATCCCTGCGGTGGTCAAGGAGTTATGTGTTCTAGCACATGCATCCTGGTTCCTGGTATTCTTGTTCCTGATTTCCAAGACTACTCGTGAGTTATTGGGTTCTTTATTCATTTTGTGTTCTTGGGAGAGCTGCTATGGCAGCTCTAGCTGATTTGGGGAAAAGGTGGGGGGTTTCTGGATTTATGTCTACTCTTTTGTTTAGCTACTGCCGTGTGCCTCTTGATCCTCGTGTGAATACTGTGAGTGGCTGCTACTGAACTGGGTATAGTATTACTTGGAGGGAGACAGATGATGGGTCGTATGGGGGCTGCAAGTTATGTGTTTGTTAGTATACTTAGCTCCTGTTCGACCCGGTGACGTCTCCTCCTTATCCTGATTGATTTTCTCCTACCTGACAACCTCGGACCGGTGACTGACTTCGCTTCTTGAACATTCCTCTACTGGAGACGGCAGACGGACGTCTGCTATTTGCTTTGAAGTTCTTTTATCTCCGGCATTTTTTGGTTTGGGGGCCCTGGGTTTAGTGTGGGTTTTTCTCCAGCCGATGAAAGGCTATTTTTGGTTAGCCCAACTCCCATGTCTTGTTAAATAAACATTTGTTATCCTTTTCTACTCCCGGACTTTATTGCTGCCATAGCTGGGTCACCACATTACGCATTTTGAAGAATGGAGCATGGAGAAGTTAATTCTCTGAAGTTCAGCTCTTGGAATTCCTGAGACCCCTTCTACACTGTCCTTCTATCTCAGGATCTGATCCCAGACTATCTGCTCATCCCAGATTATATGGCGATGGAGACTAATGTAATCCAGTTAAATGAAAATAACCTGGGACCATATCCTTGAATAGAAGGACAGTGTAGAAGGGGCCACAGACAACGTGGCCACTGCGAGTGCCCTACTTGTAACTTTTCCATTCGGTGCTGAAAAGACATTGACTGTTTCCTGACTACGGCTCACACTTCATTGCTAAGAATCATCATAGTGATTAGGATAAACTGAGAGATTCAGCAGCTTTGAACAAACATGATGCATACGCCGCAGCAAGTGTCGACATGCAACTCCGAATGCCATTGTCACTCATATCTTGGAGTGGATGGCTAGAAGGCAGGGCGCATCAAAGCAGCAGTAACTGAAAAAGCACAGTAGCACGAGGCAAAAAGGTGGAGATCTTCTTCAAAGCCAGTCAAGTCCTAATAAACCAGCCAATGAGGAAACTGACATAATAGTCTGGCGCAAAGAGATTATTCGGCTGCCTGAAACAGGAAATTCAAAGAAATGCTGATATAATATACATGCAAATTGAAAAAGAAATTTGAGCTGATAAAATAGAGAATGGGGCAAAGCATTGATTTGAGCTCAAGGGAGACAAATGGTTCGAGGGAGACCCATCTGTGGTTATTAATGATGCTTTAGTGCTACATTGTATTTCTTTCTGGTAAGCTACTTGTATTTCATTCAGTTTGGCTAAAAGGGATGGGTGTATTTTAAATAAGCAACAATCAAGGAAGCTACAAAGGCAAAATGTTTGTTCTGCTATGCTGTTCTTTTTGAGCAGCATAACATTTGTAAAATTGTATCATGCACTTTTGGTTGTATAAGCAATCATTGTATAGAAGCAGATGTTAAACCACAGTTTTCTAGTTCCTTCACTTTTTTCCTGAGGTGTGAAACCATTATGTGACCGATGAAGGAAGTATTTTTATACTTTATTTATTTATTTATTTATTTATTTATTTATTGTTCGTTCTTATATTCCGCTCCTCCCAGCAGGCTCGGGGCGGATCACAGTAAAAATACATGGGCAGCATGCCGTTACGACGGCATACGGCCCTACAGTTTGAAATACAATAACATAAAACCACATTAAAACCAAAGTTACATCGACCGATACGGATGCGAGGACATGACGTAGTTCTTAAACCGGTGTGCCTAATTAAAGGCCAAGCCAAAGAGGGCCGTCTTGCACGCCCTCCGAAACGGGGCTAGTTCAACAATGGCCCGAACATTATCTGGGAGGGCGTTCCAGAGCACCGGTGCCGCCACAGAAAAGGACCTTTGTCTGGTCGTCGATAGGTGGCAGGAGCGGACTGATGGAATTAATAACAGATTCTGCTCATCTGATCACAGTGATCTCGGGGGCAAATACGGGGTAAGGCGGTCCTTCAGGTACGCAGGCCCTAGGCCGTGCAAGGCCTTAAAGGTCAGCACCAACACCTTGAAGGCAATTCGGTACTCAATAGGAAGCCAGTGCAGTTGCCGAAGGGTAGGTGTAATATGTTCTCTCACCGGCACTCCTGCCAGCAAGCGAGCAGCGGCATTCTGCACTAGCTTGAGTTTCTGGATTGTCGACAAGGGAAGGCCAACGTAGAGGGCGTTACAGTAGTCTAATCTCGAGATGACCGTCGCTTGGATTACCGTGGCCAGGTCGTCCCTGGACAGGTAGGGGGCCAGTCGCCTAGCCTGACGGAGGTGGTAAAATGACGTCCTACTGATCGCGGAGACCTGGGCCTCCATGGTCAGTGAGGAGTCCAACATCACCCCTAGGCTCTTAACTGATGGCGAAGGATTAAGCCTTTCGCCGTCCAGGGTAGGCAACCGGCACCCACCCAGCCCAGGCCGCCCCGGCCACAGGATCTCCGTCTTCGATGGATTCACCTTCAGCCGGCTGGCATGCAGCCAACCAGTCACGGCTTCGAGGCATAGATGGAAACAATCGGGTACGGAGTCCGGCCTGCCGTCCATTCTCAGCAGGAGCTGGGTGTCATCTGCATACTGATAACACTCCAGACCAAAGTCGCAGGCCAACTGGGCCAGGGGGTGCATATAAACGTTGAATAACAAGGGGGAGAGGATGGCCCCCTGGGGGACCCCACAATTAAGTGAGAGTCTCCTGGAGACCTCCCCGCCCCCCTCCACACGTTGTCCCCGGTCCCGGAGGAAGGAGGCCACCCATTGGAGGGCAGTCCCCCCAACCCCGGAGCCGGCTAAACGGTGGGTCAACAGTGCGTGATCTACTGTGTCGAACGCTGCTGTCAGGTCTAACAAGACAAGCAGTGCTGATCCACCCTGGTCCAGCTGGCGGCGAATCTGGTCTGTAATGGCGACAAGCACAGTCTCCGTCCCATGCCCAATACGGAAGCCGGACTGGAAGGGATCAAGTCCAGCTGTGTCGTCTAGGAACTGCTGCAGCTGATCCGCTGCTGCCCTCTCAATACTATGACATAAAAAAGAGAGGAGGGAGTGTGTGGTACAATGCTCACTCTTCTCTGATAAGTCATGGGTGAGCCACTTTCATCCATAGTTTTAGAAAGAGAATGCCGGTCAGGATTTAATTGTGAGTGCAACATGGGGGACACCCTTGAATGCCATTTTTAGTGGCAAGAGAAGGAAAACAATCTAGATCTAATAGATGCCATGCCAGTGAATTCAGTGACAAAGCAAAAGGAGAAGGACTTGGTTCTTACCCACCTCTCCCCACGGCTCAAGGCAGGGCAATATATTCTCTTCTTCTTGGCTTTTCTTTGTGAACAAAGATTCAGGAAGGACTCATCCCACACTTTCTACAAGCGCGTTCATGATTTCAGAGGTTGGATGTGTCCTTCGAGCCTGTGCAATGGATTTTTCTGGTGGAGCACAGCATGCGCAGAACTGGCCTCACCCTTTAAACTAAAGATTCATCTGCCGGTGCCTAGCAAGCTTGGACGGTGGCAGCGAGATCCTCAGGTCGTAGGTTTGGTTTGAGTTTCCTTCTCTTAGATGGTTGACCTTACAGGGTTAGATGAGCACCATCTGCCCGGGTTTGAATTTAGAGTTTTCCTTCTCCTAGGATGGTTGCCAAAAGGCTAGAGAGGCCATCCTGCCCTTTGACACTCTTTGTCAGGCCCTTCGGTTGTGACCTGTCTGGCATGGGAGGCCTTACAGGTGGATATTATGCCACCGCCAGCATAGCTCACAACTTCATTAGGGTACGCAAGCCTCTCCCCCGTGACAAGAGGGCGCCAATGGAGAAGAGATTAAAGTATAAAAGATAACTAAAAACATAAACCTGAATCTAAATTATGTAGGTCTTTAAAAGTACAGTAATAACCAACACTTTGCATGGAAACTAGTTGGCAACAGGTGAGGTGATTGTAATATTGGCATGATGTGTTCACTTCTGGATGTACTGTACTTGTAACAACTTTGACTGTCATATTTTTAAGTAATTGAAGTTTCCAAACTTTGTACAGAGTAAGCCCAATGTACAGCATATTGCGAAATCCGAGCTTGAATTTACAATCACGTACAGTACTATCATTAAGGACTTCATCACATTGAGCAGGAGAAAATGAGGGAAAGCGGGGGAAAGGGTGGAGTTTTCATGGGGTATTGTCTTTAAAGAAGATGAAGAATTTACCCACTCCCATCACACTAAGATCCCTCCGCCAGCTTCTAATTCACCCATCCATTTAATTCCCATCACATGGACAGACAATGACTCTTTCCATTTCAAGGATACCAGCACACTTTTAAAAAGAGGCATCCTTTAAGGCAGCACTGCCTTCAAACTCCTTCCACTGAAACAGAAGCACCTTTCTTAAGGCAGCACTTTCCCTGGGGTCATTTGCACTGAGATTTCCTCCCATTGTCCCTCCAGGATTTTGATAATTTATCATTTGTTAAAAAAGTCATCTGAGATCATAGAAAGTGGTTTTAAATTAACCATCATCTTTCTGAGAGCCTTTGCATTGGTAATTGTAGGAAGTAGTTTTAAATTAACCCCTTTCCCCAAAAGCCTCTGTGTTGTTGCTCTGGGGAAATGGGCATTTTGGCTCCTCCCACACACAGCGTCATTGTTTTAT
This sequence comes from Anolis apletophallus, assembly GCA_030556195.1. Taxonomy (NCBI): domain Eukaryota; kingdom Metazoa; phylum Chordata; class Lepidosauria; order Squamata; family Anolidae; genus Anolis; species Anolis apletophallus. The sequence continues at coordinate 22,772,549 of JARBWK010000007.1, forward strand.
TTATAAGTAGGCAACAAAAGAAAGAAATTTGCCATTTCACCTGTCTCTATCTGGGGAATTTAAAAATAAATCACTTGCCAATCGACTCGGGAATCGTTGGAAAAACTAAAACTTTAGAAATAACAAAAATACTTCACCACAACAGTTGCATCTTGTGCCGTGTGAATGGCACAGTGGGTTGCCATTGCCTAAATGCGTAGAAAAACTGATTTCATTCTGTGTGATGAAGTCATAGGTTTTCCAATTCAAGGAAGGGGCACAGTTAGTATATCAGCCAAATATGATAAAAAACTATCATGGCCAGTCATCTCATCATCGTCATCATCACTTTATTATTTGTTAATCGCCCTCCATCCAGGATGCTTTGGGTGATTTACATAAGAACAGAAAATAGGATAAACATTAAACTACAAATATTAAAATCAGATTACAAATCAAACGCTCTAGTAAAAAGCCAAGTCTTGAGTGCTCGGGGAAAAGGTCGTAAGTCGCGCATGGCTCTCAAATAGGGAGGCAATGAATTCCACAGAGTAGAGGCAGTGATAGAAAAGGCCCTACACCTTGTGCTTTCGAGACACACTTCTCTGGGTCCCGGTATGTGGAGCAGATTAAGTTGAGAGGGCCATGGCAACCACTGGTGGTGAAGAGGGGCAATACGGCCTCTAAGGTATATCGGCCCCTGACCATACAAAGCCTTGAAGGTCAGGACCATCATCTTATTCAGTTGGGAGCCAATGCAAACGTTGCAAAGTTGGTGTTATATGGCATTTTATAGGTGTTTTTGTAAGTAACCTGGCCGCTGCATTCTGAACAATATGAATCCTGCGGGTCGTTGAAATAGGAAGGCCCGCGTACAGTGTATTACAATAGTCCAGCCTAGATGTGACTGTAGCATGGATGATTGTAGCCAAGGCTTCTCCCAAAAGGTAAGGTGCCAACCAACTGAGCTGATATTTGGAGAGACAAATTCAGGAATACTGCCAAGCTGCAAAAACAGTCTTTCAGAGGAATATAAACCCATCCAAAACTATTTGACACCCTCCAAACAAGATTAGGACCCTCACTTAATGGCAAGCATCTCTGTCTTGTCTGGATTCAATCCAGGTCTGTGACCATAATAAAGGATTGATTGATTGATTGAACTGGATTCAATTTCCATTTGTTTTTCTTCATCCAGCCCACTACCTCCTACAAGTAGTCATTCAAAGGAGACACACTATTCTTAGCAAATACTAGCTTTGAATGAATGGAGAAATACATGGGTGTTACCAGTGTATTGATAGCACCCCGCCAAACGCCTCCAAATAATGTCTTCCAGTGGTGTCATGCAGATATTAAAAAGCATTGGCGATAGAATGGCATCTTATGGTATGTCCCACAACAGTTCCTTTTTTGAGGAGCAGCTATCCCCAAGCACCACCATCTGGAACCTGCCTGAGCAGTAAGACGAGAACCACTTCAACACAGTGCCTCCGATTACCAAACCCCTCAGGCGCTCCAGAAGAAACCCATGGCTGATGGCATTGAAAGCCACTGAGAGAGCTAGAAGCACTAGCAGGAACATACACCCTATGTCAGTGTTGAGTCGCAGATCGAGTAAGGCTACTATAACAGTTTCAACTATGTATCCTGTTCTGAAGCCTGTTTGAAATGGGTCACGGAAGTGTATGCCATTCAAGATTATTGGATGATTGTCTTCACAATAATCAAATACTAGGGACCTCATCACAAAGGTGCATGGATTTGCCATGCATCATGGCAAATCCATTAGGTCTTGGCAAGGACATGGAGAGCCTGTTGCTTGACACCCCGTGACTTACCGGTGGCCCCAAAGTGTCATCGCCCAGCTTCCCCACATTGTCCTGAAGGCAATGTGGGAAAGCTCTTGTGTTATACTGCTTCCTCTCGCTTTTTTCCTGATAGAGCCTGGCCCGAAGTACATGTGTAATGGTCCTCCTTATTTGCCCCAGCAGCTTATCCACATTAGCAATACTTATCAATTGAAACTGATGCAGTGTAGATTCTCTGGACACTCTGTTATAAACTTCTGCTCCAATGATAGCATCTAAGTCGGTTCTTATGTGAGAGATTTTATCTACAAAATGGTCATTAAATGAATGATACCGCAAATTATGAGCATTTTAAGATGCATTCATTGGGGAAGATACCAGAGTTAGACTTCTCACTATCCTGAATAGTTCAGCTGGATGTGAATTTGCAAATGCAGAAAAGAAAGTTTTTCTGTCGCACATATTACCACCTAACGGGAACAAACATGCCTCCATATAATGTTTTGCCACTGAACTTGGATTCCTTACATCCCACAATCTCTAGATCAGTGTTTCTCAACCAGTGTGCCGTGGCACACTAGTGTGCCGTGAGCGACCGTCAGGTGTGCTGTGGGAAATTGGAACAATCAAAGCACCCCCAATAGACAGCCCACCAGCATGTTGCTCTGAGGTAGCTGCTGCTGCTGCTCCAAGGCCTGGGCCTCCCCTGGATATAGGTGAACTACAACTCCAAAACTCAAGGTCAATGCCCACCAAACTCTTATAGTATTTTCTCTTGGTTATGGGAGTTCTGTGTCTGAAGTTTGATTCCATTCCATCATTGGTGGAATCAGAGTGCTCTTTGATTGCGGGTGAACTATAACTCCCAGCAACTGCAACTCCCAAATGACAAAATCAATTTTTTGACTGATGGTCCCTCCTTCGGTTAGTATTAGTATGTTTTGTGGCCAGATTTGGCAGCAATTTGTCCAGCGGTTTTTGAGTTACAGTATGTTAATCCCACAAATGAACATTACATTTTATATATATACATACATACACACACACACACAGAATATATATATATGTGTGTGTGTGTGTGTGTGTGTGTGTATATATATATATATATATATCGAGAAAGAGAGAGAGAGAGCATGACAGCGCAGGCAGAAAAGCAAACATCACAAGGAAGCATGTCTGTGTAGGAGGGTGAACATTAGGAAGAACTTCCTGACTGTGAGAGCTGTTCAGCAGTGGAACTCTCTGCCTCAAATTGTGCTTCTGTCTGGCTGCTCTCTTTCCAGCCGGCTTCCCTGAGGACCGGGTACGTTTTCGTGTTTATGTTTACCAACTATTACTACATTTGGCATTGGCTGGACGCAGGGCCGTAGCCAGGATTTTGTTTCGGAGGGGGCTGAGTTTGGTTCGGGGGGGGGGGGGGGCTGAGACTGGGTGGAAGAGGGTCTACCCTAGCAAATCTTTTGTATTGTTATCCCAATAACCCCATTAATGTGGGATATAATGAGCATGGTGATCAGATCATGATATGAATAAACATAACAGTTTAAATAATGTACCAGTAAGGCCTTTTCATGGGACCACCCCTGAGAATTTGGGGGCTGAGCCCCCTAGCCCCCCTGGCTACATGCCTGGCTGGATGTGATAGCCTTTCTAGTGACTGTGTATCAACTCTCCTGTTCAGGCCCAAGTTTCACACTGAATGTATAAATACATTTAAAACATATTAACTATATGTATCGCTGTGTTAGAGTGTCATTTTGTGTCATTTTGGTTGGTGGTGTGCCCCAGGATTTGGTAAATGTAAAAAATGTGCCGTGGCTCAAAAAAGGTTGAAAAACACTGCTCTAGATATTGTACCGCTTCACCTACACCAGTATAGTACAGCATCTGTGTTCATCTTATGCTATTTGCACAGGTTTCTTGTGTTCATTGCACCAAAGCCATTATAGCTTGAAAGAAGAAGAGGCCGCAGTGGTAATCTAACAGGATGTTCTCCCTGTTCCTCAAAAGAGAAAAGTGAAAATAGTAAACTACTGTATAATTACATATAGTGAAAATATCCTATCACAAAGGTGATTGTCTCTGTGTGTGTATACACACACCTCTTAAAGTCATTTCCTACACACACACACACACACACACACACACACACACCTTAAAGTCATTCCCCAGGGATGCCCTAGAGTAGTGTTTTTCAACCTTTTTTGAGCCGTGGCACATTTTTTACATTTACAAAATCCTGGGACACACCACCAACCAAAATGACACAAAATGACACTCTAACACAGTAATATGTTTTTAAATGTATTTATACACTCTGTGAAACCTGGACCTGTTTCGATGAACACAACATAGATATCCTGGCAGGAGTGGCAGAAAGACACAAACTTCCCACACAGAACTCCCATAACCAAGAGAAAATACTATAAGAGTTTGGTGGGCATTGACCTTGGGTTTTGGAGTTGTAGTTCACCTATATCCAGAGAGCACTGTGGACTCAAACAATGTTGGATCAGGACCAAACTTGGCATGAATACTCAATATACCCAAATGTGAACACAGATGGAATTTGGGGAAAATAGACCTTGACATTTGGGAGTTAGTTTCTGGGATTTATAGTTAACACACAATCAAAGAGCACCCTGAACTCTTGCAACAATGGAATTGAACCAAACTTGGCATATTGAACTCTCATTACCAACAGAAAGTACTGAAAGGGTTTGCTTGGGAATTGACCTTGAGTTTGGAAGTTGTAGTTCACCTACACCCAGAGAGCACTGTGGACTCAAACAATGTTATGTTATGTTATGTTGTTGTTTGTCTTCTATCCAGAATCACAATGTTGGAAGGAGGCTCACCACTTTAAGGTCCCTAAAACAGGCATGGGAAAACTTCGGCCCGCTGGGTGCTTTGGACTTCAATTCCCACCATTCCTAACAGCCTGAGGCCCTTTCCTGCTTAAATGGCTGGGGGGGGGGGGTGGAAAAGAGCCTGAGGCTGCTAGGAATGGTGGGAGTTGGAGTCCAAAACACCTGGAAGGTCCAAGTTTGCCCATGCCAGCTTTCGACAGAGACCTCTTCCTCCCCTTTCGCGCCTTTTCTTCCCCCTCCTGCAGAACACTTACTTTTTCTTCTACACTTCCGATTCTCCCACCATTTTGATCCGAGGGGGCAGCGTGAGCGTGTTCAGGAGGGGAGGGGGGAGGGAGGAAGACGTGATCCGTGCAGGCGCTACTGCACAGACTCACCCCAGAGCAAAGCGAGGCAAAGCGAGCAGAGCGAGGCTGGGAAGAAGGGAGCCCGAGTGGAGAAGAAAAAGTGTTCAGGAGGAGGGGGAAGAAAGGGTATTGGAGGTTCCAATTTCCCATGGCACACCTGATGATCACTCACGGCACACTAGTGTGCCACGGCACATTGGTTGGGAAACACTGCCCTAGAGCAAACTTATCACTGGAAGATTTGTTCAGAAGAGGTTTGCCATTGCTTTCTGCTAAACCTGGGAGAACTTACCTTGTTCAAGGCCACCTAATGGAGATCCATGGTTGAGTGGGAAATGGCATCTAGGGTTGCATCAATACTGTAGAATTACTGCAGTTTTACACCATTTAAATCAGCATGACTCAATGCTATGAAATTATGGGAGTTGTATCTATACAGTCATTAGCCTTCTCTGCCAAACTACAAATCCCAGAACTCCATAGCATTGATCTGCAGTTAAAGTGATGTCAAACTGTAGTAATTCTAGTGTAGAGACACTCTTGGACTCTGGAGTCCTTGTCCAGTGTGGCTGCATCATTGCCCTACTTGTACATACCTGGTTTGGAGATATTGTGATCTGAATTCAGGGAAGACTTCTTCTCTGGTGGCAGAAACTTGTAAGATGTCAACTGATGTTTAATAACGCCGGTAATAACAATTTTATCAGTTGTTGCTCAGTTCTCTTGTTCTTCTTGTCAGATGTTCTGGGAGTTGCACAGTGGTGATGAGGAAAAGGTGGCTACTTCCAAAGTGAAATACCTGATCCAGAAATACAGGAAAAGGGAGGAGACGTGATTCAGAGAGGCAGGCATTCCTTGTTCTCAAAGAAGTTTTTTTTAAAGGAATATTTTGGGCACGTAGGGAGAATACTTTCCAGGCCAGATGCTGCCAAGAGGAACACTGTAATTTCCCCTTTATCATAACCAGCTTTCTTTTCTTTCTGATTATGCAATGATAGTACAATGAAAGTATACCTGGCTGTATACATCAAACAACTCCACATCTTCCAGTGACTGTTGTGAAAGGAAATTTGAATTTGGCAAATGTACGTTGGGAATGTTGAACTAGATGATGGGTCAGATGTCTTGCTGGGGGAGGGACTATAAACACAAGACAAAACTAGGAAAAGTTGCAGTTGCCAAACCGATTAGGGGATTCTGGGAGTTGTTTAAAAAAATAAGTTTCCAAGCTCCACAGAGACAATCAGTTAGTTCCTCTATAAATTTATTTCCTATGATTTTGAATTCTGCCACCTGCACAGGCTTCCTATCTTTACCTCTACCTGCTTCCATAATATTCCTTCTCCATGATGATACTTAGGCCCCTTCTACACTGTCCCAATAGGGGTCCCAGCCAAACCTGAACTTTGATCCAGATTGCCTTCAGGTTATCCTGACTTTGAACTGAATTATATATCATCCCACCAGAGTCTCCTCCTGGTCATCCCAAATATAATATAATCTGGGAGAATCAAATAATCTGCTGTTCCAACAAGTTCAGATCCTGGGATATAAACTGACCATCTTAATGGTATAACTGTGGTTTATGAGACGGGGTCTTGCGAAATAATAAATAAATAAAATAAATACTTAGGCCCCTACACTGTCCCATTCTTTGATCCCAGGTTATGTTCAATCACATAATATAATCTGGGAGAATCAAATAATCGTAAACTTAATAAACATGGCAATAATCCCAGTGTTTCCAGTTAACCATTTAGGCCTACCAGTCTGTGGACAATTGCTAAGGGTGGAGAGACAGTAATTCGTTTTGTGGTTTAATGTAAGCTTACCTGATTCTTTGAAATTCATATTTGTTTGCAGTAGGGTTCTCCAGTTAAAAAGTAAGCAAACAAGTACATTAGGGACCTCATCACACTGTGGTCAATAAGTTGGGTAGCAGCATGGTGAATCTGGTGGGCAGCAGGGGTAAACCGTTGTCCCGAGCCCCACATTGCCCACTGCACCCCTTACTTGATCCCATGGAGGAAGCATTGCTGCCTGGCTTCCTCGGTTCTTCTCAATGAGAACACAGGAAGCCTCCCATGTTCTCAGGGAAGCATCTTACCATGTTGCTAGGATGCTTCCTCTACAGAGCCCCTTTGGAAGTATCCTTACCTCATGTGATGGCATCTGTTGGGCTCTGTTGAGGAAGCATCCTGGCTAAGCATGTAGCTGGGGGTGGGGGGCTTGAGGGGCTTCAGCCCCCCCCCCCCAATTCTCAGGCTGGTCTGCGAGAAGGCCTTACTGATACATTATTTAAACTGTTAAGTGTATTCATATCATGATTGAATCACCATGCTCAATATATCCCATATGAATGGGGGTATTGGGATAACGATACAAACTGTTTGCTAGGGTAGGCCCTCTCTCACTCAGACTTAGCCTCCCCCCCCCCCCGAATCAAAATCCTGGCTATGGAACTGATCCTGGCAGTGTGCTAGGACATTTCCAAGTCTCTGTGTGATGAGGTGGTAAGTGAGGGAGATTAGCATCATTAGGATTTGAAGAATCATGGATTTTAACAAATATGTAGAAGTATGTTTATGTCATAAAAATAGAAAAAGTACAATCAGTGATTGGGTATAACCATTAACTGGGTAGTTGGGAGTCATGTGCTTATCCTTTCCCTATTTTGTTTTTGCGTTTTATTTGTTTGTGCTTTAGGGTTTGTTTGTTTTTAATGTAGTATGGTTATTTGTAGTTGTAGCTTGATTTCTTTTTTTCTTTTATTATTTATTATTTTTATTTATTTATTAATTCAATTTGGTAGACCGCTCTCTCTCTGGAGCCCAGAGCGGTTTACAGCATAAAAACCAGTAAAAACCAATAACAATTAAAACAGCATATACCCAATTAACCCCACTCCCAACAATAAAACCCCCGGCAGCGACAATATGCAGGTAGCAAACATGATGGCAAGACATAGCGGATGGCATGTTGGCAAGCTATAGGAGGCATCAGTCAGAACCGAATGCCAACCTAAACAACCAAGTCTTTACAGACTTGCGGAATGCCATCAAGCCCCGTAATGCTCGTGTCTCCTCCGGCAGAGAGTTCCAGAGGCTAGGAGCGGCCACTGTGAATGCCCTCTGCCGCGTGCTCGACAGTCTACAGATCTTAATAATAATAAATTAATAATAATAAATTTATTACTTATGAGTCGCCCTCCACGGAAAGTGCTCCGGGCGACTTACAGGTGACATATAAACAATACAGCAGTGACAAACAATAACAACAAATACAATAGACATGGGTAAGAACACAAGGGTGGGGGCAAGGGACGAGGGGGAGGGAGAAAGGGAGTCAACAGCGATACCTACTGGGACCCTACCCCGCCGTCAAAAGAAGGCAGGCGGGGAGGGCCCAAAAGGATCGCTGGTACTAAGGCGCGAGCGGAGGGCATCGTGGGCAGGCTGCTGGCAGATCGCCTGCCCTGGGTGGTCGTAGGCCTCCGCCAGCTGTCTGAGACAGCAGTCCTTGCTGGATTAGCCACTCTGGGTTCCAGCCGTCGGTAGCTGGAGCTCCAGAAAGTCCTTGGTCGGAAGGTCCGAAGGGTCCTCCCTGGCCCAGCCAACCTTGGTACTGGATGCCTCCTCCACTCCTCCAACCGGTCCGGTGGGTTGGCGGAGGACCTGGACCCCCGCGCCCGATCTTCTCGGTGAAGAGCTCCACCTGAGACCCGCTCGTCTCGATGCTTCCTCCTCCGGCGGCGCCGCCTCCTTCTATGGGTGGCTTGCTTCCGGTCAGGGGCTGTGCTGTCGTCGGGGTCCTCCAGAGGCGGGACTTCCGTGTAGGTATCCTCCAGAGGCGGGGCTTCCGGAAGGCGATCATTTCCGGGTCCTGCTTCCTCCTCGGGGTCCGGCACATGGCTGAGTGGAGCGTCCTCAAGGCCGGTCGCCATATTGGGACGCTCCATCTCCAGCTGACTCCCCCAGCTCTTCGCGTAGCGGCGCCGGCGGACCCGGGAGTTTCGGGGGAACGCCAGGCTGGCCGTGATGTCGAGGTCCTCCAGCGAGTCCTCTGCATGCGGCTGATGAGTCTCGGGAACATCCTGTGCTTCCTCGTTGTGGGCCAGGCAGGTAGACGGCTCACCCTGGTCATCGGGGCTCGGGCTTGACACTCGTGAGTCGGCCTGGCCCCTGGGGGTTAGGTTCTGCGCCGCCACTAGCTCCTCGGCAGGGATTAGTCCGCCTACGGAGCTAGTGGGGAAGTCCCAAGAGTGGTCCCAGGCGAAGTCTGGGTCGCCGCGGGGGTCCGGCTGAGGCTCATGGGGGAGGTCCACCTGCATGGGGGGTCCACCAGGCACGTCATCCGGGACTGGGATCCGGGGAAGTTGGGGGCATGGCATGCCCGTCAACTCCAGAATGCCGCCAAACCTCTCCCGAAACTTCTCCATCTGGGCCGCGAGCTCGTTGTATTCTACAATGAGCTCTGCATACAGGCCAGGGTCGAGTTGGCCAGGGTCCCGCTGGTCTGGGGGGGGGTTCCAGGGAATTCAGGGGCACCGGCAAGCTGTTTCCCGGTGCGTAGGCCTTTCGGTCAAGTTGGTCGGTGGTAGAGTCCCAGCCCTCCCGTCGTGGCCTCCTTGGGGAGCTGCTCCGTAAGGGGCCGCATCTCTCAGGGGGGTTAATTCCCGGGGGGGAGAGAGGCTCAGCCTTCAGGGGGGTCGTCGGGGGTCGTGGGGGGAGGGCATTTGCCCAACGATCTCCTACCGAACCTCCTCAGGAATCGTGCACCCGAAGCCGTTACCGGTCGGATGACCCAGCCATTTCCAGGCGTTTTTGGTGTCCTCCTTGGAAGTCCAGAAAGTCCAGAAGCTTTCCCCAGCCAGATTACATTCTCCGGTGTCTGTGGGTCACCAAAAGTGACCCCCTGAATCTGGCGATCAACTGCCTTCTCCCCAGAGGGGGGGCAGCATGATCGGCCTAATATATCCAGGGAATCAGAGAGGTCATGCCGGAGCTCACCCAGAGGGAGCTCCACAGCAGTCGCCATCTTGAATCCAATACTAGGCACCTCCAGTAGATTAAGCCCCTCTGAACGCATTATAGTGCTTGAGTTCATGTAATGCTTTGTTACATGTTGTTTTAGATCATAAAATCTTTTCTGTTGTTTAATAAAGATATTATAAATAAATATTTACCAACTGCTGCTCTGGGCCAGAGTGAAGACAGAAGGGGACGGAAAGGCAGTTCCACCTTGCCTCATCCCTTTACCATCAGCTCGGAGCCCCTCTTGCTGTGTTTAAAATAATTCTATAAAATTATTTATTTAAATAAGTAATTTTATTTTGTTTAAATAAATAATGTTATTTATTATTTTATAAATAATATAATATAATAATATATGATATAATATGTTACATTACATTATAATTTAATATAATATATTATAATGTCAATATATTGTATTGTGTTATAGTATAATAATTGTAATGTAATAATAATAATAATAGTATGATTACGGCATGGTGTGTGGAATATGCATTTGGTATTGGCGGTGTTGTATTGTAACACAGTATAATACTGCCAATGATAATGTGATATAATAATTATATCATGATATTATAGTTTGGGTCCGTTTGGTTGTTTTTTTTTTTACGACAATGCCTTTGTTACGGTTAATAAAATATATTTGTATTACATGCAATATTGCTAACAATATTGTGATATGTTATAGTGCAATATGATGTGTAGTGCTAATGTTGTGCTATGACAGTAATGTTAATTGTTGTTTTTTCAGTTTCCTGTAAGCCACTCCGGCAATATTGTTATATGCACACCAGCACAAGGCAGCATTTTAGATGGGATTTTAATGGAAAGTGGATGAATAGGGCCAATGCTTTTATGGACAGAACATTGTTTTAATCTGGAATGAATGCGTATGATGCTAATGTAATTGTATTTTAATGTATTTTAATTGTTGAAGGGTTCTGGGGTTTTATATTGTTACTGTGTGGGCATCGAATTGTGCCTTACTGTAAGCCGCTCTGAGTCCCCCCTCGGGGGTTGAGAAAAGTGGGGTAAAATCCTGAAATAATAATAATAATAAATATGTACATTGTAAGCCACTCTGGCAGTATTGTTGTTTGCTGTAAGCTGCTCTGAGTCCCCTTCGGGGTTGAGAAGGGTGGCATATAAAAATAGTAAATAAATAAATAAATATGTGTGTTAGGTGAAAGTCAAAAGCATTATTTTTTAAAAGGCATAAAGCAAGCTTGCTTGCTTGCTTGCGCTCTCTCTCTCTCTCTCTCTCTCTCTCTCTCTCTCTCTCTCTCTCGTTCTTTCCCAAGCTGTTTTTCCAGCCATATGGGTGTTCTGACCCAAGTGTGGTGGAGGGGGTCAAAGGCAAACAGTACAATGGCAAAGTGTGAGATATGGAGGAAATCAGGTTCAGGCTTCAGAGAGCACCCTGCTCATGTTGAAGGTGTCATCATAGTAAAGCTCAAATGTATTTTCAGCACTGGATGATTGCAAACTGAGGCTTCAGCAGACTGACAACTCCATCTGTGTTACTAGTTCCATCTGTGTGCGAGCTGTCTCTTCAGTCAAAGGTGCTTGTTTGCTACACAAGCCACAGATTCCGATGAAGCAATGGCCACGGAAATATGACTATAATTTCCCAGGGGGCTTCTGGAGTTGAATTTTCCTAATCATAGGATGGCAATGCAATCTTTTGAGGGGCTGGAAAAGTTACTTTTGGACTACAACTCCTAGAAACTCTGGGGGACCAAGCCTTGGAACACATTCTAACTCCAGTTGATCCCACCCAGGAAGCCAAGAACTCCAACTTGGTGGTCTGAGTATCTATGTTATGCATTTAGGATACAAATGGTAAAAAGTAACAAGAGAGAAACTGCAAAGGGACCTATTTAGTTCAACTGTTCCTACCCCATCCAGATGTATAGATGTTAGGTTCTCTCTTAGTTAGTCCATGAATATATTAAATATTAAATAAATATTAAACCCTTACATTGTGGGGTCCCTCAGGGGGCCATTCTCTCCCCGCTGTTATTTAACATCTACATGCGACCACTCGCCCAATTGGTACGGAGTTTTGGGCTGGAATGTCACCAGTACGCTGATGACACCCAGCTCATTCTGAGGATGGACCCCGGTGGAATCTGTACCGATAATTTCCATCTCTGCCTAGAAGCCGTAACTGGATGGCTGCGAGCCAGTAAGTTGAAGGTGAACCCGACGAAGACGGAGATCTTGTGGCTGGGCCGCCCGGAGGGGGTAGAGACCCAGTTGCCGACGTTTGATGGTGTGGCACTTCGCCCACAGCCCCTAGTTAAGAGCCTTGGGGTCCAGCTAGACACCCAACTGTCGATGGAAGCGCAGATGCCTGCGCTTGCAAGACAGCGTTACCATCTGCGGCAGGCGAAACGTCTGGCTCCTTACCTCTCCCGCTGCGACCTGGCCACGGTGATCCAAGCCACGGTCATCTCGAGGCTTGATTACTGTAATGCGCTGTACATTGGCCTACCCTTGTTGGCGATCCGGAAACTTAAGCTGGTGCAGAACGCAGCAGCGCGCCTGCTGTCGGGAGCCCCAAGATCTGCGCATGTGACCCCACTCCTGCGTGCACTGCACTGGCTTCCCATCGAATTCCGGGTATCCTTCAAGGTGTTAGTTCTAACTTTCAAGGCCTTATATGGTTTGGGGCCAGTGTACTTGAGGGAGCGTCTTACCCCATACAAACCCAGAAGATCACTGCGCTCAGAGGGGCTTAATCTACTAGAGGTCCCTAGTATTAAGATCTGTAGGCTGTCGAGCACCCGGCAGAGAGCATTTACAGTGGCCGCTCCGACCCTCTGGAATTCTCTGCCGGAGGAGATACGAGCACTACGGGGTTTGTTGGCCTTCCGCAAGTCTGTGAAGACTTGGCTATATAGGCAGGCATTTGCTCCCAACTGATGCCTCCTTAGTTGCCAGCTGCCAACATACCGTCCTGCCATGTATTGCCTCTGCGTATTATTGCTTGCCGGGATCATTTGTGGGGAGGGGGCTTTTGGGTATACGTCTTTTATCTGTTTATTGATGTTTTATTGATTTTATGCTGTAAACCGCTCTGGGCTCCAGAGAGAGCGGTCTACCAAATCGAATTTATAAATAAATAAATAAATAAATAAATGTGTGTTTCTCAAAGAAGGGGAGATGATGATGAGCTTTGCAACATGCCATGAAGCACCAAGTGCTATCAGGGGGTGCTAGCTAGCAGCTGGCATTCAGCTAGCTACAGCTTGTGAAATACTATGTAAGAAGATCTCCCAACCACCAGGTCTCCTTTTCCTTTGGTCTCTGCTCTTCTGGCCAATACCAATGATTCCTAGTAGTGATTTCAGTCTAGGAATATGGGAGTCTTCTTTGGTGGAGTATCCTTTAGCTGAAATGCTTGGGACCAAATTTCAGAGTTTTTGTTTATTTTGGAATTTTTGCAATAAGATATATTGGAGATGATGCCCAGGTCATTAAATTCATTTATGTTTAGATCTTATACACATATGCTGAAGATAATGTAATACACAAAATTATTTTGAACCCCCCCCCCATATTATTAACATCTATCTCCATATCTATGACACCTGTTGTGATAAAATTAAGATGAACAGGTACAGAATATGCCAACTTATTTATTTATTTATTTAAAACATTTATTTTCTGCCCTTCTCACCCCAAAGGGGACTCAGGGCGGAGCACATCATATATACGGCAAACATTCAAAGCTGGGACAAGAATTCATATGAGTATACATAAACCTTCTTCGTCACCTCCCCCAGGGTCTCCTTCAGGGTCAAGCCAGTCATTTCAAGGATACCATCCATCCATCTTGCCCTTGGTCGGCCCCTCTTCCTTTTTCCTTCCATTTTCCCCAGCAATAGAAAGTTCTTAAATAAATAACCAAATTCTACTTTCTATCAAACATGTTTAATTTTTAAGCCTATCTTTGTTGGCAACATGTAATATTAAATCAATGGAAAAAATAAATAAAACTTCAGTTCCAAGTCTCTCTCCTTATACTTTTGTTGCCGAACAGCCTGGCCCATAGGGGGCAGAGGCCCAGAAGTACCCCTAAAATGAGGATTTCAGCAGAACCCCTGGTTTTTAAAAGCAATCTTAAAATCCCTTTCCCAAATGATCTCACCAAAGAAGTCCGGAATAAGATGCAACTGAAGTTTTTATTCTTGTCAGCTGAGAAGGATGACCACTGCAGATTCCTTGTCGCAAAGCAGTCATAAAGTTACATTGAAAACATATGCCATTTTAGAAGGTTACAGATTCAAATTTCCCATTTCCCGCCCCCAGACCAGCTTTGTGTTGATTGGATGGGGCAGCTGGAGTTTGATCCAATAGTGAAACAGTGCAACTTCTGTTCTGGCGAATAGGGAGCGAGGAGCAGGAATGTGTTCAAAACAAAGCAGCTGGAGTTTTCTTGAGTAGATTTGTCCATATGTTAATGAATCCAAGCCCCTGACCTTTCAAGTCAAAGGAATTCTTTTGTTCTTCTGTGAAAAATGGGAACTGTCCTTAATAGCCCTTTCCTGTTGGCAGAAGAGGCCAGATACAGCTTATCATGGGAGTTTCAGTCTTCTGGATAGTAAACAAGTGAAATAATTGTAGCCACATACCAGTTTCAAAGGCTGGCAGAGGCAGCCGGTTATGAAATATGAAACATAGTTATGCCATTATCCTTCAGTGAGAAGAGGGAATGAAACTTCGAGGCTCTTTCCCCTGAGAGATGAGGGGTCTTCGTTGAGAAAACAAAAACAGCCTTTTGTTTTCTACACCTGAAAAGCCCTATTATCATGCAAATGAGGCTAGTGGAGGGATGATTGAATCACAAACTTTGCAGCTGGCAAGCCTCATGGTAGCTGTCTAAAGGTAAACAGTGGCACTTTCATATTTTTAAAATTACATACATGGGGAAAACATGAGGGGAGATACATTGGGGTTTATGTGGAAAATATAGCATCTTGATCACCCCTGCCTACCCACCAGAAAGATACACAGTTTATTAGATTCATAAAAGATAGCCCAAGAGAAAGGGGTCCTAGAGAGAAAGGAAAAAAATCTTTGGGAATGAGCAAAAGTCTATAAGAGTAATGCAAAAGGAAAATAATTGTGTGTATTAATAAAGTGTGGGTTACAGAGGCGTTGTCATGTGGGATCATGGAGCCATGGGAAAGGCCTTAGGTTCCCATATGGGGGACAGATAGGGGATTATGGGATCACTTCCAGCCTGGTGTTCTTGGGAAAACTATGAATCCTTTGGTTTTAAACTGTCTTCTACAGAGCCCAAGAGAAGGGGGGGGGGTCATCTCTGATATCACTTTGGGTTGCAATAAAGCCCATGCATGGAGAAATCTTCCCACATTTGTTTCTTCAGCTACTGTGAAGATTTTGTGAGATTGTAACATACAGAGTAAAGTGATGCTACTTTCATCCCTACTGATAAAAAGTATCCAGCTACTTTTCTGTAGAATCAAATGACACTTTGGAACATTAAACGATTACAGAGATTAATGGATACAAAACATTATACAGTTTCGCAAGTACTGTCAAGATGCAGAGATGAGTAAAATAATTGTGATGTTAAAGAATTAAGCAATTACATTCAGGGCTGGTAGCTTTCTTGCCAGTAGGCTAGTCAATGTGCCCTGTTTTTTAGTTCCTACTTCAAAGGAATTACCTAAGACAGTGTTTTTCAACCTTTTTTGAGCCGTGGCACATTTTTTACATTTACAAAATTCTGGGGCACACCACCAACCAAAATGACACTCTAACTTACTATATTGTACTATACCATTATACTGTAATATTATTAGTACTATTACAAGTAATATAAAATATATAATTTCAATATTGTAATATTTTTAAAAGTGTTATCTTGTATTATATTATAATAATATAAATATTATAGGTACATACAATATATTATCAGTAAAGCACAGGAGTTAATCCTGACTGTTATCATTACTCTCATAGTCAATATCGATATACACCATGACTATGACAAATACTGATAATAATAGCATATCCTAAGATAAAATAATATTATGTTAATACAGAGTTCATAATAATAATAATAATATAGCCCATGAGGCTCCTTCCACGTCACGTCACAGTCTCTGAGGCCCGATAGGCCGCTCGCGTACCTGCCTGGAGGCGGGCCCCGTTGTTCCCCACATCGTGGCAGCAGTGGGCAAAGAGGCAGTAGAGCTGCGGGTAGGAGAGGAAGCCCGTGAAGGCGGAGGCAGCGGCCAGGCTCAGGCTCAAGAGCTCCACCACGCCGGCTGGCCGGACCAGTGCCAGGCCCGCTGCCAAGGCCAGCACCGCCAGGCACACCCGCCGCATCGCCTCAGATGAGGCACTTCCACTCCACTGGCGTCCCCTCAGGGAAGGCGCTTCCGGTCCCGCCACCTCCGCCACTGCCATCTTGGTGCCGGGTGGGAGTTCAAGGCTACCGCGACGGGATTGGCCTGCAGGGAATAAAGGGGCGTAGCTTATTCAAGACTCAAAGTGTTGGTCCTCACCTTTAATGCCTTACACGGCCTGGGGCCAGCGTATTTGAGGGACCGACTCACCCCATATTGCCCTCCGAGATCACTTCGGTCTGAAGACTCCAATCTCCTGGAGATACCTTCAGCTAAACTCGCAAGGCTGACTGCTACCCGCCGGAGGGCGTTCTCTGTCATAGCACCTACGCTGTGGAACGCCCTCCCGGCCGGAACTCGGGCTATGAAGGACTTGCTCCCGTTTAGACGGGCCTGTAAAACATACCTGTTTAAGCAGGCCTTTGGTGAGTAAGTCCTGCCCATGCCCCGCCATCTATTCGTTCTTCTGAGGATGATGTGCTGTTCATTGTTTTAACTGTGTTATTAATTACTGTACTGCTGTTGTTTTTAATTGTTTTTAACTGCTTATTGCCTGTATTTTACTGTGCCCTTCGGCTCCTGTAAGCCGCCGCGAGCCTCAGGGAGTCGGCGGCATAGAAGCCCGAATAATAAATAAAATAAATAAATATAAGAGGTTCCAATTTCCCACGGCACACTGGTTGGGAAACACTGATCTAAAATGCTACAATAGTACTTTGAGCGCCCTTCCAGACAGGCCTTATATACAAGGATCTGATACCAGGATCTCTGTTTATCCCAGATTATCTGGCAGTGCAGATCCATATAATCCAGTTTAAAGTAGAAAACCTGGGACCAGATCCTGGGGTAAAGGGCCTGTTTGTAATGGGCCTGAGTTTTGGACAAGTCCTATTATTTTAGCCTCACATGAAGGCAAAGACAATCCCCTCTGAACAATTCTGCCTATAAAACCCTGTGATATGTTCGGTTTAGTCAACATAAGTTTGATATGACTTAAAGGCACATGACAGCAAAATAGACTGAGAAACAATGGTCAGAGTCACCCAGCTCCTCCTCAGTTGAAAAACAATATTTGATTTATTGCTCATATTAACTTGAATTCTCATGGAAATTCCAAGTGGAAGAGACTCCCTTAGGCCGGTTCCACACAGGGCGTTAACCGGGTTAAAGTCCCCACATCTCCCCCAAAACTAGGGTTGCCAACTGTCCCTTATTCTAAGGGACGTCCCTTATTTCGGCCCCAAATTTCTTGATTGAGAGACGCGTGCGGCCCTTTTGGGCAGGACTCCATTTCCCAAGAGCCCTTGCTCCCAGGGGGGGGGAGGAGAAGGATGAGGAGGGAAAGGAAGAGGGAGAAGGGGGCAGTCTTCATGGTGCCGCCGGTGAGCGCAGGGAGATGCGGGTCCGTATGGAGCTGCTGATCATGGAGACCCAGAGCCAGGTCTGCCGCGCCCTCGCCCACCTTTAATGAGGATTTGAGAAAAAAACGACCACATTTGGCCAAGAAAAAAGTTATTTTGCACCAGGACAATTCAAGGGTGCACACATGTGCAGTTGCCATGGCAACAATCCATGAATTGGGACACAAATTGCTCCCTCATCCACCCTATTCTCCGGATTTAGCCTCGAGTGACTATTTCTTGTTTCCAAACCTGAAGAAATGTCTCGGCAGAAAGAGATTTGACTCCAACAATGAAATCATCTCACAACCAAATTCCTATTTTGATGACCTCGACAAATCTTATTTTTTGGAAGGGATTAAAAAATTGGAGAAACGTTGGGCAAAATGTATAGAGCTCAAAGGAGACTACGTTGAAAAATAAAATGATTTTTTTATCCAAAACCCTGTGTTTTATTCAAAAGGTCACGCCCTTGTAGCCACCCATTAATTGCAAGGGCGGTGGCTCATTGTGTTTGCTTAAACATTTGTGGCCTTGAATGTGGCTGCTTAAAATCCAATTATCTTTTCCTGGAAAACAATTACAGTAAAATGAGGAAAACATTATCAGTTGATTATCATTGTCATCATCAGTTTCCTAGGAGTGGCTGCACTGCTGTAGTCGAGCCAGGAAGCCCAAACCCAAAAAGAACCAACTGCAGAGAGTCCCCAGTATTCCTTTTGGCCCATGGCCTAAGTTGCACCAGTACCAGACCCTTTTGTTTTCCCTTCCCTTCTGCCTCACTCAGTCCCATACATCACACTGCACCAACCGTCCCTCCCAGTACACCCAACCACCGTTGCCTCCCATTGCCCCATCTACACAACGATTGCACAGCCAATAGCACATGAAAGACACCTCAGCAAACATCAAACAGCACTTTAGCAATAAACCAAACACTCTGCCATTTCTCCCACCGTTTTCCTCTCCTTCCTTCCTCTCTTCCTATCCTTTTTCCAGCCTGAGGAAGCATGTCCTAGCACAAAAGCGCCAGCTTTTGGGGCAGTTTTGGCCCGAAGAGATCTCTTCAGGGGGGTGGGTGATGGGCAGAGATTGATGCCAAAAGAAGATCTAGTTCTCCCAAGTACTGTACCTCTAATTGCCTTTTTCTGATCGTTTTTCTTCTCCTGGACTGCTCCTGACGCTTCTCCTGGCTGATTGAGCCAAGAAGCCTCTCTATTCATCATGGACCCTCCCTGCCCTGGAAAAGATAGTTTCATCAAGGACCCTAAAGCGAACTCAAGATCCCTTTCTGGCTGGAAGCAGCCAGAGAGCCAAAAATACATCTATGGGCTTTTGAGGGGTTTTGAACCTGCAGCCCAAGCCTTTGCAGGCTGGGATATGTAGTTCGCCCAAGGACACGGATCATAGACTCATTTCTGTACCCCTGTATCCCTGTATGTACAGTGTGGCTTCATAAGTTTTCCCTTTGACCCCTTGTAACCTTTCCCCTTCCCCTCTTTCCCATGTAAAGAAAGGTTGCCTGTATTTTTGCTATTGTGTCAGCTAAGAGGAAGTAACTGGATTCCCATCCTAAGCCTTTTATGGATCACCATTGTTCAACATTGCATGAGCTACTCTGGTAGAAGCCTTGTTATGGATCACCCGCGCCCTAGCCGCGGGCCCACATTCTGCCAGCCTAAAGAGAGTATTAATTATCGGAGTTTAGACCAATTAATCCTGTCTTTGGAATCGGACATCAAATATTTGTCTTCACAGCGGGAATGTGGCTAGCCTCGGAACCTAGTCAACATCTCACAATAGGCCCCCTGTCACACAAAAGCTTGAGTGAGTTTCTGTCATCAAGTTTCTTCCTCCCTTTCCCATTCATCCTCAAATCCAGTAATCCTATCACTTCCAGGATGTCATCTCAGGTCGTTTACCTGGCTAGGATTCTTTTGTTTAATTCATATGCTATATTGACAGTGATTCCTGTCCAAGCCTTCCTTCCTGGAACTCCATATATGGCCACAGGCCTCTGATTGGCCCGGCAAGTGGGAATGGCGCTGATAGGCTCCTGGAACTGACCGGCTTCCCACCCATCAGCTGGTCCGACCAATCATCAGCCGATCAGCCAGGAGGAAGTGGGCGGGAAATTCAATTGTTTTGACAGTTCTGTAACCTTTAAAAACCAATGTTTTGAATGTATATGCATGCGTTCCTTGCGGGAATCAGGGTATTGCGGTTCGCATCCTCTCAGCTGAGCAGAATAAACAATTTCGTGGCATCTACCTTGCAGATTGGTGAGCATAATTGGATCAAGGGAGGCGGGTAGACTACGAGGGCCTAACCGCTCCTGGCTCGCCAGGTTAACTGAACCCTCGCGGGCTCTGCTCCGTGGTCGGTCCACGGGGCTTGTCCGGTTGTCAGACAGCCGGCCTGGGGGATTGGCAGCTGTTCGACAACACTGCTTCTCCTAAAAGTCATTCTTGGAACAGCAATCAATGTATTATTATTATTATTATTATTAACTTTATTTCTACCCCCCCCTTCTCCCACAAAGGGACTCAGGGTGGTTTCACATGTGCATCAATGATGCTATACAAGCAGAGGCGGATCTTATTGGAGGCCAAGGGAGGCGGCTGCCTCAGGGCGCTACGCATCTGGCCATGGCGAAGGGCGTATCTGGCCATGGCGAAGGCGCATCTAGCTGTGGCTGCCAGGTGCAGCACATGCAGGGCCCTTGCCCCTCGCACGTCTCCTCCCTCTGTTGCCGGCGCTGCTGCCGCCAATGCACGTGGGGCGAGGGAGGAGGAGAGGGTGGCTGCGGTCCGATAAACCCTGACTTGGTGGCTCCCTCCTCCCATGCACTCATCCTCTTCCCCTCGCACTGCTCTTTCCCCCTCCCTTCTGCCTCGTGCACTTTCCCCTCTCTCTCCTCTTCTGCCTTCCACTCGCTCGCTCGGGCTCTCTCTCTCTACCGCTGTAGGCCAAAACATCACGGAGGAGGGGAAAGGGAAAGCTCCCTTCTTGGAGCTGCTCTCCTTCAGAAGCCCAGGCACTGGCCCCGCCCTCCAGGCAGCACTCATATGGCAGGAATGCCAATCAACACCAAGCCCCACCTCAGTCTCACAACACTTCTGCCTTCTCTAAGGTAACCAAACCCACTCCCACCCCTCCTAGAGGGCCAACGGACGCTACTGCTTGCGGGGGGGGGGGAGGAGGCTGAGGTGAGCGGAGGGAGGGTCGGAAGAGGCCCACCCATCATTATTTGAGTCCACAGTGCTCTCTGGGTGTAGGTGAACTACAACTTCCAAACCCAGCAAACTCTTTCAGTACTTTCTGTTGGTCATGGGAGTTCAATATGCCAAGTTTGCAAGAGTTCAGGATGCTCTTTGATTGTGTGTTAACTATAAATCCCAGAAACTGTAACTCCCAAATGTCAAGGTCTATTTTCCCCAAACTCCATCTGTGTTCACATTTGGGCATATTGAGTATTCATGCCAAGTTTGGTCCTGATCCAACATTGTTTGAGTCCACAGTGCTTTCTGGGTGTAGGTGAACTATAATTTCCAAACTCAAGGTCAATTCCCAAGCAAACCCTTTCAGTACTTTCTGTTGATAATGAGAGTTCAATATGCCAAGTTTGGTTCAATTCAATTGTTGCAAGAGTTCAGGATGCTCTTTGATTGTGTGTTAACTATAAATCCCAGAAACTACAACTCCCAAATGACAAAATCAATTTTTTAAAATATATATATATATTTATTTATTGGGTTTTCGAAAGAGAAAAAAAAATACAATAAAACACAGAGCTGAAAATGGAGTTGGTCAGGGAAGAAAGCCGGAAAGGGAGGAAAGGAAAGTGAGGGAACAAAGGGAGGGATAAGTAGAGGAAGGGAAGGGGGGGGGAAGTGAGGGGTGGAGGTGAGAAAGAGAAAAAGTTTGAGATGAGTTGAGGGGGGACGACTTTGAAGAGGAGTCGTCCGTCGTCTTCCGATCAATTCCACGGGGCTTTCCTGGAGCCTTGATATGTCATACCCCAATGGTGTAGGGTCATCCCGTCTTACTTCTCTGGTATTCTTTTGGGCTTCTTAACCTTTAAAGTTATTTATGTATTCTTTTACCGGTTGCCAGTCAATTGGGTTTTCCTGCTTGTTATCATTCAATCTTGACTTTAAGTAGTCAATGTCCATAAATTCTCTTATTTTCAATATCCAGTCTATCTCTGGTGGAGAGTCCTTTGCTTTCCAGTTCTTTGCTATCACCAGCCTCGCGGCCGCTGTCAAATGAAAGAATAACTTGTCTTTGCTCCTGTCTAATTTATGGCCTGTTAGGTTTAATAGGTAGTATTCAGGTTTCATATCTAAATCAAAATCTAGGATTTTCCTTACGTGTTGGTGGATAATTTTCCAGAATTTTTTTACTTTCCTACATTTCCACCAACAGTGAATGAAGGAGCCAATCTGGCCCTTACATCTCCAACAATTATTATTCAGACCTTTGTAAAACTTCGCGAGTTTACTTGGGGTGAGGTACCAACGAAAGTAAAGTTTAAACCAATTCTCCGTAATTACAGTGTCACCTGCGTACTTAATTTTCTTTTTCCAGTTTTCTTCCCATTCATTTAGCATGATTGGGTGCCCCAGGTCAAAATCAATTTTTTGACCGATGGTCCCTCCTTGGGTTAGTATTAGTATGTTTTGTGGCCAAATTTGGCAGCAATTTGTCCAGTGGTTTTTGAGTTATGTTAATCCCACAAATGAACATTACATTTACATTTATATTTATATTGAGAGAGAGAGAGAGAGAGAGAGAGAGAGAGAGAGAGAGAGAGAGAGCGCACATCACAGGGAAGCATATCTGTGTAGGAGGGTGGGTCAAAAGAACATCACTGCAGACTGAAGACTGAGAGGAGACATGATAGCCCTATAGAACAAGCCCTATGAGGAGCGGCTTAAAGAGCTGGGCATGTTTAGCCTGAAGAAGATAAGGATGAGAGGAGACATGATAGCCTGTATAAATACGTGAGAGGAAGTCATAGGGAGGAGGGAGCAAGCTTGTTTTCTGCTGCCCTGGAGACTAGGACGCAGAACAATGGCTTCAAACTACAACAAAGGAGATTCCCTTGAACATTAGGAAGAACTTCCTGACTATGAGAACTGTTCAGCAGTGGAACTCTCTGCCTCAGAGTGTAGTAGAAGCTCCTTCTTTGGAGGCTTTTAAACAGAGGCTGGGTGGCCATCTGTCTGGGGTGCTTTGTGATTTTTTTTGTTGTATGAAGGCAGAAGGTCCTTGGACTAGATGAGAGATGGGCAACCTTTTGAGCATGGTGTGTCAAAATTCGCCAAAAAACCAAGCATAATTTGGGTGGTGTGTCACTTCAAGAAAAAAACCCATAATTTTGCAATATTTAGTTTAAATAATGGTAGTATGGACTTAGATAACCCAGTTCAAAGCAGATATTGTGAGATCTCCTGCCGTGATATTCTGGGATATAGGGCTGTGTGGAAGGCCCCCCAGATCATCAAGGCAGGAAATCCCACATTATCTGCTTTGAACTGGGATATATGGCAGTGTGGACTCAGATAACCCAGTTCAAAGCAGATATTGAGGGGTTTCCTGCCTTGATATTCTGGGGTATAGGGCTGTGTGGAAACGCCCTGAGAAGGAAGGAAGGTGAATAGATACAGATATAGACACACACACACACACACACACACACAGAGAGAGAGAACAGTAAGAGGGCAGGGGAAAGGGTGAGAAGGAAGGTGTGTGTATATATATGTATACATATGGCATGGGCGAACTTTGGCCCTCCGCGTGTTTTGGACTTTATCTCCCACAATTCCAAACAGCCAGTAGGAAGTCCAAAATACCTGGAGGGCCAAAATTTGTCTATGCCCCCCCCCCCCATACATATATATGTATATGTGTGTGTGTGTGATTGATTGGTTGGGGGGCAAATTACTGTTCGCTTACCATTTAAAATTACCTAGATCCGGCCCTGTATATAAAAATACATTCAGTAAAAACAGCTGGTTTTAAAAAAACCATGATAAAATCATCAATTAAAAATCATTTAAAAATAGTCTCTTCTCTTTTAGGGTCCAGGATTCCTCAGAATGATGCAATTTAAAAAAAAATAGAGCAGATGTCTCTATGTTCCCAATAAATGGCACAACAAAAACAGGGAAGACAGAATGTGACTGATTCAAAATTGCATTTTTAATGGGGACCTCGCATCACACAGTGTCCAAAAGATAAGATGAAGCCGACCCAGAAAATAAATGCAACAGAGTTTCTTTAAAGTTTTCACTACATCTTGGAGTGGATTCACAGCCTGACTGGCGTGGGAGTGGATTTGTCATGGGAATTTCCCTCCTGACATGAGATGAAGGATAGAGAGCAATCTTGAGAGCAAGGACGTTTTATTGAAAGCAGCAGCTGTTGGGTGGACCAAAACGTGGAACACCTTGAGTATCAAACAAGCGAAGCATTTACATTTTTAGGAACCTTATCTTTTCTAAAGTTGATTGTCTCTAAAATTCTTCATAGGCAGTGAGAGAAACTGTTGAGGCGACTGCTTCAATGGCTCACACACAGTCTGTTGGCATTCTGCTGAATACACTTGCACAAGGCACTTGGTTTCAGTAACTGAATGCTTATAGATTAGCCCTTCATAAATATATTTCTATCGAAAAGCTCCAAAAATAAACAATACTGTTTTTTAAAGTAAAAGCTAGACCACAGCTTCAAGGGGTGTAAAGCCTAGCATGCTTAATAGAAACTGTAAAACAGAGTAGGCTCAAGAGATTTCACATCCCTCCTTTTTAGTCAAAATGAAAATGTACTTTCATCTGCTTCTGACCATCTGTCCAAGGGAGGCATGTTCTGTGCCCCCTGATGTTATCTTTCTTTCTTTCCCACCCTGATCTGCTACACATCTGTTTTTCATCATAGTTTGCCATACATCTGCTTCTCATCCTGGCCCGCTGCCCAGTTGCTTATGGACTATTCTTGTTGATCGGATTGGCATGGGGTTTCCTAACAGTTCTTGATCTGTTTCTCTTGCAGAGATCCTTTTCCAGGCACAATTTAAGCATCTTCGTCATCTACTGATCTTCTGGGGACAGGGCTTGGCAACCCAGGGAATGGGTCTGGAGTGGATATTCAAAGTGCTGGGATGAAACATCAGGATAGGAGTCACACATTTCTTTATCTTGGTATAAGAGCCACAAGCATATCTTTTGTTACCTTTCTCTTACAGGAAAATTGCATTCATAAGCATTTGGGAAAACCAGGAATCGCCACAGGAATTTATTTATTTATTTATTTATTTATTTATTTATGCTATTTATACCCCGCCCATATCAGCCTGAAGGCAACTCAGGGCGGCGAACAGGTCGGCACAATCCGATGCCATATAAAATACATACATTAGCAAATAAAAACATCTTTAAAACATTTAAAAGCATAAAAACAATAAGCAAGAAGAATTTTTAAAAACTCTGTCTTCATGTTCAATCCACATCCGTTCCATCGTCATAGCCTTTCCTATGTCATTTTCCGAATTCAGGTTTGTTTAAATTATACTGCAGTTCCAAAGGCTTCTTCGAAAAGCCATGTTTTCAGTTTTTCCAATATGTCAATAGGGAGGGGGCCGATCTAGTATCCCTAGGTAAGGAGTTCCACAGCCGAGGGGCCACCACAGAGAAGGCCCTATCTCTCGTCCCTGCCAGATGTACTTGAGAAGCAGGCGGGATCGAGAGAAGGGCCTCCTCCTCCGATCTCAAGTTTCTGGTGATCTCAAGTTTTTGGAAGCATGACCCTTGGAAGATTAATTTGCATTCACACTATTTGGAATAATCATAACCTTTGACAAGGATTGACCTTGTTAGAGATCATAACCTTTTGTAAAGTATGATCTTCCTGAGAAGAGTTAAAAACTCACTTGAGTCAAGCTTCTCTTCAGTGGTAAATATCCACTAGTATGCATGCAAGGCAATTAGGTTTCTCAGCTGTTAAACTAATATACCTATTTATTTAAAACACCAATAGAATACACAATTACATAAAATGATAATAAATATACATTTAAAACAGTTAGCCGGGTTTAAAACATCCTCCAAATCTGTCCAAAAAATGTGGTCCATAAAATCTCATCTACCTAGATATCTCTTTGAACTGTTAGGAACAAATATATGCCAATGCACAAAAACACAGTAGTTTCTTTAGTGTTCTTTTCAGTGCCCAAAACATCTACTCTCCCATAAAATATCTTGCTTTTAAATCATACTGCCAAGAGACCAGCGTGGCCTGCTTGCTTCCTGGGGGTCCCAAGGGGTGACCACAGCAAGCTCCCCAGGCCATGGGCTTCTGGACATCCACAGGAAGGCAGCAGGATTGGTTGTTGCAGTGAGGAGCCATGGGTGACAATCAGCTGGTCTCCATTTAAACTTATTTCTTTATGATTAAAAAAAGTTGATTCCCGGGGCGTAGGGACCCAAAGAGCAAAAGCGAGATAGCAGTTAGTCTTAGAATTAGCTTAGGAAAAATATGGCACCAAAATGGAGGCAATCCGTTGACCCACAGATACGGCCCCCTGATGGGTTTCCGTATCCGCTGTTCAGAGGAACGCAGTTTCGGCTTCCCCCAACGCTGGAAGAGCATCCCCGATGAGCCGGCAGCGATCTGTGGCTCAGGAAAGAAAAGGTTATGATTTGAGAGAGTTGGAGGCAGTAAAGGACACAATGTATCACTATGCAGAGGGAGAAGTTACAATTAAATGATACTTTATTGGGGAATTAGTTACAATGTTAGGATCAGGGGAAGAAAGCAAGGCAAAGAAAGATTGCTTGGTTGAAGCTGCTGCTGTAGCCACACTCCCAGCGATGTTGGAGCATCCAGGAACTGCGGAACTCCCTGCTGCAGGTCTGATTAACTTGAATGCAGGGGGCCCTCCATTGTCCACTATCAGTAAGCAATCTGAATTATATACATAACAAATAACTAGTATAGCAGGCTTGTAGAAGGTTGCTATTTCCAACAGATTTGTATCACAATAAGCACAAACACACTGTGCATGTGATCATTGTGATGCAAACCCCGCAGTTTGCTTTTACCCTCAGAATACAGTCCCTAAAGCTTGTCCCTCTAAACCAGGGGTGCTCAGAATGGTGATCGCGATCACCAGAGTGATCTTCGGGCCTCATCCTGGTGATCTTCAGGCCCCTGACCAGGTTTTTTGCTGTTGGTCCTCTTCACACGCCCCTGCATGCTGCAAAGAAGTCCTCCGTCATTGCTCCTCCCCGTTCCCTGCTCACGCGCCACCTCCAAAAGCTCCAGAGTCCAAGAGGCAGAATGGGCCCCCTCTTTTGGATTCCTCCTCCTCCCTCCGTCCTTCTCCAGCCACTCAGAGTTGTAGGAGACCAAGGGGGACGGGCCTGGATGACTCGATGCATGGCTGGCCCCACGCGCATGCGCAGAAGCGCCCATTCTACCTCTCGGACTTCTCGTGAGCTCTTGGAGGCGGCATGCATGCTGGCGGCGTGGAAATAGGAGCAACGACGGAGGAGAAGAAGAAGGACGCTTTGGGGTCATTTCCTTACCGCATCTCAAAGGTCGGTCTTTTTACTTTGGGGTGGGTGCTTGATTGTTCTGTGGCATGTCTCTTTGTTTATTTTTAATGTTTAAAAATGGCCTTTTAGCTCCAAAGCCTCTCTGCTTGCGTTGTTCCTTGAGAAATATATGTTGGGGAATATGGAAATGTGGGAGAAATTGGGTGGTTGGATGTATTTTTATGCTCTGTTTTATATTGTTGTTATTAAATTGAAATGTTGATGTTTTATAACTTCATTTTATGTAAACTGCCCCGAGCCTGCTGGAAAAATGAATAATAAATATTAATAAATAAATAAAAAATAGTTATACGTTTTACATTTCTGGGTAGGTGATCTTTGGGATTTGGTTTTTTAATCAGTAGCTCCCATGCTGAAAAAGTGTGAGCACCCCTGCTCTAAACCCACCATGTATGTAGATGCCCTTCATCTGCACCCCCCCCCTCACCCAAAAAAAACCCTCATAAGGAGGACTGGCACCTTGAGCTTGGAATCCTTGCCAAAGACTGGAGAATCTACCTTTTATCTGACCTTTGCACAACTAGCAGTGACCTCTACCCTATCAGCTTTTATTGGGGACTGGATGCCCGCATGAGACTTGAAATGCAGTCTGACTGGCTGTTGTATGGACTTCAAGAAGCACTGAGCATCCCAAATATTCATTTTCAAAGTCCCTCCTGTACATAAGACATAGTTTCTTATCTCTCCCTTTTCCTTTGTTGTTTGAAGTCTGCTAAGGCTCAATTTATCCCTTCAAGAAATGATCTGGGCCAATTTAGTTCTTGGCCTGGTGTGTCAAATTGAGCCATTTGCTTCCAATTAAAAACACAATCCAGGGTGTCCTACCTGGGGGGTCAAAACTGTCCTAGGAATTTCCATCAAGCGCAAGGAATTTTTTTGCAATGTATCTGGGGGAGCGACATATCTGTATTAGATGTATTTGACTATCTGTAGGTGTTGCTCCTTTTTATATTTAACCTTTTTTTTAAAAAAAAGAGCAAGAATTTTTTATTTAACTCAACAGCTGTCTCATTCCCTTTGCTGATGTTCTCCCGAAGACACTTCTGCAAAGCACTTTTAGTATGTGAATGCTATCTGCTAACCTTTAGTAAGTATGTTTCTATGGCAGACCTTCAAAACAAGACAATTAAGATCTTTAGAAACCAAGACCCTAGGTATGATAAGATCAAGGTTAACAATGGCTTCAACTATAATGTTATCAGAAGGTATTTGTTGAGAATATGGAATAAAGATAAGTCTGGATTTTGTCTTTAAATAACTTTATGAGCTACACACCGGGAATGTGGTGCAGCTGGCTGAGTGTCAGCTGCATAAGATCTCTTTGACCAGAAGGTAATGAGTTCGAGGCCGGGTCGAGGTGGGTGCTCAACCTTTAAATGTAGCCTGCTGTCGACCTTTGCAGCCCGAAAGAGAGTTGCATCTGTCAAGTAGGAGATAAAGGTATCACATTAAGTGCGGAGGCAAATTTTGACTGATTTACGAGGCCATAAGATCTCCAGGAAGGAACGCTGAGGAAAGCACGCTGAGGACGCTGAGAAATGAAGGAGTGCGACAGCTCCCCCTGGTGGCCAGACATTAAAAAATTACCTCTAGCTGCCTGTCTGTCTGTTGGTCCAAAAAGGCATTAAATGCATGCCTATATGTATTCATTGTAATCCGCCCTGAGTCCCCTGCGGGGTGAGAAGAGTGGAATATAAATAAAGTAAATAAATAAATTGGCTCGTGAAGTATTATTTGGCAAAGAGTCAAAATATAAAGAAAAAGGCTTAACGTATAAGAGACCCTGTCGTTTCTGAAGAAGGTTGAAATAGGATCAGGTGTATTAAAGCTCAAGGTATTAGGGCCCATTGATATCTGTGCAGACAAATATTAGGGAGATTTCAAATAGATAAGAATCTGACTTCAAGGGAACTTGAGTAGAATTTGAAGAACTATTTTATGATAATGATAGACATCTGAATGCTAAGATGTATACATAAGTAATGTGGGTCATAAGGATTTTTCAGTATATTTTCCCAGCGGTGAAAATAATATTTGCAAAAAGATGGAAAGATGTGGAAATACTAAATTGGTATGGTGTTGTCCACCTGAAGCTCTGTTTAGAAGAGAAATTCCTTTCTAAGGGATTGTTGTCCCTTCCACACAGCCCCATATCCCAGAATATCAAGGCAGAAAATCCCAGTTCAAAGCAGATATTGTGGGATTTTCTGTCTTGATATTCTGCGATACAGGGCTGAGTGCTAGGACCCTAAGGCTCCTTCTACACTGCCCTGTATCCTAGGAACTGATCAGGCCCGGATTAACACCTTTTTGCGCCCTAGGCCACACTTTGGAATTACACCCCCTTTAAGCCAACCTCTACCGCCCCCGCCCCCACATCACTCAGACCCACACTTGGCTGGCTTTCGCCATGGTGCCTCTGGAGCAAAAGAGAAAGGCGAGTAGGCACCATCCCGCCACCTCCAAGGTCCCCATTCCCACCGGCTGGAAAGCTCCGCTGTGCTCTGAAGGTCTCCTAGGGAGGCTTGGGGAGAGCGCAGCGGGTGCAAACTCGCTACAAAGGCGCGCGAGAGAGAGAGAGAGAGAGAGAGAGAGAGAGAGAGAGAGAGAGAGAGAGAGATGTCCACTTGGCGTGCGCTCCCGCAGAACAAGGGAGGATTCAGGTTGGGATTTGTGCGGCTTTTGTTCGCCTGCTCCCAAAGGCAGGAGAGCCAGACCCTGGCCTTGATCCTTCCCTCCTCCCATAGCTCCCTTTGGCCAAGCAGCCCGCCCCGGTTTGGTCCGAGAGCGCAAGAGCAAGCCTGGGTTGCTATGGTCTCATGCTGGGGACCTGGGAGAGGTCCACCCAAGCAACGCCCTTTCCCTCCCTCTCTTCCTTCTTTACTTTCTTTCTTTCCTCCTAGTTGCCTTCTACTCCTCCTTCTCCCCTCCCTCCCACCACCCTCTCCCGCTCGGCTCTGGCTGCAGGAATTTACAGTCTGCCGCCGGGGGAGCCGGGCGAGTCGCAATGGAGACGGCTTCCCCGGGAGCCAGGAGGTCAGGCCAGCCAGAGACCCACGGGCAAATCAATGGATCAATGTGAGGACCATGCCGCAGCCCAGAGAGCGAGAGACTGAGGGGATACAGCAGAGACTTTGCCGGGAGAAGGAACGAGGAGGGGCACGAGAAAGGGGGAAAGAGGGGCGCGAACCAGTTTATTATTATTATTTTTTGATCCGTAATCGTGCCCCCCCCTCGGCTTGCGCCCCTAGGCTATGGCCTATGTTGGCCTTATGGGTAATCCGGACATGGATTTGATCCCAGTTTTTCTACTAATCCCAGATTATCTGGCAGTGGAGGCAATCCCTTTGTCTTTCTCTGTCCAGGCATTCCTGAAGTTATGAACAAGATTGGTTCTGGAGGTTTGTTCTTAAGTTGAATTGGTATGCAAGTTGGAACAGGTACATTTTAAAGTGTAACTCACTCTCTCTCTCTCTCTCTCTCTCTCTCTCTCTCTCTATATATATATATAAATGTGTGTGTGTGTGTGTGTGTGTGTATAATGTTCGTTTGTGGGATTGACAAAACTCAAAAACCGCTGGATGAATCGACACCAAAGTTGGACACAAGACACCTAACAACCCAAGGAGGGACCATCACTCAAAAAATTGATTTTGTCATATGGGAGTTGTAGTTGCTGGGATTTATAGTTCACCTATAATCAAAGAGGATTCTGAACCCCACCAACTATGGAATTGAACCAAACTTGGCACACAGGACTCCCACGACCAACAGAAAACACTAGAAGGAGTTGGTGGGCATGGACCTTGAGTATGGAAGTTGTCGTTCACCTGCATCCAGAGAGAACTGTGGACTCAAACAATGATGGACCCAGACCAAACTTGGCACAAATATTCCATATGAACACTGGTGGAATTTGGGGAAAATAGACCTTGACATTTGGGAGTTGTAGTTGCTGGGATGTATAGTTCACCTACAATCAAAGAGCATTCTGAACTCCACCAATGATGGAACTGAACCAAACTTGGCACACAGAACCCCTTTGCCTTGAAGAGACTCTTGGGCACGAGCCTCCCTCCAGCCTCAAACAGATGGAGTTTGGGGAAAATAGACCTTGACATTTGGGAGTTGTAGTTACTGGGATTTATAGAACTACAATCAAAGGGCATTATGAACCTCACCAACGACAGAATTGGGGCAAACTTCCCACAAACCCCCATGCCCAGTAATCAGGGCAAGAAAACATAATCAAAGCCCTCCTGACAAAGAGCCATCCAGCCATAGATATAGGTAGATATGATTCACACACACACAGATTTCGTGTCATAGATTCGAAAGGAACTCCTAAAGACGGACACTTATATGCTGCATGTTCCAGAGCAGGCAAACCAGGCAATCTCCACATCAACACTGACAAAGAAACACCAAGAAACATTCTTTACCCACAAGCATAAGGAAATTACATATATTAGAAACTAACACTTTCTCATTACTTTATTTTCGAGATCGCCAGACTGGGCCACAGCAACGCGTGGCAGGGGACGCCTTGTGTGTGTGTGTGTGTGTGTGTAGATTAGAGGATTTCACCTCACTCTTCTAGTGATAACTGGATTTTGAAAAATTTGGCTTGTTGTGGAAAGGATTAGTGAGAAAGCTTCGGCTGAGACACCTTTTACCCAATATAACTCTTCCAGAACTAAATTTCCCTTCCGAGGGGATAATTTCTCATACTTTCTGTTGCCTCACCCACCTTCTTAACTCTGAGTCTTTTGTAGGTTGGATGTTTGTAACTCTTAATTTTGTTTTGTGTTATATTTTGCAAGCATGATTTCCCTTTTGTTTGGATAAAATTATTTAAACAAAAAGCGGATTGATACTAAAGTGGACTGATTGGATAATTAAAATATAAGAATATGCAGAAAGAAAACAATTGACAGTATTGATAAAAGAAAAATCTATAGAGAAGTTTAAAGAAAACTACTGAGTTTAGGATTAATGAGGGTTAAAATGGAGAGACAGAACCAACTCTAGGCTATGCTTAATAATAATGTATATTTTAAAGTAGAAGTAATATTTTAATGGATGATAGAGGAGGGAAAATGGGAGGTATTAGGTACAATTATGAAATAGCAAGTTAGTTTGTCTAGGATGGGTGGAGAATGGAGAAGGTTTGTTAGTTAGTAATTAGTAGGAGGGGTTTAAAGAAAGAAGGAATGTCAGTATTCCTCTTGGGGTTTTTTTGTACTTTTCTGCCCCCTATGTGTTGTTTTAGGTAGTCACTTTAAAATGTATAGTAGTTTAAAAGAAACTTAAGAACATAGAATACAACTTCAAGGAACTGTCAATAAAATGGACTATACTCCATTCTCTAGCGCCCCCTTGTGTATTCGTGACCATACGTGCCAGATGTAAGGTCATGAATAAATGCAACCAGTGAAATGGCAGCAAACCACTGGCATTCTGTGTGACTCAAACATGCCCGAACAACACAAGGTTAAAATCCACACTACAGTTGTTCGCCCAATAGCCTTCCATGGGGCAGAGTGCTGGCTGGCAACAAAGAAACATGTTCAAGTCCTTAACACAATGGAATTGAAAATGCTGGGATGGACACTTGGCTTAACACTTCTCAATCATGTGCCAAACGATGACATCAGTCAAAGACTAGGCATAAAAGCAATCGGCAAGAAAATGCATGAACAAGACTATGGTGGTACGGCTATGTCATGAGAAGAGAACCAACATCAGTAGCACAAACAGCACTACATTTGGAGATTGCAGGACAGCGACCACGCGGACAAAATAGCCACCGGTAGAGCCTCCCATGCCAGACAGGTCACAACCGAAGGGTCTGACAAAGAGCGTCAACGGGCAGGTTGGGCTCTCTAGCCTTTTGGCAACCATCCTAGGAGAAGGAAAACTCTGATTTCAAACCCGGGCAGATGGTGCTCGTCTAACCCTGTAAGGTCAACCATCTAAAGAAGGAAACTCAAACCAAACTATGACCTGAGGACCTCGCTGCCACCGTCCAAGCTTGCTAGGCTTGCTAGGTCCCAGCAGATGAACCTTTGGTTTAAAGGGTCAGGCCAGTACTGTGCACGCTGCGCTCCACCAGAAAAATCCATTGCACAGGTTCGAAGGACACATTCAACCTCCGTCATCAACGCACTTGTAGAAAGCGTGGGATGAGTCCTTCCTGATAATCTTCGTTTGCGAAGAAAAGCCAGAGAAAGTATGATAGCTGAGTCCAGAAGCTCCGAGCGTTACGCACATTCCGCAATGACACTTGTGAATAAGGGAAGGGGAGAACGCCACACTGAGGGTGGGAATATACTTCATAGTTGCATTTGGTGGAAGGATAGAAAGGAGGGGATTAGAGTTAGGTGTCAGGCCTCAAGCCTTGGTTTCCCTAGTTTCCCCAGAACCACACTGCAGCCATGTTGGCATCCAGGAATCCTCTAAGCCTGTCTGCCTTTCCCAAGTGAATTCAGTACAAGGCAGGCCTGGTGGACAGAGGAAAATAATTGGGACACAAAAATTCCAGGTTATAAACTGTACAGGAAAGACAGGAGAGGGAAAAATGGTGGCGGTGTGGCCTTGTACATAAATGAAGAGTTAGAATCTCATGAATTAGAATTTCAAGAAAATTCAAACTCACCTACAGAAACATTGTGGGTAAAAGTCCCAGGACAAAAAACTAATCTAGCATTAGGGATCTGCTATCGCCCTCCCAACCAAACTCCAGAGGAAGACTGCTATCTGGAAAATGAAATTAAACAGGCCTCAAAAAGCAATAAATTAGTCATAATGGGGGACTTCAACTATCCCGAATAGATTGGCCAAATTCTTGTTCTACGCATGAAAGAGACAAGGTTCCTCGACATGCTAGCTGACTATTCCCTTGAGCAGATGGTCATGGAACCAACCAGGGGAAAGGGGATCCTGGACTTGGTGCTAACTAATGAACAGGATCTCGTTCAAGATGTCCTTGTAACTGAGCTCATAGGTACCAGTGACCACAACACAATAACCTTCAACTTAAGTTTGGATAGCAAACTGTCAGTGAAGACTAACACAGAGACCTTAAATTTTCACAAAGGGAATTTCACCAAAATGAGAAAAATAGAAAAGAACAAACTAAAAGGAACAGTAAAAAATCAAATCCCTCCAAAATGCTTGGAAACTGTTTAAAAATACTTTAAAACAAGCCGAACTAAAATGCATTCCTAAAATAAGAAAGAGGCCGGGAAAGTCCAAGAGGACATCGGTATGGCTTACAAATGAAGTAAAAGATGTGATTGGAAAGAAGGAAAACTCATTTAAGAAATGGAAGGCTCTTCCTACTGAGGAGAACAGAAAGGAACACAAGCTCTGGCAAACTAAATGCAAAGCAACCGTCAGGAAAGCCAAGAGAAATTTTGAGGCACATATAGCTAAGAACATTAAAAAAATAACAAAAACTTCTTTAAGTACATCAGAAGCAGAAACCCAACTAGAAAAGCAGTTGGGCCACTGACGAAAAATGGTAAGAAAGGGACAATAAGTGAAGACAAGGAGATTGCTGAGCGGCTAAATGACTTCTTTGCCTCCGTTTCACACAGGAGGACAGACAACATATGCCTGCAGCTGAGTCAGTTTTTTCAGGGAGGGAATTAAATGAATTAAACCAGATAGAGATAAAAAGGGAAGATGTTCTCACATGCCTTACTAAATGTCAACAAATCACCAGGGCCAGATGGCATCCACTCCAGAGTTCTTAAGGAACTCAAGTGTGAAATTGCTGAAATTCTAGCCAAAATATATAACCTTTCTCTAAGATCAGGCACTGTACCCGAGGACTGGAGGAGGCAAATGTAACTCCGATCTTCAAGAAAGGATCCAGGGGTGATCCAGGAAATTATAGGCCAGTTAGTCTAACCTCAGTTCCAGGCAGAGTGATGGAAACCATTATTAAAGAAAAAATTACTAAGCACATAGAAGAACAGGCATTGCTGAAGGAAAATCAACATGGTTTCTGCAAAGGCAAATCATGTCTTACTAACTTGATAGAATTCTTTGAGGGTGTAAATAAACACATAGATAAAGGGGACCCAGTCGATATTGTTTACCTTGACTTTCAAAAGGATTTTGACAAAGTCCCTCACCAAAGGCTCCTAAATAAGCTCTTCAGCCATGGAATCAGAGGACAGGTCTTGTCCTGGATTGGAACCTGGCTAAACTGTAGGAAACAAAGGGTGGTAATAAATGGACACTTCTCTGGATGGAAAGAGGTGAGAAGTGGCGTACTCCT
This sequence comes from Anolis apletophallus, assembly GCA_030556195.1. Lineage (NCBI taxonomy): Eukaryota > Metazoa > Chordata > Lepidosauria > Squamata > Anolidae > Anolis > Anolis apletophallus. Next base: position 22,808,285 of record JARBWK010000007.1, read on the forward strand.
GGTTCAGTTTTAGGACCATTACTTTTTAATTTATTCATAAATGATCTGGATGTAGAAGTAAATTGTGAGGTAGCAAAGTTTGCAGATGACACTAAACTGTTCAGGTAGTTAAAAATGAAACTGACTGTAAAGAGCTCCAGAAAGATCTCTCGAAATTGGAGTGAATGGACAACAAAGTGGCAAATGCATTTTAACCTAAACAAGTGTAAAGTCATGCACATCGGGGCAAAGAACCCCAACTACACCTACCAATTGATGGGGTCAAAGCTTCGAGACAAACCAGGAAAGGGATCTTGGGGTTTTGGTGACAGCTCAATGAAGATGTCAACCCAGTGCGCTGCAGCAGTGAAAAAGCAAATTCTATGCTTGGCATGATCAGGAAGGGAACCGAAAATAGGTCGGCAAATGTTGTACTGCCTCTCTACAAATCTATGGTGAGGCCACATCTGAGTACTGTGTACAATTCTGGTCACTGCACCTCAAGAAGGATATAACGGAACTGGAAAAGGTACAGAAAAGGGCAACAAAAATGATCCAAGGGATGGAGCGGCTCCCTTATGAAATCAGGTTGCAACGCCTTGGTCTTTTTCAGCCTTGAAAGACGGCGTTTAAGAGGTGACTTGATCGAAGTGTATAAAATCATGCATGGGATAGAAAAGGTGAATAAAGAAAAAATTTTCTCTGTCACCCAACACTAGGACTAGGGGCACTCCCTAAAGCTCCAAGGTAGGAAAAATTAGGACTAATAAAGGGAAATATTTCTTCACCCAGAGGGTCATTGGGTTATGGAACTCACTTCCAGAGGAGGTTGTGACAGCGGTCAGCCTGGACAGCTTCAAGGCAGGATTAGACAGATTCATGGATACCAAGGAATCAGTAGTTACTGAAATGGACATCCAAGTGCCACCTCTGTGTTGATGGAGGCAGGCAGGATTTTCCCGGCACTGGTTGTGGGGGTCGGGAGCAGGTGAGGGTTTTGCCCTCCTTTCTGCTAGGGATCCCTGTGTACAACTAGTGGGCCACTGTGTGACACAGAATGCTGGACTAGATGGGCTGAGGCCCGATTCAGCATGGCTCTTCTTATGTTCTTATGCAGGCAGGTTCAAACATTCAAGGACACAACTGTTATGCCTGGTGATAAGCAGAGACGCTGGAGACCAGGCGTTGGGTAAACTCCTTTTCCACAGATGTGGGCACTAATTGGCTCACATACCTTTGCTGCTGAGATCAGCTAAACAGCAGCTGCAGTTCATCATGGGAACCATGACACTCAACGTAGTTACGTCGCAAGATCAAAGGGTTACAGAACTATAACCGTTGGATCTTGGAAAGGCTTTCCATCTCGAGCCAACTATTGCATCTCAAGATCATGGATTCCTGAACGGGCCTTGTGGCCTCCCTGCTAAGAACTTGCCTGTCCAGCTCGCTGGCTGCTCTGTTTGGATTTAGCCCGCTTGGGCATCCGCTTGCCTTGTCTGCTTTGTTCCTGATTGCTACAGAAAGACTTTGCCTTTTGTATCCTGCTTGAATCCTGGTTGTCACGGGACTATATTCAAATTGCTACTACCATTGAACAGTGCTGCTATTTTACGGCATCTTAGCTGACTTCTAGGCTCTTTCCTATAATCACTTATTCTAAATAAACCTGTTGTACCTCAGCTGAATGTGTGGTTTATCAAGGGAGGTTTCCAAGTGCTTGGTGGGCGACATTAGGATAAGGTTTAGGGCAGTGGTTCTCACCCTGTGGGTCCCCAGGTGTTTTGGCCTTCAACTCCCAGAAGTCTCAGCCAGTTTACCAGCTGTTAGGATTTCTGGAAGCTGAAGGCCAAAACATCCGGGGACCCACAGGTTGAGAACCACTGGTTTAGGGTAAGGGTTAGGCCACAGCATTGTGGATAGTGCATCTCCACGCCTCCCGATGTGAGGCCAGGGTGGACCATTGTTGGTGATCAATCTGGCTGAGCCTGAGATGTTGTTTCAGGGAGTCCTTTTATCTCTTTTTGGGGGTGCCTCTCTTGCACTGACCCGTGGCGAGTTCATTGTAGAGTAGTATCTTTGGGAGGCGGTGGTCCTCTATCCTAGAGACGTGCCCTGCTGTCATGCCCCAGCCTGACTCCATAGCCAAACCAGACAGAAGCCATGTTAAATCTCAGTCACCAACCAAGTCTGAGAAGAAACCTTTGCAGAGGCCTCTGAGTCAGCCAGCAGTCAAGGCCAGACGCAGCCTTCTTTCTTCCCAAACTGATAAGAAGCGCTGGGAAAGCAAAGCCTCGCTTTCCCCCGCTTCTCCAGGTGTAGCCGTTAATGAGCTGACATATTTGCCTTCCTCGGGAGGCTTGGGAAAGTCAAGCCCACAAACGGTTCCTGAGAAAGTATTACGCCGAAGTCAGCGCCTCCAAGACCAAAACATTGGGGGTCCTATTTAAGTTGGTCCCCATTGGTGCTTGGCATCTCGCGCCAATGTTAAGCTTCCATTGCCAAGCTCCACGGAAGTCAAGTTCAGGACTAGGCCGCAGCGCCTTCACATCACGGTGTTCAAGTATCCAGCCAAGCCCTCGTTTGCCAAGGACTTATCCTGGATTTAGGCCCATTGGGGTCCCAAGATTGTTTCTTCATTTATTGGATCTTTGAACTCTTTAGAGACTATTGCGCTGCAATACTTGGATGCTGGGAGCATCAGTGGACTATCTTTTATTCTCTTTCCTTTTTCTACCTAATCTAAATAAAGCATTTAATCACGGCTGCTTCGTGGTGGTTTACTGAGGGATCCTCCAGGTCTACGCTGCAACACCTGCCCAGCGCAGTTGTGTTTTCAATAGCATGGCTTCAATGCTGGTGATCCCTGCTTGCTCAAGGACAGCAACATTCATCACATTATATTATTATATTATTTATTTACTTTATTTATATTCTGCTCTTCTCACCCCGAAGGGGACTCAGGGCGGATTACAGTAATCCGCTTGCAGACAATCCTGAGTTCAACATATGACATATAAACATAATGAACTTATCACAATCCCTGCAGTTCATACATATGACATTACACATGTTGACATTTAGAACAGTACAGTAGGGAGGACGGAATATTTTGACAAATAATAAATAAATAAATATAGAGGTGAACAGAGGCAAACTTTCTGGCCACCAGGGGGAGCTGACGCACTCATCTCTCAGCGTTTTTCCGGCGTCCCTTGTTTTTCTTCCACATTCCTGGGTTCTTTTTTAAAGGCCTCATAAATCAGTCATGTATATATATATATAGTTTATATATATAGTTTATACATATATATATATATATATATAATTAGCACAGCACAATATTAGTACTATATACAGCGTTTCCTCAGTTATTGCTGGGGTTATGTTCCAGGACCTCCCGCAATAAGTGAAAAACCGCGATGTAGGGATACTCTATTTATTTTAATATTTATACATTCTTTTAGTAGTTATACACTATTTATAAACTTAAAATACAGTGAAGGAAAGGAAGGAAAGGCCCTTCCAGGCTGGAGGAGGGGAGGACTCAGGAGGGAAAGCGCCTCGGAGAGCGGCAGTGGCGGCAAAGCCCCACAAAACAGCAAAAAGACCATGATATATATTTTATATTAATATTTTTTTAAATCCATGAAACTGCAAGTCCGCGAAACAGCTAGGGAACACTGTATTATTATATTGTACTACACCACTATACTGCAATATCATATTTAATATATATATACAATTAATATATTATACAATTAATATATTATATATATATATATATATATCATATATATATATACACACACACACACACACAACCAGTACTATTAGTATTATATTATATAAAGGGGTTCCCGTCATGGAACGACCATCCCAAACAGAGAAACCTTACAACGCAGAAACACCAAACTTGCCAACAGAAATAAGCCTCAGACTAGGTAGGTTTGTAGCAAAGAAACTTTCCCCCCAAAAACCTAAAAGGCCCCCAAAACAACAAGTTAAAAAGTACATTTCCCAGCATCCTCCGGGCTGCCAACGACTCTCCCAGCCTCTACATTCTGACAACATGATTGGCTGCCAATAAGGGCGAATTTGCATAACTCCTGTACTGGCCAGCCAACATGAACATTCCAACCCACAATAAATTGTCAGAGGAGGATAAGGCAAAGGGCTGAGGCACAAACACAAACACCCAATTCACTTCCCACAGAAAATTTACACCCCTACAAATCACAGACCACACCCAAAATTGACAGTAAGGCTTCATTAACTTGATTTCCCGACTAGGCCTCACTTAATGGAATGCTGTTTACGCCTGAATTGACAGTAAGGCTTCATTAACTTGATTCTCCCTCCCGACTAGCCCTCAGCTCATTGGACATTGTGTATGGCCTGAATTGACAGTAAGGCTTCATTAACTTGCTGTTCCTGACTAGGCCTCAGCTCATGGACATTGTGTATGGCCTGAATTTACAGTAACCTACCTTTGCACACAGAGCCCCTACATTCTACTACAGTTTGGAGGGCGGACCATGGATTATGGGACTTGAAGTACCTCCATGGATAATGGGATTTGTACTACTTCAAAACCCATCATTCCCCACTTCAAAACCACTGTGGCCCAGAACCAAGTCCGATAAGGACCAAACTTGGCACACAGTGCCCCCCATGACCCACACTCCATCCGACTGCAGTTCAGAGGAGGACACACCATGGATAATGGGATCTCAAGTACCTCCACTCACTTCCAAAGTACCCCAGCAACACACGCATCAACCTCTACATCAACACAGCAGACGGAAAGACAAAAAACATTGTATATCCACAAGCTATGCAGAACGCCAGCAACACCACACACCAACAACTCCACAGGACTCTAACATCCCCCCCACCAGAACAACCCACGACGACACAGCCATGGCCCCAACAACACCATAACTAACAGCAACTCCAACCCTTACATACTCAGACTTTCTCACATCTCCTAAATAGGGCACAGCAACGCGTGTCGGGTACAGCTAGTGTAATATAATCTTGTGACTCGCCTCTCCTCACAGCTCCAGGCAGGCCACATTAGTATTTACACATTATTTTAATATTTATACATTATGTTAATATTTATACACTATTTTAAGTCTTTATAAACTCAAAATAAAGTGAAGGAAAAGAAGGAAGGAAAGGCCCTGGAAGGCTGGAAGGCGGGAGGGAAGGAAGGAGGCCACAACACAGATAAAAATATAATGCCATTAGAATGCACACAGAGCAAAGATGGCAAAGTGTCAGCACGTGACGGCAGGGCCATATTATGGCGTTTGGACTTCAGCTCCCAGAATCCTTCCAGCTGAGCCGCAGCTGCCGAGGCTTCTGGGAGTTGAAGTCCGAGTAGCCGGGGAGGGCTAGAGCGTGTGGGTAATCTATTCTATTCGAAGTATCAGCGAAGAAAGCAAGGAAGCGCGCGCGCGCGATGTGGGTCACTGGGCCGCCGTCCTCGCGCCCGCCCGTCCTCGCGGCCTCTCCGCGCGCGCGCGCGAGGGGGGACGTGACGTCACTGTGGCATTGTTTCGGGCGGAGTCCCAGCGTCCAGTCAGAAGGCGCGAGGCAGTGACGCGGGCGGGGCGGCAGGGGAGCCCGCCCGCCCGCCTCCCTCCCTCCCCGGGCCCCGCCCTGCTTTCCCTTCGCCCCTCGCCGGCCTGCGTCACCGGGCAAGATGGAGACCGCCGAGGAAGGTAACGGCCTGAAGGGGCTTGCGGGGCCGCCGGGCGCCCTCTCCCCGGCCCTGCCGCGCGCGTGTGGGGGGCAGGGGGCAAGGGAGGGGGAGGGGCTAAGAATGACAACAACGCCGCGGCCTAGGCCTGCGAGGGGAGGCCCAGCCCGTGTCGTGGCCCGGGGTGTTGTTGTGGCTCCGCCAGGCCGACACGGAGGCGTGCCTGCCTGCCTTGAGGGCCGAGGGCCTGCCTGGGTTGCAAAGAGGGGTCCTTCGGGGCAGTGTGGAGGCTCACCAGGCGGAGGCGAAGAGGGCGGTGGGTCGGGCAGAGCAAGAAAGAGCCTCCCTTGGTTCTCACACGAAAATGAATACACAAGGCCCTTATTTATACGTTTTATAGACTACTGCCACGCTCTCTACGTGGGGTTGCCTCTGAAGACTGCCCGGAAGCTGCAATTTGTCCAGCGCGCAGCAGCCAGGCTACTACCGGGAGCGGGGTGCAGGGAGCGCACGACTCCCCTGTTGCGCCCGCTCCACTGGCTGCCCATTGACTTCCGAGCACCATTCAAAGTGCTGGTGTTGACCTACAAAACCCTATAGGGTTCCGGCTCAGTTTACCTGTCCGAACGTATTCTCCCCTATGAGCCGTCAAGAGTGTTAAGATCGTCTGGAGAGGCCCTGCTCTCGGTCCCACCACCTTTGCAGGCGCGTCTAGTGAGGACGAGGGACAGGGCCTTTTCCGTGGTGGCCCCCCGACTGTGGAATTCCCCCCCCAAATGAAATTAGACCCGCCCCCTCCCTCCTGACTTTTAGGAAGCGGGTGAAAACGTGGCTGTGCAAATGAGGCCTTTCGCAGAATGAAGGAGGAGATCGCGAAGCGGCTAAAGTCGCTAACCATTTGATACGGACCAAATATATGGACGAAGTTGGACTTGATTTTACTTTGGCGAAAGGCTTTTAAAATGTATTTATTGTATTGTATTTTATTGTAAATTTATGATGTTTTAGATTTTAAATGTTAGCATTGAATACTTGCAGTTTGCCGGTCTGAGTCCCTCTTTGGGGGTGAGAAGGCCGGGGTATAAACGTTTTACATAAATAAATAATTTATTTACTTATTTATTATTTCGGTTTCTATACCGCTCCTCCCCGTAGGCTCAGGGGCAGTTCACAAAATATAAAAGCATATACATTAAAAGCAATACAGATAAAACCCAAGTTTCTACAGGTTTTAAGAGGGGCCGCTTGCTGGAAAAGGGTAGCCTTACAAGCCCAGTTCTCTAAGTCATCGAACTTCATCCAATAAAGCGTTCCATAGAGTCGGAGCCACCACTGAGAAGGCTCTTTGCCTAGTCGCTGATGAGTGGTAAGTTTGGATAGAAGGGACATCAAGGAGTTTTTGTTCCTTCGACCATAGTGAGCTCTGGGGAATATTTATTTATTTATTTAGGCCTTCCGGTTGGACCATACAAGGCCTTAAAGGTTAGAACCAGCACTTTGAATGCAGTCCGGTAGCCCTATTGGGAGCCAGTGCAATTGCTGCAAAATGGGGGCAGGATATGACATCTCAAAGGTTCCGAACCAGCACTTTGAACTGCAGCATTTTGCACTACCAGTAAGTTTCTGGAAATGGGGAAAAAGGAAGGTGGCGAGCAGTTGAGCTGCAGTTTTGCACAGTAGTCTAATCTCGAGATGACTGTCTTTTGGATCAATCTCGATGACTGTCTAGGGATCGCTCCTGTATAGGTAAGATGCCAACCGCCAAGCCTGTCGCAGATGGAAAAAATGCAGATCTGCTCACAGTGGAGACCTGGGCCTCCATTGGCAACAGTGAGTCCAACAGGACTCCCAGACTTTTTACTGAAGACGACGGGTGTAATGCCTCGCCGTCCAGAGTAGACAGCCGGCATTCTCCCCCACCCGGGCGACCCAGCCATAGGATCTCCGTCTTCGATGGATTCACCCTCAACCGGCTAGCTTGTAGCCATCCAGTCACGGCCTCAAGGCACAGATGGAAATTATCGGGTACGGAGTCCGGCCGGCCCTCCATCCTCAGCACAATCTGGGTGCCATCAGCGCACTGATGGCACTCCAGACCAAAGCTACGCACCAGTTGGGCAACTGGACGCATATAGAGCCTTCCAGACAGGCTCTCTATCCCCCAGGTTTTCTGCTTTAAAATGCATTATATGTGTCCGCACAGCCATATAATTATTTATTATTTTATTTACCTTATTTCTAACCCGCCCTTCTAAACCTCCCCCCCTCCGGGGGATGGGACGGGGACTCAGGGTTGCTTACAAGGCACAATTAGATGCTGGCAACAATAAACAATATAAAATGCTAATACAACAAGATTAAAACATCAACATTAAAACATTAGCTATCCAGTTCATTTAAAATTCTATCTATACAATGCACATTCAAATAATCAATGTTTCATGTCCATTGTTAATACAGTCCGTTCCAAATAAAGTGCTGCAGTTACTGTGCGAAGGCCTGGTCCCACAACCACGATTTTACTTTCTTCCTGAACTCTAGGAGGGATGGGGTTGATTGTATTTCGCTTGGAAGCGCATTCCACAGGCGGGGGGCCACAGCCGAGAAGGCCCTGTCTCTCGTCCTCGCCAGGCGCAGTTGAGTTGCTGGTGGAAGCGAGAGCAGGGCCTCCCCAGATGATCTTAAGTTACGAGGTGGGACGTAGCGGCAGATGCATTTGGACAAGTAAGCTGGGCCAGAACCGTATAGAGTTTTGGGATAAACAGAAAACCTGGGGTTAGATCCTGAGATAGAGAGCCTGCCTGGAAGGGGCCTAACCCAGGGCTCATCAACACAGCCTTATACCCCAGAATATCAATAATAATAAAACCTTTATTTATACCCCGCCACCATCTCCCCAACGGGGACTCGAGGCGGCTTACATGAAGCCGAGCCCGACTACACAACAACAAAATAAAATTAATAACAAAACAATATAATCAATTACATAGAACACAAACTCAAAAACATTACAGTTAATATCAAACTATAATAAAATAAGACCATTCATGACACAAAACAATGAGTTGGCCGCATGTACAGATTAAAATAGAAAACACGGGGATAAAAACGGGGTGAGATAGCAGTAGGGCAAATTATTTGTGGGGGAGAAAGTTCTTACAGAATGAGGTCAGACAAAAGGACCTTCATGTAAAGGGAGAGAAGGTGTACACTCAACAAATATCGAGGGTGAATGATGGTATGAGATTAAATGGCTAATCTCCAAAAGAACAGGGCTTCCACACAGCCCTATATCCCAGAATATCAAGGCAGAAAATCCCACAATATCTGGTTTGCACTGGGTTATCAGAGTCCACACTCAGGCAATGTGGGATCTTCTCCCTTGGTATTCTGGGATATAAGGCTGTGTGGAAGGGCCCCCTGTTCTTTCTCTTGAAAACTGCCTCATTGATTGGTAGGCATAGAGTTTTATCTGCTTTGATCTGGGATATCTGAGTCCACACTGCCACATATCCCAGTACAAAGCAGAAAATGTGGGATTTTATTCAGCTGTGTGAAAGGGGCCCAGGACAAGTATGAAGAGTAGAATGGTTGATTAATGAATAGTAATAGTATGAAGAGTTAAGGGCTGATTTGTAGCAGTTGTTCCCAACCTTTTTTTGTCCAGGGATCACTCCCCAACATTATTATTATTATTATTATTATTAAACTTTATTTATACCCCGCCACCATCTCCCAGAAGGGACTCGGGGCAGCTTACATGAGGCCAAGCCCAACAACACAACAATAAAAACACATCAGCAAATAAAAACAATACAGTCAATAAAATACATAAACAGTAGGTACACAAAGTTTAAAACTGTAGTGGCCAGGCCAAATGTCATATATTAAGATTTTTTAAAATAAATAAACACTGGATATGGACGGAGAATAAGATGTATCTAGCAGAAGGGTTTTTGTGTAATGTGGAGAGATCAACCCAACAGGTAGTTAAAGTGTATCTGAGGACATTTGCAGGGGATTGGTCAAAATATTTGTACCAAAGGGTTACAAATCAGTTTTTGGTCAACTTTAGATTCGGTTTGGTTATTTGGGGTGCTGATTCAGAAAATTGTATTGGATAGACCACATAAGCTCTCGTTTCTGTTACAGAGCATATGCCATTCAGTAGTTGCCATCTGCTTGCCCACAGAAAACCATATTTAATAATCTAGAGCTGATGTGGTAATAATCTTTCATGGGTAGTCAGCCTCTTCCCTCCCGACATATCCGTTGTCTCGGCACTATAAAAGGGTTTCACGAGACCGTGCGCTCTCGGTTCTGCGTGGTTTTGAGGCAATGGCGAGGCCGCAGACCATATTTTTGTTCTTATGAACCACTGGTGGTCCATGGCCCACAGGTTGGGAACCCGTGATTTATTTATTATTCGATTTTATACACTGCCACTCCCAAAGGCTCAGAGCGGTTTACAAATAGAATAACACAATTCACAACTAAAGCAATAAAAGCAGAGTTAAAACATTCAGCTACGTTAACCTAGTTCGAAGGCTAGCCGAAATAGATGGGGCTTACAGGCCCTCTGAAAAGTTGTTAAGTCCCGCAATGCCCGGGTTTCGGCAGGTAGGGCATTCCAGAGTGAGGGAGCCACAATTGAAAAGGCTTTGCGCCTAGTGGCTGTTAGGCAGTAGGTCTTAAAATTGGGGATTTCGAGCAGGTTTTGATCTTTGGAGTGAAGTGATCTCTGGGTTTGGTAGGGGGAGAGATGGTCCCTCAAATTATGGAATGAAGAGTAGAAGGGTTGATTTATAGTAATGGTGTGAAGAGTAGAAGGTTTGATTAATAAATAGTAATAATATGAAGAGTAGGTTTTATTACTAGCAATAGTAGGAAGAGTAGAAGGTTTGATTAATAATAATAGCATGAATAGTAGGTTTTTTAAAAATTAATAGTAGTATAAAGAGTAGAAGGTTTGATAAATAAAGAGTAATAGTATGAAGAGTAGAAGGTTTGATTAATAAATAGTAATAGGAAGAGTAAAAGGTTTAATTAATAGTGATAGTACAAAGAGTAGAAGGTTTGGTTAATAAATAGCATGAAAAGTAGAAGGTTTGATTAATAAGCAATAATAGTAGGAAGAGTAGAAAGTTTGATCAGTAAGTAGTCTCTTTTAGTCACATAGGGGCCTTTCATACAGGCCCTATATCCCAGGATCTGATTCCAGGTTTTCTGTTTTAAACTTTGAGTCCAAATTTTTAAATAATCTGGGGAAAAGAAAACCTAGAAGATTTGATTAATAAAGGCTTGTCTGGAAGGGCCTGAAAGTTTGATTAGAACTCAAACACAACTCAGAAAGTCCAAACGGTGTTTGATGGATTGAATGATCTGTAATCGGGAAATTGTTGGGAAGATGTGAGACATTAAAGGGAAGGAAGAAAGTTCAAACAGGACGCAGAAAGTCCAAATGGTATTTGATGCCTAGTGAATTGTTGTGATAAATAGCTGCTTAAAGTTTTTTGGTCAAGAACAAAAGGAAAAGAGGAAAGTGAAAGGAAAATGTGTGAAAGTGTGAAGCAAATCCTATAAAAGCCTCCTTGGAGCTCCGTTCCAGAGTGGCGCTTTATTCCATTGCTACCCACAGGCATTATTTGCAAATAAATCTTGTATTTTCTTCTCTACTCTCAGAGCCCTTTCAGACAGGTGCTTTTATCTCAGAATCGGATCCCAGGTTTTTTGTTTATCCCAGATTATCTGGCAGTGCAGTCTCCTATAATCCAGTTTAAAGCAGAAAACCTGGGATCAGATCCTGGGATATAGGGCCTGTCTGGAATAGCCCTCAGGATCCTTCTACACAGCCATATAACCCCGAATATCAAGGTAGAATAACCCACAATATCTGCTTTGAACTGGAATATCTGGGTCCACACTGCCATGTATCCCAGTGCAAAGCAGGTAATGTGGGATTTTATTCAGCTGTGTGGAAGAGGCCTCTGTTTCTCATTTGCAACAGACCCTGGAGGCTTGCAACAGACCCTGGTTGCCTTTTTAAAGGGGCAACACACCAAGACTCCAAAACTGGCCCCAATCCCACGTTGTTGCTGCTGCAGCAGAGGAAAAGCTTAAACAGAGCAAAGAGGGTATCTGTTTCAATATATGGTAGCACTAAGAGTGTGTCTATGGTGGTGGGGTAATTTGGGGCTGTTTTGCCTCCTGTGGTACACAGTGTAAGGTGTGAGTGTTGTGGGTTTTGCAGAGAGAGTTTGTGAGGAAGAAAGAGAGGAAGCTCTCATGGGTGGCCAAGAAGAGTGGTGCCCCCTTTCCTCCCTTTAGATTTATATGAGAACAGACTAACTGCCCCATTGATGTTAGGCATGCAGCAGCAGCAGAGGACAGGCTTAAAACAGGACAAGAGGGTGCTGTGGTGGGGTCATTTGGGGTTGTGTTGTGACTCCTTGGGTCTACAGTGTTGTGAATTTTACAGAAAGTGTGTGTGAGAAGGAGAGTGAAAGAGACTGAGAGAGAAAATACTCCTGGGTGGCAAAGAAGGGTGCCCCCTTTCCTCCCCTCCCTTTAGTTTTGCATGAGAACAGACTGACCTGGTTCTTCACTTGAAAACTGCCCCATAGGGTTGCTTTGTAGCCAGGCATGGAGTTGCTGGCTGCAACCCAGCTTGGCATGTCTCTTATGTAACCTTTCGGTGAGGTGAGGTAGCTGCAGGAGAAAGCAGTTTTCACTGGAAGCAGATGGGATGGCCTCCTCCTAAGTTTCGTGCCTCCTGGTGCATTTTCTCCCAAACAACGCAGTTAGGGCAGCTTGGAAAGTATAGGGATGTGAGTGCTTTGTTGCAACAAAAGTAAGCAGAGCCCAGTGTTGAAGAGTAAGCACACTTATTTTGGCATAAGCTTTCTAAGGTTGCAGTATGTTTGCACGATAATGCTCCTGTCACTGTAAATATTAGTCTCTGAGACACACCAGAGTGAAACTAAATGCTGCCACTTGCTCAGATTAAAAAAAAACAACATGCTTATTATTGTCATTGATTGTCAAGATAATGTGAATTTTCCACCCTAATATTATCTTCTTGTTATTATCTAAGGGAAGAAGCAAGTCTGTTTTCATATGTGTGTAGAACTATGACATCATTTATTTATTTATTTATTTACATCATTTACACCGACTATTAGTGCAATTCCAAACTGGCATTGAAGAAAGTGGTTTCACTGTGCAGATGATTATACGTAGATGAAATCCTAGAGCCGGGTTGATGCTCAAATAGTAATTAAGGACTGATTCACCCTAAGGGCTTTAGTTCACATGCTTTTGTGGTAGTTTGTTGTCTGACCACCAGAGTTTGAAGCTAGCTTCGAACTGCATTCAATGGTCAGTGTAGATGAAGCTAAACAAACAGGTGGTGTTATCATCAAATTATTTGAGTTACATCTGCTCTCATCTGACTTCCAAAGTAAAGCTTGGTCGGGCTAGTTTAGGATGGGGATGTGAGGACGCTCCAATTCTCCGTAAAGATCACGCACAGGCAGTAGCTCGATCCAACAAGATTTATTGCAGGTACAACACCTATAAAGCCAAAGCAGTGCCCCATCACCCAAACACACCTTATATACCCCGACCCCCTCCCTCCTTTCCCTTGCAACGTCCAGGAAAGGTTGCATCATGTCCTGCTGACTCAGCGATCTCACTGTCCAAGGGATATGACATCACACCCCTACTGAGTCAGCATATTCCTATTCAGTGTCCAATGTCCAGAGGAGGTTATATCACATCCGTTCTGACTCAGCACTGCTCCCAGAGGATTACATCATCCTAGGGAATTCCCCAATGTCCAGCGTCAAAGCAGGTCAAGGCAGACTGGGAGTCTGAGCCTCCTCAAGGCTAAGAGCTCCCAGCTCTGACAGGGGATATATATATATCCAGCAGGGAAACCCAGGGATCTCTGTGTGGTGTTATAGAGCAGTGTTTCCCAACCAGTGTGCCGGGGCACACTAGTATGCCGCGAGAGATCATCAGGTGTGCCGTAAGAAATTGGCACTCTTCCCCCTCCTAGCAGCTCTTTCTCCCTCTTTCCCTCCGCAAAGATCCTCCCCGAGGCAAAGGAAGGGCTCCACCGAATGCCGGGGCCAGGCCCGCCTTGAGGAAGCCTTCAGGAGCCTTGACTCAGCATGGGTCCATACTCTATACGTTTCATAGATTTGTGTGGCCTCTTTCGCAGCCTCCCTCCTCCCTCCGCAAAAGCAGAGCACTGGGCGGAAGTAATTGAGTCGGTGGTTTCGTGTTGGCTTGGATTTCCTGCGAGAACAGCCAAAGCTGGAAGCTCCACGTCGGCGAATTGGGCAGTGAGCGAACCTGGGAGCATCGGGAGGCTGAAGCATTCACAGGTTTCCAAGAAACAAATTGAGCCTCTCCGCTTGGAAATTTATTTATTTTTACTATTTTACTGGATTTATCGAGAGTTGCCTCCCCCCTCCCCCAAGGAACTGTTTATAACATAGTTAACTGGAAGCTAGTTTCACTCGGGGTGAAATTTCACAAGGGTCTGGAGAACAATTCCTATGAGGAGCGGCTTGAAGAGCTGGGCATGTTTAGCCTGAAGAAGAGAAGGCTGAGAGAAGACATGATAGCCGTGTATAAGTATGTGAGAGGAAGTCATATATATGTTGTGTTCATCGAAACAGGCCTAGGTTTCACACTGAGTGTATAAATACATTTAAAAACATCTTAACTATAATTATCACTGTGTTAGAGTGTCATTTTGTGTCATTTTGGTTGGTGGTGTGCCCCAGGATTTGGGAAATGTAAAAAATGTGCTGCGGCTCAAAAAAGGTTAGGAAACACTGTTATAGAGGATCTGGTAATAATGAATGGAATGGAACAGTTGTTTCAAACAGAGTAAGACAAATTCTGTGTTACTGTTATTCTCTGATACTGAACTTAAAACAACCCAGTGAATATTTCATTAAGGTTTATTCTGGTATATCTTACCGAGTAAAGAAATAGAGTCTCCCGCCTGAATGCTTACATTAAAAAACTGTGCTTCTCAAAGCAGTCCCTGGAAATAAATAAATAGTTGCACTCAATGGAAACATGTTTATTGCCAATCCCTGGCACATTGGAAAAATATTGCTTGTCTCACACAAGTAGACTGGAAAGCAGTGGTCTAAAAGAAGAAAACACACAAGAAAACAAGATTGGAAAGGAGAGCTCAAACATACTCTGGAATTAGATCTTAAGAAGCAGAGCTCATAATGTAGTATTCAGCTGATCATTGATCTGTATTTAAACACCGTGAAAGTTGCTTCATTTCCTTCAGTTGTCATGTAGCTGGAGATCCTGTGCTGGGCAGGAAGTTGGACTTGGTAGCCCATGAGGCCCCTTCCAACTATATGATTGTATGAGATGGTGTAAGAGCTCTCATCTGGAGTGGTATATAGGAACGTTGAAGATTGCCTGACTATTGTTTGTTCTCCTTATGGCCCCAGAAAAAGGGAGGGATTTCTTCTTTGATAGGATTTGGACAGGTCCATATCCATCTTCTTTCACTTTGCACTTTCCTACAAATACTCAATGACTTGATAACATATATGCAGTACTACAAATTCCTCTGCATTGAGGATAGGCTTAACTGTTTTCTATTACAAATAATAAGGCTGCAGGTAAATATTTTTACTTCATAATTGGAGATTGGAGTCAAAACTTAAATTGGCCATGCTCTTTTCCTTGAAGTTAATGACATAGTGATCGTAGCTGGTGAGAAATGCGCTGCTTTGAACTTTTTTTTTTGCAATTTGTATAAATCATCAAAAAAGGGAAATGCTAAAGAATACTCAAAATTTTGTGCAGTGGCTCTTATTTCTCATGCTAGTAAGGTAATGCTCAAGATGTACAAGCTGGGTTTTGAAAAGGCAGAGGAATGAGAGACCATATTGCCAATATCCGCTGGATAATAGAGAAAGGCAGGGAGTTTCAGAAAAACATCTATTTCTGTTTTATTGACTATTCTAAAGCCTTTGACTGTGTGGATTACAAATTGTGGCAAGTTCTTGGTGGTATGGGCATACCAAATCACCACGTCTCTTTCCTGAGGAATCTGTATAAGGCCCAAGTAGCAACAGTAAGAACTGACCATGGAACAACAGACTGGTTCAAGATTGGGAAAGACGTACGGCAGGGTTGTATACTCTCACCCAGCCTATTCAACTTGTATGCAGAACACATCATGCGATGAGCGGGGCTTGATGAATGCAAGGCTGGGGTTAAAATTGCTGGAAGAAACATTAACAACCTTAGATATGCAGATGATACCACTTTGATGGCCGAAAGCGAGGAGAGGAGCTGAGGGGTCGTCTAATCAAGGTGAAAGAAGAAAGTGCTATAGCTGGTTTGCAGCTAAACATCAAGAAATCCAAGATTATGGCAACAAGACTAATTGATAACCGGCAAATAGAGGGAGAAAGCGTGGAGACCGTGACAGAGATTATTGCACACGCAGACTGCAGCCAGGAAATCAGATGATGTTTACTTCTTGGGAGAAGAGCAATGACCAATCTTGATAAAATAATAAAGAGTAGAGACATCACACTGGCAACAAAGATCCGCATAGTCAAAGCAATGGTATTCCCCATAGTAACCTACGGATTTGAGAGCTGGACCATAGGGAAGGCTGAGCGAAGGAAGATAGATGCTTTTGAACTGTGGAGTTGGAGGAAAGTTCTGAGAGTGCCTTGGACTGCAAGAAGATCCAATGAGTCCATACTTCAGGAAATAAAACCCGACTGCTCACTGGAGGGAAAGATAGTAGAGGTACTTTGGCCACATCATGAGAAGAAAGGAAAGCTTAGAGAAGACAATTATTATAAAACAAGAGAGTGTGTGGTGCCAATATTTTCTTCTCTGTTAGGTTTAAACTTAAAAATATTTTGAGAGATAGTAAAAGCTACATCCCCTTTTTTCAAAATTGATTGCATTTTCAAAATATAGCTACTTGCTAGTTATTTTTCCCAGTACTAGACAAACTCTCTTTTTAAAAACAAATAATCTCCAAATTGGGCAGTGACAGTTATTATACAGAATGAGTCAAAAGTCATATGTGGGTTTTAGTATTTCATAACTCCTTTTAATTTTGATACCATAGAATTATATACAGTATATCTAGGAAATACATTTACATTAGGTGTAAAAAATTAAATCTTGTAAATGGCATCCAATACCATAGCATAATATACCCCTTTGTGACTTTTGGCCCACCCTGTATAACTACTAAAAAAATTACCTAGAAAAGCCGCTAGTGAATACCAGGTGCTGTGGGCTCTGTTTCAGAGGAAGAACTGGAAAAATCATCTCTGCGCATTCCTTGTGTAAGAAAACTCTGAAATTCATGAGGTTGTCAAAGTAACACTGAAGATGTTCCTGCTGAAGTTGCAGATACTTTCCTTGGCTACTTAGGCTGAGAGCACCTTGAATGCTGGTAGAAAAATAAAGATCCCCTAGAGCAGTTTCACAGAGGTCTGGAAAGGGTTAAGGTGAGGGTGCAGTGGAGTTCTGCTGGTGTACTCAACCTTACACTCTCCATTCAGAGAGTGGCCATTCAGTAGCCTTTTTGATTGTGGGGCTGGACCTTTGCCTGCTGCCCTCTGGTACTTGTTGTGCAGCCCAGGGAAAAGCATTGCGCAAGATTGCTGCTTATGCAACGTGTGAAAAAGTACCTGTGCTAGAAAGACTCCTGGTTGCTTATGTCTGCCTAAGTCTCCAGTGAGGTTCTGGTGATTGGTTTAGTTTAGAAGCTGAAAATAAAGTCGGTTTTTTACTCACATATAAAAATTATATTTTTTTTCAAAAAGTAAAGGAATAAAAATTGGCAAATATTAAGTGAGGCTAGAATGAGGGGAAACCACCGATATTTTGCATAAAGTACACAGTTGGGAGTATTCTTTTAGTGAGGATTCTATTTTTTTGTTTTATGTGATGTATGTTTTACCATGTTTTTTATTGTTTACATATTTTAACTGTTGGAATTTGTATGTTTTTATGTTGTAAGCCACCTTGAGTCTGCACGCGGGGTACAAATATTCCAAATAAATAATATTTATCCTTTGTTTTGTTTTTTAATGTATTGTTTTACTTTAAAAGCTTCCCCTGACTTTTATTGGTGACACTCTTTTGGACATTGTTTAGTGGGTATCACTGGCTTAAACTGAGTGACCAGTATGCTATTTTTTTCTAAAAATGGACACTTTTCTTCAACATGTTGTAACAATCAAGTCCAGTCTGTTTTATATGTGTTTTACATATGAAGAACTTGAGGTATTCATTCACTATGTGTATGAATTATTGCTTGAATTAGCATATTCCTTTTGAAGACAGTTTCTACTGAAGTGTTTGCTATTTAAATGCACAATTAGCATTGTATTTGCTCTGCATGCTAGCGGTTTTAATATTTCTTTAGAAACTGTAGAAAGGCTGTTTACATACATCTTCTTCCAACAATGAGTGTTTTCCATTTTAACAAGAAAATGAATGGGAAAATATTACCATCCGGGTCTGTTTAGTGATTCAGAAACACATCTGAATCTGTTGCTAGGGTTCATGTTTCTCATAAAGAATGGCTAGAAATGGTTTTAAATTGTCTGTTATTGCTTATGTGTAAGTTATATTGATTGTATTGTTTTATTATTTGCTGTTGTGTTGTTATTATGTGTTTTGGGCTTGGGCATGTAAGCCGCCCTGAGTCCCCTTGGGGAGATGGTGGCGAGATATAAATAAAGTTAATAAAATAATAATTATAAATAATAATAGTGTGTATACATGTGCGCGCATGTGTGTGAGTATGTATATAAATGTATATAAAGAGGGAAAGGAAGAGAGATTGAAAATCCTTATGTGAATGATGTTTCTTCTATTCAATAAGACATATTTGAAATATAAGAAAACTGGATGTTAAAGCATGTATGAATCAAATGGCTTCTTATTGTTAGTTCGTGTAGAGGAGGCATAGAAAATTGGAAACAGCAACTAACTGGTAGTCTGTAGAGCTTGGCAATGGAAAAGGAATCTATAGTGAAATCCAGCTCAGAAAAAGGTCATTGATGGCGCATACCTATACCTACTTTCTTTGAAAGAAGCCTCATTGAATGCAATAAATAGGACGTTTTGATTAGATATGTGTATGATTGTGCAGTTAGTGGCCTTTAGCACAGTATCTCATAGCCAAAGTGAACTAATAATAATAATAACTTTATTATTTGCAGGGTTGCTAAGAAACTGCAGGTAGGGTAACATCCCTGTTGGCGTTCGTTATTACAGTAAATTCCCAAGCAATTTAGGTTTTGTATATTTACTGCAAATACAGTATATAGCAGAACTGTATATGATACGATAATGCTATTAGAGCAGGCGTGGGCAATTGCCGGCCCTCCAGGAGTTTTTTTGACTTCAACTCTCAGAAATCCTAACAGCTGGTAAACTGTTAGGATCAGGAAGGGAATCGAAAATAGGTCGGCAAATGTTGTATTGCCTCTCTACAAATCTATGGTGAGGCCACATCTGGAGTACTGTGTACAATTCTGGTCACCGCACCTCAAAAGGATATAACGGAACTGGAAAAAGGTACAAAGAAGGGCAACAAATATGATCCAAGGGATGGAGCAGCTCCTTATGAAATCAGGTTGCAACGCCTTGGTCTTTTCAGCCTTGAAAGACGCGTTTAAGAGGTGACTCGATCAAGTGTATAAAATCATGCATGGGATAGAAAAGGTGAACAAAGAAAAAATATTTTCTCTGTCACACAACACTAGGACTAGGGGGCACTCCCTAAAGCTCCAAGGTAGGAAAGTTAGGACTAATAAAGGGAAATATTTCTTCACCCAGAGGGTCATTGGGTTATGGAACTCACTTCCAGAGGAGGTTGTGACAGCTGTCAGCCTGGACAGCTTCAAGGCAGGATTAGACAGATTCATGGAGACCAAGGGAATCAGTAGCTACTGAAATGGACATCCAAGTGCCACCTCTGTGTTGATGGAGGCAGGCAGGATTTTCCCCGGGTACTGGTTGTGGGGGGTCGGGAGCAGGTGAGGGTTTTGCCCTCCTTTCTGCTAGAGATCCCCGTGTACAACTAGTGGGCCACTGTGTGACACAGAATGCTGGACTAGATGGGCTGAGGCCCGATTCAGCATGGCTCTTCTTATGTTCTTATGTTCTTATGTTAAACTGGCTAGGATTTCTGGGAGTTGAAGTCCAAAACACCTGGAGGTCTGGCAATTGCCCAGGTCTGTATTAGAGGCAAATCATCACAACCATTGACATCCAGGCTTTGATTTCAGGAGATGTCATCTGGCATATAACTACCGGTAGCTTGCATGATCTTATTTCCTTTTATGCTGAGTTCTGCAATTTCATCACTTATCCTCTAGTGAATATATATTTTTCCATATATACAAACAACATTTTTTGTTTTATGAAAATAAACTTCTATATAAGATAATTGCCTATCAGCTTGTGCTTCTGGATGTTTCTGGGAAATTATTTACAAATAGACAAAGACACATAGGCTGCAGTGAGCAAAGGTTTGTGATTGTTAGCTGATTTGGGTTTCTCATGTGAAATTGGAAGATGGCCAGGGAATGGTGCAATACATGGAAAGATGTAGAACCGAAACAAAAAGCAGAAAGTCTGAAAATAAAGGAGGGCAACTAAGTTCAGCGAGCAGCTTTGTGAATGTATTCCCTAAATTTTACTCCAGATTAAAACTCTTATTCTTGCTGCTTGTCCTAAGCATTATTTTAATGCAGCTATATCAAGCATACATTATTTGATTGTGTAAATAATTGATTTTAATTCTAAATTGTTTTATTAGTTATGTTAACCAAGCAATTGTACATTATTTAGGAACTGCATAAAATGTATATGGGACACTTGATTTAAATTTCTGATTAAGAATGAGCTCCCTTTTTATCATTATTTAAATTACCTTGGTTAAAGTGTGTAAGCATGCTTTTAACCACTTTTCCACATACATATTTTGAAAATGGATAGGAAAAATAACACAGATTGCTTTAACTGAATCAATCACTGTAATGGTTTGAGTGTTGGGTTAGGACTTCAGGAGACAAGGGTTTGAATCTCTGTTTGATCATGGAAACCCATTGTGTTACCTTGATCAAGTCATACTCTCTCAACCTCAGAGGAGGGTAATGACAAATTTCCTTAGAACAGATCCTGCCAAGAAAACCCCATGATAGACTTGTCTTTGGGTTGCTATCAGTCATAAAGAGTGTGAAGGCACACAACAAGAACAGCAACTGCCTTAATTTCCCAGCATATAGAAGACTATTTGTTTTCATGGAGAGATGTCTGTAGATATGATATAGCTTGTAACATTTGTTAATGAGCGCTGATATTTGTGTGTGCATATATGTGCCAGTGAAAGTGACAGGAATAGCGGTTTTTAAATTTCATGTCAGTAAACAGAAGATAGTTGTCTTTTCTCTTTCCCTCTCCTCCCTCCAGTTTTATCCTTTTCTTAAAGGTAATTTCATTCTTATTGCTGTTTTTTGATTGTCAGGGAGTTTTGGTGCATAGTACAAATAGAACACATTGTTCTGTTTCAATGTGTAAAGTCATGTAGAAAATCCATGGTAGAACTGAGAGTTAACTTACTGAAATGATTTAAAAGGGTATAATGTTTCTTTATTATTTATGTATGAGTTACATTTATATCCTCCCTTTTCTTTAGTGGGTTCCAGGTAGGACACGTGGATCTCATATTTCCCACTTTGTTCTTATAAGAACCTTGTGATCTAAACCAGGCTTGATGGGGATGACTGACCCAGTGGTCCCCAAATGTATGCTACAGCTCAAAAGTTTTCTAAAACACAGCCTGGCATTTGTAAGAATTGTACCACACTGGCTTTCTTGTCACTTACTGAAATACCCAGTGGATATTATTTATGCAGCAGCTTTATTGAAGTGCTTAGCAGTTGTGAAGCTGAGCTTCCCATATTAACGGCAGTCTCTGAGGATGTAACATGAGCACCTGCTTGTCCGATTTAATGGATTCGTTTCAATCTCTGCAGCTCGAGGATGTGGACAAGATTCTTGGAGAGGCGAGACTGACTACATGCCTCCTAGACCACTGCCCATCCTGGCTGATAAAGGAAGCCAGAGGGGGGTTTGGCAGGTTAGGTGAAGATGGTGGTTAACGCCTCCCTGTGGGAGGGCAAGTTTCCAGCGAGCCTGAAAGAGGCTGTTATAAAACCGCTGTTGAAGAAACCATCACTAGACCCCACCCAATTAGACAACTTTCTGCCAGTTTCCAATCTCCCCTTTCTGGGCAAAGTCCTGGATTGTGTGGTGGCCTTGCAATTCCAGGGATTCTTGGTAGACACTGATTATCTAGATCCGGCACAGTCTGGTTTTAGACCAGGACATGGTACCAAAACAGCCTTGGTTGCCTTGGTAGACGATCTGCGGCGGGAGCTAGACAGGGGGAGTGTGTCCCTGTTGGTTTTACTGGACCCCTCAGTGGCCTTTGATACCGTCGACCACGGTATTCTTCTGGGATGCCTCAGGGATATGGGACTTGGGGGGGGGGGGTACTCTTCTGCAGTGGCTCCAGTCCTTCCTTGAGGGTTGTTCTCAGAAGGTGTTGCTGGGGGACACCTGCTCGACCTCACAACCATTGACTTGTGGGGTCCCGCAGGGTTCTATACTGTCCCCCATGGTGTTTAACATTTACATGAAGCCACTGGGAGAGATCATACAGAGTTTTGAGGTCAGATGTCATATGTATGCAGATGATGTTGAGCTCTATCACTCATTTCCACCTGTCACTAAGGAGGTTGTGCAGGTCCTGAGCCAGTGCTTGGCTGCTGTGTCGGCCTGGATGAGGGCGAACAGATTGAAACTGAATCCAGACAAGACAGAGGTACTCCAGGTCAGTTGAAAGGCCAAATAGGGGATAGGGTTACAGCCTGTGTTAGACAGGGTTACACTCCCTCTGAAGACACAGGATCACATTTTGGGAGTGATCCTGGACTCATCGCTGAGCCTGGAACACCAGGTCTCAGCGGTGGCCTACATAGCTTTTGCACAATTAAAACTTGTGCGCCAGCTGCGCCCATTGTTTAGGAAGTTTGATTTGGCCACGGTGGTCCACGCTCTGATTACATCCTGAATAGACTAGTGCAACGCTCTCTACGTGGAGCTGCCTTTGAAAACTTCTCAGAGGCTTCAGTTAGTCCAACAGTCGGCAACCAGGTTGTTAACCGGAGCGGCATACAGGGAGTGTACCACTCCTTTGTTATGCCAGCTCCATTGGCTGCTGATCAGGTTCCGGGCACAATTCAAAGGGCTGGTTTTAACCTTTAAAGCCCTGAACGGTTCTGGCCCAGATTACCTGTCTGAACATATCTCCTGCTATGAACCATCACGAAACTCAAGATCGCCAGGAGAGGCCCTGCTCTCGATCCCACCACTTTCACAAATGCGATTGGTGGGGATGAGAGATAGGGCCTTCTCGGCAGTGGCCCCCCGCCTGTGGAACTCTCTTCCTAAGGACATCAGGTTGGCCACCTCCCTCCTGTCCTTTAGAAGACAACTGAAGACTTGGCTTTGGGACCAGGCGTTTGACTAGAGGTTAGCAGCAACTTGGATAGGAAATTTTTGAACATTGTGACATTGGATTTAAATGGCTGGATCTTGGTTTTAGCGGCACGTTAATTTATTGTAAATGAATTTGTTAATGTATTGTATAATGTTTTAAATTTAGTTTTACGGTTTTAATTGAAAATTTTATTGTATATGTTGATAGAATCATTGATGCTTCCGTGGGGCTACTCTGAGTCCCCTTTGTGGGGAGAAGGGTGGGGTAGAAATGAAATGAAATAAATAAATCACCTGTGTACTGAATTTTAGGTTATTCCCACAGATGGTGGCGCGCCAGTGAACTGCTAAAATGGTATCTGTTACAAACTCCCATTACAAGCAAAGAACTGTAATTCTTGGTTCACAAAAATGAAAATGTGGTGGATATACATAAAAAATTGTGTGCAGTGTGGTGGGAGCTGTGCAGTAGATTTTCACAAGCATTTGCTGTCTTTTTGTCTCTGGCTCAAAATGGTGCACCCAGCTTTCATCACCTGTAACAATCCGGGGGGGAAGGCCACCGCCCTGACATCACGATGCTCCCACAATTCAGAAGAATGGTTTTCCTCTCAATCTTGTGGTCTTCTGTGAGATTTTCCAGAACCCATTTTGTGCAGATTTTCTAATATTCAAGAATCTCAATAATTGAACACACACTTCCAATGCTTACAGACAGCTGTAGGGCCAATTGCCATGTTGTGATATGTCAATCTGCACAACTATTGGCATCCACATGGTTCAACATCTCAGGAGTGCTGTCTGTGGTAGGACGTCCAGCTCACAACAGATCATGGAGCTCTTTTTCTGTACTTTCTGATGCTTTAGCTCTCTTAGTCCCCTGCCCAACAGTGCTCCTGTCAATTACAACTCCCACACACAGCACATAAACATTTATGGATGTTCACCATACGTTCATTTTCGTGAACCAAGAATTCAGTTACAGTTCATTGATTGTAACGGATTTTTAGTCTGAACTGGCCTTGTGAGCCACTTGCATGTCTAAAATTGGAGTAAGAGGGGCAGCAGTGTACCTTGTAACCCATTGACTTCAGTGGAACTTGCTTTCGTGAGTCCCACTTTTGGTTTGTGAGTAAAAGGGACAAGGATTCCCAGCATGCAGCTGCCAAATGGTGGGAAGGTGTGTATTAGGTTGACTATGTTGGAAGACCTCTGGATCCTTACAAATGTGGCAGTGGAAGGCTCTGACTCACTGAAAGCAGCAAGAACTACCAGTTGCTTTTGTGAAGCCAGCCAGCTCTTACTCCTGCTGAATCACCCCAAAGCAATAACACCTTTGTACTTGCCTGGGGATGTATACACCAACATACATACACACTGATCAGTCTGAGGAAATAGGGCTTACCATCTCTGTGCCGGTGGGCTCATCTAATTCCTGTATCTTCCATCTATTACTCATCAAGCCTATTGTTTCTATTTTGAGTTTTAAGTTTAATCAGATATTACAATGACTTAAAACACATAGTTACATTTTTGAACTTCCTGCTGCCTAGCCCCATTTTTTTTAAAAAAACGCTTTATCCTGAATAAGAGTTTGAGGAAAATCAAAAATTTGCAGACATTTGCAGAATTGTAATCAATAAAGGCCTTGCCTACCTGCTGATTTTATATTTTGTTTTCTACTATACAGCCCACAATTTAATTAATTACAAAAACAGATCTCAAACAGGTTAAGCAAGTTAAATTTAAAATACACTGGCAAAGAGAGACCTTGAACTACTGCCAGTCTACAGTATTGCACCACATTCATGGGAAAGGTGTTCTGTAGTTGAGATACCCAAATTGAGAAAGGTCTCTCCTTTGCCAGTACGCAGGATACTTCGAGAAGAGCCTCACTTCATGATCTTAAGTTATGAGTAAGTTGACTCAGAAAGACATGGGTTCTGACCAATTAGGTTGGGCTTTTTTTTTTTTTAAAAAAAAGGATCCATCATGTAGAAATGTCAAATGTTTGTTCTTGCAAAATGTCAGTTATAAGATGCATGGTATTAGCATCTCTTCTTTTGTCAGACTGTTCCAAATTGAATTGTCTGCACTTTGAAAATGCACGGCCTTCTGTCTCCAGATGATTCATGCATGGATTTATGCAAGATGCTAATTAACAGCTCAAAGTAACTATTTTCTATATTTAATTTTAGATTTTTATGTAACAATGCTCAGGTCTTTGGGTTTTATGGATTTTTTGCATGGATTTTTCATTCCATTGTAGATTTTGGGTTGCAGGATGGGCATGTGTCACAGCTGGCTGGGTGTCAGCTGCAGAAGATTTCTACTGACCAGAAGGTCATGAGTTTGAGGCCTGCCCGGGTCAGGGTGAGCGCTCAACCAATTGTGTAGCTCGTTGTCGACCTTTGCAACCCGAAAGACAGTTGCATCTGTCAAGTAGGAAATTTAGGTACCACTTGAGAGGGGAGGCTTAATTTAACTAATTTACGGGGCCATAAAATATCCAGGAAATAGAAACAAAAGGAGTGAAGGAATGCAACAGCTTCTCCTGGTGGCCAGAAAAGCTGGAATGTTAAATTGCCTCTATGTCTGTCTTATATGTTGTATGTCAAGTGTGCATTGTGATCTGCCCTGAGTCCCCTGCGGGGTGAGAAGGGCGGAATATAAATGATGTAAATAAATAAATAAATATAAGGTGCTTTACTAAAGCTATAATTGCTGCACAACTACTTTTACATCATTCTTTCCTCCTTAGCATATCGTACTGAAGTTTAATAATTAATCACTGTAGGAGGGGAAAAAACCCTGATGTATACATTTTTCAGTTAACCATTGCTATACTTCCTTTCTATTGTTGTTATTTGGGCCTTCCATCATGACACTTTTCTAACTCATCCTTCTCTTTTTGTAGAGCATATTGAAATGCTGTTTTAATCATCTTTTTGTGATTTTAAATTAAACAAACCTTAGTCAGATTTGAGATACAAAAGTTAGTCCTGCTTTGGTTCTGTTATCTCATGTTTAGCAAACCACAGTACATTATCTCACAATTACAATTCTCTGTTTTAATATTTCATTTCATGTTAACTCTGCTTGTTTGTGTTCAACAGACATATGCAGGGTATGTCGATCTGAAGGAACTCCAGAAAAGCCCCTCTATCATCCGTGTGTATGCACTGGCAGTATTAAATTTATCCATCAAGAATGGTAAGTTTTTCTTCCTGTTATGCTCAGTGGTGCATGTGACTTCACATATGAACATTTAGTGGTTTCACAATTGTACAAAGAAACAATGTTTCATTACTTTCCAGCTGACTTTGCATATTAATGCTAATGATTGTTAACTTTTTAATGTTTTAATAAGGTTTCACATGTACATGCTGTAAGTACCAGGGACATAACTAGATGTGAAGAGAAAATAAAAATGGTTTATACTCGCCTAATCTTAGTACGGTTAATGAAATTACATAAAATTCTTATGTCATTACTTGATATTATTGATCAACAGTAGTTTTGCTTATTAGGGCATTTTTTATACAATAATGTTTTTTAATAAAAAAATGCTGTGTATTATATTAATTTTATTTGTCTTATTGATACAGTTGCTTTTGTCAGAATCTGGAAAGACTTTTTGCATGCATGCGTATTTTGCCCTTATCATGTAATGCCTCTGGAGGATCTGTCAGGGATAGGATTCAAATTGCTGCAATGCAAGCAAAGGGCAGCAACTAGAATTAGATTAATTTAAACTGGAGTAACCACTGTGCATGTCGGTTTTACCCTTTACATTTGGATGCTTCACCTTTAAAAAAAATCTTTAAAAAAAACTTATTTATGGCTTTTTGGCTCTAGTTGGTGTTTAAAAATCTGTTTTATAATGGTTTAAATCAGTGAAGATCAATATTATTGATCTGCAATGCAATAAAAGGAAATACTTTACAGACATTACCACTTTTTTCTCTCCTCAAATATTCAATTGACAGTTTTTGTTTAAAGGTATATCTTGCTGAAGTTTCCCAATTTCTTCTGTTCAAAAATGTCTTGCTTTTACAGCTTCACTCGTATGATTGTTATCTTTTATTGCAGTTTAGTTCAGT
This sequence comes from Anolis apletophallus, assembly GCA_030556195.1. Lineage (NCBI taxonomy): Eukaryota > Metazoa > Chordata > Lepidosauria > Squamata > Anolidae > Anolis > Anolis apletophallus. Next base: position 22,835,681 of record JARBWK010000007.1, read on the forward strand.
GGCTCAAACACAGCAGAAAAGAATACTGTGAATTATGTAAACACAGATTTGCTTTCACACCAAGTAAGTATATGGCATGACTTTATATCATGTTTACATTAGGTAGTTTGTTATGGTTATTTTAGTGTACAAAGGCTGTATAACTTGATTAGGGCCAAATTTACCTTTGGATGATGGAACACTACCATATTTAAGCTATTATTTATTTATTTATTTATTAACTTCATTTATTTCCTGCAACCATCTCCCCAAGGGGACTCGGTGCGGCTTACACGAGGGCAAGCCCAATAACACATAATAACAACACAACAGCAATTATAAAATCTCTGGTGTTGCATGCTAAATGCTCGATTACAACCATTACTACAGCCACTTGAAAATAATTGAAATCAGACAAGCAGCATGTATCTTGCTATTTTGTTTGTATTTTCAAACAGTATTTATGTTACTAGCAAGTGTGTGAATTCAACCTTTTGATAATGACTTTTTAAAGATAGAACAACAGAAAAGGGTTTACTTTATTGATGGATAAGTCACCCAAAATAGTAGCAAGCAAGTTGACAAAAAGGCAGCTATGACTGTGCTCTATGTAATAAGCAGCGTTTGATAGAAACATATAGTCATGGAGTTGGACAAGACCACAAGGGCCATCCAGTCCAACCTCCTGCCATACAGAAACACACAATCATAGCATTCCCAATAGGATGGCCATTCAACATTTTGTATTTAAAAAACTCCAAAGAAGGAAGGAGACTCCACCACACTCCAAGGCAGCACATTCCCTTTCCAAACAGCTCTTGCCATCAGTAGGCTCTTTCTGATGTTTAGGTGGAATCTCTATGCCTATAGTTTGAATCTATTGCTCCATGCTGTAATCTCTGGAGCGGCAGAAAACAAACTTCCTCCCTTCTCAATATGATATCATGTCAACAGGGCTATCATGTGTCCTCTTAACCTTTCCTTCTCTAGACTAAACATGCCTAGCTCACAGAGCCACTCCTCACGTAGCATGGTGTCCATACCGTTGTGAAAATGTTACTGCAGTTAGATTCTTCCCTTGCAGTTGTAGGGCTTTGTTATAGCATGGCAGAGTTAAGCAGACCTTTTGTGGCCAAGGTCAGAATCAACCTGCTTTTATAGATATCAATATGCTGAACCTGCAGGCTCTTGGTTGAGAGTAGCTTTGCAGACGCGACTCCATTTTAGAGGCAGCTGTTCCCCCAATTCTGAGACCATGCAGACAGAGCTGTAATATAGTGGGCCTATGCTCTAATTTGTAAAATCCTTCCTGCTCTTCTACAAAATTGAGTATGGGGATGGTTCCTAAGGCCAATAGGACGGTGATAGAGCACTTGCTTAGCTAGCAGAAGCTTCTAGGTTTAATTCTATATCTTTAGGAATGGAAGAGACTTCTCTATGATACCATGGAAGCCCATTGTTAATTATTGTAGATAATATTGATGGAACAGTAGTAAGTCAGTTTCCTATCTTTCTGCACTAATTACAAATTGCTAAATGAAAAACCTTTTTCTAGTGTTTTCCTACTTGAATCTGATAGTGTTTCAGATTGTTTTCTTTCTATTTTTGTTCTCCCTTTTCTTAGTTTATTCCCCAGATATGCCTTCCCGGCTTCCAATCCAAGACATATTTGCTGGACTAGTTACAAGTATTGGCACGGCAATACGATACTGGTTTCACTATACGCTTGTGGCCTTTGCATGGTTGGGAGTTGTACCTCTTACAGCATGTAAGTATTTGATTTTTTTCTTGTTAGTGACAAATAGATTCTGGTTATAACCAGGATGCAATCACTGATTATCAAATAATCAACTATCAAACCTAGATGCAGAATGGTTCAAAGGTGATTCTGGGACATTGCAGATGTTTGCACAGAGAACAGTGGCACGCCTATTAAACCTGACACTCAGGCTCCTGGGGCGCTATAGAATTAATAGCATGTTTACGTCTCTTCCTCTTTTTTTTGCTGGAATTGTAGATAATGGCACAGAGATGAAGGTGATGCATACTGAGAGAGAGAGGGAGGGAGGGAGAGAGAGAGAGTAGCAAACTCATTCCACACAGGCTTAACAAATTGTGAAAATGAGATGGAGAGGGGTTTCAATCTAACATTAGATTTTTAAAAGTTGGTGAGGGTTAGATAATTTGATTCTTTAATTTTCTCTGTGTATTGCTTGGAAAATGTCAGAGATAATATTGTTGCCATTATGAAATAATGGAAGTATTTTCAAAAATTTGATTGAATGTGATCCCTTCCCTTTGAATTAGTATGCAGATGCAAATTCTCACAGATCTTTTGTTTGTTAATTAACAAACTCATATGATGAAGTTTGGATTGTCTGGCACATTTCCTGTATCTTAAAAGGGAATGTGGTGCAGCTGGCTAAGTGTCAGCTGCATAAGATCTCTCTGACCAGTAGGTCATGAGTTTGAAGCCTACCCGGGTCAAGGTGGGTGCTTGACCTTAAGTGTAGCCTGCTGTCGACCTTTGCAGCCTGAAAGACAGATGCATCTGTCAAGTAGGAGATAAAGGTACCACATTAAGTTGGGAGGCAAAATTTATGGGGCCATTAAAAAACACAGGAATGCGGAAGAACAACAAAGGGACGCTGGAAAACGCTGAGAGGAGTGCGTCAGCTCCCCCTAGTGGCCAGAAAGTTTGCCTCTGTATGTGTATGTAATATGTCAAATTGTATATATGTAATATGTGATATGTCAAAATGTATGTACTGTACTGTGATAAATGTCATATGTCTATATGTCATATGTTCAACTGCAGGGATTGTCTGCAAGTATGTGTACTGTAATCCGCTCTGAGTCCCCTTCGAAGTGAGAAGAGCGGAATATAAATAAAGTAAATAAATAATGAATAAATATTTAAAAGTTGAATTTGGAACATGTCAGAATTGGACTGCAGGGAAATATAGTCCCTCTGCACTTTGAATTCTCCACCATGCCATGTTTTGTTGCATTTGACAATTTTAGAATCCAACTTTAGTGGTCAGATATTCTTGATTGCATTGTGATTATTTATTCTTTAGGCCGCATCTACAAGTGCTTGTTTACTGGCTCTGTGAGCTCACTACTGACACTGCCGTTAGATATGCTTTCAACGTAAGTATAGTCTAGCTAATATGAACTCTTCTCTGCTGTGCCTCTCAAGGGTTCACTGATTTTCTTCTGTGTTGACTGTTGTTGCATTTTCTTGAATGTACGGAAATAAATGCTACATATTCCAGTTTATGGTCCATTACTACTATTCTAAAACTATGAATGAAATACTTGATGATTGAGTAGGGTAACCAGGGAATAGTGTTTCAGCTGTGTACTTTACTGAGTAATAAGATGATCGTACTGTGAAGGAGTACAATTGTACAATTAAATTTTAAATTTCTAGCAAGTGGTGGTAATGATAACATTCATAAAATGTAAGATTTAACACTTAGGGTAATTTGATTTCTGATCAGCATATTAGTAATGCAGCTGTAATTGAGACAATGGAGATAAACTAGACAATAACTCTATGTCAGTGGTTCTCAGCCTGTGGGTCCCCAGATGTTTTGGCCTTTAACTTCTGTTATGAACCCCAAGAGGTTCCTGTTCTTTTGTGCAGAGTGTTCAAGGAATAGCAAGGTAGTTTAGACCAATGCGACACTTTAGAGACCAAATTTGGTTTTAACACTATTCATGTAACATTTATTGAAATACAATCACCATAGAATCACATCAGAATCACATCAAGAGAGAGCTCTCATGCACACATACATGCACACATACACACACACACAGGCCTCCTCCGGCAAAGATGATCAGTCTTTTCCGAGGAGGTGCGGATGCTCCGTTGCCACTGATCAGGAAGCATGCATGTTCTTGGGGTCCCCTGCATTTATAGGCCAAAATCCATTTTTCTTCCTTTTAATAATCATGCTGTTCTGTCATTTTCAGTTCCGTTCCAGTTTATTTATTTATTTATTATTCGGGCTTCTATGCCGCCGACTCCCTGAGGCTCGCGGCGGCTTACAGGAGCCGAAGGGCACAGTAAAATACAGGCAATAAGCAGTTAAAACAATTAAAAACAACAGCAGTATAGTAATTAATAACACAGTTAACACAATGAACAGCACATCATCCTCAGAAGAACGAATAGATGGCGGGGCATGGGCAGGACTTACTCACCAAAGGCCTGCTTAAACAGGTATGTTTTACAGGCCCGTCTAAAACGGGCAAGTCCTTCATAGCCCGGAGTTCCGGCCGGAGGCGTTCCACAGCGTAGGTGCTATGACAGAGAACGCCCTCCGGCGGGTAGCAGTCAGCCTTGCGAGTTTAGCTGAAGGTATCTCCAGGAGATTGGAGTCCTCAGACCGAAGTGATCTCGGAGGGCAATATGGGGTGAGACGGTCCCTCAAATACGCTGGCCCCAGGCCGTGTAAGGCCTTAAAGGTGAGGACCAACACTTTGAAGGTGATCCGGTGCTCAATTGGCAGCCAGTGCAGATCCTGCAAAACAGGTGTTATGTGGTCACCAGCTGGCGTGCCAGACAGGAGCCGGGCGGCAGTGTTCTGCACTAGCCTGAGCTTCCGGGTCACCGACAGAGGAAGGCCAACGTAGAGCGCGTTGCAGTAATCCAGCCTTGAGATGACTGTGGCTTGGATCACCGTGGCCAGATCGTTCCGGGAGAGATAGGGGGCCAGCCTCCTTGCCTGTTGCAGATGAAAAAAAGCGATCTTGCTGACCGCAGAGACCTGGGCCTCCATGGTCAGCTGGGAGTCCAAATGGACCCCCAGGCTCTTTACGGAAGGCGATGGGCATAACACCGCCGTACCGTCCAGGCGCGGAAGCTGGACCGTAACATCACCCGGGCGACCCAGCCACAAGATCTCCGTCTTCGCGGATTCACCTCAACCTACTGGCTCGCAGCCATCCAGTAACGGCTTCGAGGCAGTGTTGGAAATTATCGGGGACAGAACCCGGCCTGCCCTCCATCCTCAGAATGAGCTGGGTGTCGTCAGCGTACTGGTGACACTCCAGCCCTTAACTCCGCACCAGCTGTGCAAGCGGCTGCATGTAGATGTTAAATAACAGAGGGGAGAGAATGGCCCCCTGGGGACCCACAGAGTAGTGGGAGCCCTCGGAGACCACCTCGCCCCTCCTCACACGCTGAGACCGCTGGTGGAGGAAGGAGGTCAGCCATTTAAGGGCTGTCCCCTCACTCCAGCCACGGCCAGGCGGTGGATCAATAGATTGTGGTCGACTGTGTCAAACGCTGCCGTGAGGTCCAATAACCACGAGCAGCGCAGACCCGCCTTGGTCGAGCTGGCAGCGGAGTTGGTCTGTGATGGAGACATCCTCATTCTAGGCCATATGACTTATGGGGTACCTCCTGCACACTCCTTGCACTTCTTACATGCTTGGTTGCACACCTTATTGACCATTGTTGTTCAGCTATGCCTTACTGCTTCCTTGCTTCGACTGCCATGTCTGGCCCATATCATACGTTGTGTGAACTCCATGTTGATTCTTCTTCAGGCCTGTTTCTTCTGCTCTTCATGTATTCAAACATTCATTCCTTACACTCCCAGAAATCCCAACAGCTGATAAACTGGCTGAGATTTCTGGGAGTTGTAGGCCAAAACACCTGGGGACCCACAGGTTGAGAACCACTGCTCTATGCAGTATTTAAAACAACAGCTTTATTTGGTTGATACAACTTAAGATGTAGGTTTAAAATAATTGCAGGCTTCCAAGTATGATATTATAGAAGATATTCTGTCTGTCAAAACAATCTGGTGGGCTTTACCATGAGCTAAAGTGTCTGCTGGTTCTGTAAGTCAAGAGCAACGTTTGCGGTGGGAGCAGTTGTGATAGCAGGATTATATAATGTGTTGCCTATCTCTTTCATAGGGAGAACTTACTGGCAGACTGTTTGCAAGGTTGTTTTGTGGTGACATGCACACTCTGCGCGTTTATCAGCCTTGTTTGGTTACGTGAACAAATTGTCCATGGAGGAGCACCGCAGTGGCTGGAACAAAATCAACAGCAAGCCATCAATGATGTTGGGCAACCAAATGAGGTAATATGCCCTTCAGTTTGACAATTGTAATTTAGCTTGAACCCTTTTCTGTTGCATATTAGCTTGCTTTCTCTCTTGCCTGTCCTTCAGTTTGGAACTGCTTATAAAATTAATAAAATGAATAGAGAAAAGGGGGGGGGGGAGATTGTGCATATTTTGCAAAAATGCCATGGACCTGACTTGGAGTTGACTCTGAAGATTATTATGATTCTTCAATGTGTGGCTCCTTTGTGTTTTAATTATCAGGTTTCTTAGAACAGTTTGTTTTGAATGTTCTAACCATAATTTAAAGTTTCAGAAATGAGTTTTGGCAAGCCTTACCATCTATTTTCTCTTGCAACAAAACAAAGATGAGTTTGGAAGCTGTCACTTACATTTTAGATAAAGTATGAGCGGTTGTGGTATGAGAATTCAAGTGAGAGTTGGTTAATTTATAAAGAAAACAAGCCAATTAAAATTCTTGCTGCTTGTTTCAATTAACTATAGTAGGGATTACACACAAATTATAAATGTTATAACAAAGTCCAATTAACAAAAATAGGAGTAAACATGTCTGAACCCTTCCTTGTGGTCATGCAAAACAGGTAACAAAAGAACCCAAGGCTCAGAGAGCGCACAACTTCTCTGTTGTGCCAGCTCCACTGGCTGTCTGTTTGCTACCGGGCACAATTCTGAGTGCTGGCTTTAGCCTTTAAAGCTCTAAATGGTTCTGGTCCAACTTATCTGTCTGAATGCATCTCTCCCTATGAACCATCCAGGTGTTTAAGATCATCGGGAGAGGCCCTGTTCTCACTCCCACCTAATTCGCTGACCCGATTGGCAGGGACGAGAGACAGGGCCTTCTCAGCAGTGGCCCCCTTGGCTATGGAACGCCCTTCCTAGGGATACTGGAACTATTTTAATTAATCTTCCTATTCTTTTAGCTTTTAACTATTGAACTCTTTTATGTGTTTTATGTGTAAGTCGCCCGGAGCACTGACGTGGAGGGCGACTCATAAATAATAAAATCAATCAATCAATCAATCAATATTAGATCGGCCCCCTCCCTCCTAACATTTCGGAAGAAACTGAAGACCTGACTGTTCAAGCAGGCATTTGCAGACGAATTATAATTATTTAACTGAGACTTATGGAATTAATATGCCGATGCAACAGAAATCGATTCTATTGATGAGACACTGAGATTTGTATTTTATAATTTTAGCTGCTAATTGTATTTATTTTATATAGTTTGTGTATTACTTGTTTGTTGTATTTTATATTATGGCATTTGTTGCCATGTGTACATTGCCTCGAGTGGCCTTTGGGCTGAGAGGGGCGGTATAGAAATATAGTAAATAAATAAATAAATAAAGCTTACTGTGTAAGGCTAGTAAGGCTTGAACCAGTGTCTTAGTATTTGCAAAATTGCGTACAGCTGTGATATAAATGGCTACAAAAAGTTAGGGTATCTTAGTGTCCTTTAATACAATTCTGTTTCTGGATGATACAGCTTGCAAATGCTCTCTTCTATTCAGGATTTCCTTCTAAACTCTAGTTACTCATGTTGCTTTAGGCCAGGGGGTGAATTTGGATGAAAGGGAAATCAGGTTGCTTTTGAATGCTGGATATACTCATTGGGAAGAGAACCCTAAAGCACACTTAAAACCAACTTGTTTTACAATGTGTCTGGTACAATTTGTTGGAATATGAGGTTGTCACGTATGCATCAGTTTAGAAATGTAATTTACACATATACTATTTGTTTATATCTTGCGATTAAAAAGCAAGAAAATCAATTGAAAGATTGTTTCCTAATGTTCAAAAGGTACAGTGATCATTTATGTCTCTGGAGACATTTCTTATAGCACAACTCTTTAGTTCTGCTGAATTTGTGTTGATTTATGCCATGCAGGCTCAAGGTGCTGGAAACGGTGGAGCTGAAAATGCTGCACCTGTCCAGCCTGTGGGTCAGCCTGCTGAGAATGCTGTCGTAGGGGAAAATCCAGAAATCCAAGAAGAACAACCAGATGAAGAAGAGGAAGACAATGAAGATGAAGAAGATGTTGTAGTAGAAGATGCAGCAGATGCAAACAATGGAGCTCAAGGTATATACATGTATTTCTTATTGCATGGTTTGTTCTGCTTGATATGGCCTTGCGGCTAATGCAATAAACTATACTACTACTACTATTAGTTACTGTTTAGCAACAATATCAGTGCTACATTTTAGAACAGTTGAACTGCATTTTGATGGATTCAATTTCAAGTTTATATTAATTGAAATAGCATTCTGTTTCCTGGGCATTTTTGAATACTGATTGTCATACTCAGGCCCGTAGCCAGTATTTTGATTCTGGGGCGAGGGGGGGGGGGGCTGAGTATGAGTGAGAGAGGGTCTACCCTAGCAAACCTTTTGTATCATCCCAATAATACCCTCATGCATATGGGATATATTGAGCATGGTGATCAGATCATGATATGAATAAACATAACAGTTTACATAATGTACCAGTAAGGCCTTTTCGTGGACCACTCTGAGAATTTCGGGGGTGAAGGGTGAAGCCCCTCCGCCCGCCCCGCCCCCCCCGGGCTACATGCCTGGTCATACTTAAGCCAAATAAAATGGTAGCTATACGTTTTTGTGTTGACAATCTATTAGCATCTGGCTGAATATTGGAAACATCTGTTCTTATTTCATTATTAGTACAACACTGAGTATTGTAATATGGGGCCTTGTCAAATCATAATGGATTACTATTCTGGTAGAACTTTTCTCTAGCAATCTTAAAATTTTTCTTTGATTTGATAAGATGATATGAACTGGAATGCTTTGGAATGGGATCGAGCCGCAGAAGAACTCACATGGGAACGAGTGAGTAAGGCTTATGTGTTTCAAAGGCTGCTTATCCTTAGCCATGCAAACCTGGTAACCATTGATAGTTTCCCATTCTCACCCTCACATTGCATTCTCCTCTTCATATTGTTCAGTTTATGCATTACATAATTACACATGATGACAGTGATATTTTTAATGGAAAAAATGATTTGGAGATAATAATAATAATAGACTTTATTTGTACGCTGCCACCATCTCCCCAACGGGGACTCTGGGCGGCTTACATGAGGCCGAGCCCGATAACACAACAACAAAGTAAAATCAAACATAAAACAATATAATCAAGATGGGTTGATTAGGATTGGTAAGCAAAGATGAAGCATGCATTATGAAAAGACTACTTGTACAGGAAAATTTGGAGCAGGGAAATAGTAAATACCATAGGGGTTAAGTACTCCTTCCACTGATTATTTCTCTTGAAGCTGTTAGTCCTGCTGTTATGTTTTAAAGGCTTCAGCTTGCTATTTAATTTTGTTTTCATGTTACACATAGTCCAATCCTCTTGACTCTGGCAGACCTTTCCACCTTGAGCCTACCTACTCCTGTCATATTCTGAGTGTGACTCCTGATTGTATAAGAAAGGAAGTGGCTGTGTTAAATTCCATGCTGTCCTAGAGCAGTGGTTCCCAACCTGTGGTCCATGGACAACCGGTGGTCCGCAAGAACTGAAATATGGTCCATGGCCTCATTGTTACTACTGTGTTGCAATGAGAGCAACTGGTTTCGAAAAATCCTCTTATAGTGCCGAGGCTTATTAAATATGGTTTTCTGTGAGTGAGCAGATGGCGACTACTGAATGGCATATGTTCTGTATCAGAAACTAGAGCTGATGTGGTTTAGCCATGCAGTTTTCTGAATCAGCAATAACCAAATAGATTCTAAAGTGACCAAAAACTAATTCGTAACCCTTTTGGTACTAAAGTTGGAGAGTGGTCCCTGGTCAAAGCGGTCCCTGGTCAAAAAAAAAAATTGGGAACCTCTGTCCTAGAGTCTTCTGTAATAATATTCATTAACAAAAAAAGGGAACACAGTAGGAAGGAGCAGGAAAGATGTTTGTTCTCTGTTAACTTGGCTTGTGTTTCTCTGGATCCTATCATATGTATTGTAAAAGCTGTAGGGAGTAGTAGTTACTTGAGGCTTAAGAGACCATTGAAACTTCTGGGCATGTAGAAACTGTTGGTTACTGATTGCAAAATTTATCTCTTGTTTCTAGATGCTTGGGCTTGACGGATCCCTAGTTTTTCTAGTAAGTGAAGCCTCTATATATTAAAATAGTTCTTTATAATTATAACCTGCACTATTTTTTATAGCTAACAAGTAAAATCCAATATGTTATATATGGAAACTTTCAACACATTATTTTAGCGTATTACCTAAAAAATTATTTCAGCTGAAATTGCCACTTATATTTGTTTTATTAGCATTTGTTTGGCGACCAGGGATGTGAGCATGCAGGCCTTTGTAACAAAGGTTGACCCTAGTTTTTATTTTTAAGTTTTTATTTTGGACTAGCCGTCCCCTGCCACGCATTGTGTGGCCCAGTCTGTGTATATGTGTTTTGTGTGTGTATATATGTGGTTTTGCGCATGCATGGTAATGTATTTTTTATTTTTTGGCTTTTAAAGTCTCTTCTGTGTTTTTCAGTGTTTTTATTAGTGATGGTCACTCGTCGGCCTGATGGGTGTATTGTGTTCAAATTTGGTGTCAATTCATCCAGTGGTTTTTGAGTTATGACATTTTTATTTATATAGAAGTACCAACATCTCATTACATATAGTTTAGGAAAGAAGTAGGAGAGGAATTGATTAGAAAATGAGAAACTCGGGTTGTTTATCAGGTACTTTTAATACTTTGATTCCTAATTCCACTTCTTTCCTCCTTCCCTCAGGAACATGTATTCTGGGTGGTGTCATTAAATACACTATTCATACTTGTGTTTGGTAAGTGACAGTGTTTTTAGTTCTTTCAGAATAATGATGTGACAGGGATCTAACTCACAGCAGACATGTATGAATTTCAGGAGAAGAAAGGTTTTTTCGAAGCAGTGATTACAGTTCATTTAGTGTAGTCCCAGGTACTATTGGAAGAATTTTGATATTAAAAAGTAATGAAACAATAAATCAGATTTCAGATATCTTTTCTTATATTTCACATGGAGGAGCCTAGAAGAAGTTCGTGATAAATGTTATACAATCTATCACTACTTACATATATTTTGCAAATGTGTTGTAGAGGAACCTGAGGAAACATAAATATTTCTATCCTTTTGCTGTGTGGTGGGAAAGGATGATTTTTAAGGCTTGTATTACATTTGACAAAAGTAGTCATTGCATAAGTGTTTTGTTTTTCATTTCCTAGCATTTTGTCCCTACCACATTGGCCATTTCTCTATTGTTGGTCTAGGCTTTGAAGAATATGTAAGTATTTTCATTGTGTCAGTTTAAAAAAAAAAGTTCCTTCATTTCTTGCAAAAATCCAGCATTTAGGAGTGAGAATATCCAGGGTTTTTTCCCCTACAGCAGAGCTTTTTGAAGAGAGTGCTAGTAGAGCACTGTTGCCATCTTTCCAGAATATCAGTGGGAAGGAATAGAAATCAGTTTCCATTAATAGAGGAGGTAATTTATGCTTTCCTGAGAATGCTACAGCAGGGTGCACTTTCTGAGAAGGAATATCTTGTTTCTGGATTGATTCTTCCTTTCACGGAGACACATCATCATCCAGTGCTGTTTACTCCTTTAGTGAAAACCAGAAATTCAGAAATTGCCCCGTCTAAGTTTTCCATTTGTGCCACAATATTTGGGTGAGGATTGGTGGGAATGATTGTTAACAACCTAGCTATTAAGCAAATGCAAAAATGTGTGGCTCCATGCCCTTGAAAATATAGTATCCTTGGTGTCTATTATTTCCATATCCATTAGAGGTGTGCGAAGCAGCTGAAATGCGATTAGAAATTCATTTGTTTCATAAAGATTCAGAAGGGGTTGCGTTTTGTTTCATAATCCAAATCTCCAAAGCTTTGTAATTGTTAAGATTTGTTCTGTTAGTGGCAATAGGGGAAATTTAGAGGATGGTTTCTCCGTTATTTTTATGGCTATCAGGATGAAACTTGTAGGCCATATTTACGATGTTAAATCTGCCAAGTTTCAGAACATTTCGGTCAGACTGTGATTTTTAAAGGAATTTCAACATATTTTTTACAAATATTTTTTTTTAAAAAACTGCAAGAGTTATCCCCTTGAATTTCTGCACAATGAGACAACATAAGCAGGACAGCAATCCTGCAAAGTTTTAGAAAGATTCATTCACTTACTAATTTATAGGATTATATATATATATATTTTAAAAAACTACAAGAGGTATCCTCTTGATGCTTTACAGAATGAGACCTTGTAAGCAGGGCATAAATCCTGTTAAGTTTCAGAAACATTCATTCATCTACTAATTTTTAGGAATTTAAAAAAGTTCAATTAAAATATTTTTTTAAAAAAACTATAGTTGAAATGCTCTGAAACAACAAATGTTTACTAAGCTCTCCTAAATGTTTCAGAAGTTTCCATTTAATTTCATAATGCTTCAGAGATTAGTAATTTGGAGGTGCGTATTAACGAATGATACAAATCTCCGAATTATGAAACAGACCTCCGAAGCTTTGCACATTCCTAATACCCATATTTTTTCTCAGTTATCAGTAAAGCAATTTTTGAAATGTGATCTCAAAGCCACCCTGAACAGGAAGCAAATTTTGCTGACTTACACTAGCTGTGGCTTGAGATAGTGCATCTTCTCCCATCCATCTGCCTTTACAAACAACAATGTTTACAAAGAAAACTTCATTAAAACTGTGCTACCTTCAAGCTGTTGAAGTAAAGGACCTGTTCTGGGGGCTCTTCAAAAGATCGAAGTGTTTTTGGATTCATTGGATAAAAGTTAAAGTCCCACATCCAAAATATCTTGCTTGATGAGAATAGCTACCGGTGGCTACTGGCCCACATACCTTCCTGTCCTAAAAACTGGGCTTTAGGAGGAACTCATCCTTTCATCAGTTGTAGCTCTTCTCTACCCACAGAGGTGCTACTCTTCCTAATTGCATGCCATACCATTCCTGGCATCTTAATTGTAGTTAAATGATCCCCGATGGCAGGCCTACATGATCATATATATCTGTACTAGCTGTACCCGGCACGCGTTGCTGTGCCCTATTTAGGAGATGCGAGAAAGTCTGAGTATGTAAGGGTTGGAATTGATGTTAGTTATGGTCTTGGTGGGGTCATGGCTGTGTCGTTGTGGGTTGTTCTGGTGGGTGGGATGTTGAAGTCCTGTGGAGTTGTCGGTGTGTGGTGTTGAAGGAAGGAATGGCATACAAATGGGTTGAGCAGTAGACGCAAGGTTGTGTTATGTGCGTATTGTGTTGTGTGTAGGTATTACTTTTTTGATGAGAGTAGGTGTGTGGTGGCATTGTGGGTGGTAGTATGTTGTGGAATGCTTGTGTGGGTGGGGTGTTTTGGGTGTTTGTGTGTGTTTGTAGAGTATCAGTGCAGTGTTGTGTTGTGTTGTGGTTGGAGTATAGGTGGAGTTGGTTTTTGTTTGTGGTGGTGGTAGGTGTTGTGTGTGCAAGGTCCTGTAAGGTTGGGGGGATGGGTTATGATAGGAAGTTGTGTTGTGTTGGAGTATTGTGCCTGGGATGTGTGTGTATTTGGAGGTGTGTGGTGGTGAGTAGTGAGTGCAGTCCTGGGTTTTGTGTTGGGGAAGTTGTCAGGTATTTGTGGAGTGTATTTTGTGTGTGTTGCAACACCCCCTCCACATCACAACCAGCACAAAGCCAGACTGAGACAACTATGTCACCACATAGTTGTCTCAGTCTGGCTTTGTGCTGGTTGTGATGTGGAGGGGGTGTTGCTTTTGCGAGTGGTGTTTGTTGTGAATTTTGGTTGGGGTGGGTTTTTGTGTTGCAGTATTGGTTTGGGGGGGTTGCAAGTTTGTGTTATTTCGGGCGGTATGTGTTTGCCAGTGGTGCCTGTGTCCCTGGTGCCCTATTTGTGTTAGTGTTATGTCCTCCTGGTAGTTGTTATGTCCTCCTGTGTTAGTTGGTTGTACTGTGTAGGTTTCTGTTTAGCAGTGGTATGTATGCGTTGTGTGTGTTGTGCGTGTGTTGTGGGTCTGTAGAGGTAGGCATCGCGAGTTGTATGACTGTCATGTGTGGTATTTTGTGCTGGCTTGGTCTTTTGGATTGTTTCTCGGGTGTGGGAACTTCTCCCTTCTAGAGCTTGGCCTTGACAGTTTAACCCACAAACACCAACTGACTAAACTCAAATCACTCAGCATTCTAACCTAGCCTTGGCTGACCCCGCCCACCATTCCTATGGGAACTCAACCTCCCTGCATTTTGTGTGGGCCGATGTTGGCCAATGGGATTCGCTGGCGGCCGCAGAGGACGCTGGGAAATGTAGTTTTTATTGTTGTTTGGGGGCCTTATAGGTTTTGGGGGAGTTTCTTTGCTAAAAACCTTCCTTGCCTGAGGCCTATTTTGGTTGGCAAGTTTGGTGTCTTTGCCTTGGAAGATTTCTCTGCCTCTGGCAGTCGTTCGATGACGGGTCTTCCTTTATATATATAGATTGGTTAAGCTGGTCAAAAACGCTGTTAATGTGTTAATAATTCTTCACAAATAATCTGTTTAAATGTATTATTGATCCCTGGTAGGTTAATAAGCATGTCATACTCAGATGATCAGTTATTGAGATGCTGCTGTGATTACAATGTTTTGTAAAAAAAACCAAACCCAACAACAATTCCGCATGGTTAGTAGCCGTAAAAAGTATTGAATTGTGTCCAGAATATTTTGGACTGTACGAAATTTCAGGAAATTGTTGCATTCTCTTTCGTAACACTCTCAGTATATGTAATGCTTTATTCATTCTCATAAGGAAAAATAACTGGTTTTTGTCTCAAGGCGTGTACAATGTACGTTTCTATATTCTTCAGGTTCAAGCATCACACTTTGAAGGCCTAATCACAACAATAGTTGGCTACGTGCTCCTGGCAGTCTCCTTAATTGTGTGTCATGTATCCTTTCCTAAGTGCCCCCCTGCTCATATATTTAGTATTTAAACTATGGATAGTCGCCATGAGTACAACTATGGATAGTCACCATCAGACTTAGTAAGAATTATTGGGGAAATCCTGTTGGTGTGAACACACTAATGAGAATCTTAATTACATTGGGGATACTGTGGTAGGAAAGCAATCTGAAGGATTTTTCTGTTCTGCTCCTTCATATTATAGAATGAGTTCCATTGGCCACCATTTTCCTGAACCTCATTTATTAATCTGACAACAATATTAAGCAACAGTGGAGGCAGTAATAGTTAATGATTGCTGCTGCAGATGAAGATGTGGGAGGTAATATTACAGAGATGTGGGTGGGGAGAAGGGTTGCTGTCCTTTGCTATTTTAAAAGCTAAATTAAAAAAGGACTTGTTTCAGTTCTCTGTGCAAAACTGTAAATCAGCTTCAAATCTTGACTAAAGAAGGGCTGTTAGCCTTCATCATAGATAATGTTGGTGTTGATGTAAGGGCGGAAGGAAGCTCGTTCCAGAAATAGGGAAAGGTCTAAGCATGGGAGGTATGTGTTCCTGGTGTGTTCATTGTAGTTAAAATGATCCCTGGTGGTAACTCTACATTGATCATATGTATATTAGTTAAGCTGGGCTTAGATCTCACTGTCTGGGTGGTTAATTGAGCATTAGGTTGTGTCAGCTCCACTGGCTGCCTATCCAATTCCGAGCACAATTCAAAGTGCTGGTTTTGATCTTTAAAGCCCTATACGGTTCTGGCCTAGCTTACTTGTCCGAACATATCTTCCCTTATGTCCCACCTCAAAATTTACGATCTTCCAGGGAGGCCCTGCTCTCGATCCCACCTTTGTCGCAAATACGTTTGGTGGGGACGAGGGACAGGGCCTTCTCGGTGGTGGCCCCTCGCCTGTGGAACTCGCTCCCCAGCGAAATTAGATCAACATCTTCTGTCCTTTCCTTTAGGGAAAAGGTAACTTGGCTTTGGGACCAGGCATTTGGTTAGATATTGGCAGCAGGCGGAAAATAAAATGATGACTATGGAAATGGACTGCGGATTGGCTGGGACAACCTCTAAATATGGAACTAGGATTATGTATTTTAATTACTAATATTTAATTGTTTTAATCTATTTTATTGTATTTATGATGTCTTTGATGTTTTATTCACTGTATATGAGGCATCAAATTGTTGCCTTTTTGTCAGCCGCCCTGAGTCCCCCTTGGGGGGTAGAGAAGGGTGGGTTAGAAATAATTTAAATAAATAAATAACTAATTAGGTTCCTGTTAGGAAGAGACGTTCTAATATTGTAGAACTTCCTTTCAAAGAAGTATTTAGTTGCAAATCACATGTGCACACTCATTCACTGATTTAACAAAACCAATTTGTAATCATTATATTAGAACATAACCTGCTGTGCTTTCTAACCTCCTTCTCCTTAAGTGTCCCTCCAGAGTCTTGCTTAACTTATAGCTACATGTTTTTGAAATGAAGAGTAGATTTGAAAATCTTATATTGTGACAATCAGAATAAGTAGAAAATTCAGATCCCATTATCTCATCCCAATAATAATAATAATAATAATAATAATCTTTATTTATAACCCACCTCCATCTCCCCAAAGGGGACTCGGGGCGGCTAACATGAGGCCAAGCCCAAAAAACAATAAAACACAGTTGGACATAAAAGAAAAAACAAAATCATACAAAATATATAAAATAACAAATAAGATAAACAATATAGCAACACATAATAAAAACAGCATTATGAGCATTATACAGACACTATGTTATGAGAATACATGGTTCCCTATTTGGGAATTTCTTGTCGACTTTTCAATCTTGCCTATCAAGCAGCATTTCATTGGAGAATATTGGCACTTCCTTAACTATTTTATATAGGGCTTGGCTGCACTTGTAAAATTTCAGAGATCTCGTCGCTTGCTTGGAGTATGCTACATAGTTGTCAAGGTATGATACTCTTTCAAAGCAACTACATTACCATATACAGAAAATTATGTACATAAAAAAACCCCAAATCTATCTTTTTTCCTCCGTAGGTGTCATTGTTAGTGGTGGTAGAAATTGGTGTTTTCCCTCTCATCTGTGGCTGGTGGCTGGACATATGTTCTCTGGTAAGACTGATACCTCTTTGAGTGCAGGCATTTTATGCTACATTCTGAAGTGAAATGAAAATGATACCCCCTTTGCTCAATTGGCAGCCAGTACAGATCCCCAGCTGGCGTGCCAATGTTCTGCATTAGCTGGTTTTGCAAATCCAGCAGACATGAAGTATGCTGTGACCCGGGGATGATTATGGTTTAAAAGCCCTTTTAGGTAAATATTGGCTATATGAGCTGGAAACCTGATTAGATGCATAGAAATGAAAGATTGTTTCATAGTGTCCTTCAATTAAGGGAAGTTTATTATTGTCATTTTTATGTTCACAGTTGCCAGGGATGGACAATTGATTATCCATGAATGCGGTGTAAAGCTCATTTATTCTATCATGGTGATTTTAAATGTTTTTATTGTAGAAGGACATTTTTTCTTCATGTGACAAACATTTTGCAGTTTTATCCTTTTGTAAATATAAAAGCTGATACACTTGTATTAGATGCAGGAAAATAAGTGTTTCCTGTGATCTTTTTCTTAGGAAATGTTTGACGCTACTTTGAAGGACAGAGAGTTGAGTTTCCAGTCCGCTCCTGGCACAACGATGTTCCTTCACTGGCTAGTAGGAATGGTGTATGTCTTTTACTTTGCATCCTTCATCCTTTTGCTGAGAGAGGTAAACATTTACCAGAGTGTGATTGAAAGATTGTGGGTGTTAAATCAGTCTTGATTTTTGCATGCTAAAAATGCAAACCTTTGAAAAGCTGCTTTGAGTTACATTCGGGTTCGAGTAAGGCGGGTCAGAAAAAGTTTAAATTACATTTGAATGTAACTTTTATTTGATTGCTTTATTTTTTGAGGACACAATGAATTGGGTAAAGTCCTGGATTGGAATACTTCTTTTTTAAAAGTATTGCATTGCATTGGGAAACATCCAAACAGCTGTCTTGTGTGTGCGTGTGTGTGTGTGTATGTATATATCTTGCTTGCCAGAAAAATACATTTGACTTACATAAGATTAATAAAAGCAAACTATCCTTATATCTAAAAAAAACCCTCAACATAAAAGGTGAGGACTTGGAAAATAATGAAAAAATAAGGAAGGTCAAGCATTATCTCTTAAGTTATATAACCTTTTATAATAGCCAGCTGTATAGCCAGCTGTAATGGTGAGCTCTCCTTAGGGAAAGGAGGACAAAATAAGAGGTTTCTTCACAAAGCCAATGTGGCAAATGCTTTTGCAATTGCTAAGTTAGTTTGTATTACTGGATGTGGCATATGAACTCTTATTTGTTGTTAATATGCTATCAGATAGATAAGTGGTTCCCAAACTTTTTTGGCCTACCGCCCCCTTTCCAGAATTTTTTTTATTCAGCACCCCCCTAGAAATTAATTATAATAATAGTAATAGTGTTGGAAGGGACCTCTAAAGACCATCTAGTCCAACGCCCTTCTACCTTCATGCAGCAGAAGCACAATTAAAGCACCCCTGACAGATGGCCACCCAATCTCAATAATAGTCTCAATAATAGTAGTAGTAACAACAACACTAATGAAGAAGGTTGTAAGAGACTCCAAGAGTCATCTAGTCCCTTCTGTCTTTCTCTCTCCACCCCTTTTGTGGTGCGTGAGCTTTCCTCAGCGGTGGCGGCGACAGAGGAGGAGGGAGCCCCAGCGGCAGGCTTTTCTGCGGCCTTGCTCTCCCCCCTTGTCCCATGCGCGGGGGCGGGGGCAGCGGTGGGAGGAGGCAGAAAAGCCGCGCATGGGTGAGGGGGGAGGGAAAGGCGCGCTCCTCTCCCCTTGCTCTGTCTTTTCCTCCTCTGCCTCCTCCTTAAAAACACTCCGCTAATTCTCATAATAGATATTCAATTGGTTTTAATCTATTTCAATGTATTTAAGATGTATTGTTGTCTGTATTGATTGTTTATTTGGCATCAAGTTGTTGCCTTTTGTTAGCTGCCCTGAGTCCCCCTTCGGGAGTAGAGAAGGACGGGTTATAAATGATTGAAATAAATAAATAAATAATGCCCTGGGTGCTAACCCAAATTGTATCACCCATCCTACTTCTTCAGCCCACTTAAAACAAGTGAGACATTTCTACATATAACAAAAAAAATGCACTGTAGAGGAGAGAGAACTGTTGCTCAGTGGATCTGTAAAAGGAAATTGAAACATTGTGTTGAAGGGGAGAGGAGAAGAGAAAAATGGAAAGAATGAGGATGCAACTGAATTGTACCCTGCAAGATAATCAGTACTAAATCTAGCAGGAATTTTGACAAGACTGAAGGCCTGATACCTCTGAGGAAGGGCCTTCATGCTGTGGAGCAGTTGCATGATCAGTCTGTTTCCCTAATAGAATTTTAGGGTGTCCCATGATCAATAATCACAGCCAACATCAGATAATTACCACCACAATGCAAGAAGGTCAGTAGGATATCACCAAGTTTCACAGGTTATGAGAACTTCCATTAAACTATGCAATACTTCACTTCCTGTGAAAACGTCTCCTAAAGCAGCAGGGGTGAGTGAAATTAGAAATCAAAATATTTCTATATCCTTTAAAAAATACCTTAGGAGAGTTGCTAAAGGCCTAAAAAGCTACATGGAGTCTATGGGCTTCAAATCTCAACCAATGTTGTATGCAAATACTGCTGAGCTGTTAACCACAAGTGCCCGATTAATTTGCATTACAATATTAAATATGTTGTTGTCGAAGGCTTTCATGGCTGGAATCTCTGGGGTGGTGTGAGTTTTCCAGGCTGTCTGGCCATATTCCAGAAGCATTCTCTCGTGACGTTTCACCCACATCCATGGAATGAATCCTCAAAGGCAAGTGTTTTCGAATTGACGAAAAACAACAGGAAAAACCAGGACCTCAAAATTGAACTGCAAAAACTCTGGCATAAACAAGTACAGGTGGTCCCAGTGGTAATCGGCATACTGGGTTCTGTGCCAAAAGATCTCAGCCAGCATTTGGAAACAATAAGCATTGACAAAATCATGATCTGTCAACTGCAAAAGTCCACTTACTTGGATCTGCACGCATCATTCAAAATACATCACATGCCTGGGAAGTGTTCGACTTGTGATTTTGTGATACGAAATCCAGCATATATATATCGTTTGCTGTGTCATACTGTGCTATTGTGTCAATAATAATGATAATCTTTTTTTATATCCTGTCCTATCTCCCTGAGGGGACTCGGTGAAGTTTAAGGTTTATAAATAAAATGTTACATAAGTGGAAAATTTAATTTAAAGTTTAAATCACTCAAAGATTGACCTGCATGCATTTCTCTTCCTTTCAAGTGTTAATTTTCCATTTCAGGTACTGAGACCTGGCGTCCTGTGGTTTCTGAGAAATTTAAACGATCCAGACTTCAATCCAGTTCAAGAAATGATTCATTTGCCTATTTATAGGCATCTCAGAAGGTTTATTTTATCAGTGGTAAATAAGTCTTTCCACTTTTTTTCTTTTAAAATCTTGATATTTTTCTAGCTGGCAATCACTTCATATTCTGATTCTGTTTAGGATGTAAGCAGATTTCTTTTTACACATGTAATTGCCAATTCACCTTGCAAAGTAGCAAGCAGCTTCTGAAATTCAAATACCCAAAGCCATTAAAATACCTCAAATTCTGTTATAAAGTGCCTTGCATGCAAATATAGTCCATCTTTTACATAGTGAGAGTCTCTATATAGCTTAAACTCCCAAGATTTATACAAACCTATATATTAGAAGTCCTCTTTCTCGCCCTGTATGGAGATCTGTTCTAGATCGTGATTGTAGCAGTAAAATACAGATTAGTCAATATCCCCCCCCCCCCCCACAACCCAACTTTAGACTCTTCAGATTATATATTCAAAAATGTATCAGGTCCTAGGAAAGATCCAAGAGCACAAAATAATGGCTAAAATATTCCTTTAGAAGCAATCATCTGTGTTATTTTTCCCCCCTGGAGATATATTTTCTGTGGTTGCTAGACTTTTTTATTTTGAAAAAATGCATAATGATTTGCTCAAGATCTCACAGTGGGTTTCGTAATTGTTTGAGGATTTTGACCCTGGTCTCCGGAACTGTAGTCCAAATCTCAGTGCGCCCACACTATAAAGTATAAATCAGAACACTATAATTTTCCTGCAGCAGCTTTATTCTAGAAAGTTTGAGAAAACAAAGTTTACAAGTGAACTCTGATCTGCTGGTTCCTAGTTTCAGGCCTATTTCAGTAAACTACTTGTGCAAGCACCAGAAGAGAAATATTACTAAAACACTGTCTCAGATGATTTTCAAAAAAATTGGATACAACCCGTAAAGCTAGAAACACCCTCTTCTCCCTGATTTAATCTATGGTCAGTCATGGTTTGTCACAACATTTGAATTCATAATCTAGCCATAGACTAGTTCTGTTTCCTCTCAACAAGAATCTTAAAAAATGCTTCACATGAGATTTTCCTCCTTATTGGAGTATAAGAGCTAACCAGGGAATTCTGATGTGGCAGCAAGCTGTTATTAGTAGTAAACAGGAGTAGTTTATGCACAGCAAGCATGCGTTGACTGACTTTGTTATGATTCAAACCTTTGCGTGAATTGTTTTGGAATATAAATAGACTGTGTGTGGGGAAGGTATTCCAGACTGTTTTTTCTCATTGCAGATAGTCTTTGGGTCAATTGTCTTGCTCATGCTTTGGCTTCCTATACGAATTATTAAATACCTGCTGCCTCATTTTCTTCCATATAATGTCATGCTCTACAGGTAAGATGAATTACACTCTGAAATATTTTTTGTCTTTCCAGACCTCCTGTTTTGCTACAAATGCATTTGGTATTTTTGTTTGAAACTGACTACTGGTTTTTATGTTGAGAACTATTACAGTGGGGCAATCAAATAGTGGTCTAGTGGAAATTAGTGCGAAGCTTTTGTAGTGTGTTATGTTAAAAAAAAAATCCCAAAGCCCTTGAGCTTCCCCTTTTCTTCTCCATTTCTGAGAGGAAATCGGAATATTTTGTTCCTATTTTGTCTAACCATACATTATACTTAGAACTATACGGTTCTGGCCCAGCTTGCTTGTCCGAACGTATCAGCCGCTATGTCCCACCTCGTAATTTAAGATCATCCGGGGAGGCCCTGCTCTTGCTCCCGCCTACTTCTCAAATGCGGTTGGTGGGGACGAGAGATAGGGCCTTCTTGGTGGTGGCTCCCCGTCTGTGGAACGCACTCCCAATTGATATACGATCAACCCCATCCCTCCTGGCATTCAGGAAAAAAGTGAAATCCTGGCTATGGGACCAGGCGTTTGCACATTAGCACAATGCAGCACTTTAGATTGGATTGTAATGGCAAACTGGTGGACATGGCCCAATGCTTCTATTATGGGTGGAATACTGTTTTTAACTTATGTGAATGTATATGATGTATTCAGGGCTGTCCAACTGCCGGCCCTGCAGGTGTTTTGGACTTCAACTCCCAGAAATCCTAGCCAGTTTACCAGCTGTTAGGATTTCTGGGATTTGAAGTCCAAAGGTGGTCTCGGAGTGGGCATTGAGGTTCCCCAGGCTTATTGTCCTGGGGGACCTCAATGTCCACGCCGAGGCCCCCTCAACGGCGGCCATGGACCTGGTGCCTACCATGGAGACACTAGGTCTCTCACTTTGTAAGACCGGTCCCACGCACCAGGCCGGGCATACCCTGGATTTGATCTTCGCGGCCGGAATTCAAGTGACCCTAGCCTCTCTGGAAGAGGTTCCATGGTCGGATCACAGTGTCCTGGAAGTCCGTCTTGAGGTGACCCCCCCTTCCGGTAAGGGTGACGAACCCATTTTGGTTCGCCCAAGGAGACTTATGGAACCCACTAGGTTCCTGAATGCTCTGAGGGATTTGGAACTCCCAGCGACTCAGTCGACAGGCAAGTGGACTGCTGGAACACCTCTCTGACCACAGCCTTAGACGAGATCGCCCCCAGACGCTCTCTCATCCCTCGCCGAAATCGCGCTCCCTGGTTTACCGAGGAGCTTCGAGCGATGAAACGGAGGAAGAGACAGTTAGAGGGTGTGTGGCGGGTTCGCCGTGACGGAGCATCGAAATCAGCTTATAAACAATTTAAAGAGGTTTATGAGCATGCTATCAGGGAGGCCAAAAAGGTCTATTATTCCTCCTTGATAGAGTCGGCCAGTTCACGCCCAGCTCAACTTTTCAGAATAATTCGGTCATTGACCACAATTCCGACGGTCCTAAACAATAAGGATTCGGCTCCTACAGCTGAGGCTTTTCAGAACTATTTTGCCGACAAGATTTCGACTCTCCGCGGACATCCCAGTCACCCTTGATACAGTGGTTGAACTCGAGACTCCGCCACCACTCAGGGCCCACCTTCACCCGTTTCCAACTGCTGGGCGCGAGCAGCTGTCGATAAGTTACTTGCTGCAGCTAGACCTACTACTTGCTCCCTCGACCCGTGCCCTCCTGGCTAATTAGACCCTGCCGGGAGGGCTACGTGGCCCCTGGGCACGATCATAAATAGCTCCCTTGAGCAAGGAGTCTTCCCGGGGGGACTGAAAGAGGCTATGGTAAGACCGCTGCTGAAGAAGCCGAAGTTA
Source organism: Anolis apletophallus (assembly GCA_030556195.1). Taxonomy (NCBI): domain Eukaryota; kingdom Metazoa; phylum Chordata; class Lepidosauria; order Squamata; family Anolidae; genus Anolis; species Anolis apletophallus. The sequence goes on from JARBWK010000007.1 coordinate 22,859,424, forward strand.
GATCCCTCGGCTCCCTCCAATTACAGGCCGGTTTCCAACTTGCCTTTCCTAGGCAAAGTAATTGAGAGGGCAGCAGCGGATCAGTTGCAGCAGTTCTTAGAAGACACAGCTGGACTTGATCCCTTCCAGTCCGGCTTCCGTATTGGGCATGGGACGGAGACCGTGCTTACCGCCATTACAGACCAACCGCCGCCAGCTGGACCAGGGTGGGTCAGCCCTGCTTGTTTTGTTAGACCTAACAGCAGCGTTTGATACCGTAGACCATGCATTGTTGGCCCACCGTTTAGCCGTGTCAGGGTGAGGGGACTGGCCTTATGTGGGTGGCCTCCTTCCTCAGGGACCGGGGACAACGTGTGGAGAGGGGAGAGGAGGTCTCCGGGAGTCTCCCCTGGAGTTGTGGGGTCCCCAGGGGCCATCCTCTCGCCCTTATTATTCAACATTTACATGCGCCCCTGGCACAGCTGGCTCGCGACTTTGGTCTGGAGTGTTATCAGTATGCGGATGACACCCAGCTTCTGCTGAGAATGGACGGTAGGCAGGATACCGTACCGATTGTTTCCATCTATGCCTTGAAGCCGTGACTGGTTGGCTGCGTGCCAGCCGGCTGAAGGTGAATCCGTCGAAGACGGAGATCTTGTGGCCCGGTCGCCCTGGGCTGGATGAGTGCCGGTTGCCTACCCTGGATGGCGAGCAGCTCAGCCCGTCATCCCTCGTAAAGAGCTTAGGTGTCCAATTGGACCCTTTGCTGACCATGGAGACTCAGGTCGCCATGGTCAGCAAAACGGCGTTTTGGCGTTTTACCACCTCCGCCAGGCTAGGCGACTGGCACCCTACCTGTCCAGGGACGACCTGGCCACGGTGATCCAGGCGACGGTCATCTCGAGACTGGACTACTGTAACGCCCTCTACGTGGGCCTTCCCTTGTCGACAATCCGGAAACTCAAGCTGGTGCAGAATGCCGCCGCTCGCTTGCTGGTGGGAGCACCAGTAAGGGAGCATATTACACCTATTTTACGGCAACTGCACTGGCTTCCCTATCGAGTGCGGATTGCCTTCAAGGTGTTGGTGTTAACCTTTAAGGCCTTGCACGGTCTAGGGCCTGAGTACCCCCCGAGATCACTGCGCTCGGAAGAGCAGAATCTATTGGTTGTTCCATCACCCCGCACCTGCCACCTGTCCAGTACAAGACAACGGGCCTTTTCATTTGTGGCCCCCATGACCTGGAACTCACTCCCCAATCATGTCCGGACAATACATGAACTGGGTCCTTTTCGAAGAGCCTGCAAGACTGTCCTCTTTAGAACAGCCTTTGGCTGAATTGAAAGAAATGGCTCTAATGCTCAAAACTGCGATTGATGATTTGTAATAAGCTGGCTTTTGACTCTGATGTGTTTTTACTGTTTTATGGTGATTCGTTGTGCATTTGTATTGCGCATTTTATTTTGATGTTGTGATCCGCCCGAGCCTGCAGGGAGGAGCGGAATATAAAATTGACTAATAAATAAATAAATAAATAAATAAAACACCTGCAGGGCCGGCAGTTGGACTGCCCTGATAATTGTATTTTAATGTATTTTAATGATAACTGTATTTTAATGTATTTTAATTCTGACTGTTTTTGGTTTTCTATTATATGTATACTGTGTTATTGGCATCGAATTGTTGCCGTTGTTAGGCCGCTCTGAGTCCCCCCTCGGGGGTTGAGAAGAGCGGGGTAGAAATGGTGGAAATAAATAAATGAACTAGTTTACGTTTATAACCAAACCTGAAATTGTGGTTAGGTCTGGTCCTAGGGGAAAAAGTAAACTTCAAACAATGACTTCATGCTTGCTTTTCAAGATTGTGATATTAAATATAGATCAGGGTTTGATTAAAACAATACTCGAAAGCAGAATGAAAGATTTTGATCTCTAAACAGGAGGGGAGCTTTTGGTTTTTATTATAAATTAAACCCTTTCCAATTACTTGTATATGTGTTGAATGAACTGTGCAGATTTTGTGTAGAATCACCATTTATTTCATAAGCTTGCATTGTATTTGTGCCCTTTTCTTGGTGGGAGAAATAATGCTCTTTCTGCAACATTTGTTTTTTGGGGTGGTGGGGAGAGCCACAAAACTATTTTGGCAGCAAGTAGTTAGTGATGTGTAGGAAATGTTTATCTACAAATGGTTAAGTATATTGATTGTAAGTATATTGATTGTATTGTTGTATTTTTAGCTGTTATGTTATTATTATGTGTCATTGGGCTTGGCCTCATGTAAGCCGCCCTGAGTCCCCTTGGGGAGATGGTGGCGGGGTATAGATAAAGTTTTTTATTTTTTTAATTTTTATTAATATTAATAATAATCCCTTAGGCAATGACAGTTTACATTGGGGATGCCTGAGTAGTTGTTTACACTGTCTCTGCTCCCTTTTATTCCCTCAGTGATGCTCCTGTGAGTGAACTTTCCCTCGAACTGCTTTTGCTTCAGGTTGTACTTCCAGCTTTGCTTGAACAGGGACACACGAGGCAGTGGCTGAAGGGTCTTGTACGGGCGTGGACTGTTACTGCTGGGTACTTACTGTAAGTGGAATTCACTCAGACACCTGAAAGAACATGTTTGAACTTTTAAAAACTAATTTTTATTCAAGGAAACAAATCTACAGTCAAACAAAGACAATATGCAGAAAGACAAATGACATAAAACCAAAAGAACAACAGCCCCCACTCCAAAAACAAAAATATTTTAAAATATAAAAACTAACCTACAATAACTAACAGAACTCAGTGTAAAACAATAATCCTAATCACAACAACACCACACATTTCCTACTATACACATACAACGGCAAAAGTTTCCCTTAATATATCACTATAACCACCCTTTTCATAACACTCTTCAAAATCTGAAAAACAATAATAGTATTTTGTCCCTATCTTTGGTGTAAAAAAGTAATAAATATTTCTCAAGTCTTTCTTGAAATTGGTCAATGATTTCTCCTTCATCAACATCGTCCACCTCAGCTAACTCCAAAAGCCAGTCTTCTTGCATCGAGAGAGCTAAATCTTTCCATTTCTAAGCAAAGATTATTCTCACTGCAGCACTCAAATACGATAGTAGTTTTTTATGTTTTTCTTTTAGGTCATCCAACATCCGCATCAAGTAGAACTCTGATTTGAGAGGAGTGTTTTTCCTTTTGGATATTCCAGTCAGTTGACATGATTTTTTGGTACCATAGCCATGCCATCTTTCTAGAACTGGGCATCAAAACAAACTGATTGAAATTGATGGCATTGATTAGTTCACACCGTGTTGCTTATTAATTAAATTTCTTCATATTGATTATTTGCTATTTTCAAGAGATGTTATAATAGCCACAGGGAGTTAATATTTCCTCAATCCTTTGTTGTAGGGATCTGCATTCTTACTTACTTGGAGATCAGGAAGACAATGAAAACAATGCAAACCAACAGCCTAATAACCAACCTGCTCGCAATAACAATGCCATTCCAGTTGTGGGAGAAGGTCTTCATGCAGCCCACCAAGCCATACTACAGCAAGGAGGACCTGTTGGTTTTCAGCCTTACCGCAGGCCTTTAAAATTTCCACTCAGGGTAGGCAGATCTTTCCAATGCTTTCCATTTATTGGCATCCTTTTTGTTTCCTTGTTTCAAGTATCTGCAGAATTTCAAAGACAGTATTTTTGTATGTATTCTTCTTTTCTGTCATTTCTCTTGGACCTCATTTTGATATTTTTTGTCACCAAACTAAATGTCATTTTTTATTATACTGACATAATAAAAATACAAAAAGCTTGCATTTTTGAAGATTGAAAAAGGTTGTATTTTTTTTAAGATCATGGCTGTTTGCTTCCAATAGAGTCTGCTGCCTCAAGAGAGGTAATATTGAGGCAGATTTTCAACAGAGGCTGTATTAACCTTTAAGGCCTTACACGGGCTAGGGCCTGTGTACCTGAGGGACCGCCTTACCCCGTATATTCCCCCGAGATCACTACGCTCAGAAGGACAGAATCTGTTACTTGTTCCACCAATCCGCTCCTGCCATCTATCTACAACCAGGCAGAGAGCTTTCTCTGTGGTGGCCCCAGTGCTGTGGAACTCTCTTCCAGACAGCGCTCGAGCGATTCCAGAGCTGGCCCCTTTTCGAAGGGCTTGTAAGACCGCCCTCTTCAGACTAGCCTTTAATTAGTCTGGTCTGCTCTGGTGTGTCCCCTATCCTGAATCTTAAGGATGTGTCTCCCTCCGACTTTTTACCCTGTACATTGTCCTATGTTTCATGCTTTTAATGTATGGCTGCTTGGTTTTGTTACATGCAGCATGTTTTACTGTATGCTGTGATCCGCCCCGAGCCTGCAGGGAGGAGCGGAATATAAGATCGAATAAATAAATAAATAAATAAATACACTGCTGTATAATCCAGTTTCAGAATGCAGATTAACTTCTTTGAACTGGATTTTATGAGTTTACATTGCTCTATAATCTAATCCAGTGCAGTTAATCTACATTCAGAAACTGGAATATGTGGCAGTGTAGATCAGGCCAAAAAGAATAAGTAATGGTTTATATTGGTTATAAATCTCACTGTGTGTGTGCTGCTACTAACTAATGAAACTCCATATGCCACTTTGCTATATGGTTTGTGTATGCATGTATGTATTCATGCATGTTTGTATACTTTTCTGGATGTTTGTATGTTTTCCTTTTACTGTCTATTGTGGAATATACTGTAGATAGTTGTCTATGTTGTGCAAATCCTGGAATTTAGGATGAACTATAGATAAAAAGGGGGCTTCTTTTCGAAAATCACAATTGTTTTTCTGTAGTCGCTGAGCACTGATTTGTGTGGCCAAGTTTTAATAGTAAAACAGCCAGTCTAAAAATTAGGACATAAACAACATAAAATGGACTGGTTTGTCATAAAATGCTTCCAGACACATTCGGCTGTAGCCCTCTACATGTTCGCCGGCAGTAAGTCCCACTCCACTGTATCCTGTAGGATTTCCTTTTGACCAGAAATCCACAGAATTGCACTACAGTTGAAATAAAGTTGTTGTGTTTTAGTTTTCTATTTGTCACTTCTCACTACTTCATAATTGTTTTGATGTATCCCTCTAATCAGTTATCTACTTTGCCTTTTGTCTATTTCAGATATTTCTGTTGATCGTTTTTATGTGTATAACACTGCTAATTGCAAGTCTTATTTGCCTTACGTTACCAGGTATGTATTTCACAACAACCAGCTGCTTCTTATTTTAGAGGAATCCAAAAAGTTCTGAACCTTGTGTATTATAAGTTGTATGGAAGCAATTCTAAGCCTCTTTGATTAATCAAAATCTTTATTTTGTGTAAATTTACAAAATAGTCTTTATTCAAAGTACATTGGTGTTCTCTCTCACGTTTCTTAGTGTCTTGGCTGGAGAAAATAAACATTGTACTTTTAATCTTTAATCTGTTTGTTTAAAATGTCACTGCATGCATTTTAAATGAAGAGAATCTATTGTCTCCTACATAATAAGGTGGAAAAAATAGATAATTGATAACATAAATAAGAAAAGTTTGAAATGAATTCCCTGCATAGTTTTTTTAACTTAGTAGTATGAGGATATAAAAGATGTACAAGCATTGTAAATCAGTGTTGATCCAAACATATGGGTTAATAGTGTTAAGGAAAACCAAATTTTACTTTTCTAAAAGGATGCTTTGTATATTTCTTATTTTATATCTCTATAACTCTTATCTCTATTTTTATATATCCATATTATATACATATATTATAGTTCTTTTATATCTTATGTCTGTCTACATTGAGACATGCTGTGTGTGGTTTAAATAGTTTTCATTTTGTTTATGTGATTTCATAACTGGATATGAGATAACACTTTTAATAGTTTCTGGGAAACCTGTCTAAAATGTGGTTGATGTTTTACAAACATGGAAGCGTTTAATTTTGGAAGGAAAACAACATAGGGTTTTTAAAAATCACAAGCTGAGATCTGCTTAGTCTTTGAACAGCAGTGATGATTTATCTGTAATAGCAGATAACGACATGCTTTTGAAAGTGGCCTATTTCAAATACTGCTTACTATATTGCACTACAGGGCAAACTTTCTAACTTTGGGGCCACATACTAGCAGTCCTTGCTAGGAGAACTGGCTGCCTGATGATTGAAGGAAGGAGAGAGGGAAGGTGGAAGGAAGGACAAGAGGAAGGAAGGGATGGATGGGAGGGAGGGAAAAGGGGAGGAAAGAGAAGGGAGGGAAGGATGAAAGGGTGGAAGGGAAGGATGAAAGTAAGGAAGGGGAGGAGGAACAAAAGAGAAGCAAGGAAGTCAAAAGGGTGGGAATGGAGGGAGGGAGAAAGGAAAGCAAAGGAAGAAAAGGGAAGGGAGAGAGGGAAGGAAGGACAAATGTGTAGAAGGGAAGGAGAAAGAGGGAGGGTAGGAGGAAGGAAAGAGAGAAGGAAGGATAGGATGATGAGAGGAAAGAGGGCTTAAGAAAAGAGCCCAAGGGGTTACATTTGCCCCCCGGACCTGGGTTTGCCCATACCTGCACTACAGGGTACTGCTGCTGACATGCAAACCACTTAGTTTATGGAAAGTATTTCACAGTTCTTTGGATCATGGTCCAAATCACTTTATGATTGTGTCATGTTATGTTTTGTGCCTTTTGAAATGCTAATGTGTCTCTTTGTTTTTAGTGTTTACTGGACGTTGGTTGATGTCCTTTTGGACAGGGACTGCCAAAATCCATGAATTATATACAGCTGCTTGTGGATTGTATGTTTGCTGGCTTACCATTCGAGCGGTGACTGTGCTTGTCGCTTGGATGCCACAAGGCCGCCAAGTGATTTTTCAGAAAGTTAAGGAATGGTCCCTTATGGTAAGCCTTTTTTGAGAGGTGGGGGGTTGCATGCTGCCATTCAGCTTGGGGTAGTGTTCGTACTATTATTTTGATCATGGTTTTGTTTCTCTTTTTGCTTTCTAATCTTATTGAATTAATCTTAATTTAATCTTAATTAATTAATCTTATTGCTGTAGGAGTGCCCATATAAACATTAAAAAGTTTGTTATGACTTTGACAATAAACAAACTTTTCCATGTTTTTCCTCCCCCTATAGATAATGAAGACATTAATAGTTGCGGTGCTGCTGGCTGGTGTAGTTCCGCTTCTGCTTGGACTTCTCTTTGAGTTAGTTATTGTCGCTCCTTTGAGAGTTCCCCTGGATCAGACACCACTCTTCTATCCATGGCAGGTCAGCTATCTATTTCTTGTTTTGATTGTGTTGTTGTTATAACTGACCTCCTAAATCTGAGAATACTGATCGTCTTTTGTGGTGTACGGTAATCAATATCACCTTAATTTATGTGAGTGCAATTTTTACCAAAAGCAATTCTAATAATACAGGGATTTATTTATTGTATTCATACTTACCAGTTCACCCATTTTTTCTTTTTGCAAAAAAAATATCACAAGTTGATTTCTGAAAAACAATGGACAAATTGAATTGTGGTGTACGTCAGGTGTATCTTGGGTTTGTTGTTGTAGAGTTCGAATTCCTGTTTTGACTGCATGATAATCAAAATGTCCACCAAAGCTAACCTTGCAAGCAGCACAGCCTGCCTCCCCAACACAGCCATTTTTGTGTGTTTGGAGAATGGAGGAGTCAGTAGAGACATGTCCAGCTATTTTCTTGTAACTAGGCAAGGATGTCATATGCAGAGGCCTTTTGAATTTCTCCAGATGTCCCTCACTGCACATTGTATTATTTTGATTTCAGCAAGGTTCATTCCCTCCTGATTTCTTCAAGCAATACAGAACTTGACTATGTGGTGTGTGCATGTACGGAGCTACACTGCTTACAAAGCTGGGTTTCGCCTGCGGTTAGCCCTAACAGATATAGCTGTGGAGATATAATTATGTGCTGTACATATATCTCATGATAAAGGACTCTAGCTGTTACGTTACAAAGTAGGAAAAATGACCTTAAGAATAAAAAAGTACAACAAGCATAACAATCATATACAGTAAAATTAAGATTTTAAAATGCCCATTTAATTAGAACCAAAATGTGGTTGCGGCTGATTTAGAGGAATCACTGGCAAGCTACCAGTTCAGCCTAACTTACCTCACAGGAGGGTTGTTATGACAAAGTGGTTGAAAAGTGGTCCTTAAAAAGAAAAAGAAAGAAAACATAAATGTAACATTTTTGAGTAAGCCTTACATTGAAATAACTGAGTCTTGTTTTACTTAAGAATAAGCTGCAGTACCTAATTGTTAATTTTTTTGGAAATTCTCTCTCTCTCTCTCTCTCTCTCTCTCTCTATATATATATATATATATATATATATGTCCATAATTTTCATTCATGGAATCTGAAGACTGTCTTGTCACATCTCCCCAGACACTTATTTCTTGTGTGTGTTGAAACAAAGGTCTTTCTAATGGCCCATAGGAAAGAATCACCCCTAGATTTTGTCCAGTATAAATTTGTTTTATCAGTAAATTATACATTTGCTCCAGTTTGAGGTATCCCCATGTTCTGCTGTAGCTGCGTGTAAATACATGTAATTCAAGTAAGATGAATATTTTTTCGTTATTAACCCGCCTCCATTTTTCTCCCTTTCCCCTGTTGTCTCCTGAGTCAAATTAGGTGTGTATTTTAAGCAGATGTGTTATACACTTTAACATTCTGTATAAATGATAGCTGTTCTTTGTTTTGAATTAGGACTGGGCTCTTGGTGTTCTACATGCAAAAATAATTGCTGCCATAACTCTGATGGGTCCTCAGTGGTGGCTGAAAACAGTTATTGAGCAGGTTAGAAATTGTTACTTTGCTTTTTGTGTTGTGGAGGAGGTAGACAAAACATACCAGCCTGTTTATGCTGCTGGCACAGCTCCCAAAATACCTGTAAAAGTTTGTATCTTTTGTTGCTCTGGTTTGAGTTTGGATGATAAAGATTTAAATCATGATTGAAATCCTTGGTTTCAAATCTGAACTGTTAAGAAAGTGTAAGATAACCAGATGAAAGGAAAATGCTTATCTTAAAAACACAAAGGCAAAGGCAACTGTAAATATAAAATCCTATTTTTTTCTGAGAAGAGATATACAGTGTATACTCAAGTGTAGGTCAACCTCATATATAACTTGAAGTCTAGTTTTGAAGCCAGAACTACAGGTTTTAATATGATCTGTGGTGGATAAGTAGAAGTTTTGTTCCATGAAGAAAGAAAAGAGCCAGCACTGCCTCAGGACCATCCATCTTTCACCGTTGCTACCACCACCATTTTCTCATTCAGGCATTCAAAAAATAAATAGTACAATAAGTAGCTACAAAATTGCATCTTATATTATGAAATGGTGGCGATGTGCACACAGACATATTCATGCTATTGACATTTTAGGTATAGGTGGTGATCACTGGTAGAATTGCATTGGTGGAAATCATGGATGCAGAGGGAGGGTCAGCTGTAAAGATGAAAATGTCAGGTGTGACTGACTGACCAATTCTCATGGGACATAAGGCTGCAATTGTGTAGCTATTTATCTGGGAGCAAATCTCATTGAATTCCCTACAGGAGTCCAATCTACTCATTTCTTTGTTGTTGTTTTTATGTATCTTCAAGTATCTTTGACATAGTGACTCTATTACAGGGCTGCCTTCCTCTGAGGTAAAGGGTCTTACTTGTCCTCAAAGTCTCTTACAGATTTCATGGCTGAGCAGGGATTTAAACCCTAGCCTCCAGAATCGCAATCCAATCCTCAGACCTACCTGTGTGACCGCATTTCTGTTTACAAACCCACATGATCTCTTCGATCATCTGGAGAGGCCCTCTTCTCGCTCCCGCCCCCTTCGCAGGCACGATTGGTGGGGACGAGGGAGAGGGCTTTCTTGATGGTGGCCCCCCAACTCTGCAACTCACTCCCCAAGGATATCAGACAAGCCCCCACCTTGGCAATCTTTAGGAGGAGCCTGAAAACGTGTCTGTTCCAGTGTGCCTTCCCTGAATAAAGGAAACAATGCCCTGCTCTGGCCAATTCCCTACAAAATGTCCTCAGAAGCACTTTATCTACCCATTGGATTGATCTCCCTACATTCTCTTAGGGGTATAAAGTTGTTGTTGTTGTTATTATTAACCACTACACTGCACTGGCTCTCACATATATTGTAAAGATATCACATAATCTTTTGAAAATTCCAAAATATCACTCCAAATTTATAACCTTGTTTTACCTCGGACAGTTGTGGTCCATAATTATATATTTTAATGTTGAAATGCCACTGTCCTTTAAAAAAAAGATCCAGCTAATTGTTTCTCCCATTTTTGAGTGATGCATAAATTAAACATAAGAAAGACAACCGTTTTGGAAGGCTAGTCATTCATTCTCTAGGTGTATTTACATATACAAAGAGCATATGTGAAGAGAGATTCTATACTATAGCCTACTGACTCATCATTCAGGTGACTAGCAGCAGTAACTATAGTAATAAAATACAATAAAATTCCACAATAGCAACAAAAATTTAACGACTAGTGCAGACTTATGAAAACAGGGCAGATTAAAGTAGTCCTACTATCTTGTCTTTTAAAATCTAGAGTTTATTGATAAATAATTAAATTATATTCTGCTATAGGCATGTCTTGAGCAGATCTGTTCTCTTTCATGAGTCTTGATTACCTTATCCTTGTTTATTTCTGTATTGAAAAACCCATTCAGAATGTTTATTGTTTCACTCAGTAAAATATATTAGCAGCAACACTTAAAATTAACAAGGCTTAAGGGTCCTTTTATTATTCCTTTATAGGCATGAAAATGTACTAGGTCTGTATTAAAATGTTTTAACATCGTATGCTCAATAGTCTCTCTTTTCATCTTGACTTTTATCTCTTAGGTTTATGCAAATGGAATACGAAATATTGACTTACACTTTATTATACGGAAGCTTGCAGCGCCTGTTATCTCAGTTTTGTTGCTTTCCCTGTGCGTACCTTACATCATAGCTTCTGGTGTTGTACCTTTACTAGGTAAGTGCAAATTGCAATTTCTTCATTTAAACCCTGGGGTTGATTAAGATGAAACAGGAGAAATACAGGATCATCAATCTTGCTTTGAATGCCAAATGCTCAGTTGGTACATTTCAAATGAGTGCTCTATCAAGCACATCTTCAAGCTTCTTCATAAGTGTAGGCTCCACATTATATATCATATTTTGTTTCTTGCCCAAAGGTTCAAGAAAAATTTCATTTGCTAGGTTAGTGAAACATTGTTATAAATTGGAAAGTCAATGTAGTCTGTGGTCCATAAACAAACAACAAAATATTTTTTGTTTTCTGCTGTAGGTGGTACTTAAAATCATTTTATTCTGTTCAAATTATATATAACTGTCCCTTAAAAATATTGAGGAATATTTGTTGAGTATGAGGACCATAGATCAGCGGACGAATGTCCCAGTCTTGATAAGAACACAGTTGATGCTTCAGTTGAACCATTTTCTTTGAAAATATGCTTGTGCAGGCATTAAGTGTTACAAGCAATTAAACCAGGGGTTGGGAACCTATGGCTTGCTAGCCATATATGCCTCTTTTGGCGATTCTTTATGGCTCCCAGTCACAACATGCCGCCCATGTATTTTGCTGTGGCATCCGGCCCTCCTTTATGCCCAAGGAGTTGCCGGAAAGCGGTCCTGGGTCGGAGAAAACACTGCGTGATAGGCCCAGCCTGCCCCGGTCCTGCCTGCCTCCTTTGTTGTGGGTTTCGGGCCCAGTAGGGCCCGGCATAAAGCATTTTCCGCAACCCAGGGCCGCTTTCCGGCAACTCCTTGGGCAGGGAGGTGCTGGGTGCCGGGCCGCAGGCCCCATCCCGCCCAATGAGGTCTGAAACACACAGCGAGGGAGGCAGAGAGGACCGGGGCAGGCCAGGCCCGTGTAGACAGCGGGCCGAAACCTTTCCCCGCCCAAGCCAAGCCAGGGCCAGTGGCGAGAAAGGGGGGGGGGAAGTGGCAGGCGCAGCCCTCCCCCGCGAGCCCTCCCCCCTAACAGAGAGAAAAGACAGCCTAAAACAGAGGCCAGATGCATGGCGGGCCCCCGCCAAACCCGGTGCAACAGCAAGGGAGGAGTGAAGAGTGCGGGAGGAGAGTTTCCCCGAACAAAGGAAGGAGCAGAAGACATGCAGGTAAAGGTCCCTGCCGATGGGCACGGGGGAATCCTTTTCTCATAGTATGTATATACTCACATTTAGTTGAATTCAGTGTTAAAATATATATTTTATATGGCTCTTACTGAAATAAATTTCCAAATATTTTGCTTTTATGGCTCTCTGAGTCAAAAAGGTTCCCGACCCCTGACTTAAACCATTTGATAGTTCAGTTGCTTGACTGTAGTTCATTAAGAAAGAAAAGGAGGATATGATCACAATTATTTTTTATTTACTGCAATTAAATGTCTGAAATAGAAATGCCTAAATTAATCACTCTCTCCAAAAACGTATTTGCAGGTGTAACTCCTGAAATGCAAAACCTAGTACAGCGTCGGATTTATCCTTTTCTACTCATGGTGGTGGTTTTGATGGGGATCTTATCCTTCCAGATCCGTCAGTTCAAGCGCCTTTATGAACACATTAAAAACGACAAGTGAGTACTTACTCTAAGCAAGATTAATTAGTCCAGCAATATTAATAATAGGTTCCTAAAAGTTTAGGTAACTTAGGTCCTATTGGGAAAACCAGGAATCTCCACAGGCTTTTGGAGATTAAATGGCATTCACACTATTTGGAATCATAAGCTTTTGCAAAGGCATGACCTTGTTTGAGATCATAACCTTTTTTGCAAAGTATGATCTTCCTGAGAAGAGTTAAAATCCCTTTAGTGATAAATATCCACTAGTATTCATGCAAAGCAATTTAGATTTCTCAGCTGTTAGATTGATATATCTAGTTATCTCTCAGAACTGTAAGGAACAAAGATATGCCAATGCATAAAATATATAGCAGATTTTTATATTTTATTTAGTTGGCCAGAAAAATCAACAACTCTCCCACAAAAGAGACCAAAACAAAACAAGTAGTCTTTGTTAAAAGTTAACATAGTTGATTTACTTACACATTTCATGTATTTAATGTATGTACATTGCTCATTGCTTTCATGTTAACTGACTAATACATCAACTTCTGATGCAAACAGACTTATACTCTGACATCTCACTGCAGCATACTGACTATACTCCTGCTCTAACCGACATCAACAGACTCACCTGACTTCTACCTTCCAACTGACACAAGCCTCAACTGACTTCTAACTGGCTTAACTGACTCCAACTGACTTCTGATTCAAACACATTCTAAAACGGGAGTTTCACTTTGAATATTCTAAGATCAGCATCACATGGTCTGTAGTCTCTCCCACAACCTCTAACAACATAAGAGTTAAGGAACTTCTAATAACATAGAGTTAGAGGGAAAACTGAATACCAATAAATACAGACAATATAATAAGCAATCTCAATTCTATATATAACAAATAATTAGTATAGGAGGCTTGTAGAAGGTTGCTATTTCCAACAGGTCCTGGGAAGGGATGAACACAATGCAGAGCTCTTGGAAGTGGTTTTTAATTCTATAATATGCTTCCAAAGTATTTGGATCTAATGCCACCCTGCTGCTTTCGAACTCTTAACACTACAATAACTTACAGAGTTGCTAAGTTCTGTGCTGCTGCTCTTAATATCAGGCAGAGGATGATTGACACCGTAAGGCAACAATAGCCTGTCTTTTGAAATATATTTTATACTGATTTGTAATCTAATTTTAAATAACTGTTTACTGGGGAGCTGTCCTTCTCTTCCTAGGGCGCTTGTGCCCGCTTTGTGCTGGTCAGTGACCGTAATAAAGTTTTGTTGTTGTTGTAATGCCATAGTGATAGGACAGCGGTTTAGCTTGATAGTGATTACATAGGGCTTATAAAGTGTATTTTCCTGCTGCCACTGAAATAGTGAAGGCTTTTCTTCAAAACATTTTATGCGAAGTATGCAATGTTTATTTAATTATTTCACGACATATACAGGTCCTTCTCAAAAAATTAGCATATAGTGCTAAAGTTCATTATTTTCCATAATGTAATGATAAAAATTAAACTTTCATATATTTTAGATTCATTGCACACCAACTGAAATATTTCAAGTCTTTTTTTGTTTTAATACTGATGATTTTGGCATACAGCTCCTGAAAACCCAAAAATCCTATCTCAAATTTCATCCGACCAATAAAATAAAAGTGTTTTTTTTAAAAAAGTCAACCTTCAAATAATTATGTTCAGTTATGCAATCAATACTTGGTCGGGAATCCTTTTGCAGAAATGACTGCTTCAACGCGGCGTGGCATGGAGGCAATCAGCCTGTGGCAGTGCTGAGGTGTTATGGAGGCCCAGGATGCTTCGATAGTGGCCTTAAGCTCATCCAGAGCGTTGGGTCTTAAGTCTCTCAACTTTCTCTTCACAGCATCCCACAGATTCTCTATGGGGTTCAGGTCAGAAGAGTTGGCAGGCCAATGGAGCGCAGTAATACCATGGTCAGTAAACCATTTACCACTGGTTTTGGCATTGTGAGCAGGTGCCAGGTCGTGCTGAAAAATGAAATCTTCATCTCCATAAAGCTTTTCAGCCGATGGAAGCGTGAAGTGCTCCAAAATCTCCTGATAGCTAGCTGCATTGACCCTGCCCTTGATAAAACACAGTGGGCCAAAACCAGCAGCTGACATGGCACCCCACACCATTACTGACTGTGGGTACTTGACACTGGACTTCAGGCATTTTGGCATTTCCTTCTCCCCAGACTTCCTCCAGACTCTGGCACCTTGATTTCCGAATGACATGCAAAATTTGCTTTCATCAGAAAAAAGTACTTGGGCCCACTTAGCAACAGTCCAGTGCTGCTTCTCTGTTGCCCAGGTCAGGCGCTTCTGCTGCTGTTTCTGGTTCAAAAGTGGCTTGACCTGGGGAATGCGGCACCTGTAGCCCATTTCCTGCACATGCCTGTGCATGGTGGCTCTTGATGTTTCTACTCCAGACTCAGTCCACTGCTTCCGCAGGTCCCCCAAGGTCTGGAATCGGTCCTTCTCTACAATCTTCCTCAGGGTCTGGTCACCTCTTCTCGTTGTGCAGCGTTTTCTGCCACATTTTTTCCTTCTCACATTGAGGTGCCTTGATACAGCACTCTGGGAACAGCCTATTTGTTCAGAAATTTCTTTCTGGGTTGTACCCTCTTGCTTGAGGGTGTCAATGATGGCCCTCTGGACAGCAGTCAGGTCGGCAGTCTTACCCATGATGGCGGTTTGGAATAATGAACCAGACTGGGAGTTTTTAAAAGCCTCAGGAATCTTTGGCAGGTGTTTAGAGTTCATTAGTTGATTCAGATGATTAGGTTAATAGCTCGTTTAGAGGACCTTTTCCTGATATGCAAATTTTTTGAGATAGGATTTTTGGGTTTTCAGGAGCTGTATGCCAAAATCATCAGTATTACTACAATAAAAGACTGAAATATTTCAGTTGGTGTGCAATGAATCTAAAATATATGAAAGTTTAATTTTTATCATTACATTATGGAAAATAATGAACTTTAGCACTATATGCTAATTTTTTGAGAAGGACCTGTATATGCCGCCCTTCTCAACCCCGAAGGGGACTCAGAGCAGCTTACAAGCAAAATGCAAATACAACATACTATGTTATTGCCTATTACATCATACCGCAATATTATTAGTAATATTACCTGTAACATAAAATATACAATTATAATATGTTATTATTAGTACTATATTGTATTACATCACATTATCAATATTATATGCATATACAATATTATACCATATATGTATTATATTATAAAATAATTATATATATATATATATATATAACACAATTAAGCAAATAAAATAACATACACAAACCATCAATATGCTTCCAGTGTTGTATTAGAACAGCCATACCTGGATTCTCTACATTTGGAATGGAGCAATAAAGCAATACTACTGACCAGTCATTGACTGTTCTTTACATGGATGTTGAATTTCCTTAGACAGAATGAACTTTTATATTTTCACTGGATATACATTGTTTTGATCTGAACCTTGGAAAATAAGTATAACACTGAGGGAGACACTAACCAGTGAAGTATTTGAAACCCATAGATGACGTTTCCTCTTTCACTACATTAAAAGGATGACAAGCAATATAATGAAAGAAATGACAAACTGAAATTGCTTTTAAATCCTAGATACCTTGTTGGACAGCGATTGGTGAATTATGAACGAAAAGCTGGGAAACAAGCGACATCGCCGCCGCCCCCCCAGTCTTCACAAGAATAGAAATGGTCACATGGAATTACTTGATCTTCCCTTGCCTTTGTGTCCATTTTCAAAGACTTGTCTTCATTCTTTGGGTGTCTTTCCCAACAGTCCTCTCAGCTGGGTTTTTATCTTTTAATTTTTGCTTTTCTCATGGTATTCAGATAGCAGTTAAGGCTGTGCCCTTTTTATCTGCATTTTCTGATGTTATCAGTGCTGAGATCTGTAAATGTGTAAATAGCAATACCCAATACCCTAAAAACTTGGATTAAAAATGAATGTTCATTGTACATCTTTAAAAGAATATTAATTTATTAAATCTAGTTGTCACTTTATTTTGGACTGTTGTTCCTTTGACGTATGTGCCACAAAGCAATACTGCAAGAGATGAGATATGTATTTTTTTTTAAACCAACCTCTTTTTTTGAAATGGTGGCCTTGGCCATTTCCAAAACATCATGTTTGGAAAGCTAAGGGCTCATTGCAGAAATGAAATTACCCGTACAGTCAGCAGTAAAATGGCTGTGGCAAAAACACGTGAGCTTTATTTGATCTTTTTTTTAGCATTTTATAAAACATCAAAGCCGTTGTACATTTTTGTTTGATTATTTTCTCCATGTGTCTGAATTTGTAATATTGTATGGTAACTGCTATATCAAGACAATTTTTCTCCTTGAAACAATTTTGGCATTGCTTGTTTGGCTGTGAGGCATTAATTCCTTGGCACTGGAAGACAGAATTTTAATGAATTTCTAAGCACTTAAATCAAAGTTCATTAGAGCTAAGTGGCAGGAATACTTAAATCAGCTAATTGAGAGATTTGTGGAAGAATGTATTTCTAGCACATGAGCCAATATTTCCTCTTTTTTTTTTTTTTTTACATCTGTACAGTTTAAGTGCTAACGGATTTATTTACTCTAGAGAACAATAAAGGTTATCTGACATGTTTATCAAGAGCGCAAAGAACTTAAGTAATGAACGGAACATGCTGTGAAAGACCCCTTTTCTTCCGAATGGCCTGAAACATTTTCACGACCAAAGTTGCAAATTGTACTATGGGCGCTAAAGGACCTCACATTAAAAATGAACTCTTCTAAGTCTAGAAATGGTTGGGGTTAATTCTGCATGGCAGTAATGCTAGGTGTTTCGATGAGTTCGTAGATTATGGGGAAAGAACCTACATTGTATTAATAGCAGGAAAACATTTTTTTTAACAAATCAGTCTGCAATGATAACACCAGACAAGAAACCCAAATCAAATTCACCAGTGTTTTATATTTTTCTATGTATTTCCTGCCCATTGTAATGTATTTTATATCTCAATTTTGAGACACACAAAGAGGGCTATGCTAAAGCTTTAAGTCCAATTCATGTGTGTAGTTAAGATAGTCACTACCCTGTTTGAAAAGTTGTTGACTATTTTAGATGAGTTGTTCAAGGATATATTAATGGAATGCAGTTGTGTGGCCACCGAGAACTGTGTCCTTGAAATGTGTAGCTGAATAGATGTGTTGCTTAGAATACCAGGGAAATTAATCTATTTGTATATTTGCAGAGGAATTTGGAGTCTAGATTTTGGACAACCTGCGTTTGTGCCCAGTGCAAATATGTAATAGAAAAGGGATTGGGTTGTTCAACAAGAAGCCCGCTATTGGTGTTTTTCAGCATTACCTCATTTCACCGTTGGGAGCTTATAAATTTCTTTTTCAATTTTTAAGATAATAGTTATGAGAAGTTGGCCAAAGTACATGCTTCTGATTCATTGTATGCAAATCTTAATTTTGAGTCTTTTGTGCCTGATTATTTGAAACACACAAACATTACACATTTCAGTCTACACAGAGATATACTTCCTTATACAAGACTTATGTTTTACCCCAAATACCCCATTTCCTTTTAGCAAATTTGTTCAGTCAATTTCACAAAAACCTGTCTTTGTCTGAAACAAAAATTCGAGCAGTCTTACCACTGGGATATTGTGAAGAAGGCTACAGTTCTTCCTGTAGCATTTTGCAGTATATTGTAATTTTGTGCTTTTATCCCAGACAACCTGGTCGTCAACCATTAAAGTTTGTTAAGAAAAAAGCCTTGGCACTTTATTTTTTTATTGCTGCTGTTTTAATATGACCAGGATGAAGAATGTTTAATGATGATATAGAGTTCCCTTTAGATCAAAAATCAGGATTACCCTTTTATCTACATGTTTAATTTTTGTTTAGGAAAGACTTGTCAAAATTTGCCAAGAAAAAAACCTGAATTGTGCAAGTATCATTTTCACAAATTAAACATATTTGCTTCATATAGGATGCTTCGTTATCAGGTCCTTCATCTCACTGCAAATTTCATGTTTTCAGAACTTTATTTGGTGCGTTAAAGACTAAAAAATTATAACTACTGTAGGTGACAAGGTCCCCTGAGATTCTCAGAATACTTAATCCAGTTCAAAATACTGAATTTTCTGGTTTGCAATGAAATCACAGAATGCATACAATTCTGCCAAAGGAAAATCATGGTTTTGCGTATCCATGCAAAGTTTGGAACTGTATCTCTTATGCATATGGGGGTAGTAATGTTATGTGCAGGGAGGGAAATTTTATGTTCTGTATCACATCCTTCAATAACTTCTCTACCCAAATTTTAATATATTGCGGTGACATTTTTTGAGTTTTCTTGATTTTTGCTTCTGATTAAAGTATCAGTGCCATGACTCCCCTTGTCTAAAAAAAGTGCTGTATATAGTCCCCTCTTTAATAGGCTGCCCATCAAAATAGAATGTTCAGTACCAATAAAATTTAATTTACATGTTTTCTTATTTTTGCCTGTTTTTCAAGATTGCCACTTGCATTTGTAGGTCCTATTTTGCAGGGGAATTAATTTTGCAACACAACTAAATGCACCAAATGTTTTACTGTTAAAACTGTAACACTAATGCTCTGTGTCAACGTGTGTCTTTGAACCACTAACAACCAACTCAGTTTTTTAAAGTACAGGGGATAGTTGAAACCTTAAATGATGTCGTGAGTGTGGTTGTCCGGGTAGCTTTGGCATCAATAATTCATATACAAGCAGGCATTTTCTTAATGTACTTCCATGGGTGAGGATGTGAGAATAATATGGGTGAGGATGTGAGAATAATAATAAAAAAACCTTTATTTTTACCCCACCACCATCTCCCCAAGGGGACTCGGGGCGGCTTACATGAGACCAAGCCCAGCAAGACAGTACATCAATAAAGCAAGAACACAGTAATAAAGTGTAAAGAAATAAAATATGATACAAAACCAATAAAAATAACACGGCAGCAATATTTAATGTTGCGATTTAATGCAAAATCTCAACATTTAAACAGAAATGTTTAATCACAGTGGGCGAGGCCGGAATCAATAGATTAAAATTAAAAATACTGGGTGAGACAGCAATGACATGTGTCTGGAAAGGGGATCAGAAAGATACAAGTAAGGTTTGATTGCACTGGCAGATAAAATAAAGTGCTTTGATGGCATTTTTGAAGGAATTGGTTAGGTCAGGGGATTATTGTTCATTTATTCGTGGAAGGCACACTGGAACAGCCAATTTTTCAGGCTCTTCTTGAAGACTGCCAGGGTGGGGGCTTGCCTATTTATGACATTTATATGCTGCCCTTCTCACCCCGAAGGGGACTCATTATATTATTGCCATAGCACAATATTAATATTATACATTTATTTATTTATTATTCCAACTTCTATACCGCCACTCCCCGAGGGCTCTGAGCGGTTTTTTATTTATTTATTTATTTATTTATTTTCGGGTTTCTATGCCGCCGACTCCCGGAGGCTCGCGGCGGCTTACAGAAGCCGAAGGCACAGTAAAATACAGAAACAATAAAACAGTAAAAGCAGTTAAAAACAGAGCAACACAATAGAACAATACAAGATTAGGGCAATAGCACTGTTGGGATATGCTGGCCTACGCGCCGAAGGCCTGCTTAAATAGGTGGGTTTACAGTATGAACAAGAACAATATACAGGTCCTTCTCAAAAAATTAGCATATAGTGTTAAAAGTTCATTATTTTCCATAATGTAATGATAAAAATTAAACTTTCATATATTTTCGATTCATTGCACACCAACTGAAATATTTCAGGTCTTTTTTGTTTTAATACTGATGATTTTGGCATACATATCTCAAAAAATTAGCATATTCCATCTGACCAAATATGCTAATTTTTGGAGACAGTATTTTTGGGTTTTCAGGAGCCTTATGCCAAAATCATCAATACAAAACAAAAAAAGACCTGAGATATTTCAGTTGATGTGCAATATATGAAAGTTTAATTTGTATATTACATTGTGGAAAACAATGAACTTTAGCACTATATGCTAATTTTTTGAGAAGGACCTGTACATAAAAGCCAAATTAAAACACAAATCACCAATCAGCAGGATTCGAATGCCTGCCGGAATAAGAACGTTTTGCATGCTCTCCGAAAGGAAGGTAAGCTTCACAGAGCTCAGGTTTCTGCCAGCAAGGCATTCCATAGGTATGGAGCCACAATCGTGAAGGCTCTGCGCTTGGTGGCCACCAGATGGAATGTCTTAAAGTTGGGAACTTCAAGCAAGTTTTGGTCTGTCGAACGAAGTGATCTCTGGGGTAGGTAGGGGGTGAGGCAGTCCCTCAGGTATGTAGGCCCTGGACCATAAGGCCTTAAAGGTGAGAACCAACACTTTGAAGGTAATCCGGTGCTCAATCGGCAGCCAGTGCAACTGCTGCAGAATTGGATTAATATGACATCTTGCCAGCTCCCTGGCGAGAAATCGGGCAGCAGCATTTTGCATGAGCTTAAGCTTCCGGATCACCGACAGAGGCAGGCTAATGTAGAAGCCGTTACAGTAGTCTAATCTTGAGATGACCGTAGCCTGGATCACCGTAGCCAGGTCATTCCTAGACAAGTAGGGAGCCAGTGTAGCCTGACGCAGATGGAAAAATGCAACTGCTCACAGTGGAGACCTGGGCCTCCATTGTTAGCAGAGGATCTAAAGAGACCCCCAGACTCTTTACCAAAGATGACAGGCATAATGCCTTGCCATCCAGGGTAGGCAACTGGATCTCCCCATCGCCCGGGCAACCCAGCCATAGGATCTCCGTCTTCACTGGATACACCCTCAACCTGTTGGCATGCAACCATCCAGTAACGGCCTCATGGCACTGATGGAACTTATCAGGTACAGAGTCTGGCCAGCCATCCATCCTCAGAACAAGCTGAGTGTCATCAGTGTACTGACAGCACTCGAGCCCAAAGCTTCGCACCAGCTGAGCAAGTGGTCGCATATAGATGTTGCAATATTATATGTAATCTAAAATATATATTTTTTTATTTTTTTATTTTGGATTTCTATGTCGCCGACTCCCGGAGGCTCGCGGTGGCTTACAAGAGCCGAAGGCACAATAAAATACAAGGCAGTAAAACAATAAAACAATAAAACAGTTAAAAACAAGGCAAACAGTGAAACAGTGGCATAGTTATTATTATGAGTAATATATGATATTATGAGTAGAAGTATTACATTGTATTACATTATATTTTCAATATTATATGTATATACTATATATATATATACACACACACACACAGTGTGTGTGTGTGTATGTATGTATGTGTGTATATATATATATATATATATATATATATAGAGCACAGTGCAGGAGGCAAGATCTAATATCTTTCAACCATGTGCTCTCAATATGTGCTGGGGTTTGGTTCCAGGATCCCACCATGGATATTTATTTATTGTTTTGATTTGTATATTGTTCTTCCAAATGGCTCAGGACGGTTTACAGCATATCAACCAATAACAGTTAAAAACAATCCAATACACAATAACAATTCAAACAGATTAGTAGCATTAGCTCAACCAGAGTGATTACTGGTTAAATGCCTGACGGAAAATGGTTGTTTTACGTGCTTTAAGGCGAGTAAGTCAGTATATCAAAATCCATGGTTTTTCTAAGTACCATTTTATACAATGGCAGAATAAAACAGATGGGATTTGCAGTACCTTCGACCAATTCAGCTCTGACTTCCATAGCCGAGACCCCATGAATGACAGACCTGGACCAAACTTGGCACACAGAACCCCCATGACCAACAGAAAATACTGGAGGGGTTTGGGAGTAATTGACAGTGATTTAGGGGAGATGTAGTTCACCTACATTTGGAGAGCACACTGAACCCAAACAACCCTGGATCTGGACCGAATTTGACACAAATATTCAATATACCCAAAGTTGAACACTGGTGGAGTTGTGGGGGGGGGGGGTCATTTTGCCATTCGGAAGCTATAGCTGCTGGGTTTTATAGTTTACCTATAATCAAAGAGCATGTTGAACTCCCAACAGCAATGGAATTGAACTGAACTTGAGCAATAGAGAATACTGGACGTTGGAAATTGGGAGCTGCTTGCATTTCGTGCCACGGCCATCTCCCAGGAAGCGCCTGCAAACGCCGCAGCGACTCGGGGTGTTGGCAGACGCGGAGGCTTTCCTTCTCCGCTGCACCAACTGGCAGGCACACACTCGAAAGCGTGCGACTGTCTCAGCCTGCCCAGAAGGGGGGGGGGGCGCTGCGGTTTCCAGGCAATGCCTGCCCAGGGATTCCAACTGGCAGGCTGAGACAGTTCTGTGTGCCAAGTTTGGTCCAGGTCTGTCATTCATGGGGTCTCGGCTGTGGAAGTCCGAGCTGAATTGGTCGAAGGTACTGCAAATCCCATCATCCGTTGTCCATATTCCCCCAAACACATTGTTTTTGTGATTAATCACTATGCTTTAATTATGTTCAATTTGTAACAATGAAAATACATCCTGCATATTAGATATTTGCATTAGAATTCATAAGAGTAGCAAAATTATTTATGAAGTAGCAACGAAAATATGGATGGGGGTCACCAGAACATGAGGAACCTTATTTAGGGCTCACGGCATTAGAAAGGTTGAGAACCACTGCATTAACACATATATCTAATTGTAATCCCATCTTAATGGTATTACTGTGAGTTATTATGAGTTATCTGACAATTGTATTTTACGAACTGTTGTAAGTTGCCCCGAGCCGTTGGGGGTGACAGACAAATGCGAAATAATAAATAAATAAATATCTTTCTGTTTAATTGCTATTACATTTAAAAAATGTAATTTCTAGGGGGGGGGGGTGAGTTAAAAAAAAATTCTGCAAAGTGGTTGGTAGGCCAAAAAAGTTTGGGAACCACTGGTCTAGATCCATCATTGTTTGAGTCCAGTTCTCTCTGGATGCAGGTGAACTACAACTTCCATACTCAAGGCCCATGCCCACCAACCCCTTCTAGTGTCCTGTGTGCCAAGTTTGGTTCAATTCCATCGTTGGTGGGGTTCAGAATCCTCTTTGATTGTAGGTGAACTATAAATCCCAGAAACTACAACTCCCATGTGAAAAAAAAAGTTTGGGGACCACTGGGCCCTAGTTCCCCCAAATAATTCCGGCTCCAAATCTGATCCATAACCAGATCTGACCCATTTTACCTTTGCCCCCCTTGAGAGACATAGTGCTCTCCTTATATTACCCCCGGCCTGGAGGTCC
Organism: Anolis apletophallus; assembly: GCA_030556195.1. Classification (NCBI taxonomy): domain Eukaryota; kingdom Metazoa; phylum Chordata; class Lepidosauria; order Squamata; family Anolidae; genus Anolis; species Anolis apletophallus. The sequence continues at coordinate 22,883,350 of JARBWK010000007.1, forward strand.
AAACCCTGTTCATTTCCCTTTAGAACAGTGGTTCTCAATCTTCCTAATGCTGTGACCCCTTAATACAGTTCCTCATGTTGTAGTGACCCCCAATCATATAATTATTTCAATGCGACTTCACAACTGTGATTTTGCTATTGTTATGAAGCGTAATGTAAATATCTGATATGCAGGATGTATTTACATTCACTAGACCAAATTCGGCACATATACCCAAATTTGAATACTGGTGGGATTGGAGGGAGAGATTGTCATTTGGGAGTTGTAGTTGCTGGGATTTATAATTCACCTAAAATCAAAGAGCATTCTGAACCCCACCAATGGAGGAATTGAACCAAACTTGGGACACAGAATTCCCATGACCAACAGAAAATACTGGGTTTGGTGGGCATTGACCTTGAGTTTTGGAGTTGTAGTTCACCTACATCTCGAGAGCACTGTCAACTCAAAACAATGATGGATCTGGACTAAACTTGGCATGAATATCAATATGCCCAAATGTGAAAACTGGTGGAGTTTGGGGAAAATAGACTTGACATTTGGGAGTTATAGTTGCTGGGATTTATAGTTCACCTACAATCAAAGAGCCTTTTGAACTCCACCAAAGATAGAATTGGGCCAAACTTCCCACACACACACACACCACGATTGACAGAAAATGCTGTGTTTTGTGAGGAACTTTGGCGACCCCTCTGACACCCCCTCGTGACCCCTCCAGGGGTCCCGACCCCCAGGTTGAGAAACACTGCTTTAGAACTTTACCCATCAAGCCTGTACTTGGAAATGTAGGCCTTCCTGGGAGAGGGAGCTTCCCCTTTAAGAAAATGGCGCAGCCACTTCCGGAATGGATTGAGGCCCCCCCTCCCATTTCCTGAGCCTGTCACAATGGAGTCCGGAGGCTAGTGGTGACGTAAGGCCCAAGCGGCGACCAATCCCCTTCCAGGTCGCGAGCCTCGTGGTTGCTAGGAGACGGCGAGGCACAAACGTTGCCATAGAAACCCAACCGCCGCGTCCCTGGATGTGCGCGCGCGCGCTCGAGAGAGAGAGAGAGGGGTGTCTGTATCCCTTGTGCCTGCGCCTGTCTCTGAGGTAGCTTCCCTTGACCTTCTCGCTGTGAGTAACTACAGAGAGCGCGAGGGCTGAGGCCTGCAAGAGCTGCGCCCACACCAGGCCTCCTCCACCTTTGGGCCTCCAACTCCCAGGAGTCTAAGCCACCCACCTTGCCCATTCGCAGGAATTCAGGGAGTTGGAGGCCCAAACAGATGGAGGGCCGCAGGTCGAGAAGGCCAGATCCACACTGTAGAAAATAGACGCATCCTTTGTAGGAGTTCTAGTTTTGACAAAGACCTGGGAGTTGCCATTTCACAACACAGCCCAGGCATGCTGCTGGTCCCTCAACAAACTGCAACTCCCAGACTTCTATAGCATTCAGCTTGGCAGTTCAGGTGTCGAAGACGGAGATTCTGTGGCCCGGTCGCCCTGGGCTGGGTGGGTGCCGGTTGCCTACCCTGGATGGCGAGCGGCTTAGCCCGTCATCTTCGGTTAAGAGCTTGGGTGTTCAGTTGGACTCCCTGCTGACCATGGAGTCCCAGGTCTCTGCGGTCAGCAGGGTGTCCTTCTTTCACCTATGACAGGCTAGGCGACTGGCGCCCTACCTGTCCAGGAGCGACCTGGCGACGGTAATCCAAGCGACGGTCATCTCGAGACTGGACTACTGTAACGCCCTCTACGTTGGCCTTCCCTTGTCGACAATTTGGAAACTCAAGCTAGTGCAGAATGCTGCCGCTCGCTTGCTGACGGGTTTCGTCGGTGAGGGAGCACATCACGCCCATCCTTCGGCAGCTGCACTGGCTTCCTATTGAGTACCGAATTGCCTTCAAGGTGTTGGTATTGACCTTTAAGGCCTTAAACGGCCTAGGGCCAGCGTACTTGAGGACCACCTTACCCCCGTATTTACCCCCGAGATCATTGCGTTCAGATGAACAGAATCTGCTGACGATACCATCAGTCCGCTCCTGTCACCTATCTGCGACCAGACAGAGAGCCTTTTCTGCAGCAGCCCCAGCGCTGTGGAACTCTTTGCCGGACAGTGCTCGAGCCATCTCTGAGCTAGTACCATTCAGAAGGGCCTGTAAGACCGCCCTCTTTGAACTAGCCTTTAATTAGGCATAGGATTATACCTCAAGAAACCTATGTATGTCACCCTGCACCTCGTAATGTGTTGGATTGTGTTTTTAATGTGTTTTATGCTTTTTATTGTAGGGCTGCATGTCTGTGACATGATGCCCATATACATTGTTGTTATCTGCCCCGAGCCTGTGGGGAGGAGCGGAATACAAAATCGAAGAAATAAATAAATAAATAAATAAACTGCATTGGTTACACCAGTGTTTCCCAACCTTTTTTGAGCCGCGGCACACTTTTTACATTTGCAAAATCCTGGGGCACACCACCAACCCAAATGACACAAAATGACACTCTAACACAGTAATACATATAGTTAATATGTTTTTAAATGTATTTATACACTCACTGTGAAACCTGGGCCTGTTTCGATGAACGCAACATAGATATCCTGGCAGGAATGGCAGAAAGACACACACCAAGGTGTTGCTCAATTTATAGTTAGCACACAATCAAAGAGCATCCTGAACTCTTGCAACAATGGACTTGAACCAAACTTGGCATATTGAACTCTCATTACCAACAGAAAGTACTGAAAGGGTTTGCTTGGGAATTGACCTTGAGTTTTGGAAGTTGTAGTTCACCTACACCCAGAGAGCACTGTGGACTCCTGGCAGGAATGGCAGAAAGACACAAACTTCCCACACAGAACTCCCATAACCAAGAGAAAATGCTGAAAGAGTTTGGTGGGCATTGACCTTGAATTTTGGAGTTGTAGTTCACATATATCCAGAGAGCACTGTGGACTCAAACAATGTTGGATCAGGACCAAACTTGGCATGAATACTCAATATGCCCAAATATGAATGCAGATGGAGTTCAGGGGAAATAGACCTTGACCTTTGGGAGTTGGAGTTGCAGGGATTTGTAGTTCCCCTCCAATCAAAGAGCATTTTGAACCCCACCAATGATAGAACTGGGCCAAACTTCCCACACAGAACCCCTGGGAGGCAAGAGGAGGTCTCTACTTGGGGAAAGGGAAGCGGGCCTTCCCAATGCATGGAGAGGGAGAGACCAAGTAGACAACAGATGGGGAGGGGGTGGTTCTAATTTTGTGCCCCTATCCTGGTTTCTTAGGTTTTTATACCAACACTTCTCTCCTCCCCCTTCCTGGAGGTTCCAATTTCCCACGGCACACCTGATGATCACTCACGGCACACTAGTGTGCCCCGGCACACTGGTTGGGAAACACTGGGTTACACAGTGTAGATGAACCCAATAATAATAATAATAATCTTTATTTATCTCGCCAAAGAGGACTCGGGGCGGCTAACATGAGGCCAACCCCCCAACACAATTTAACATAAAACAGCAAAGGAAAAAAATCATAACAAAATATCTCTCGGCATTACTTTGCGAACGAAGATTTTTAGGAAGGACTCATCCCACGCTTTTTACAAGCGCGTTGATGACATTGTGTTAACTGTGTTATTAATTACTATACTGCTGTTGTTTTAAATTGTTTTTAACGCTTTTGCCTGTATTTTACTGTGCAAAGCGCAGCCTCAGGGAGTCGGTGGCATGAAGCCCGAAAAAGGCCAGTCTGAGATAGGCAAGTTTGGTTGCAGAAAGCACAGCAGAAAGTCTCCTTGGGTGATGTTGTTTCCAAGTTGCAGTTCTTTCTGCATTGTCGTTCCTCTTCGAGACCCGTTTGGCGTGTCTTCTCGAAAGAGGCCGCAGCATTGTGGATAGTGCATCTCCATGCCTCCCGATGTGAGGCCAGGGTGGACCATTGTTGGTGATCAATCTGGCCGAGCCTGTGATGTTGTTTCAGGGAGTCCTTGTATCTCTTTTGGGGGGCGCCTCTCTTGCGCTGACCCGTGGCGAGTTCACCATCGAGTACTATCTTTGGGAGGCGGTGGCCCTCCATCCTAGAGATGTGCCCTGCCCAGCGCAGCTGTGTTCTCAATAGCATGGCCTCAATGCTGATGATCCCTGCTTGCTCAATGACAGCAACATTTGTCACATAGTCAATCCAGTGTATATTTAGGATTGTGCGAAGACAGCGCTGATGAAAGCGTTCGAGGAGTCGTAGGTATTGGCGATAGATGACCCATGTTTCAGACCCATAGAGGAGAATAGACAGTATGATAGCTCTGTACACACCGATTTTGGTGCTTTGCCTCAGGTTCTTGTTACTCCAGACTCTTTTGTGAAGCCTTCCGAATGCACTATATGGCTTTGATAATCTGTGATCTATCTCTTTGTCAATCTTGGCATCTGAAGAGATTGTGCTTCCCAGGGAGGTGAACTGCTGAACAGACTTAAGCAGAGATTTGCCTATTCTGACGTGGGGATGATGATGTTCTTCCTGTGGTGCAGGCTGGTAGAGGACTTCCGTTTTCTTCAGGCTGACTTCCAGCCCAAAGAACCCTGCAGCTGCTGCAAAGCAGGATGTGAGGCGCTGCAGGGCTGCTTCAGTATGGGCGACAAGGGCGGCATCATCAGCAAAAAGCAGCTCACGGACTAGATAGTTTAGAGTCTCCATGCGAGCCCTCAGACGGCTTAAGTTGAACAAGCTGCCATCAGTACGATAGCGTATATATATATATGCCGTCTTCTTCTTCGGGGTCTGCCTTAGTCTTTTGGAGCATCATGCTTAAGAAGATTGTAAATAGGGTTGGTGCAAGAACACAACCTTGCTTCACTCCATTAGTTATTAGAAAGGGTTCTGAGAGAGCATTGCCGTATCTGACTTGACCATGCTGGCCCTCATGTAACAGGATACTCATTTTGAAGAATTTGGGGGGACATCCTAAATGTTCCAGGATCTGCCACAAACCTTTTCTACTCACAGTGTCGAAGGCTTTGGTGAGGCCGACAAATGTTACATAGAGTCCTTCGTTGTGCTCTCTACATTTCTCTTGCAGTTGTCTAGGGGCAAATACCATGTCTGTGGTGCTCCTATTAGCTCTGAAGCCGCATTGGCTTTCAGGGAGAAGTTCTTCTGCAATAGCAGGAACTAATCTGTTCAGGAGTATCCTTGCAAGGATTTTTCCAGCAAAATAGATAAAATGATAAATAAGATAAACAACATAGCAATACATAGTATAGTCAACACAGCGGGTGGGCCAGATGTCTGGGATAAAATGTTAAAAGGTTAAAACCCTGGGTGTGAGAGGACCCTGTTGGATTTTTTAAATTTTTAATTTGATGAAATATTTGACAGCATATGGCTGGCAAGAAACTTCCATTGTTATCTTTCTTTACATCCCGCCTTTCTCCCCATGGGGACTCAAGGCAGCTAATTTTTTTAAAAAACAACAACAATTAAATAATAACTACGGTAAAACAGAATGAAAATACAGTCCAGGATTTGAATTATCATCCTGAGTAAACTTAGAGACGTTGGGAAAATGGAAGTCGCTTCTCTCATCTTTCCTCCTTCAAAAAGCAGATGAAAACCTTTTTGTTTAGGCAGCAGAGAAATGTAGACTGAAGTATCAGGAAATGCCAAAAAATTGATCGACTGGAGTGAAGTGCAATATAACCCAACAAGATACCACATTAATGTATATTGTTCTTAAACTGTTTTATTTTAAGATGTTTTAACGCTTAATGATAATTTTATTTGTTTTATATATAATATATAATAATAATAATAAGCTTTATTTATATCCCACCCCATCTCCCCGAGGGGACTCGGAGTGGCTTACAACAATGTGAACAATGCAAACAATAAACAGTAATAAAAAATAACCAATTGAAAATTAAATCAGCAAAATAACAACACAATTATTTATTTACATCATTTATATTCCGCCCTTCTCACCCCATAGGGGAGTCAGGCATATACATTATACAGGCAAACATTCAATGCCATATAGACACACAACATATATAGACAGACACCAGAGGCTATTTAACATTCCAGATTATGGCCACCAAGGGGAGCTGTTTCATTTCTTCATTCTTTGCATACTTCTTGGAGATTTTATAGCCTCATAAATCAGTTAAATTAGCCTCCCCACAAAGTGGTACCTAAATTTCCTACTTGACAGATGCAACTGTCTTTCGGGTTGCAAAGGTCGACAACAAGCTACACAATTTGGTCGAGAGCTCACCCCAACCCGGGCAGGCTTCGAACTCATGACCTTCTGGTCAGTAGTGATCTTAATGCAGCTGACTCCCAGCCAGCTGTGCCACAAATTCGATATAAAAGTGAAGCAAAACATATTAAATTAACACTAGACCATCATCCATAAATAAACAGAAATGATGTTCCATAAAAGTAATTTAAAATATCTAATATGCAATCTACACACTAAAAGTGTAGGGACTGGTAGTCTATACAGAAGAAGTCAATCTCTCAACCTGGTTCTTAGAGCCCTAAAAAAAGAGTACACCCGTGGATTGTTTGGATTGTTGTTTGTACAATATTAACATGTTGGAAGCCACTTTGGGTCCCTTTTTGGGAGAAAAGCAGGATAGAAATAAAGAATTATCATCATCTCTATTCAAATTGATTCCCAATATCGGCACCCTGTGTTTTATGCTTATGTCTCCAGGAATAGATTCAATACTACATGCCTGTGTTGTTACTGTCCACCTTCAAGTTGTTTGCAGTATTATTATTATTTCCCTACTTTATCAAAAGGGGACTCAAAGCGGCTTGACATAAAAGCATTAGTATACAATTTAAAATATACACACATGCAACCATTAAAACAGAATTGAACACAAACAGCACTAAAAAGAACATAGTTAAAATCCATCAAAACATATCAAAGTTAAAACACACAGCACGTCCTGACTAGATCTTAAGCACTGCCATCTTTAAAAGCCTGTCTAAATAAAAAGGTTTTACTTTGTATGGTGACCCCCTAAAGCCAGCCTATTCCTGGGTCTTTCTAGGGCTGAGAGAGTGTGACACAGTGGGTTTTAATGACTGATTAATAATAATAATAATAATAATTTTATTTCTTTACTGCCTCTTTTTGTGGCTCGAGGCATGACACTATGTAGCATGATTTTTGTTCCTGGGTTATAAGTGTCATTTCCTAATTGGTTCTATCAAAAAAACAGGGGGAACATTTATTAACCTCAAAAACTTTAAAAGGTTAAAAATGTTATATGACAGGTTAAAAATGACAGCCGCAAACTCGACATTTCTGGAGTATAACAACTACTTTCGAAGTGAGTACTGCACAATTAAAGAGGAAATAACACTTTCAAACCAGGAGCAGATTTTTATTCAAATTTTGTGACATAATGTACTAATCAGTATTTAAAATACACAGATTATTCGTACAACACACACACATATATCTGTAGATGAAAATATAGTGAACACAAGACGCGAGTTTAACATTCGTGATTCCAACTAACTGGGTAGGTCTGGTCTCCAGAGTCGAATGCTCCAACTGCTCTGCAAAGCTCTCTGCATGTTGTTTATTTCTATTGTGCTCCAGGTGGCACCAAACCAGCACACATGGACAGATAATGTTATACTCAGGATTTGCCACATTGTGACAATGTTTAATGTACATTTGTAGCGCAATCTAAGATTAAACGGTGTGTTTATTGCTGGGTTCTGTAGTTATACGACCAGTGGCATGACAGACGCCACAGCTTTGAGCTCTATTTCACAATGATCCATTGGTTTCCTGCCCACCAACTGGGAACTACACTCAGTCTCAGAGAAAGAACAACCATTTGTGGGGTGAAATTGATGTCGAACTACGGTTTTGGACTGACCCCGCCAACCGCCTGCGGAGCCCAGTCCAAAGAGGGCCCGTGAACACCCTGGCGAGCCCGGAGCAACTCAGGTCCCTCAACCTTCCCGTCCCCGGAGGTCAGATTATGCTCACCACAAGGCAAGGTAGAAGCCACGAAATTGTTTATTCTGCTCAGCTGAGAGGATGCGACTGCAATACCCTGATTCCACAAAGTCCGCATGATTTTACATTCATAACATTGGTTTTTAAAGGTTACAGAGCTGTCAAACAATTCAATTTCCCGCCCGCCCCCGCCCGGCCAGCTTGTCGGTGATTGGTCAGAACGCTGGAACCAGCTGATGGGTGGGACGCAGGCCGGCTCCGGGGAGCCTATCAGCGTCTTTCTCCATCGGCCTGTGCTGGCCAATCAGATGCCTCTCACCAAATATGGGGTTCCGGAATGAGGAGGGCTAGGTGAAGTTGTCATCAGGAAGGATTATGAAGAGTAAACAAAGGAAATCTTTCCCAGGTGTTAGCCTGAGGCAGAAAGTCCGGTTCTGGCTTTTGTCACCAGGAAATGTAATTATCAAGTTCGTATGTCCCTTCCTCAGGTTTGAGTGAGGAAGAAAGAAGGACGGATTAAGGTGATCGGCTTAGATGGCTGAAATGACAAAAGTTCTATGGTGGGCCTTGTCTGGTTTCCAAGGCCAAACAGAAACCCGCTGTGTCTTCTATTATCCTCTTTTGTCCAATACCCAAGGCTGGTCTAGGTAGACGAAACTCAGAGATCTAGACAGCCTTGGGATTAGCCAGGTGCAAAGACAGGCAAAGGACCTAATCTTCATAACAAGGGCCTGGCCAAATGGCTATTGATCCATGCAAGTACGAGATATGATGGTGAAACAAAGGTGTGAGATGGCTCAAGGCATGCGGCACATTACTCTTAACAAATACAGCAGATATATTTCAAAACATAGCTCCCAACTATTTCGGGGGAAAGGAAGGGGGAAAGGTTTACATGGGGTCAAGGGAGAGACTTATGGGGCAACGTTCCTTTGATTAAAATGATAGTGATAAACAGGAGTACATGTGTGCAAAAATGAACCCTTTCTGGTGCGGGTCTAGAACCCGGTGCCTTTTGATTTGCAGCTGTCAATTCAGAACACAGTCTCCTAGGCCAAATTCATTTTATTATTTCCAAATAGCTCAGCCGAGCTTCTATATGCCCTGAATGTCCTTCTTAAAAACATGTGAAAAGTACGGGGGGTCCCGTGCCAACGGAGTGGCACAGGGCCGCCAAATCGCCAGGCCTGGGCACCCCCAGCCCGGAGCAAAAAGGGGAAAACTTTCCTTCCTCCCTTGCGGGGTCTCGAACCGGCAACCTCCGGTTCCCGCGGCCTCAACCTTGCCCATTGAGCCACCGCGGTTCCTCCCGGGGGGGGGGGGCTGTTCCTCCCCGCGTATTTGAGACGCCCGTAAGTCAGGAAAGGGAAAAATAAAATAAAATCAAAAATACAAAGGTGTCAAAGGTGCAGGAAAGGTTCTTTCTGGGAAAAGGATCGCCTCGAGCCTTTGGAGAGAAGGGGAGGTGTAGTGTCCGGGAACAGGTGTGTGTGTGGTGGAATTTGGGATCGTTCACTCTAGGAACGGTCTGCTGCGGGAAACTGATGAGGGATCCTAGTTTTGCGACGGGAGTTTCTGGGCTCGACTACAAAATTACAACTCTAGCCTATATGTTTTGTTCTGTGGAAACTAATTGTTACAAGTAGTGCTTTGCTCTAAAATTAGTTGTACTTGATACAGTTGGCTCCAGGACAATCCCCACCCTACTGGGGCTGCCACTAATATTTGATAATGTTTTGAAACTGTCAGGAAGTTGTAAATTAGGCAGAAAAAAGTAGAATTATTTGGTGGGGCCACTGAAGCTTCCCAATGCTCCTTTTATTTTATCTGATTGTTTTACTGTACTTGAAATGTTGTTTTATGTTTTTATGTTTTTATGTTATTATATTGATATGTATTTCTGGGCTTGGCCTCATGTAAGCCGCCCCGAGTCCCTTTTGGGGAGATGGTGGCGGGGTACAAATAAAGTTTATTATTATTTATTATTATAATGCCATCCAAAGCATCTCTCTCCCCCCCTTCTCTGTTCTGACTTACAAATTCAGCATAAGAACAAACCTGCAGAACCCATCGTGTTTGTAACTTGGGGACTGCTTGTATATGGCAATTGCTGAGGGTCAAACGGCAAGGGATCTTCTTGTGGAGTCCTGGAAATGTCTAGTTGTCAGAAAGATGTGGGATATTAGGATAAATGAATATTTGGTCCAGTGATCTGTACTGCCGAGGTTATCAGATAATGTAGTAAAGCTATGTAGGTTATCTTCTTGTTCTCTTGGATTTTCTTCGCAAATGAAGATTATCAGGAAGGACTCAACCCATGCTTTCTACAAGCGCGTTGATGACTAATTGGATGTGTCCTTCAGGCCTGTGCAATGGATTGTTCTGGTGGAGCGCAGCATGCACAGAACTAGCCTCACCCTTTAAACCAAAGGTTCGTCTGCCGGGGCCTAGCAAGCTTGGACGGTGGTAGCGAGGTCCTCGGGTCGTAGGTTTGATTTGGTTACCTTCTCTTAGATGGTTGACCTTACAGGGTTAGACGAGCACCATCTGCCTGGGTTTCAGTTTAGAGTTTTCCTTGTCTTAGGATGATTGCCAAAAGGCTAAAGCGCCCATCCTGCCCATTGACGCTCTTTGTCAGACCTGTTGTGACCTGTCTGGCATGGGAGGCCTTACCGGTGACTATTATGTCACTGCCAGCATAGCTCACAGCTTCATTAGGGTATGCAAGCCTCTCCACCACGACAAGGGGGTGTACGTTATAGAAGCATATTAAAATATGTGTAGAAGGAAATCTGCTACAAACTGATACTAAAAGACAAAGAGTGTGTCATAAAAGCAAACAAATCCATAAATGAAGAGCATGCTAATCAGAGAAAAGAGTGGCATTTCTGTCATCACATACATTCCTGATCTGAAAAGTCAGGATGCTGCAGCAGACAGCATTGTAGGTATTTTATTTTGTGTTTAAATATTCAGAATGTCAGTAAAAAGAAAGGTCTCTCAAAGTCTGTCAGGAGGTATAGTAACCACAGTGGGAATTCTAGACAGATAGAGCCAAACCTCAGAGAAAGTTTTTGTCATACCCTTCTTTTTAACTTCTTGAAAGCAGTAGTGATCCTGTAGCCAAGCCACAAATACTGTTTGCAGAAACACATCCAAATTTTGTCATTGTATCATTATATAGCCATAAACCTATAATAGTTGTATACATTTTGGTAAATGATATTGATTACATGTAACCAAACTATATAAGCTTTCACTTTTATTATGCTTGCTATATACTTGGGTTGTGTTGGTACTAAGCAGGTTTCTGGTACCACTGCACAAGCAAGAGGGATATAGTTAGTGAAATAAATGTTGCCCCTGAATTAAGTAAGTGCGTGTTAGAATTTTATTCAGCCAGGAAGCTCATAGTGCTGCTTTGAAACAATTCCTCTCATCCTAATCTATAGTGATGTAACTGCATGGATCTGTAAGTATGTTGGCCTGAGATACTTGGAGGGAAGAGCAAGACAAAACTAATAAAAACTTCACTGATATTCAAGGTTCCTGATGATTTTTCTCATTTTATTTCTTTTATGCAGATATTTATGATAAAATACATCAATTGAAGAACAAAATTTCTTCCAGTTCTTTTAGATTTTTGGCTTGGGAGATAGAATAACCATGCCTGTTCCAGATGTTATGTTCTGTGCACAACAGATTCATGTTCCCCCTGAACTACCAGATATTATGAAACAATTTACCAAGGCTGCTATCAGGACTCAACCACGTGATGTACTCCAGTGGTCTTATGGGTGAGTAGGAATAACTTGATGAGTAGCTTCTGTAGAGAAATCCATGTCTGTACACCAGTTGCCTTTGTTCTGTTAAGGAGATGATGACCCTGAATGTGTGTGGATATTGTAATGATGTGGTGAGACTAATCCACCCAGGTCCTTCTCAAATCAGGTTCAAGAGTTACAGCGAAGTAAAACACAGCCACTAGTGGTACAATTTATGCTTTTGTTGATTACAAATAGATTTAAAAGTTAAGTCATAGCAGACATAATTTCTTTAAAAATCTTCCCACACACAGGACTCCTTGGTTAGCTTCAATGGGCATCTACAGTTCTTTCACACTGTGAAAGAACATGTGGATCTAGAATAGTCACCCATTGACTCACCACCAAGACTACGCTTGGAAGCCAATCATACTTGGCTACAAGTGATAGCCTATGATGAGAATGGCCCAGCACCAGCAGTACATTGTTATGCTACCATATTTCTGCCTTATGCCGAATAACTGATTCAAATTCTCTAAGAAGTGTACAGGGCCCAGACAGAATTCAATAGGCCTATGATACAGCTATATACAGTTCATTTCCAACCAAGATGGCGGCGCTGAGAGGTTGTGAGAATGCTGAGCTCCACTGGGGCCTATGCGGATTCTCCCAGACTACACCCGTATCCATGAAGCTAATTACTCCAGTTAGGGGTGTCAGCTCATGGACCTTTGGGGGGGGTGGACCGAACCCCCAGCTGCCAGCTGAAACGCTAGTGAGGACCTCGGTTCGGCTCGAGGCCCTGCAGGTTGAGGCCGAGGCGGTCCTCGAGGTCACCAGAGGGCCGGTCCTGACGCCCAGAGTCATGGACGCTACGAGCCCCAAGAAAATCCTCGGGCCGGCAGCGACCCCCAAGGACTGCCCACCAATGTCTCCTGTCCCCTGGCCAGCACTGGGGCCCACTGCCCCCCCCCCGAACACCAGCCCCGGCAGCACCCAGGACTAACCACCGGGCCTGTCCTACCTCCTCCAAGGCTACAGTCGGCTGCTGGAGCAGTTGACCACTCAGCTGGGAGAGGTGAGAGAGCTGGGGCTTGTGTTGGCGTCCCTCTGTCAGGAGGCTGGCTGCTGCCGCCGCTGCCGCCCGGACCCCTGCGTCAGGACCGGGGGGACATCGGCCGATGGAGCCCGGGGTCTCCCGTTCCTGCTCTCGCGGCGCCCAGGCTCCGAGGAGGGAGAGGGAGAAGGAGAGGCGAACGGCGAGGGAGAGGCAATTGGGCAGACTGCCGCCGGCTCCCTGGGCGGGCCACGTTCGAGCTCGCCGGGTCTTCCACCCTTCGGGGAGCGAATGGGGCGAGTGTATGAGAGGCGCACGGAGGCTCGGGGGAGCGCCTTGCAGGAGGCGCTGCCCCTGGGAACCAACCGGCTGCCCACCGAGGGACCCCCGACCGGGGGCGAGACCACAGTTGGAGCTGCGTTGGCGCCATGGTGGAGCCCGCATTGGGGCACTATGCTCCCTTGGACCCCATGGAGAGGACGCTGGCGGGGGGCCCCAAAATGGTGCCGAGTTCGTCTCGCTCGGCGTCCTTAGCCCCGCCCCACCTGTTCATCCCAGGGGCCCTGGCCTCGCCCCCTGCCGACTGGTCGCTGGAACAGCCACTACAATCAGAGCCCCCGCTGGAGGCCCTAGTTACTCCCAGGCTGCCGCCGCCGGGCTCCCCGGCGGAGGCGCTTGATGTCTCGGGTCCTGGCGAGGGCCCCTGGGGAGGGCCCCTGGGGAGAGGCCCCGGCGATGAGCCTGTCGACTGCTAGCGGCCCCCAAAGCTGCGCCTGGACCACAGCCTGTTCCTCCACCCTCTGGTGGCCAGGGGGAGAGTTGCATCCCTGGTCGGGGCGAGACAAGATTGGGGGCGGCTAACCCAGAGAATACCACAGGGAGGAAGCGCTCACCTTCAGGGGACTCAATCCCTGGAGGCGCCTTGCAGCGGAAGCCACACAGCCATCGGAGGAAGCGGCGGAGGAAGCCAAGGAACAGCAGATCTCATCTCCCTGGTCTTACCGGGGACCAACAACGTGGATCGCTCCCCCGCCGAGGCTGCCGTCCCCCTGGACCTATTACATCATCTGCGAGCTACCCACGAGAGAGGAGGCCCCCCTCACTTGAGCCCAGGTTCAGGAGATCGTTTCGCTCCAGAACCTTTTGGAGCTCGAGTCTGAGGCGGCTTGAGCTCCACCAGTCACATCCGAGGCTGGAGTTAGACACTCTTTTTGCAGATCTGACTTCTTTCGTCAGACCTTTGGACAAAGGAAGCCAGGCCACCCGTCTCTCCTGTGGCCTGTTACGAGAGATCTCCCTGAGACCTCCCATGCTCCCGTCTTTTGATGGCAAGGTGGCGCCTGCCAGTTCTACCTGAGCACCCCCTTGCCACACCCTGAGCTCTTCCCCTGCCCTTCCCTCTTCCCCCCCTTCTCTCCCCCTCTTTCTTTCCTTTCTTGATGTTGTATTGTCTGTTTGTTGACCATTGTTTTGTTGATCAGACTTGTGAACCGCTCCGAGCCCTCGGGGAGTGGCGGTGATAGAAGTTTGAATAATAATAATAATAATAATAATAATATGTATGCCTTAAAACAAGCTAATAAATAAGAGAATGATTGTATTGTAAAAAATAAAATAAAAGTACCATAATAGATGGGAACTTCACACTGCTAATCATCTGGCTTTTTTGTCAGTCATAATTGCCAAAGAAATCATAATGAAGCCTGAAATGTGTATTAACCATTTTGCATCTGATCACAGCTCTCCTTTTAGTCATCCCCACAATAACAAATACATTATTTCTAGTTGAAAAAGATGTTAGGTTGCTATTTTGCATATGTGCATGTGGCATATTGCTTGGAGCTTAAGTCATGTATTCATTTTAAAACTAATTTGTACATATTATACGATATATAGTCATGTATACATCTGGAAATGTTAGTCTAAAATTGACGCCCCCCCCCCCGAACGAGACCTGTTTATATATGGATCAATGCAATTACTGTACTTTAAGTCTTATCAAATACTAGCTGTACCCGGCCACGCGTTGCTGTGGCTTACTGTGATGGTTTGATGAATGAAGTCCTGAGCAAGTATTTAATATGTTTTATTCTGTAATGCTTGTGGATAAACAATATTTTTTGTTTTTCCTTGCTTAGTGTTGATGTACAGATGGTCTGGTTTTCCGACCCTGGAACATGCAACATAGAGCTGTCCATGTGAGAAGCATTCAGTGTCTAGATCTATGCCGCAGAATTGTAATGATTGTCCTTGTGCTTTGTTGATTGTCATTGCAAAAGCTAGTGTGATTGGGAATTGAAGTCTGGTGAATTGAAATGGCATATCTGTTGGAATCATGGGAATGCGTGGGATCAGGACATGTTCACCCTTGAATGGTCCTGTCAGGATTGTTGCTTCAATAACATTGTGTGCCATTGCACAGTTTTTGCTGATTGATGTTTCTCAACATAATAATAGCTACGCCCAATTTGAAATGCAGTATGTGTGGTGGTAGTCCTGGCAGATGCAGAGAATTTATGAATCCTGTTGGATAATGAACAGCCTGATCTGGGTCCACAACACTGTCGGTTGATTTGTATGTCACTGCTTCACCAGGGATACTTGTAAGAATGATATGGTTAAATGTATACACGTCTGTATTCTTTGGTGCCAGAATAGCTCGTTCACTTAGCCAGTTGTGATTCTTGTAGTGGTTTTTTTATGTTTGGAAACACTTTTTCTATCAGTTGTTTTTTTGATGTCACATTAGTGCAGAAGTCTGGTGGAAATGTAATGTGGCCTGTGGTGTGATCTATCGGCAGGTGTCCATTCCGTATGTCTAGCAGTTGATGAGAGAACCTTTCGGCCGTTTGGTCGTTCTGAAGTTGGACATGCATATTTGTTGTTAATTGTAATGTTTTTACATGTCTCCAGAAAGTGGAGTATTTGAGGCAAGCATTGATCTCATCAGCTGGTGTTGATCGTGGAATTACTGGTAGTGTTTGTCTGAAGTCTCCTGCCAAGAGTAGTATTGCATTTCCAAAGGGTTTGTTGCTACCACGCAGATCTTGTAGTGTTCTATCTAGAGCCTCAAGGGATTTTTTTGTGTGCCAGTGTGCACTCATCCCAAATTATAAGTTTGGTTTTCTGTAGTACTTCTCCCATGCTGGATGTTTTGGAGATGTTGCAGATTGGTGTTTCAAGGTATTACATGTTTAGTGGTAATTTCAAAGCAGAATGCGCTGTTCTTCCACCTTGTAGCAATGTAGCTGCTATTCCAGATGAGGCAAGAGCCAATGTGATGAAGTTTTGTGATCTAATTGCTGCCAGGATGAGTCGTATTAGGAATGTTTTACCGGTTCCTCCTGGTGCATCTAAGAAGATGATTTCCTTCCCCATTGTTGATAGCATCCAGGATTTCATCATAGACATCTCTTTGTTCCTGTGTTAGCTTGGGCAGATTTGTTTGTAGATAAGTCCACTGCTCTTTAATGTTATAATTTTGTTCTTGACGCAATTCTTTATTGAACATAGGAGGTGCTGTTCGATTTGGAGTTGGCATGTGAAGTTGGTTGAGTTGTTTGTTTGCGACTTGTAAGCAGGAATCCTCTATCATGAGCAAGACTTCATTGTGGATTTCTGTGGTGAGGTCGTCATGGATTTCTGTATGTTCCTTGTGTACTTGATGGGATATATCTTCAGCCATATGTGATTTATATTTATCCCATAACTGTGTGGGAGAAGATGGAGAACAAGCAGTCAAAATGATTACAAACAGGGCCCGAATTTGTTTTGGACTTGAAGTGTCGCATGCCTCAGCGATGCAGTCATCCCAGTGTTGGTCGTTCTCCAGCAAATTTAGAGCCTGACAGGCACTGCAAAATGTGTCATGTGTAATGCTGTTGACAGTTCTCAGGTACTCGAAAGATGTTGGTCCTGGGACATTAACCAGTAGCATATGAAGGAAAAAGCATTCGTCTTGTTTTGGATGGATGGTATATAATCTTCCTATTGTTGTGTCTTTGAATATGTCTGAGTGTCCAATCACTGGTTGTCCTCGTTTTTGGCGGGTGAATTGCTTTGTCCTTGTGTAATATGTGGGTACTTGTGAATACAGCAATGTTTGTGCAAACGGTCTTATGCTGTTAGAGTAGTTGGTGGTGGATTGTGAATTATTTGTGGCACTGTTGCTGTAGTGAAGTAAACACGTTGTCCATTTTCGAGATGTACTGCCACCTGTACATGAACGCAGTCCTCCCGTTATACACCTGTATAACGGGAGGACTGCGTTCATGTACAGTATAGGAAATGATAGAATGCGCCACACAGCCTCATTGCTGCTTATGTATCTTCCTGCTTGAAATTGTGTGATTTCATCTATATGTGTGGCTGCAGTTGTTTCACTGGATTGCATGCCAAAAATGGCCATGTCAGAGCCTTTATTGACCTATTTACAAATGTACTTGATGGATTTTACAGAGTTGCAGTATTTGACATTAATGTGTGCTCTGTAAGTTCTTGATAAGAGAAGCAAGTATGGGACGGCCCATTGATTATCTATCTCTATACTTGTTTTTCACATGTGTATGGTTGTTAGCTGTCTTCTTGATGTGCTCTTTGCCTGTATAATGGGTACCCATCATTTCCTGTGATTGTTTCGGCAAGTACATAAGAACATAAGAACATAAGAAGAGCCATGCTGAATCAGACCTCAGCCCATCTAGTCCAGCATTCTGTGTCACACAGTGGCCCACTAGTTGTACACAGGGATCTCTAGCAGAAAGGAAGGCAAAACCCTCACCTGCTCCCGACCCCCCACAACCAGTACCCGGGGAAAATCCTGCCTGCCTCCATCAACACAGAGGTGGCACTTGGGATGTCCATTTCAGTAACTACTGATTCCCTTGGTATCCATGAATCTGTCTAATCCTGCCTTGAAGCTGTCCAGGCTGATAGCTGTCACAACCTCCTCTGGAAGTGAGTTCCATGACCCTCTGGGTGAAGAAATATTTCCCTTTATTAGTCCTAACTTTCCTACCTTGGAGCTTTAGGGAGTGCCCTCTAGTCCTAGTGTTTTGTGACAAAGAAAATATTTTTTCTTTATTCACCTTTTCTATCCCATGCATGATTTTATACACTTCGATCAAGTCACCTCTTAGACGCCGTCTTTCAAGGCTGAAAAGACCAAGGTGTTGCAACCTGATTTCATAAGGGAGCCACTCCATCCCTTGGATCATTCTTGTTGCCCTTTTCTGTACCTTTCCCAGTTCTGTTATGTCCTTCTTAAGGTGTGGGGACCAGAATTGTACACAGTACTCCAAATGTGGCCTTACCATAGATTTGTAGAGAGGTAATACAACATTTGCTGACCTATTTTCGATTTCCTTTCTGATCATGTCTAGCATAGAATTTGCTTTTTTCACTGCTGCTGCGCACTGAGTTGACATCTTCATTGAGCTGTCCACCAAAACCCCAAGATCTCTTTCCTGGTTTGTTTCGGAAAGCTTTGACCCCCATCAATTGGTAGGTGTAGTTGGGGTTATTTGCCCCGATGTGCATGACTTTACACTTGTTTAGGTTAAAATGCATTTGCCACTTTGTTGCCCATTCACTCAATTTCGAGAGATCTTTCTGGAGCTCTTTACAGTCAGTTTCATTTTTAACTACCCTGAACAGTTTAGTGTCGTCTGCAAACTTTGCTACCTCACAATTTACTTCTACATACAGATCATTTATGAATAAATTAAAAAGTAACGGTCCTAAAACTGAACCTTGGGGTACGCCACTTCTCACCTCTTTCCACCCAGAGAAATGTCCGTTTATTACCACCCTTTGTTTCCTACAGTTTAGCCAGGTTCCAATCCAGGACAAGACCTGTCCCCTGATTCCATGGCTGAAGAGCTTATTTAGGAGCCTTTGGTGAGGACTTTGTCAAAAGCCTTTTGAAAGTCAAGGTAAACAATATCGACTGGGTCCCCTTTATCTATGTGTTTATTTACACCCTCAAAGAATTCTATCAAGTTAGTAAGACATGATTTGCCTTTGCAGAAACCATGTTGATTTTCCTTCAGCAATGCCTGTTCTTCTATGTGCTTAGTAATTTTTTCTTTTAATAATGGTTTCCATCACTTTGCCTGGAACTGAGGTTAGACTAACTGGCCTATAATTTCCTGAATCACCCCTGGATCCTTTCTTGAAGATCGGAGTTACATTTGCCTCCCTCCAGTCCTCGGGTACAGTGCCTGATCTTAGAGAAAGGTTATATATTTTGGTTAGAATTTCAGCAATTTCACACTTGAGTTCCTTAAGAACTCTGGGGTGGATGCCTTCTGGCCCTGGTGATTTGTTGACATTTAGTTTAGTAAGGCAAGTAGTGACCGAGGATATCGTTTTGTGCATTTGCCATCTCTCATACATTGTGATTTTGGGTTCAGTGTGCCGCATGGACCATGTATCATATGTTTGGTCACAATAGAATGCAATTCCTTATCTGTCTGTGGATTGGGTATTTCTGCACTGATGACATTGTCGATTTCATCAGAAGTGATCTTGTGTTCGAGCCAAAGTAGAATATGTGCATGTGGCAGTCCTCTTTTTTGCCATTCTACGGAGTACATCCAACAGCGTACTTTCCCAAACACTTCGTGTTTAACCATGAAGTTCATCATGGATTTCAGCTTTTGTCTAAATACACGGGCAGTGATGTCATTATTATTATTATTATTAAATTCACATTTGTATACCGCTTCATCCCGAAGGCTCTAAGTGGTTTACATAAGATTGTGTGCCCATTGGCAGCACAAACAGGACAGTACAAAAGACATGGGGAAAAACACAAGGGTAGGGAAAGGGAGGGGGGAGGGGAAGAGGTCAGCAGCGATGCCTACTGGAACACCACCCCGCCATCAAAAGAAGGAAGGCGGGGAGGGGGCAGCAGGATCGCTGGTACTGAAGCGCAAGCAGGGAGCAGGGGCCGACGTCTCCCCCATGGGGGTCCGTCTTTAAGGTCCCGACCCGATTGCGCAGTGTCCAGGTTGACCCTTGCGGTGGTCTGCCGGGTCCTATGGAGCTGTGCCGACCTATAGCCGGCGCTCCAGAACGTCCTGGATGGGAATGTCCTACGGGTCTTAGAGTCCTTGCTTCTGGGGCCCACCTACCAGTGAGCCAACCAGAGCTCCGGCCCTAGTGTCCCGGTTCCCTTGGGTTCTCCGACAGGGAGATGGGTCCAATCCGGGGCTCACGGTGCGTAGAGTGGGGAATTCACCTCCCTTCGTTTCCGGCGCCGTCTCCTCCTCCGGGCGGCTGCGTCTCATCTTGCCCAGCCCCCCGGTGGAAGAAGACTCCGCCGGGGGCGGGACCTCTAGGACTTCCGGCAGGGCACCACATCCGGGTACTGCCTCTTCCTCTCCAGGTCCTGGCACGTGGGATGGTCCGGCGTCATCGGGGAAGGAGTCCTCCAAGGGTGGGACTTCCGGGGGTAGTCTGGCGTCATCCGGAGAGGGGCCATCCGGGGGCGGGGCTTCCGGGGCATCCGACTGTCTGCTGCTTCCGGGTCCTGCTTCTTCCTTGGGGTCGAGCACATGGGGAAGATGGATGTCATCAAGGACGTCCGCCATGTTAGGCCTCGCCTCCTCCAGGATGCTCCCCCAGCTCTTCGCCACGCGGCGGCGGCGTCTGGCTGCACCTCGGGGGAGGGGGGCCAAGACAGCCTCAATGTCGAGCTCGGCAATCTGCGCGTCCACCAAGGCCGGCGGGCCTCTAACAGCCCGCAGTGAGTCCTCAGGGTCCCCGGCTGGGACCTCAGTGGAGAGTGGGTGAGTTGGGTGGAAGTCGTCGCACTCAGCCGCGGCCGGAGTCACCGTAGGGGCGGCGTCCTCCACAGCAGCTAGTCCATCCCCGGCTGCTGGGATGGATCCCCGGGGATATGTCTGTCAACTGGTGTCTGCCCTGGAAGTAGTAGTTGTTGTATGCTGTCCCATGCAGGGTTACATATAAATGTGATGAAGAGGTCAGGACGTCCATAGAGGCCTTTTAAAGGATGATGTAGCCATGTCCTATAATATTTCTTTTCTTTCTCTATTAAGTTCCCTTAATAAATAACTGTCAAAATGAAATTTGTTCTGTCTCTCCGTTCTCCGTGATGCCTTTTGCGGCGGAAGAAGAGAACTGGCCGTTGGCCCCTCGCTTGGGCTATTTATAGTGACGGGGAGAGTGCGCGGGGCCAACTGTAGATTTTTAACTGTCATTGAAGTCTCGAGATCTCCGGTTGCCTGCGCGAGCGCAGGGGGTAATTACCATAGGTGCTATTCACAGCCGACCACTCTGGAAACTAAGGTTACAGGTAAGCAACCAATATTTCTATTGCATCTTGTGCATATTCGTGCATATGACGTGGACTGCCTGTGTATGATGATGGGAGGATTGTTAGTTTTCCTATGTTGGTTGTATTGCCGTCATGCACTACTGCATCTCGTAAATGTATGTATTCTTCTGAGCGTAGTTTGCTTTGATTGAAGCGGATGAAGTTTAAGCGATCTGTTTCTATTTTAACATACATATCTACGATGTATTGATGGAATACTTGACGGCATCTTAATATGTGATTGTCCTCATTATCTCTGATCATTATGCAATATGAGTAATAGTTCATTGCACTGCATTTCATAGATGTTGGTTGTCCAGTGCTGGGATTAATCATCTTTGTGTTGAAGTGGTACCCATCGGCTCCGTCCCAGAAAATGAGTGGGTACTGGAGTGCATCATAGCACCTATGAGTTTCGGCGACTTTCATTAAATGTTCATTTCTCCTTTGTAAAACAATGTCTCTTGGGTGGAAGTTATCTCCGACAATAACGATTGCGACTTCATCTATAGTGGGTGCATTGTATCTGCGTGCATGTTCTCCAGCAGGTGCTTTGTCAGCATGGATAATGATCTTGTGTGTATCTGTTGGCATCATGTCAAGTGCTGTTTTGAACAAGTCTTACTAAGTGGTTGTTCTTGTGAAGTAGGTGCCGTAGTTTTGTTATAATAGACTTTTTTGTGGTGCTAGAAATGGCACAGCATGCATTTAGTTCCGCAGCATCATCACCGATGAAATACATTTGCAAGAATTGATGTTGGCCTTCGGTGTTTGGGAGCAGGGAGCCTGCGCGGTGATAGATCTGTCCTTTCACTTTGAATGTTGGCATGAAGTGGGTGGTGACAATGTCGGCCCCAAACGATGTCATTTGGAAGCAGGAGTTGTATTTCCTGATGTTAGATAGGAAATGCCTTGATTCTGCTGTTGTGCCAGCAAGCAAAGTGTGTAGTGGCTCTGGTAGTGTTTCTAGTTGTGGTAGTTTGACTTTTCCTGCAGCACAACACATGCCTTTTGTTTCTCCAGGGAATTTCAGTGCCTTGCAGTGTGGACACACAGTTTGTAGATTGCCAATTGTGACTTCCTGGCTTAAGTTGTAGTCCTGTGCTGGGCTGTACCGGAATGCTAGGCGATGGTGTTTGAAGCGACTTAGCCATTTCAGTGAGCCGGCTTTACTGAGGATAGGCGATGGTATTTGTTGATCTTTTCTATACGCAGTTGTTCAAATCTGGTATTCCTTCTCTGGGTGTTGTGTGCGCGTTGTTGATCTGCGGCTGTGGTCCGCCTGTGCTGCTGTTTTGTGCGATTTTCCTGTCGTCGTGCTGCGCGTTGTTCTTCGTCTTCGTTTGCATGTCTTGCCTGTGTTGCCTGTGTATCTGCTTAGCTGTGGCTCGTTCCTGGTGAGTCTGCTTTTCATCATGTAGGCGCTGTGCTTGCGCTTTACGTGTGCGCCGACCTAAGTTGGCTTTTTTTGGTGGCATTGGTAGGGTTGTGTCCAACAGGGTGATGGTGCTGAAAGAGGAGGGAAATGCATAGTAAGTAACGGAAGGGTTAGTATATTTTCTATATCTATATGTGTGAGTTATGTATGGGGAGCCATTACTTCAAAATGTCATGTTTTTTTCTTTACAAACATGGGGAGTTTGGAGCAGTACTGTTGCTGGTGGGGTTTTATAATGATGATTGACTGTAGGAGAACTCTAAATCCCAGAAGCCCTAACTTGAAAATGTCATGTTTTTTTCTTTCCAAACTGCTGTTGTGTTTGTGTTTAAGCATATTGAGTAGGTGTGGCAAGTGTGGTTCATATCCATCATGGCCATGGGAGTTCTGTGTGCCAATTCAGTTCGATATTAGAAGTGTTGACCAGAGCCATTACTGTGTGAGTCCTCTGTACTCCCAAATGTCAAGGTATATTTTCCCTGAATTCCCTCTGTGTTCATAATTGAGCATATTGAGTAGTTGTGCCAGGTTTTGTTCAGATCCATCATGGTTTGAGTTCAAATTGCTTTCTGGTTGTTGGTGAACTATAACTCCCTATTTGTAGGTGAATACCCACCCAAGGCCTTCCAGTATTTTGTGATGGTAATGGGAGGTCTGTGTGCCAATTCAGTTCAATATGTCAGCAACCACCTAAAAAAAAGTGTCAGCAACCAGAACTCCCAAATGTCAAGGTATATTTTCCCTGAATTCCCTTTGTGTTCATATTTGAGCATATTGAGTAGGTGTGCCAGGTTTTGTTCAGATCCATCCATCAAAATATATCCTTGTCTGACCCGTCAGCAGGTATAGCACTGCATCTTGCTTTCTGTCAAATGTCAATCTCAGGGGTCCCCAAAATTCTTTTTTCTTCACATTTGGGCATATATATTAGATGCCTATCACAACCTCTCAGTAATTGGGTGAGGGAAGGAGTGGTGCACAGTTCACCGGCTGGATGTTGGCGAGTGGTGTGTGGGTGAGGAGGCTGCGATCCGTTATTTAACGGTCGTAGTATTCGCTCCTCATGGTTGGTGTGCTCAGCCTCTGATTGGTTGGTGGTTTTTCCGCGCACAATTTTTTAAAATTAAGTAGGTTATCTTTGGGGGGTGGGGGAGCGAGAAATGGCCATTGAGTCACGCCTATTGAATCCAGTTGTGTTGGAGGGGGAATGCGCCGAGAAGTTAAGGTGCGCGCCGTGCGTTCATGGGTTTTTTTCCCCATCTGGGAGGGGAAAGGGAGCGCGCTGAGCGTTTGCGCGCGAAGTCTTGGATGCATGTTTTTTCCCATCTGAGAGAGGGAAGGGAGCGCGGTCTTAGAGGGTTTTTTTGTGTGTGCGCAGTTTTTAAAAAAATAAGGTTGTGTTGTGAGGGGGGAGCGAGAAGGGAAGGCTCGCGCCGTCCGTTTGTGCGCGTGATCTGAATGGAGAGGAGGCTCTTTGTATGTGCTGCCCTGATTGCATGGGAGGTAGTGGGGGAGGGAGGAGATGCCGAGCTTAGGCGCGCGAGGGGGGAGGATAGCAGCCTCTGTGCATGGCTACCTCTGTTTGGCGCTGCCTTTCGTGCGCGCTGCCTTTCATGCGAGCGTGGTCGGAGGGTGGAGGAGAGGAGTCCCTGATTGCTCCTGTTTCTGACTGCCTTTCGTGCGCGCGTGGTGTTATTCTGTTGGACATGTGGGAGGGGAGGAACCTGAAGCGGGGGGATCATGGGAGTTGTAGCTCATTTTGTTTTTGGGTTTTAATGTTGTTTTAATGTTTTTTTTTTGGGGGGGGTTGTTGGTGAACGTAGCTCTTTCATTGTGGGGTTGTGTGGCTTATTTTTGTGTGTCTGCCTTGTGTGATTTCTTTGTCTATAAGACAAGAACCACGACATGGAGGATTTTATATATATAGAAAAGATAGAACCAGCTCTGAGTAGAGTGGTAAAAAACGAGAGCTTAGACCGTCCTGGGAGAACCTTAAAAAAGCACTTGACCCCTTTATTCTCTCTGCCACAGCACCGCTTCTGGCCTTTTTGAATGTCTGGATGGGAAAATGGCGGCAGAGACTAAGGGTGACTGGTCCCCTGTGATGACTCTGGCACTTTCCCCACTTTGACTTAGCCATGAGTTATATCTGCACCTGGCTTATACATGAGGTCTGCTTATAAAAGATTATACTACAGTATCTGTATATGTCTTTTCTCTTTTTCACCTCAGTCCTGTTTTTGCATTTGTGCTCTTGTAGGTATTTCTATGCCTTATCACATGGGGAGCCTCTTCCTGTGAAAGAACGTGTTGAAATCCCAGTAGCCACACAGAAAAATGACACAGGTCTGACACCAGGACTCCTTAAAATTTTGCACAAACAGGTAAAAATGTTATGGTGGCATACGCTTAATCCTTTAAAAAAATGTTTGGAACATACACATTTTGGAATTACTCAGGTTTTTAATTATGAGCTATTTTCTTGAGCTATTTTGTTGTTTCATTTATTATGGTCACATTCTTTTATAGCTATCTGAAAAAGGAACTGTGGAGTTACCAGATCTTCAGAGAAAGTGGAAAAACTTGTGCTTGCCAATGGTGCAACTGCACAACATTCTCCGATTGGACGACTTTTCAGAAGGAATTGAATGGATGAAATTTTTTGCCCTTGGATGTAGTGCGCTTGGTGGGGTATGCAGACTTGTGGATATCTTTCTTACAATAAATTAAATTGTCATGTACTGACAGTTTACTGAGTAGCTAAATGTCATAGAATTTAAAATGAAACAGGAAGAGCACAATGTGTTTTAGACTGTTTTTAAACTAATTTGAGATTCAAGAGAGAATATAAGGACTAGACTTCTGCCATTTACTTGAGTAACACCAGGAATCAAAGGGAAAAAAACAATGAGCGTAATAATAGTTGTTTTTGTTGTTATATTTCTTATATATATCTGCCTCTTATGGCTCAAGGTAGGACACAACATAGCTAAAACAAATCATCATAAAGCATTATATAAAATACACACATAAAATGTATTTCTGTTGAATACATGTATTAAAATACACAGAACAAAGATTAAAATACAACATATATTTATTTATTTCACAATATTTATATGCCGCCCTTCTCAACCCCGAAGGGCGCGTTTGCATAACTAAAACTATACTTGTTTGCATAACTAAAACAAGTTATGCAAACTTAGAGAAGATATGTATGTGACATATACCTATTTATAGAGACAGACAGTGGCTAACTACAGGGGAAACTGGAGGCACCCGCACCCCCCTCCCCCAAGAAAGAAAAAAAGGCTGCCCTGCTGCATTTGAAGCATTTGTGACCTAGAAGTAATAGGAGATTTCTCTAGTTTTCAGACTTTGAAATAAGTTTAGAGGTAGGAATCTACATAGTAAATAGACACATATACAAGATATATAGCTATGACTGAACCTTGTTTGATTGTTTCTGTTTTGGATCTTCTTAGTCCTTGATGAGCTCCATGAAAAACGCCTGTGAAATTCTAACAGAGGACCCAGAGGGCGGAGCAGCCCGCATCCCATATCATACTTTTGCATTTATCTATTCCTACTTGGCTGGCTTAGATGAGGAAATAACAGGCGAAGCCATAGAGTCTTATCTCAGGTCTCTTAAAGAACGCGTGTAAGTATCAATTGGTGTGGAAATATATACTCCTGTTCTGTTTCTTTCTTATGGCAGAAGTCTAATGAAGCAATGTTTTCTAAAAGCTTTTAAGTTTTGCTTTTCCATCTGCTTTAAAGGAATGCTGTTACAGTCCTTAGAACCAATTTGCCCTGTGTTGTTTGTCCCCTTAACTCAGTGTTTCCCAACCTTTTTTGAGCTGCGGCACATTTTTTACATTTACAAAATCCTGGGGCACACCACCAACCAAAATGACACTCTAACACAGTCATACATATAGTTAATATGTTTTTAAATGTATTTATACACTCGGTGTGAAACCTGGGCCTGTTTCGATGAACACAACATAGATATCCTGGCAGGAATGGCAGAAACACACACACAAAGGTCTTGCTCAACAGCTGTCAGTCTCTCTCTGTGTTCTTATGCATCAATAAGGAAGGAAGGAAGGAAAGAGAGAAGGAAGAATGGAACCAAAGAGCAAAGAAAGGGAGGAAAGAAACAGGTAGAGAAGGAAGAAAGAAAAAGGGAAAAAAGAAGGAAAAGAAAAAGAGGGAAGGAAGGAAAGAGAGAGGGAAGGAGAGAAAGAGGGAGGGAAGGTTGGCCACAGCAACGTGTGGCGGGTACAGCAATTAAATTTATACAGCTGTTATATATATATATATATATATATATATATATATATATATATATACATACATACACACACACACACACACAATGAAATACAGTGGTCATTCTGCTTTTTTTAAATATACTGTATACATATAGCATTCCTCTCCATTGGCGCCCCCTTGTAGTGGGGGAGAGGCTTGCGTACCCTAATGAAGCTGTGAGCTATGCTGTCGGTGGCCTAATAGCCACCGTTAGGGCCTCCCATGCCAGACAGGTCACAACCGAAGGGTCTGACAAAGAGCGTCAATGGGCAGGATGGGCTCTCTAGCCTTTTGGCAACCATCCTAAGAGAAGTAAAACTCTAATCAAGCCTACCACCTGAGAACCTTGCTGCCACCGTACAAGCTTTGCTAGGCCCCGGCAGACGAACCTTTGTGTAATGACTCTTCAATCTCGGTCAGGAAACAAGCGTAGATAGTAGCAGGGTCCAACACGATTTTATTGCAGGTACAAAACTTGTGAAGCTAAAGCAAAGTCCCGCCACCCAAACACACCTTATATACCCCACACCCCCCGCCCCGTGCCCACGCAATGTCCAAGGAGGGTTGCACCATATCCGGGTGAGTCAGCAGTTCCCACAGTCCAGGGGATATGACCTCATAAGGCTCTGAGTCCGCATAATTAGCACAGTGTCCAATGTCCATGTCCAGAGGAGGTTACCTCACTTCCTCCATGACTCAGCAGGCACCTGGAAGTTGCATCACTTCCAGTCTGACACAGCATAGTCTCTCAGGAACCAGAGCAAAGGTCAGCACAGCTCTCATAGAACTGGGACAAAGGTCAATGCCACTTCAGGGCAGGCTGGGGATCTGAACTTCCTCAAAGCTCAGATTTCCCAGCTCTGACATAATGTCCTTTTCCACCACGTCCTCCCCCTGCAGAAACAAAATACCATTCAATCCTTGGGAGGTAGGGGACCCAGGTACTTCTTTAACAGACTACAATGAAATGTAGGATGAACCTTACCCAAACCCTTTGGCAAAATTAACTTATATGAAACCTTATTTACCACCTGCTCAACCCTAAATGGGCCAATGTATCTCGGACCTAACTTCTTCGAGGGTAAGCCTAACTTTAAGTTCTGAGTGGATAACCACACTAAGTCTCCCTCAGCATACCCCTCTCCCTCCTGTCTCCGTCGATCCCCAAACAGCTTATAGGATCGGTGCGCTTTCCCCAGGGCTTCAGTCACTTCCTTCCACTCATCTTGCGCCCGCACTCTCCATTCACCCTTCTCTTCCTTTCCTAACTCCAATAACTGAGGCAGAGGGGCCACATCCTGGCCGTAAACTACCTCAAAGGGCGACCTCCCGGTAGAGGAATGCACTGAACTATTATACGCCATCTCCGCATATGGCAACAAATCCAACCAGTTCTTCTGCTCCTTATTGCTGAAGATACGCAAATAGCCTCCTAAAGATTTCTGCGTTCTCTCAACGCCCCCATTGCAGCAAGGATGATAAGCAGTCGTCAATTTTCTCTCAGCCCCTAATACTTCCAGGAACCGTTCCCAAAACCGGGCAGTAAACTGCACCCCACGATCACTAAGCACTTGCTCCGGACATCCGTGCAATCTATATATATGCTGCACATACAATTCAGCCAACCTCTCTGCCGACGGTAACCCCTTCAAAGGGACTAAATGAGCCTGCTTAGAAAACATGTCCAATACTGTCCATATGTAACGATATCCCCGACTCGTGGGCAACTCCCCCACGAAATCGGTACTGACATGCGTCCATGGCCGCACCGGAGAAGCCACTACCTGAATCAAACCCTGTGGCTTAGCGGTGGGAGCTTTGCTTCGCGCACAATCCTCACAACTCCCTACATACTCCTTAACTTCTGCCCTCATACCAGGCCACCAATAACGTTTCTTTACATTCAAGAGGGTCTTGGTAACTCCCCAATGACCGGCAGTCTTATGGTCATGATTAAACCTCAACACTTTCTTCCTCACACCTTGAGGCACATACACCTTAGTTCCTATAAGCCATAAACCGTTCAACCGTTTACACTCCTCCTTATGACCACTCAACCAAACATCTCCTTCATACCCCCTCTGCAACTCTAAACACCATTCATCTACAACCTCTTCCTCCTCCTTTACCTCCCTCTTTACTTGAGATCTTGTCTGCACCGCCAGACCCCATTGCTCCTTGGTAAACACCTCCTCTGACCTAGTAACAGGATCCTCCCCCCACATGAGGATACCGAGATAAAGCGTCAGCCACCACATTATCTTTTCCTTTGATGTGTTGCAGCGAAAAATTAAACCGCACAAAATATTGAGTCCATCTCACCAATTTGGGAGATAGCTTTTGAGGATTTCTTAGATACTGTAAATTCTGATGGTCAGTCAATACCACTAAAGGGAAAACAGCCCCCTCTAGAAACTGACGCCACGTCTGCAACGCACTCCTCACAGCAAACGCCTCTTTCTCCCACACTGGCCATTTCCTTTCTTGCTCTCCAAACTTTTTAGAAAAATAAGCACAGGGTCTCAGGTTCCCCTGTCGATCCCTCTGTAACAACGCTCCCCCGTATGCCCACGCCGAGGCATCGCACTGCACTACAAAAGGTCTCTCCACATCAGGATGCATAAGCAAGGGGCCGCTAGTGAAAGCCCTCTTCAATTTCACAAAAGCTTCCTGACACTCATCTGTCCACCTTAACTTAGAGCCCGGAGACCTAGTCCTCTTAGACTCCCCCTTCCCCTTAGTCTTTAACAACTCCGTTAGAGGAAGAGTTATAGTCGCAAACGCCGGGATGAAAGTGCGATAAAAATTCGCCAACCCCAGGAAAGCCTGCAATTGCCTACGAGTTTGTGGAGCCTCCCAGCTCAACACATCCTCCACCTTAGTCGGATCCATGGCCACGCCACTCTCGCTAATCCGGTAACCCAAAAAATCAATCTGGTTCCTACCAAACTCACATTTACTCAACTTGACATATAACTGAGCTTGCCTCAATCTTTCCAACACCTCTCGAACCAAATGCACATGCTCCTCCTCAGTACGCGTCACAATCACAATATCATCCAAATATACAAACACCCCCTTATACAAAAGGGGGTGCAGTACCTCATTTATCAACTGCATGAAAATACCGGGAGCTCCAGCCAATCCGAATGGCATTACGACCCATTCGAATAGCCCGAGGGGACAAGAGAAAGCTGTCTTCCATTGGTCACTTTTCCTCACCCTCACCATATGGAACGCGTCTATCAAATCCAACTTGGTGAAGAATCTACCTCCCCCCAGCTGGCCTAACAAATCTTTGATTAGTGGCAAAGGATAGCAATTGGTAGTACTAATAGCATTCAGACCCCTGTAATCAATACATAATCGTAATTTTCCATCTTTCTTTTCCCGAAATAACACTGGTGCAGCAATAGGGGACTCAGACCTTCGGATAAACCCTTTCCTTAAATACTCGTCGATTTGCTCCCTTAAAGCTACTTTCTCCTGCACCGTCATAGCATATATCTTGGGCTTCGGCAATACTGCCCCCTCCTTAACCTCCACCCGACATTGAACGTTTCTGAAAGGGGGAAGACTTTGAGCTAATATGGGATTGAACACATCTGCATAATCCCCATATTCCTCGGGCACCCCCTGCACCTTAACCCCCTCCCTTCTTACCACGTTCGGTTCACATTGTAAAATCCCAGTCCTCCAATCAATTTTGGTGTTAGCCTGCTCAAGCCATGGCAATCCTAATACCACCTCGTGGCCCTTAATTGGTGCCACCACGAAGTCAATATTGCCTTCCCAAGGGCCCACCCGGCCTTTTAAATCTTTCGTTCCCAATAAAGACGGCCCCCCTTCAATAGAAGACCCATCTAACTGAGTAAATATCACAGGCACTGGTAATTTTTTAGTTTCACCCCCTAAACTATCTACCAGCTTTGGCGACATGATGTTTTCTGAGCACCCACAATCAACCAATGCCTGTTTCTCTATTACCTCCCCTCCTTTATACAATCCCAAAGAACATTGTACACTTGGGGCACTCACCCCAACACTCTTTGAGTCCATATTGTCACCTATAGCTGCTTTGGCGGCAGCCACTTTTTTCTGATCCGGCAACTGCTTCTGCCGGCACTGGGAGGCAAAATGACCCGGTTGGGAACAAATGAAACAGAGGCCCTTTCCCATCACCGGTTTCTTCATAATACTGGGACGTCCGTCACCGCAACCACGCCTGGCCTCTCCTCCCCGGAACCGGCCTTCTCCAAAGTTGCATCCTGGGCCTCTGGACCTCACCGATTGGAATTTCCGCTGTTGCACCTGGGCTAAGATCCCTTCCACACTGCCGGCGAGCTGGATCCAACCATCCACATCACCCGGATCATCTCGATGCAAGCACCATTCCAGGATCTCCCTCCGCAGGCCATCCTTGAAAAGCTCCAGCAGCGTTGCTTGGGACCACTCTGCGACTTTCCCCGCCAAACTCATAAACTCCTCCGCATACTCTGTCACAGATCGGGACCCCTGAACCAAACTGCGCAATGCCTCCTTGGCCTTAATCCTCTCCAAAGGATCCCGGAAACAATTTCGGATGGCTTGCAAAAAGGCCCGAACCATTTTTAAACATGGGTCCCTGCGATCATGGCATTGCACATACCATTCAGCCGCTCGTCCCTTGAACACTCCTCCAATGGCACGTACTCTACTGCAATCGCTTGGGTACAAATGACCGTAATCCTCCATATGGTCATTTACTGCAGCAACGAAGAAAGCCGCCTTGCAAGCTTCTCCCTCAAACTCTACTCGCAAAGGTTCCTTCTTCATCCGACCTCCAAACTCCTGAGACTGTACTCCCCCCCACTGGGGAGCCTCCGACCTCCGAACACCTCTCCCCATCCCAGCTGGCTGCGGGAGATTCGGATTCACCTTCTCTCGAATGCGATTCACTGGAGCCGGTCTTCCCTCTAACACAGGGATCCCTTGGCTCTCCTCCGGACGATCCCCTGTAGTCCACACTCCCGAAGGAGATCTAGGACGCTCATCCGATGGGCCACCGTCCATCCAG
This sequence comes from Anolis apletophallus, assembly GCA_030556195.1. Lineage (NCBI taxonomy): Eukaryota > Metazoa > Chordata > Lepidosauria > Squamata > Anolidae > Anolis > Anolis apletophallus. The sequence goes on from JARBWK010000007.1 coordinate 22,915,287, forward strand.
GAGTAAAAAGTAAAATCTCCTCCTCCAGGGGCACTCCACATCGAATCCACCGGCTCCCTACGCAACATCGCCCGGGACATCCTCCTCAGAGTTTGTTTCATCGCCTCCATCTTGCACCGCATCACTTCCAACTCTGACGGTGCTTCAGGCTCAGTGGTTTCACTTCCACTTTCCTCCAGGTCCACCTGAGCTGGGGCAATCCTCCCCGCAGCTTCTCTGGTCCTGCCATCTACTGGATCCACCTGAGCTGGCTCACTTCTCCGCACAGCTTCTCTGGTTCCTCCGGTCATCCGGAAATCCACCTGAATGGGAGCTCTCGCCCCCATTTCTCTGGATACGCCTCCTCTGGAGCTCACCTGAGCGGACCACAACCTTCGCTCCTCCGCTTCTCTGAGCTCGTCCACCTGAGCTGACGAACGCCAATACGCCATCGCTTCTCTGGACTCGTCCGGGCATCCTACATGGTCAATAGTGGTCCATTCCCACTCCATGGTTCTCCGGATCTCATCAGGAGCAAGGTTCCACATATCAATATACTCCTCCTCCTCACTCGCCGACCTCGCCATTTCTGGGACAGTCGAAACGGGCTTTAGCTTCTGTAATGACTCTTCAATCTCGGTCAGGAAACAAGTGTAGATAGTAGCACGGTCCAACACGATTTTATTGCAGGTACAAAACTTGTGAAGCTAAAGCAAAGTCCCACCACCCAAACACACCTTATATACCCCAAACCCCCCCTCACTTCCTCCATGACTCAGCAGGCACCTGGAAGTTGCATCACTTCCAGTCTGACACAGCATAGTCTCTCAGGAACCAGAGCAAAGGTCAGCACAGCTCTCATAGAACTGGGACAAAGGTCAATGCCACTTCAGGGCAAGCTGGGGATCTGAACTTCCTCAAAGCTCAGATTTCCCAGCTCTGACACTTTGGTTTAAAGCAGTGGTTCCCAAACTTTTTTTGGCCTACCGTTTTGTATCCTTCCACATTGTGGCATCTTATTTATTTCTATATTTAATTATTTATATTCTGCCTTTTCCCTAAAGTGTGATTCATCATCCATATTGAGAATTTATTGTGGAATATAATATCTCTATAAATATCACTGAAATTATTGGGTTGAAAGTGGTTTCAGGGTAGAATTGTATCCTTGTGGAATGGGAAGGTATTAATGAAGAATAAGCTGTAATGATGGTGTTAATACTGCAAATGGATTTTCTCCTTATTTAGGGAACGTAAAGAAAGTATGGTTGGACTTGCAGATTTCTCAACTGTTCAGAAGAAATTTTAAAACACAGAAGTGGATGATAAACTTTACTGCACAAATAGAACCTGAACAATAAAAAGCCATTACATTATGCACATAAAATACAGTTTGTTCTCAATAAAAAAATTGCAGTCTGATTTTTGTGTTAACAGTAATAACGTAGCATAAAGTCAGAACATGAAACATAAGGGAACATTGATAATTTCCAAAAATGAGATTCTGAGGAGAGGAATATAATGCATAATGAATAAATTATCAGCTGGTAGAGATTTTAAAAATATTTGAATGCCATAGTTTAAATTGGACTATTCAATGCGGTGCATACATAATAGTGTATAGGGCAAAATCCAGTTATCTGATCTTGCAGGGTAAGTATTTCAGCACTAGGATATATTTAATAAATGCTAGATTGACATTAGTTTGGAAAACATAGACTTGAATGGTTCCTGCACTCAGGACTCCTGTGGCTACAATCTACCTCCTGCATTTTAGGTCATAATATGATTATGTGCACAGCACTAGATGGCTCGACAGCACCAATTGCCTGGCTGGGTGTCGGATGGGAAGGGGATTAATGAATTTTGTTTTAGATTAGAAATTGATGCTCTTGAAGCTGATTGTACTACTCTGTTTATGGGCAAATGTATATTGACCCCAGCTGCATGTATGAATATGTGGACTGGTATCCAAGAAATTAAAGGTGTGAACTGATGTATCTTTAGTTATGATTGTTTCCTGACAGCAATTGCACCACTTTACTAACAAAGTCTGAAGTCAGAAAGCAGCTGTAACCTGGGGACATATCTTATTACATATCACACATTAGATTTCATGTGTTGGATTATACACTTTGCATAACATGTACAGAGCCAATATACTACCAGTGGCAACAACTTTATTTTCCATTTGCTTTTCCTCACATTCCTGATTTTTTCTTCCCGTGATGATTAATTATTATTAAATTAAGTATGTACTAAAGTAAGTTTCTAAAATATATACATATAAAAACAGGTAACGAGCAGTGTAGTCCACTAAGCAGATAGCTAAGGTATAGCTCACGTGACAAGTAATCATCTGTCTGCTCTTGAATCAGGGTTGTGAAAATAACAATTCAAAGAACTCTATTATTGGTAGCCTTTTTCATAGAAATATCTATTTTTTTCATGCTACAGATTTGGGCCTTAATTCAAGGTATTACTGATACACAATGCAGGGCAGCATCTCTTTCTCCTCTTTCCCTTCTGACATTTTCTTCTGATATTCTGTTAAAATTCCAAATATTAGTCAATGGTGATACCACTGTCCTGAGATGGCAATATGCAAAAATTAACCTATTTAATGAAAGGGTTAACTGAAGTGCATTTGCATAAATTTCTAGAAGGTATGCGCGATGTTTTTATTCATAATCTCTACTGCTACATTTAATCTGTAAGGCAACGAAGGCACTGGAATGACAACACTGTGTCTTGCATTTTCCTTCCACAAATCAAGACGTCAACGATAGATCTTACACCACATTTATTAAATTATGAAAGTTGGCACAACAGTGAAATCGATACCACATTTTCAATTTCTGGCATTTCCACAGGATGGTACGTATTCCAGTGATGGTACAAATCTTACTATCTTCTTTTGCGACTGTGATGCTCGTCTTCATCTCTGAAACAAATCAACCATGTTATTTCAGACACCGTGTCTTCATCAGATGAGGGGAAAAGTCTGAACCAAATCCTCATTCAATATTTACCACTTCCATGAAGCCTATGACTTGTCCCTTTGATTTTTACTCCCAATGAAATGTAACCCAAAAACATACACTGAATGTTGTCATGTTCATGTCTTGTTGGCCTTTCATAGTTAACCAGGTTGAACTACTGTAAGATCTTTAAGACAGTTTGCCTGCTTGCTAATCATACAGTGAAACTGCACCTTGAGCTAGACGTCTATTCATGAACTGAAGTTGCAGCTTTAATGACAACAATGTGGACAACAGATAAATTTGCAAAATTTATTTCCTATAAACCATAAAAGTTTGCAGCCTCCCAACCAATGAAACTGGTCACATTTCAACCATGCGAGAAATCTATCTCATCCCATCCCATCCATCCATCCATCTATCTGGGCTTTATAGGTCAAAACTAGCACTTTGAATATTGCCCAGAAATGAGCTGGCAGCCAATTCTGAAACTGTGCTCCATGCAGCCGCCACTCTATAAATTCTAGAGTGATGACACAGTTGGCCAGTGTCATCCAATTACTTTATAAATTACACCTAATTATTTATTTATTTGCTATACTTTTATAGCGGCCCTCAGCCCGAAGGCGACTTGAGGCGGTTTACATAAGGCAATTACTGCCCTCCAGATAAAACACAATTAAAAACAAATAGAACAATAACCATATAAAACAATTAGCATTAAAAACATCCAATTACAGTTCTCAGCGTCTCGTTAAAATCACTTTCCGTCACATCGTCAATCATTCTGTGGATCTAATTATACAGTCATATTTCATCTGCAAATGCCTGTTCCAAAAGCCAGGTCTTAACTTTCTTTCGAAATGTTAGGAGGGAGGGGGCCGATTTAATGTCCCTAGGTAGGGTGTTCCAAAGCTGAGGGGCCAACACTGAAAAGGCCCTGTCTTTCGTCCCCGCCAATCGGGTCTGCGGCGAGGGCGGGACCAAGAGCACGGCCTCTTCGGATGATCTTAAACATCTCAATGGTTCATAGGGAGAGATGCGTTCGGAGAGGTAGGTACTACCGTAGGTAGGGCCAGAACCATTTAGAGCTTTAAAGGCTAAAGCCAGCACTTTGAATCGTGCCCAGTAGCAAACTGGCAGCCAGTGGAGCTGGCGCAACAGGAGTTGTGCACTCTGAGTACCGCTCCTGTTATCAACCTGGCTGCTGTCTGTTGGACCAGTTGAAGCTTCCGAACAGTCTTCAAAGGCAACCCCACATAGAGAGCGTTGCAGTAATCTATACGGGATGTAACCAGAGCGTGGACTACCGTGGCCAAGTCAGACTTCTCAAGGTACGGGCGCAGCTGGCGCACAAGTTTTAATTGTGCAAATGCTCCCATGGTCACCGCTGAAACTTGGGGTTCCAGGCTCAGCGATGAGTCCAGGATCACACCCAACCTGCATCTTCAGTGGGAGTGTAACACAGGCTGTAACCCTATAACCTGTTCGGTCTTTCAACTGACCAGGAGTGCTTCTGGAAATAATTGGAAGGCTAAAACTAGAGTAACTAAAGGAATTAGAAAAATGCCTTGTTGAAAAGTATTTTTTTCCTTTGCATTATTACTGAATCAATACATCAAAATCTCATCATATGGAAATTTCCCTCTGTTTCTCTCCATTTCTACACACTTCATAGACTCCCATGGAGCCCATCAAATGATGCACAACCGCTTCTGGTGGATTCTCGTGGGACTCTATACAGGGGCGGTCTTTGCCATTACGCTGCCGCACGCTGCCGCGTAGAGCGCCATCTTGGGCGCTGCGGGGTGGGGCGCCATTGTGAGGCGCTGCCCTGCGGCGCCGCGGTGGCGCCCGCCTTGCTGCTGCGCGGTTTGGCAGATGCGCAGTGCCTACGGACCGCAAAGAAGTCCGTAGGCACTGCGCATGCGCCACAGAAATCTCCACGCACATGCGCAGTGCCTACGGAGCTCTCTTGAGGTCCGTAGGCACTGCGCATGCGCGCGGGAGGGGGACACGAGCGTACGCTGTCCCTACGGAGCTCTCTTGAGCTCCGTAGGCACAGCGCACGCGCGCGTCGCCCTCCGCGCGCATGCGCAGTGCCTACGGACCTCAAGAGAGCTCCGTAGGCACAGCGCATGCGCGCGTCGCCCTCCCGCGCGCATGCGCTGTCCCTATGGAGCTCTCTTGAGCTCCGTGGGCACAGCGCATGCGCGCGGAGGGCGACGCGCGGCGTGCGCTCTTTCACGGAGCTCAAGAGAGCTCCGTAGGGATAGCGTACGCGCGTCTCCCTCCCGCGCATGCGCTGTGCCTACGGAGCTCCGTTGGCACAGCGCATCTTGGCCGGGCGACGAGCAGCAGCACGGACGGCGTCGGCCTCTCCGGCGCATGCGCTGTGCCAACGGAGGCGTTGCAGAGGGCAGGCGCATGGGAGGAACGCAAGGTAAGGCCCGGGCCCAAAAGTTATGTTGGGGCTGAAATAATTTTCGCCTACCATGCGAAATTATCTCAGACCGCCCCTGACTCTATATCAACAGTGTGTAGAAACGGGAGGAATTCACCCACTCCAATCCTTTCCCTGAGTATAGAAATGCTTTTAAAAATCACATTTTCCTTGTGATGGGAAGTGGTGGATTTGTCCGATTACTTTGTGACACTTTAGTGTTGATGTTCATGTGGGCAGTCTGCCAATGCTCCTCCTGTTTCCATTAATGGTTTAAAGACATTGTGGGTTCCATTGAAAGAAGTGTTTCAAAAAGCGTGCCTGTCTCTCTTAGTGTAGGGGCTTCAGGGGAAAGGATCCCATGGAAAGAAGTGTTCTAAAAAGAGTACTGGTATCCTTGCAATGGTTGAGCTAGAAAGGGGAAGAGGCAATCCTGTGTGATGGGGATGAGTAAATTCTCAGTTTTTAAAAAAGACGGAACCCCATGAAATGCCATGCAAGGACAACGATCCCACCCAATTTTCCGGTCTTGTGAGATGAAGTCTGTAGTGTCACATGTTGTTCTAAATACCTACCATTCTGTGGCTTGCTCACTTGAACTTTTATAAGAAGTTCCTGGCCAGTTATTCATGTGGTGGCATAAAAGCCATTATTCGGAGACCAAGGACATTACCTCTCTCTTTTTCTTCGGGAACTTTTTTCTCGGCTTCTTTTTCTTCTGCTTGGACTTCTGCTGGGATTTCTTCTATGCCTGGAGTGATCAACATCCCAAGAACTTCCATCAGACTGTCTCGAGTCAGCGGATCTGGACCGCCGCTCTTCTTTCCTAAGGGAAAATGAAATGGAAAGCTTCAAATGCAGATCCATCAGCTTAGGGGAAAAAATAGCTGCTATGACTGTATGGTCAGTATAACAATACTGGGAGGGAAATGGCTTCAGGCAGGGTAGACCTTCCTATTTCATCCCTCCGCTGCCACCAATATAACAATAAAAAGGTATGTCACCCTGCGTGTGTGTGACTTATTTACTTCAGGCTGCCACCAATATAACAATAAGGTTTTTTTAAAAAAAATTAGGGGAGACTTTTTTTGTAAAACCCCAAAAATCAAAACTGCCCACCAAATTGTAATAGGATAGACTCTGGGATTGTCTGAATGGAAACCCAAAAGCTGCACTGAGCTGGAACTCTCTTCGGGTCGAAACACCTTTGAAAATCCACTAGCCACCACCACAGTTATTAACAAGGTTAAGCCCTTTGGCTCACTGGAGGTAAAACTAAAGTGATTTCTTCTTCAAATAAGGTATGCTGCCACCATTGGACTCTTGATTGCTGCAGGAACTGATTTCAGTTGTTTTTGACTGAGGCACACGTGAGGCAGTTGTTTGAACAACCAAAAAATGAAGTTTGAGAGAACTTTCAAAAATAGTGAACAACTTAATGGTTTAGAGATCTTGGCATGAACGCGTGTGGTTACTTTAATCAGTACAATTCTTTGTTACTAAGTTCAACTTCTTTCTCAGCTATCCAATAGTTTACTGACAGGAACTCTTCTCCAGGCCTAATAAACTTTGACACTGCTACAGATAGTCCAAACTCTGGATCTATCTAAACTACAAATCTACTCACTATCTATCCTGATAACCGTAGATTTCTATTCGCCAGCTATCCCTGCTAGCCACCTGATCACTTTCAGGACTCTTCTTTCTAACACTCACTAACCCTGACCCTTCTCTTCTTCCCAAACTCAATCTGCTACGCTCTTCTTCAACACCCAGTCTCCATCTGCTGTCAGATTTCAAAACGCCTCTTCTTGAGAACATTTTTTTCCTTTTCCAAGTTAGGCTCCGTCCCCTTCTCTACCAGCCAATCCTACTTCCCTCATTTCCCTCCAGGCCGCACTTAGCCACGCCCCCTATTGGAAATGAGAACCTACGATGGATGCCTCCATTACATCCCATCTAAATAATATCTTCATATGGGGTTAAGGTGGTGGCAGAGAGGATTACCCTTGCTGAGCAAGAAGGTCATGTTTGTGTCCCTCACTCTGAAAAGAGAACGGCGTGAATAAAAAATATATATGATTTTTGTAATCAAAGGGATACATTCCAATTGGTAACCAAATGTTCGTTAACAATTACAAAACCAGGGTATTTACAGCCATTATAGAAAGAATTGCATTCTGAAAGATTCCTGGACATTGTTCAGATGCAATGACAAATCTCAAGCACGTTCTTGGGATTATGCTCTCTATCCTCCCACTCTTTCAGGAACAACTCTTTATCTGTGAGCAAGTGCTTTGCATTACTTTTTACTATGTTTGCCAATTTGGCCAAATTATCCCTGTGGCTTACTACGAGGCAGAGAAGGAAGGAAAGAACACAAGGTAAAGAGGGAGCTTGTGATCCCAAGGGTCCTTAAAGGCAGTGCAAGATTATACTTTGCTGGGGTTTTTTTAACTTTCCAAAGAGCAGTTTCTCAAGTTTTCATAAGCATTATACTGAATCAAATGCTCCTTGTCTTTGCCGCAGATGCTATTATTCTGATAATTCGAGTATTTATGGCACATGCAAGATGACCCATTTTTAATAACTATCATCTACACCTGAAGACGGTTGCATGCAGGTTCTAACCCTGACTCAGCACATAGAAGTTGGATCTGAAAGCATCAGATTACAGGAGCGGTCTTCATAGACCTGCCAGCAGCATATGATACTGTAAATCACTGGTTCTCAAAGTGGGCGGTACCACCCCCTGGTGGGCGGTGAGTCGATCCAAGGGGGCAGTAGGAGGCTCAGGGGAATTTGGGGGGCGGTTAACCCCTTTAAGGGGGCGGTGAATGATTGGCCATTTAGGAGGGGTTGCGCAGCCCTCTTCTTTGGCCCCGCCCCCTTCGCTTTGACCTGCATATTAGATATTTGGATTAGAATTCGTAAGAGTAGCAAAATTATTTATGAAGTAACAATGAAAATATGGTTGGGGGTCACCACAACATGAGGAACATTATTTAGGGGACATGGCATTAGAAAGGTTGAGAACCACTGCATTAATACATATATCTTTCTGTTTAATTGCTATTAATTTTATTTTTTAAAAAAAATAATTATTGGGGGGGGGGCGGTGAGTAAATATTTTTCTGGAAAGGGGGCGGTAGGCCAAAAAAGTTTGGGAACCACTGCTGTAAATCATCGCCTTCTTCTGAGAGAAATTTATAATATCACAAAGGACTACCAACTCATCTGCTTCATAGGAAATCTGCTACAAAACAGGAGCTTTTTTGTTGAGTTCCAGGGCCAGAGAAGCAGATGGCAAAAACAGAAGAATGGCCTGCCTCAGGGGAGCATGCTTGCTCCATCAACATTTACACAAATAAGTAGCCACTGCCAGAAGGGACAGAGTGTTTAATCTATGCTAAGGATTATGCCATCACCACTCAAGCAGGGAGCTTTGAAATGGATTAACAGAAGCTCTCCAAAGCTTTAGATGTTCTTACTGCCTTTTAGAGGGGAAACCAGCTGATTTCTAATCCATCTGAAATGCAGACATGTACTTTTCACCTTAAGAATAGACAAGCATCCCAAGCTCTGAGGATTACCTAGGAAGGAATCCCACTGGAGCACTGCAGTACATCAAAATACCTGGGAGTCACTCTGGGCTGTGAAGAAGCACTGCTTGAGTAGCAAGCAAAAAGTGGGTCCTAGAAATAATATACGAAAGCTGACTGGCACAACATCTGCCCTTGCGCTTTGTTACTCTGCTGAATATGCATGCCCAGTGTGGAATACCTCTCACCACATTAAAACAGTGGCTGTTACTCTTAATGAGACATGCTGCATTATCACAGGATGTCTACGCCCTACACCGCTGGAGAAAATATACTGTTTAGCCAGTATTGTACCACCTGATATCCATTGTAAAGTAGCAGCCAGTAATGAAAGGACCAAGGCATTGACATCTCTGGCCCATCCTCTGTTCAGATATCGGCCAGCATGCCAATGACGTAAATCAAGAAATAGTTTCGTAAGATCTGCATAGATAGTCACAAGAACACCTCAGCAAGCGAGAGTCCAAAAGTGGCAGGCGAAAACCCAGAACCTCAATCAGTGGATGATACCAGATGAGAGACTCCCCCCTAGGCACCCAGAAGATTGGGCGACCTGTAAGGCACTGAGGCTGCACTTTGCCACCATGAGATGCAAAGCCAACCTTAAGAAATGGGGCTACAAAGTGGAGTCCACAACATGTGAGTGTGGAGAACAACAAACCGCAGACCACTTACTACAATGTGGTCTGAGGCCTGCCACATGCACAAAGAAGGACCTTCTCACAGCAACACCAGAGGCACTCTAAGTGGCCAGCTTCTGGTCAAAGAGGAATTCGCATAATGTCAAGTTTTTAACTTTGTGTTTTTAAATACATTATAACTGCGCCCTCAATTCGCTTCAGACATGATAAATAAAATCTACATCTGAATATGTCCAATGATATTTTCTCTCGTACAGTAAATACTGTTTTGTATGAAGCATGGAATCTCATCCTACACCAGGGCAAGCTACACATTGCAACACAATCACAGTTTCTGGAAACATCTCTACCAAATAAGGCAGACTACATAGATCTTGGTTTAATGTGGAAGTGGCAATAAAAATTGCCCTACTGCCCATAGTAGCACATAGGGGGTGCCGATTACGGTTGCCGAACACAATTGAAAACATACATCTCCCTGCATTGCACAGCAAGCACCCCATTTTCACAGCTTTGAAATATCTCTCTATATGAAAAGTCAAAGTATGCATCACAAAGGCTGTTGCTAGGTGACAATCCAGTGGTCCTTGGCGATGTCACTGGATTGGCTGTTGCTAGGCAAAGGATTGGCTGTTGCTAAGTGAAGTGGCCCTTTGCGATGTCACTGGGAGGGAAAGAGAAAGAAGGGATGATATTGGGGACAGTGGCTTTCCAACACAAAGACAACTATGGGTAGATATGCTAGTTTTAAAAAAATAATGAATTCAAAACCAAATCATGATTTGCCCTTTTATATAAGGGACACTAATTTAGTATGTCATTATATACAATGGGATAGGAGCATTCATGGATTTAGTATCCACAAGGAATGGGTTCCTTGGAAGCAAGCCGAAGATTCATGATACAAGAAGCTAGCCATGCCTGCATTCTTCAAAGTCCCATTGTAACTTTTTGTCTTGAGTTTACGGTGCAGCGACGCTACTGATAAACTTTTATGTCACGTTTGGTTCACAGAAAGTAGTGTTGTTATAATAGTTTACCTTCCTGAAGACTTTACTGATAAAGAGGATGTCTCATCTTCACAAGCTTCTATGTCCCTATTCTCCTCCTGCCAGTGAGTAGCCAGTTCTTCCATGTGCACCCCAATTACATCTCTGATTACCTGTGCAGGGATTAAAGTATTTCATTTTGTTGAATTTCTAAACACATTTGGAGACATAGCAGATATTGTGTATAAATTGGTTTGGCTGGTTTCTTAAGATGCACCTCTTCACTAATGGAGGGCACCTTTGTATCAAAATTTGAACTATTTTCTGTTCCTGGTTTGAAAGCGTTAATTCTGTTTAATTCTGTGGTACGTACTTTGAAAGTAGTTGTTATACTCCAGAAATACTGTTTTTGTGGCTGCCACAAACTATGTTGAATTGGTTGAGACTCTATGACAGGGGTGCCCACACTTTTTCAGCTTGCGAGCTACTTTTATAACAACCAAGTCAAAAAGATCTACCTGGCGCGCTCCCGGTCCTCCGCTGCGCAAGCTGCCAGTTCTCCGCCCCGCGCGCGCTCCCGCCACCGCCTTCCCGCCGTGCGGGGCTTCTTTTGCCAAAATGAGGCTTTAGTGGGCGGGCCCTGTAGCTCATCACTTGACACAATGTGGTGCCGTGACTGCCCATTGGCTGCGAGCTACCTCAAATGGACTTGCGATCGACTTCCTGAGCAGCCCTGCTCTATGAGATATTCACTGAAAAACTAGAGCAAAATGTGCAGCAGGATGTCCTGCAAAAACAAAGTTGTTGCGGTTGAATAAACCCTTTCCATGTTTTTGTGAAAGAACCAATTAGGAAATGGCATCTATGATGCAGGAACAAAAATCATGTGACATATAATATTTATTGTTTTGTTGCTGAACAGATAATATTTCTGAGTTTTGAATTTATTTTATTGGTATTGTTTTGCTTTTATTTGTAAAAAGCATATTTTAAATTAGTTTAAAACTTAGAAAGTTAATCAGATCTAGTTGGTAGGGTGCTTCCTGCACCTCCAAATGAAAGGGAGAGGCAGGCGATAAATTTACTACTACTACTACTACTACTACTACTACTACTACTACTACTATTACACTATGTAACACAATTTTTGTTCCTGGGTTATAAATGTCATTTCCTAATTGGATCTATCATAAAAACGTGGAAAAGTTTATATTTTGCTACAGTTTTTCAATGAATATCTCATAGAGTTCAAACAATTCAACATCGTTTGGGGCAGCCACAAAAATGAAGTTTTAGAATTATAGCAATTTATTTATTTACATCATTTTTACCCCACCCTTCTCAACCCCCGGAGGGGGACTCAGCGGCTAACAGGTGCGTTCCACAGGCAAGGGGCTACAACCGAGAAGGCCCTATCTCTCGTCCCCGCAAGCCGCATTTGCAAGAGAAGGGCCTCCATGGACGATCTTAAGTTGAGAGGTGGGACAGAGGCAGATGCATTCAGACATGTAAGCTGGGCCAGAACCATATAGAGCAGGGGTGCTCACACTTTTTCAGCATGCAAGCTACTCTTAAAGCATCCAAGCCCAAAAGATCTACCTGCCCCCGCCGCCGTGCGCTCCCATGCACTCCCGCCCCCGCGCGTTCTTGCCACCGCGCGTGCTCCTGCTGCTGTTTTCTGCCCGCGCAGTGCTTCTTCCGCCTGCGGGGCATTGCAGGAGGGAGAAAGCACGAGGCGGGGCATCCAGAGAGAGCGCTCCGCCCTGCCTGTCTCACTGGCAACGGAGGCGGCACAGCTGCTTCTGGACAAGAGAGAGGCAGGGTGCTCCCTCCAGAGGCCCCGCCTTGTGCTTCCTTCTTCCTGCAATGCCCCGCAGGTGAAGGAAGCACCGCGAGAGCGGAAGCCAGCAGCAGGAGCGTGCGCATGGCAGGAGCGCCCCATCCGGCTAGGGAGGCCCGAAGATCACCTGGAAGAGGGCCGAAGATCTAGTAGCTCCTGAGCTACTTAATGAGCACCCCTGATATAGAGCTTTATGGGTTAAAACCAGCACTTTGAAGGTGGACAGGCAGCCAATGGAGCTGACACAACAAGGGGGTGGTATGTTCCTTGTATTAGCTCCTGTTAGTAATCTGTTTGCCGCCCGTTGGACTAACTACAATTTCCAAACCGTCTTCAAAGGCAGCCCCACATAGAGTGCGTTGCAGTAATCTATTCAGGATGTGACAAGAGCGTGGACGACCGTAGCCAGATCAGACTTCCCAAGGTACGAGCGCAATGACTTTCAAAGTAAATACCGCACAATCAAAAAGAAAATAACACTCTCAAGCCAGGAACAGATATTTTTTTCAAATTTTGTTACATGTTGTTGTTAAGCAGTCCCATAATGAGGGAGCCAAAAGTGGGAAACCCTCATCATGCACCACTGTCCCTTGAACAACACATAAGTAGAATTAGGGAGACACGGTCCCTTACAAAGATCTTGAAAGACAAGATTGGTATTATATCAGTACTTTACACTAATCCAATAGTAAGGCCAGGAAGGGTGAGATCTGATAACTAACTGCAGCTAGAAGTAGATATTCCACAAACTTTTATACGTCCACCTGGGTCTCCACTGAAAAATCTGGATTTCTGAAGTATCTCAAATATAAAAGTTTGCACTAGTTGCCACTGCTCCTGGCACTTACCTCTGTGTAGGATTTCTTTGTTATGTGCACATTCTTAGCTCTGTAGGACTGACGTCGTCTTTTATAGTCACGCATCTCTGCGAGAATCTCAAGGTGGGACTTGGGACCTTTCTGACCATCATCTACATGGAAAAAAGAGGCACTTACTTCTTTTGGAGGCAGATTTATTTCAGTTATTAACACACATGCTGCATGATGGCTGCATGATGCCACAGCACAGTTTCATGTGCATGGTTAGCATCGGGGCGGATCATTCAGTGTGGGATGCAGCAAAATACTGTGTCAGCTACATTTGCTATTTCTGTTGAGGGCTGTTTTGTTACCTATATGGGATTTTTACTTGTTATGGATGATTAGGTGAGTGTATAACTCAGGAATGGCAAATGTCAGCTCTCCAAGTGTTTTAGACTTCAACTCCCACATTTCCTAATAGCTGGGAGTTGAAGTCCAAAACACTTGAAGGGCCGAAGTTTGCCCATGCCTGGCCTAACTGAAATGGCATTAACCAACAAGTAAATATACTGTATATACTCGAGTATAAGCCTAGTTTTTCAGTCCCCTTTTTAGGCTGAAAAAGCTCCCCTCGGCTTATACTCGAGCCAAGGTTATTTATTATTTTAATCTGTTATTAGTATTATTTTTATTATATTTATTTTATTACTCTATTGTTTTTTTACATTTATTATTTTACTCTATTATTATTATAGTTATTACTTTATTATTATTGATATTATTACATTTACATTATTTTACTCTATTTAATATTGTTATTGTTAAATTTTTATTTTGCTCATTATTATTGGAAGGATAAGTTAGCACATTTACATTGAAGGAGGCTAGAATAATGGTTTAATCAGAGTTGGACAGTCTTAAATTACAGTTTTATGTAAATATTCAAAAACATTTAACCTACTGATGCCTCAATTAATGTAATTTTATTGGTATCTATTTTTATTTTGGAATTGACCAGTAGCTTCTGCATTTCACAAAGTCGGCTTATACTCGAGTCAATACACTTTCCTAGTTTTTGTAGTAAAATTAGGTGCCTCAGCTTATAATCGGGTCGGCTTATACTCGAGTATAAACGGTAAATATAAATATGGAATTTGCAGCCTTTTTGCCGGTTATGTAGTCATTACTAGAAGCCTTTTTGCAGCCTTTTTGCCGGTTATGTAGTCATTACTACCAAGCAAGATGACAGGATGGATGATGGGAACAGGAATTTAATTCCAAAGGGAAAAAGGAGGTTAAAATAGGTTTGAAATCCTGTTTCACACGTTTAGTTTCTTGGCATCGCACAGAGTGCAGCTGTAACATTTTCCCCCAGACCTTGGTTGATTTTTGCTGCCAAATCTACGAAGAGATCACTGTCATTTTCTGCCAGCTGGGATCTTGACCTCTGGTTCTTTGTCTCAGCAAGGACGTAGTCATAAATTGCCAGGCGGTCAGCCTGGGTCAGATCACAGACGTAGCGCTTGTGGTTTTCTGGAACTTCGACAGGCAGGGAGGAATAAGCACCTACGGTGTGTAAACAAACTGATTTTATTATTACAATAAAAACAAGCAAGTGCTCTGAGCCTCAAAGACAAGAAGAGTGTAAGTGGCGCAACCTCTCAACTTTCAACTTCTCAACCTTTCAACAAAAGCTCAGATTTTAATGATAAAAGTCAGGTGGGATGTTAGACAGAGCTATGTCTTCATCCCACAGGTCAAGCTACTGTCTTATTCTGCATTTAAACTATGTGTATCTTGTATTTAATAGTCTTTTAATATCTTTGTTTTGATGATGTTGTACCCTGACTCGCACCGCAAGGACAGGTAATACATTTATTATTATTACACTATGTAAGGCAATTTTTGTCCCTGGGTTATAAACATCATTTCCTAATTGGTTCTATCATAAAAACATAGAAAAAGTGCATTGAAAGGTGCATATTTTAATTAAAGAACATTACAAACTTTTGAGTTTCAGTTAACAGAAGGATAAAAGAAACAAAAACAAAATTTCTGGAGTATAACAACTACTTTCAAAGTAACTTCTGCACAAGGAAACAGGAAATAACACTTTCAGACCAGGAACAAAAAAAATTCAAATTTTGTTACATGGTGTTAATTATTATTATCATCATTATCCCCACCACTCAATGCAACCTGGACCCAACCTGGCTCTGGATGTTTTAATGATTGCTTTTGTCCTCAGTCCAACCCACTGCTATATAATCAGGAAGTCTTCTCCTCAGTTGATTTATTAAGGACACTGGGTGCAGAATGTTCTTTCCGTCCTGGGCATGGGACCGAGACTGTTCTGGTTGCCATCGCAGACCAACTCCGTCGCCAGCTCGAGCGAGGTGGATCAGCGCTGCTAGTGCTTCTTGATCTCACTGCAGTGTTTGATACTGTCGATTATGATTTGTTGATACACCGCCCTGCCGTGTGCGGAGTTCGTGGGCTGGCCCTTAATTGGTTCAGCTCATTTCTCCGGAATTGGGGACAGCGAGTAGAGTGGATGGGACAAGTCTCCGAGAGGTGCCCCCTTTACTGTGGGGTGCCACAAGGGGCTATCCTTTCCCCCCTTTTATTTAACATCTATGTTCGACCACTCGCTCAGCTGGTACGGAGTTTTGGACTGGAGTGTTATCAGTACACTGATGACACCCAGCTCCTTCTGTGTCTGGAGACGGGCAGTTTCGGTACCCGATAATTTCACCTTATGCCTTGAAGCCGTGACTGGATGGCTGCGTGCTAGCAGGCTGAGGGTGAACCCAGGGAAGACGGAGATCCTGTGGCCTGGAAGCCCTGTAGGAGTGGAGCGCCGGCTGCCTACCCTCGGCGGTGAGCTTCTTGCTCCATCGGCCACTGTGAAAAGCCTAGGTGTCATTTTGGACCCCGTGCTATTGATGGAGGCCCAGGTCTCCGCCGTCAGCAAACAGGCGTTATTACATCTTCGCCAGGCTAGGCAGCTGGCGCCCTATCTTTCCAGGGAGGCCTCGGCCACAGTGATCCATGCCACGGTCACCTCAAGACTGGACTACTGTAATGCTCTTTACGTCGGCCTTCCTTTATCAGTGACTCGGAAACTTCGTATAGTTCAAAATGCAGCTGCCCCGCTTCTTACAGGAATTCCTGTGGGATGTCATATAACACCTATCCTGTGCCAGCTGCATTGGCTACCAATCGAATTCCGGATCTCCTACAAGGTGCTGGTATTGACCTTTAAGGTCTTGTATGGCCAGGGGCCGGCGTACCTTAGGGACCGCCTCTCCCCCTATCAACCCCAGTGGTCACCTCGATCTTCTCAAGAGAATCTCCTATATATACCGGGCCCTAGAGAAATCTGCTTGGAGGTCACTAGGCAGAGAGCTTTCTCAGCCGCTGCCCCAAAACTATGGAACTCTCTGCCACCCGACATCTGAGCCATGCGCAAACTGAGATGCTTTACTGTTGCACTGAAGACTTGGCTCTTTGGCAGAGCGTTTGATTAACTGTCTTAATGATAATTTAAGTGTTTTATTGATTTACTCTGTAAGTCGCCCAGAGAACTGTTGGTGGAAGGTGACTAAGCAAGTAATAAAAATTGATTGATTGATTGAATTTAGTTCTAATACCAAGTCACAGAAAGCAAGCCTAAGAAAGCAGTAAATGGGCAAATACTATTGGACAAGAAAGACTCACAGTACCCAAGAACCTTGCCAGGAAATCTTGCATTAATTATTCCCCAGACATGTCATGCTACACTGAATCCTTTCCTTCAAGGAGCACAGAGGGACAGGGAAGAACCAAAGATAGGTCTTCACAACCTTCTCAGACTAAACACAGTCTCTATTCCAACATAAATTATTTGACAACTTTTCTTAATCGCCACTTACCTGGGAAATAACTTCCACACCCTTTGGTAGCAGCTTGTTTAATAATGTCAAATTGCAAATTCTTATCTGCATTGAAATACAAGAACATATCAGAGTATTTAATGCATTTAAACTCTCTCTGGAGTCTAAAGACAGTATTTAACTTTAAGTGTGTGAAGTACACAGGCATGCAGTTCGTTGGGAATCGAAGAGAGACTGTATGTTATGGCTTTAGAAACTATTTTCACGTAGAGATCAGATATTTATGCCTATGTTTTGGTTACTCTGTATGTTTTCTCTGTTATTTTGCATACATGGAAACCGCCCTGAGTCCCCCGGGGAGATGGAGCAGTATATAAATAAAGTTTATTGTTATTATTATTATTATTAATTATATATTTAACAGAATTGATAGTATGTTGAACTATTTAAACAACAAGGCAAAGTGTGCTGGAGAAACCAAAGACTCAGTAGTTTTATTTGGCATTTTATTTTATTTTATTTACTTCCAACTGTCAGCATGGTTTCCAGTTTATAGCCACATTATCAGCACAAATAAAGTCTGTTAAACTAATATTTGGCAATTTTAAAGAATGGGAGTATAAATGTACAGAATCAGAGAACTTCTACTTTTCTTTTCATTCAGGCAAACAAATATAATGAGAATCTGATGCCTTATTATTATTATTTTAGCCAGTATATATTATTACATCCATACTCACCCATGAGAACTTTAGGGATTTTTGCTTTTTCATAGAAAAAAGTAGAGTCATACATTTCATTCTGGAAGATAAAATATGTAAACACAGAAGTCACTGTGTAATTATCATGGTCATTGACTTGAGTTGCTACAACAACAGACCTGTGTTTTCTTTTTCGGTGCTAATGCAATGGAAGGAATCATGACCTCCAGATGTTTTTGAACTGCAATTCCCAGTATTCACCCCGAGCTTCTATACTGGCTAGGATTTTTGCAATTTATTATTATTATATTATTATTATTATTATTATTATTAATTTCGACTTGATAAACCGCCCTTCCCGAGGCTCAGGGCGGTTTACAACATATAAAAACAGCATATAAAACACCTAAGATTAATCTTGAGGATTGCACAAAACGGAGCCATTGCAGCTTCTATTAAATATGTCACTAAAATTTTAGCAGTTATCAAGCATCTGCCTATCCTCAGATCTGTAGAAGTGCTGCTATGTTAAGGCTGAAATCATTTCCACTGATATTTATTTATAGAATGAATGACTAAAGACTGCTGAGCAAGAAGGTGACTTCTGCAATTGATAATCGTATCGTCATTTTCAGCTAGAACATTTTCAGTTTGACATAAAGTACGGACATCATCCTTCACTTTTTATCATATATTCAGCATGCCCTTTGCATTGTAGAAATAATTTTGCTCAGCAAAATCTTACATTAAGATGTATTCTTTGCCATTTCTCTGAATTTGGCAAGTATACAACTTGCTGCAATGTTACGAGGGCGGGTCAAAAAGTCTGTGACTTTGTGAATTTCCCACCTCTTAACTGAAAGGGCAACACTGCTCCTGTCAACAGGCATCTGTCAGTTGACTCCTGTCAAAATTTGAACAAGCTGCGTCATTTAGTTTGTGTTTGACAGCCATTGATAGCAGACTACCGCGTGATTTGAGGAGAAAATGGAAAAAAGGGAATTTTGTGTGCTCATTAAGCATTATTCTTTGCGGGGGAAAAAAATCATTCAAACCAAGGCTAAGGTTGATGAATACTATGGGGACTCTGCACCATCAATTTCAATGGTAAAAAGTGGTTTACTGAATTTCGTTGTGGCCGTACAAGCACGGAAGATGCCGAACGTTCTGGACGCCCAATTGAGGTCCCTACACCCGAAACAATTGAAAAAATTCACAATATGGTGTTGGCCGATTGTAGATTGAAAGTGTGAGAGATTGTGGAAGCCATAGGCATCTCACATGGCTCAGTGGTTTCAATTTTAAATTATCATTTGGGTATGAGAAAGCTTTCCGCAAGCCGGGTGCCGTGTTTGCTCACAATGCAAGGGTGCAGACATGTGCAGTTTCCATGGCAAAAATCCATGAACTGGGATACGAATTGCTCCCTCATCCACCCTATTCTCCGGATTTAGCCCTGAGTTTCTATTTCTTGTTTCCAAACCTGAAGAAATGGCTCAGCGGAAAGAGATTTGACTCAAACAATGAAATCATCTCACAAATACCTACTTTGATGACCTTGACATTATTTTTTGGAAGGGATAAAAAAATTGGAGAAACATTGGACAAAGTGTATAGAGCTCAAAGGAGACTACGTTGAAAAATAAAATGATTTTTTATCCAAAAACCTGTTTCATTCAAAAAGTCACTGACTTATTGACCCACCCTCATATGTACTTCTAATAAAGTATAGAAGTTGTATTAGGTGGTAGCTTTAAAAGTATTGGATAAAATGGCGTTTCTTAGTGAGGTAGGAAGTGGATACCAATGCTCTCCAATTGTTATACGCATTAATATCCACATTTTCAGAAACAAAATACACTGCTATAATCAGGGAGTGGGAGAATCTAACTAAAGGATGCAAGATCATCATGAGAGGCATCCTGATGCCTAGTGTTGCTTTGCTAATTTCTGGATGAAATATCACTGCAATAAAGCATATTTACACAACATGTAACATTTATAACAAACTAGCTTGGGGACCCGGCGGTGCCCGGGTCATTTGAGAAAGGCATTGTGTGTCAAGGTGGGTCCTTATCAGATGTTTGTGTGGCTTGCAGTGGTTTCTGGAAGTTAGTGAAGGTATTGCAAGTTCCATCATCTGTGGTGTACCCTCCTCCAAGCTGCAGTAGGGTGTAGAGTGGGTCACGGGGGCCCTGTGTGCCAAGTTAGGTCTTGATCCATCATGAGCAGGAGTTGCAGTGGTATCATGAAATTAATGAAGGTACTGCAAGTCCCATCATCTGTAGCTCACCCTCTTACAAACAGCAGGAAGATGTAGAGTGGGTCATGGGGGCTCTGTGTGCCAAGTGTGGTCTTGTTCCTTCATTAGAAGGCGTTGGAGTGGTATCATGTAAGTAGTGAAGGCACTGCAAGTCCCATCATCCATGGTCTGCCCTCCTCCAAGCTGCAGGAGGGTGTAGAGTGGGTCAGGGGGCCCCTGTATGCCAAGTTAGGTCTCAATCTATCATGAGGAGGAGTTTCGGGGGTATCATGAAATTAATGAAGGTACTGCAAGTCCTATCATCTGTGGTGTACCGTGCGCCAAAATGCAGCAGGGTTTAGAGTGGGTCCCAGGGGCCCTGTGTGCCAAGTTAGGTCTTGATCCATCATGAGAAGGAGTTGCAGGGGTATCATGGAATTAGTGAAGGTACTCTAAGTCCCATCATCTGTGGCCCACCCTCTTCCAAACAGCAGCAGGATGTTTAGTGGGTCATGGAGGCTCTGTCTGGCAAGTTTGGCCTTGATCCATTATTATTGGGAGTTGGAGTGGTATCATGAAATTAATGAAGGTACTGCAAGTCCCATCATCTGTGGTTCACCCTCTTCCAAACAGCAGCAGGATATAGAGTGGGTCATGGGGGCTCTGTGTGCCAAGTGTGGTCTTGTTCCTTCATTAGAAGGCATAGGAGTGGTATAATGGAAGTAGTGAAGGCACTGCAAGTCCCATCATCCGTGGTGGTGCAGCCTCCTCCAAAGTGCAGCAGGTCATGGAGGCTCTGTGTGGGCCTTTGGGTCTGTATTATCGGATGAGGGTCACAGTGGTCTTAGGAAGTTAGTGAAGGTACTTCAAGTCCCATCATCCGTGCCCCCCTCCCTCAAACTGCACCAGGATGTAGAGTGGGTGTTGGGGGGGGGGGCTGTGCGGCAAGTGTGGTCTTTTTCTGTGTTCTAAGGGGCCTAGTCAGGAGAAAGAAGAAAAGTAAGTCTTACTGTGAAAGAAATCAGGCTGAGGCCTAGCCAGGAGAATGAAGTGGTGCTGTGTGTGGAGGTCAAGGCCGAAAGGAAGTCTGTCTGCAAAGTTCTGTCTGCGAGAGGTTTGAGAATAGGGAAGGAGGCATGGTGGCCAATCAGAGCCGGTGTAGCAAATGCTGACTCTGTGCCAACCAATCATAGTGTTTGAGGCAATGGTGTCCAATCAGAGGCGGTTTAGCAATGAGGCAATGGTGGCCAATCAGAGGGGGTTTAGGAAATTCTGCCTCTGTGGCAACCAATCATGATGTTTGATTGTAGGGGGTGGGACTTTAGAGGCCAGGACTTTAGAGGCCAGGAGCCAATCAGAACGCTGGCACATATCCACAAACCCACAAACAAACCCACATACAAACTTTCAGCTTTTTTAATGTATAGAGATAGTCTGAGAAGTTGGATAGCCTTCCTGTTAGTTTTCTATAACAAGTGGAGAGGTGTGAGAAAAGTGGTAGATAATTGGAGAAGTTAGAGAAGAAATTTAAGACCGTGAAACTGTACTGGGAAGTTTTGGGTGGTTACCAATAATAAAATATTATAATTGTATATTTACGTTACATGTAATATTGCTAATAATATTACGATATAATTGTTATAATATTTATTTATTTCACGATATTTATATGCCGCCCTTCTCAACCCCGAAGGGGACTCAAACTACATTACTGCCAAAGCATGGCTTACAGCAAACTGGAAATACAACAAACTACATTACTGCCATAGCACAATATCAGTACTACACATCACATTGCACTATAACATTATATCGCAATATCATTAGTAATATTGCATGTAAAACAAATATACAATGTGCTATGTAATTGTACTGTGACTGTTAGAGACAGATTACTCCGTACTGGAAACAAGATACAGGATACAACACACAGCACTTCAGAGTCACAAGTCCCAAACACAACACCTTGCCAGCCGCACAGTGAAGCGTCCCAAAGCCCACATTTTATTAGTCTTCCATGTTGGACCCACCCAACCTCGACAACGCCTCATCATTAGCAGGCTCAGCTGCTGTTGCCACAGCAACTGCAGACCCTCTCCAAGTCTTCCATCTCCTGTCAAGACTTAGGTCTCCCCAGCAGTTGTCAGGATAGCCTGAGGACCATTCATTGTCATCAGAGAACCCCCAAAAAGTGTCACCGCTTGTGGGTTCCTCGCACACAGCCTGAACCTCCCGCAGACTGGCCCAATCCATCTCTGGCTCTTCATCTGAAGTATTCCCTTCACTCTGACTCCCATCCTCCCCAGGGAAGCCCTCAAAAGACTCATCAGTAGGTTCTGTAAGTATTTGCCTCATTCTTTTGCACTGAGAGATCTCCTCTGCACTTTGCTCACGAGTAAGCCTTTTGCTTCCCCTCTGAGGCATAGAACCCTCGGGGGTTGAGAAGAGCGGGGTAAAATGCCGGAAATAAATAAATAAATAAATAGAATGGCTATCCTCAGCCCCACCCAGCTCCATACTACTGCTAGATGCTGAAGAATCAGCCCCACCCAACTCTCTACTACCAGGAGCAGCAAGAGCCTTAGGCTCTACTACAACAGTGACAATGGCATAGTATGTTGTATTTGATATTATAGTATAATATAGTATGGTATAATATATTGTGTATACATATAATATTGATAATGTTGTAATGTAATGCAATATACTACTAGTAATAATATGATACTATAACTATATATTTTGTGTTACATGCAATATTACTAATAATATTGCGATATAATTGTTATAGTTCAAGGTGATATAGTATAGTTATAGTACAATATGATATGTAATATTGATGGTGTGCTGTGGCAATAATTATAGTTCATTGTATTTGCATTTTGCTTGTGAGCCGCTTTGAGTCCCCTTCGGGGTTGAGAAGGGCGGCATATAAATATTGTGAAATAAATAAATAAATAAATAAATAAATAAGTCAGCTTTTCTATCAGTGTTGTATAGATGCATTCCTCCTTTCAGATTTCACCTTTACTTTCAAGAGAAAACCAAGAAAGGGACAATCCCTTTCAACCCTACTAGGTGAGGAACGAAAGAGGAAAGAATACTATTCAAGTGTATCACCTCCTCCTCTTTGGAGTACTCCAGTTTCCTCAGCCTGCAGGACATCATATGCTTCTCCAGGGAAGTCACGGGCATTTGATGGTTAGGATCATAGGGACACGACGCTTTTGGACACTGGGGGGGAAAGAACAAGGCAGTTGATAGGTTTGATACAAGACACGCATCCCCTAGAATAGGGGTGCTCATTAGGTAGATCGTGATCTACTGGTAGATCTCGAAGGGCGTCCTGGTAGATCACAGGCAGATCGCAGGCACAGTGTGTATGGCTCCCATGCCATTTGTGAGGATCGCTCAGGGGCTTATTATACTCACATTTAGTTGAATTCAGTCTTAAAATATATTACATGGCTCTCACTGAAATAAATTCCCTAATATTTTGCTTTAATGGCTCTCTGAGTAATGGGTAGGGAGATCA
The DNA here is from genome assembly GCA_030556195.1 of Anolis apletophallus. NCBI lineage: Eukaryota > Metazoa > Chordata > Lepidosauria > Squamata > Anolidae > Anolis > Anolis apletophallus. The sequence goes on from JARBWK010000007.1 coordinate 22,938,915, forward strand.
TTTTGACTTGGTTGTTTTATAAGATGCTCGCATGCTGAAAAAGTGTGAGCACCCCTGACCTAGAAACATCCTCTGCTCTCTTTTCCTCTCCACTCTGTATTTCTCTCACTCCCGTCACCTTATAAAATCACCCGGGTGCCACACTATCAAGGAATTAACCTTTTCTTCCCTCAAATTGCAATACAAACTATCAGTGAGGGACTCAAGTAAGTGAGGTTTTCTTCCAGGAAGGAAATGTGAGAAGGCCTTCTTGGTGGCTGCTCCAAGGTTCAGGAGGATATCTGCTTTGAACTATATTGCATGAATCTTCTGTAAGCCGCCACGAGCCTCCGGGAGCCGGCGGCATAGAAACCCGAAAAATAAATAAATAAAAATAAATAAATCTACACTGCCATATCACCCAGGCCCTTCCTACACTGTCCTTATATCCAATTCCAGATTATTTGCTTTGAACTGGATTATACGAGTCTATACTGGGATTTTGCAATATCTCCTCTGCCAACGGCCTCTTCTTCACTACCATATAAAATCCAGATTATCTGCTTTGAGTTGGATTATATGGCAGTGTAGACTCATATAATCCAGTGCAAGGCAGATAATGCAAATGGTGTGCTTTGATAATCTGGATTACATGGCAGTGTAGACTCATATAATCCAGTGCAAGGCAGATAATGCAAATTGTGTGCTTTGATAATCTGGATTATATGGCAGTGTAGACTCATATAATCCAGTGCAAGGCAGATAATGCAAATTGTGTGCTTTGATAATCTGGATTATATGGCAGTGTAGACTCATATAATCCAGTGCAAGGCAGATAATGCAAATTGTGTGCTTTGATAATCTGGATTACATGGCAGTGTAGACTCATATAATCCAGTACAAGGCAGATAATGCAAATTGTGTGCTTTGATAATCTGGATTATATGGCAGTGTAGACTCATATAATCCAGTGCAAGGCAGATAATGCAAATTGTGTGCTTTGATAAATCTGGATTATATGGCAGTGTTGACTCATATAATCCAGTGCAAGGCAGATAATGTGAATTGTGTGCTTTGATAAATCTGGATTATATGGCAGTGTAGACTCATATAATCCAGTGCTAAGCAGATAATGTGAATTGTGTGCTTTGATAAATCTGGATTATATGGCAGTGTAGACTCATATAATCCAGTACAAGACAGATAATGCAAATTGTGTGCTTTGATAATCTGGATTATATGGCAGTGTAGACTCACATAATCCAGTACAAGACAGATAATGCGAATTGTGTGCTTTGATAAATCTGGATTATATGGCAGTGTTGACTCATATAATCCAGTGCAAGGCAGATAATGCGAATTGTGTGCTTAGATAAATCTGGATTATATGGCAGTGTTGACTCATATAATCCAGTACAAGACAGATAATGCGAATTGTGTGCTTTGATAAATCTGGATTATATGGCAGTGTTGACTCATATAATCCAGTACAAGACAGATAATGCTTTGAAATTGTGTGTAGACTTTAATGATAAATCTGGATTATATGGCAGTGTAGACTCATATAATCCAGTGCAAGGCAGATAATGCGAATTGTGTGCTTTGATAAATCTGGATTATATGGCAGTGTAGACTCATATAATCCAGTACAAGACAGATAATGCGAATTGTGTGCTTTGATAAATCTGGATTATATGGCAGTGTAGACTCATATAATCCAGTGCAAGGCAGATAATGCGAATTGTGTGCTTTGATAATCTGGATTATATGGCAGTGTTGACTCATATAATCCAGTGCAAGGCAGATAATGCAAATTCTGGATTATGGCAGTGTTGATAATAATCTGGCAGATTAATTGTGTGTTTTTGATGGCATAATCTGTTACATGTGTAGACTCATATAATCCAGTACAAGGCAGATAATGCGAATTGTGTGCTTTGATAATCTGGATTATATGGCAGTGTAGACTCATATAATCCAGTGCAAGGCAGATAATGCAAATTGTGTGCTTTGATAATCTGGATTATATGGCAGTGTAGACTCATATAATCCAGTACAAGGCAGATAATGCAAATTGTGTGCTTTGATAAATCTGGATTATATGGCAGTGTAGACTCATATAATCCAGTGCAAGGCAGATAATTTGAATTGTGTGCTTTGATAAATCTGGATTATATGGCAGTGTTGACTCATATAATCCAGTGCAAGGCAGATAATGCAAATTGTGTGCTTTGATAATCTGGATTATATGGCAGTGTAGACTCATATAATCCAGTACAAGGCAGATAATGCAAATTGTGTGCTTTGATAAATCTGGATTATATGGCAGTGTAGACTCATATAATCCAGTGCAAGCCAGATAATGCAAATTGTGTGCTTTGATAATCTGGATTATATGGCAGTGTAGACTCACATAATCCAGTACAAGACAGATAATGCGAATTGTGTGCTTTTGATAAATCTGGATTATATGGCAGTGTTGACTCATATAATCCAGTGAAAGGCAGATAATGCGAATTGTGTGCTTTGATAAATCTGGATTATATGGCAGTGTTGACTCATATAATCCAGTACAAGACAGATAATGCGAATTGTGTGCTTTGATAAATCTGGATTATATGGCAGTGTTGACTCATATAATCCAGTACAAGACAGATAATGCGAATTGTGTGCTTTGATAAATCTGGATTATATGGCAGTGTTGACTCATATAATCCAGTACAAGACAGATAATGCGAATTGTGTGCTTTGATAAATCTGGATTATATGGCAGTGTAGACTCATATAATCCAGTGCAAGGCAGATAATGCGAATTGTGTGCTTTGATAAATCTGGATTATATGGCAGTGTAGACTCATATAATCCAGTACAAGACAGATAATGCGAATTGTGTGCTTTGATAATCTGGATTATATGGCAGTGTAGACTCATATAATCCAGTACAAGACAGATAATGCGAATTGTGTGCTTTGATAAATCTGGATTATATGGCAGTGTAGACTCATATAATCCAGTACAAGACAGATAATGCAAATTGTGTGCTTTGATAATCTGGATTATATGGCAGTGTAGACTCACATAATCCAGTACAAGACAGATAATGCGAATTGTGTGCTTTGATAACCTGGATTACATGGCAGTGTGGAAGGGGCCAGAGGGTGCTGGTGCCAGAGTATCAATCCCATGATTCCACAGCGTTGAGCCATGGCAGTTAAACTGCATTAATTCGACAGTGTAGATGGAGTAAGGGATCCTCAACCTGCATATCATTTCTCTGGCCCCTTCTACACTGCCACCTAGTCCAGATTATCAAATCAGATAATCCACAGTATCTGCTTGAACCGGATTATATGAGCCCACACTGCTATATAATCCGGTTCAATGCAGATAATCCGGATTTCATACCCCACTGTAGAAGGGGCCTCTCAAAATGGGATAGAAGTACCAAATACAATCATGCATTCATGGAGGCACGTGGAAGGACAAGGACACCACCGTGAACGGCACTTACTGGGCCTCCAGGGCACGCCTCTCGCGGAGCGGGGCCTGTGTCCTCCGCCATGATGGGTAAGGGCAGCCTCACGGCCTCTCGGGCAGGAAGCGAAGCGGCGCCATTTTTACTCCTGGCAAAACAGCGGCCTCGTTTCCGTGTTCCAGGAGGCGGGGCAAAGTCTCGCGAGACTGAAAGGCTATTCTTCGTGGGAGGAGGGCAACTGGCGGTCAGAGGCGCGGCCCCTGCCGGTGGAGTGCGGCGTTGCAGGTGAAGCCAAGGAGCTTGGCATGGGGGCGGGCCCCTTCCCTGCTGCCAGCCCTGCCTTGGCTTGAGCCAGGGTCCTTGTGTCTGTTTGGCTCCTGACTTTGAAGACACAAAGCCTTCCAGTAGCTCAGGGGAATGCACGCCCTTCTCTCTGAAGAGCCTTGCAGTCTTAGGAAGCCAAAGCCAATAAAAAAGATGAAGCCAAGTTGCATCAACTAATTTGCAAACATTGTATTGTATTGTATTATATTGTATTGTATTGCAAACATTGTATTGTATTGTATTGCATTCTTGCATGTACATATGTTATTGCATTTCACTAACTCAATGGTAAAATGTGTTTTTGGTTGTTGGACTGCACGTGATTTTAAATAAGGGGTGTGTGTTATACACACACACACACACACACACACACACATATACATGCACACATACACACACATGGGGCCTGAGCCTTGGAGCAGCCAATGGGATTCATGGCAGATTGCAGGTACCAAAGGTTATATATTTATTATTATTTATTTATTATTTAAACTTGTGAGTCGCCACTCCCGGGTGGCTCGGGGCGACTTACACCAAATTTGAGATTAAAAACAATACAAAGACATCATAAAAACATTACAAACACTCAACACAATAAAAACATAATAAAACATCAATGTGGTATGCAGAGCACGGAAGGCAGGTGCCTACCCATCTTATCAATTAATACCCAAGGCCTGCCGAACTGGAGGTTTTGCACGCCTCCGAATGCAACTAAGTCCGTGAGAACTCGGACTCCGGAAGGCGGTGCGTTCCACAATATCGGGGCGATTATTGAAAAGGCCCTCCGCCTTGTGGCCGTCAGGTGGTACATTTTGACACCGGGCACCTCCAATAGTTGACCCACCTCAGAACGTAGTGACCTAGAGGGACAGTAAGGGATAAGGCGGTCCCTAAGGTACGCTGGCCCCAGACCGTTTAAGGCCTTGAAGGTCAAAACCAACACTTTGAAGGTGATCTGGTGTTCCACTGGTAGCCAGTGCAGCTCCTGCAGAACAGGTGTTATATGGGCAGTCGCCGAAACGCCAGCCAGGAGTCTAGCCACCGCATTCTGGACCAGCTTCAATTTCCAGATCACAGACAGAGTAAGGCCAACATATATATATATATATATATATATATCATACAAACACCCCTTATTTAAAATCACGTGCAGTCCGTATACGTACTGTCTATTCTCCTCTATGGGTCTGAAACATGGGTCGCCTATCGCCAACACCTACAACTCCTCGAACTCTTTCATCAGCGCTGTCTTCGCACAATCCTAAATATACACTGGACTGACTATGTGACGAATGTTGCTGTCCTTGAGCAAGCAGGGATCACCTGTAGCAACCCAGTTCTCTTTCATGCCTGGGGGGCAGGGGGCAGCACCGGGGGTCCCACTTGCATTAGAGCCAGCCGCAGCTGAGGAAGAAATGGAGGAAGGGATTAACGAGTTAGCTGGGCCTTCCTCTCCCACAGAGAGCCTGGCTTGGGATGAGGGATGGCCGGATGCCTATGAAGAATGGGAAGGTCAGGAAAATAATAGAGAAACAACTTAAGAAGTGGGAAGGGAAAACGTTAGCAAGAGTGGATAGAATAAGGGCATTGAAAATGTTCGTAATACCAAAAGTATTATATCTATTCCAAACATTGCCAAATGCAGTAGAGAGGAAGACATTAAAGATATGGGATAGAAGAATAAAAACATGGGCAGTTGGAGGAAAAGACCCAGAATAAGGGACAAGTGGTTAAATGCCATAGAGGAAGAGGGAGGCTGGGGGGATCCCAAGTTTAGAAGTTTACCATGATGCATTTCAAATACAAAGATTGTTGGAAATACAATACACGGGGAAAATGGGTAAATATGGAAAAGATAATAAATAATATTAAAGGAAAAGAAATAATATTTACGGATTGGAAGAGGAGAGAGGAAACAGAATTTAAGGAACCCTTTAAAGGAACAGCAAAAGTGTGGAAAAAAGGAAAGAAGAAGTTAAACCCAGGCAACGAAAGCAAGGTGGCAACTATATGGCAAATGAATTATAATAATGATGTAAGCTTAGGTAGAACATTGAGATTAATAGAAAGTAGAGGGAAAAGGTTCGTGGAGGATCTGTACACAGAGGATGGAAACCCTGTAGAACAAAAAGAAATTCAGAACTGGATTGGGTCAGGGAACTGGATCCAAAGCTGGGCCATAAGACAGGAAATTTTCAGACGAAGGGAAAAAATAAGAGAACGGGATAGTCCATTTGAGAAGGTGATTAGGAAATGTTTGAGAGGGGAGAAGAAAGTAGCAGGAGATCTGTACGAACAAATCATAACAGTAAAAGAAGAAATAATAGAAGAATTTTTCCAGACATGGAGATTGGACATGGAAATTGAGAGGGAAGACATCCAGAGGGAAATAAGTAATATAGCAAGAGAAAAGTATAATGCATTAAGGGAAGCCAGAAGGAAAATGATACAACAATGGTACAGAACTCCTGCACAACTTTCACGCTTTGTACCAGGGATGAAAGATAAGTGTTGGCACGGCTGTGAACAAAGAGGGGTGTTCAATCATATGATATGGGAATGTGATAGAGTGGAAGATTATTGGAAAATGATCGAAGGAGAAATCAATAGAATGTTAGATTTACATATTGTAATAGTTAATAGAAATGTATTACATGCACGGATAATAGGAGTGAAGAATATGCAAAAAGAAAAATTGATTGATATATTAATAGCGTGTGCACAGATAGTTTTAGTGAGGGGTTGGAAGGATAAAACAAAATGGATATTGACCAACTGGTATAACTATATAATTAATATGTTAAATGTGGAAATAACAAATTGTAAATGGAATAATATAGATAAAACTGAAAAGATAATAATAACAAAGAGGAGGTGGGAACCAGTTAGAAAATATTTAGAAAATGTGTTAAGAGGTGGAGTAGAAAAATTAAGACTGAGACTGATATTTCAAATGTAACCTCTGTAGTTGGATGTATAAACTGTATGTACAAGGAGGGGAGGGTGGGAGAGGGGAAAAAAACGAATAAAAAATTATATATATATTAAAAAAAAGAATGGGAAGGTCAGGCTGATTCAGAAAGTGCTGATAGCGATGAATGTTATGAGAAACTGGGGGTAATGGATCTCAGGAGCGAATTTGGGAAAACATGGGCGATGAGGCCATAGAAGCTGAAGGGGGAGTTCGACTCTCATGAAGAGAGTGGGCCAGGTGCTGGGAGGCAAGGACGAAGCTTTGATAGGAGACGGAGCATCGAGTCCAGTAGGAGGGAATGGCACCGCAGTCTAAAGCGAAGGGGGTGCGGCCTGATGTGACGCAGCCGCCGCCCCCTCCTGTGATGCGCGACGGGAGGAGGAGTTCGAGGTCCAGGACATCCTGGATGCCCGCCTCAGATACCGGAAGTTGGAGTATTTGATTGACTGGAAAGGTTTTGGCGTTCTTGGACACCGGCTCGGGATGTTTATTTATTTATTTATTTATTTATTTATTTCTTTGGACTTATATGCCGCTAACTCCATACGGCTCGCAGCGGCTTACAAAGTCAAGAAATAACAATACAGAATAAAAGGACAAACAAGACAATACACCAGAGAATACATAAATAGGGTGAAACATCACAGGGTAAACAACAGATAGGGGAGGGGACGACCAGGCTCATGCCAAGGGGCAGAGCCACCCGGTGGGGCTATCGAGGACGCCCCGGACATTGTTGCCCGTTTTCACCGCAAGTATCCCGACAAGCCCAAGCCTCGCCGGAGGCCTCGGAGGGGCCCTGAGGGGGGGGGGATAGTGTAGCAACCCAGTTCTCTTTCGTGCCTGGGGGGCAGGGGGCAGCACCGGGGGTCCCACTTGCATTAGATCCAGCCGCAGCTGAGGAAGAAATGGAGGAAGGGGTTAACGAGTTAGCTGGGCCTTCCTCTCCCACAGAGAGCCTGGCTTGGGGTGAGGATGGCCGGATGCCTATGAAGAATGGGAAGGTCAGGCTGAGTCAGAAAGTGCTGATAGCGATGAATGTTATGAGAAACCGGGGGGTTTCAGGACCTCAGGAGCGAATTTGGGGAAACATGGGCGATGAGGCCATGGAAGCTGAAAGGGAGTTCGACTCTCATGAAGATAGCGAGGCAGGTGCTGGGAGGCAAGGACGAAGCTTTGATAGGAGACGGAGCATCGAGTCCAGTAGGAGGGAATGGCACCGCAGTCTCGAGCGTCAGAGAAGTGCTAGATCCGTAGCACAGATTACCGCCGAGCCTAGAGCGTCGGGGGCCTCGCCCCGGGTTTAAGTATAGGACCCGTGGGAAAGGGTCCTCAGTACCTCGGCCACTTCTAATCTAAGCGAAGTGAAGCGAGAGAAGGACCACGGAGCCAAGTTGCCGGCTCGTGCCTGCCAAGACGTTTTCTTGGGCCCTGTTTGAATCCTGCTTTGTTCCTTGATCCGCTTTGTTTTGCGGAGCTTTTGCCAAGCTTTGCCAAGCCTTTGCCAAGACCTTTGCCTTTGGACTTTATTTGCCAAGACCTTGCTTTTGGACTATACTACGCACTCCCTATTTTTGGATTGAACTTTTCTATATTTTAATGGACAATTACCTTTTCATCTGTTCTTTATTACTTAATAAATAGTTAGCTGATTACCGTCTCTGTGTGTGTGATTAAGGGGCCGGCCGAGTCCTTGCATCATGACATCACCAGCATTGAGGCCATGCTATTGAAAACACAGCTGCGCTGGGCAGGGCACGTCTCTAGGATGGAGGACCACCGCCTCCCAAAGATACTACTCTATGGTGAACTCGACACGGGTCAGCGCAAGAGAGGTGCCCCCAAAAAGAGATATAAGGACTCCCTGAAACAACATCTCAGACTCGGCCAGATTGATCACCAGCAATGGTCCACCCTGGCCTCACATCAGGAGGCATGGAGACACACTATCCACAATGCTGCAGCCTCTTTCAAAAAGGCACGCCGAATGGGTCTCGAAGAGAAACGACAACATAGAAAGAACGGCAACTTGGAAACAACATCACCCAAGGAGACTTTCTGCTGTGCTTTCTGCAACTGAACTTGCCTATCTCAGATTGGCTTTTTTAGTCATCAATGCGCTTGTAAAAAGCGTGGGATGAGTCCTTCCTAAGAATCTTCGTTTGCGAAGTAATGCCGATACACACACACACACACACACACACACATATATATATATATATACATACACGCGCACGCGCACGCACGCGCACACACATGGGGCCTGAGCCTTGGGTAGCCAATGGGATTCATGGCAGATGCAGGTACCAAGTTAAAACACACCCACCCGCTTTTAACCTGTGGTACCTGCAATCTGCCATGAATCCCATTCTGGGAAAAAGGTGACACACACACACAAATGTTAAAATACATGTACGTATGTTTGTATTGCAAAGGCTACTGCCACAACGGTTCCTTTGTACTGGATTATCCGAGTCTGCACTGCCAGATAATCTGGAATCAGATCCTGGGATATTGGGCAGTGTAGATCCAGCCAAAGAGAGCCATGTTGCCACAGAGACATTGTGAGGGAGACCCTGTGTGAGTTGGAGAAGGGAGAAAGTAGGTGGGCAACAGTCCCAATGACAGCTGGGCAAGAGAGAAAGGCGAGTACATATGTTGGTAAGCAAATAAAAGGCAAGTGATAGAAAGTGTCAGTTCCTGTGATTCCCATGCCAATGATGTCACTACCCAGGCCTGCAACACAGGTGTTGTAGATAGATACATTATAATTAAGTTCTGAATCAGATCAGTAGTTTATAAATTCTCAGTAAGAAAGTCATATCTTGATAGGGAGCATTGGCCTTTGGTCCCATCATGTCACTCACAAGAGGTGGTATTGGGAAACAGGCCTCTTCTACTGCCATATAAAAATCCAGATTATCTGCTTTGAATTGGATTACATGGCAGCGTAGACTCAGATAATCCAGTTCAAAGCAGATAATGTGATTCACCTGAATTGATGACCTGGATTAGATGGCACAATCACAGTCCCCTACATAAACATTAAAACAATTACATAATCATTTAATCCAGTATATAAAGCAGTGCTGTCCAACTTTTGGCGGGTCCAGGGCCAGATAAGAGGTCACTGATGACCTGCGGGGCCGCTTGGCCCCGCCCCCGGCCCCGCCCCCCAGGCCAGGCCCCCCGGCCCCGCCCCCAGCCCAGGCCCCGCCCCTGCCTACAGCCGCCGAAACAGGAGGAGTCGGCGGCGCCAACGGCAGCGCGTCACAGGCCTGGCGTGACGCGCTGCTCTTGGCACCGCCTACTCCTTTCCGGCGCCCCTCCCTTCCTAGGCTGGGGGCCGCCGGGGGCAGAAGGCGGCGCCAACGACAGCGTCACAGGCCTGGCGTGACGCTGCCTCTTGGCACCGCCTACTCCTCCTTTCGGCGCCCCCTCCCTTCCTAGGCCGGGGCCACCGAAAAAGTAGGCGGTGCCAGCCAAGCGCAGCGTCACGCCAGGCCTGTGACGCGCTGCTCTTGGCGCCACCTTCTGCCCTTTTTCGGCGGCTCCCCTGCCCTAGGAAGGGAGGGGCGCGCGGGCAAGGCGGCACTAACAGCAGCGCGTCACAGGCCTGGCGTGACGCGCTGCCCCTTGGCACCGCCTACTCCTCCTTTTCCTTTGCCCCCCCTTCCTAGGCCGGAGGGCCACCGAAAGAGGAGTAGGCGGTGCCAAGAGCAGCGCGTCACGCCAGGCCTGTGACGCGCTGCTCTTGGCGCTGCCTTCTGCCCTTTTCGGCGGCTCCCTTGCCCTAGGAAGGGAGGCGCGAAAGGGAAGGCGGGCGGCAGCGCGCGTCACAGGCCTGGCGTGACGCTGCTGCCCCTTGGCACCGCCTACTCCTCCTCCTTTCGGCGCCCCTCCTTCCTAGGCCGGGAGCCGCCCCGAAGAGTAGGGCGGTGCCAAGGGGCGCGTCACGCCAGGCCTGTGACGCGCTGCCGTTGGCGCCGCCTTCTGCCCTTGCGGCGGCTCCCTTGCCCTAGGAAGGGAGGCGGGCGCCGGGCAGAGGAAGGCGGCTGCTGCGCGTCTGAGCCTGGCGTGACGCGCTGCCCCCACCCCTCTCCTCCCCCTTTCGGCGCCCCCTCCTTCCTGGGCCGGGAGCCGCCGAAAAGGAGGGAGTAAGCGGTGCCAGGGCAGCGCGTCACGCCAGGCCTGTGACGCGCTGCCTTGGCGCCGCCTTCTGCCCTTTTCGGCGGCTCCCGCCCCTAGATAGGGAGGGGGCACCGAAAAAAAGGAGGAGCTAGCTCTCTTCCTCCTCCCTGCCCCGCCTCCCCCTCCCCGGCCGCCATTTTTTAAAAAAAAAATCGATTTTTAAAATTTAAAAATGGCGGCTGAGGGCATAGGTGAGGGCTGTGTCCAACAGGCTCCGGGGCCGGATTCGGCCCCGGGCCGCCAGTTGAACAGCCCTGATATAAAGCATTCGATAAAAACCATATCATCTGTCAAACACCATTCCAGTTAATGTGTATTAAAGTGCAAAATTATGTCTACTGCCCCAAGGCCTGGCCCCAGAACCACAATTAAATTTTTTTTCTATAGGCCAGGAGGGATGGAGTTGATCTTATCTCATTTGGGAGTGCGTTCCACAGGCGGGGGGCCACAGCCGAGAAGGCCCTGCCTCTCGTCCCTGCCAAACACGTTTGCAATATTGGCGGGAGCGAGAGCAGGGTCTCCCCAGATCATCTTAAGTTGCGAGGTGGGACATAGAGGCAGATGCGTTCGGACAAGTAAGCTGGGCCGGAACTGTATAGAGCTTTATAGGTCAAAACCAGCACTTTGGATTGGGCTCGGAGATGGACCGGCAGCCAGTGGAGCTGACATAACATACGGTATGATCTTCAGAAGTAATACATATGCTGTCTCTCTACCCTGGAGCCTATAGGGTATTTAAATTGAAAGCCATGGTGGTGATTTGTGGCTTGAAGTTTGTCAGTGTGACTTCCTTTTCACTTTTCAAACTATGGCAACTCTAGCTTACACAAATGAACAGTCTCTGAGTGTGCATCTGTGCAGTGCAGGATAAATACAGCTTGACACCATTTTGACCATTATGGTCCAATGCTTTGGGATCTTGGGATTTGTAGTCTGGTGGGGCACTAGCCTTCTTTGCCAGAAAAGATTTAAGTCTTGGGATCTTAAGAAGAATACTTCTACTCTTCTGCTCAGGATATCTTGTGCAATGTTGTGCTATGACAGTAATGTTAATTGTTGTTTTTTTCAGTTTGCTGTAAGCCACTCCGGCAATATTTGTACATAGTAAGCTACTCTGGCAGTATTGTTGCTTGCTGTAAGCCGCTCTGAGTCCCCTTCGGGGTTGAGAAGGGTGGCATATAAAAATAGTAAATAAATAAATATATCTAAAAGTACCTTTAGCGACTTTGGGATATAGGGTCCTTCCACATAGCCATATAACCCAGAATATCAAGGCAGATAATCCACAATGTCTGCTTTGAACTGGGTTGTCGGACTCCACACTGTCATATAATCCAGTTCAATGTGGATTTCATATAGTTGTCTGGAAGGGGCCATAAACTTTCGGAGGTACCTGGAGATAAGGTAAACAAAGAAAGGGGAAAGTTGTAATACATGCCCTTCTCTCTCCCCTTCTACACCATGTGGTATCTATGAACATTGCACTGTATTCCGCTGCCATTTCTACTCACTGCAATAGACACAGGGGAGTCATTCAGCGTCACATGCAGTTACCTTCTCTGTTGGCAAAGGGCAATTGCTCCATTCCCACCATTAGTAGCTGCACTTGGCCACTATGAGGCTTGCCGTGATTGCTGTATCATGATCTACATTTTCAGAATCAATTCAAAATGGTGATCATAAGCAGCAAAATCCTAAATGGGTTTGGTCTGGACTGGGGTTGTGGTAGCTCAGGAGGTTAAACCGGTCAGCAGTTTGTAGCCATGGGTTGGGGTGAGCTCCTTCTGTTAGCCCTCGCTTCTGCCTACCAAGCAGTTTGAAAACATGTAATGTGAGTAGATCATTAGGTATGGCCTCAGCGGAAAGGTAAATGGCGCCCCTGCAGCCATGCTGGCAAAACACGGCCAGGAGGGTCTATGGACAACAGGCTCCTTGGCAAGGAAAATGAAACAAGAGCACCTCCCCATGGCCAGAGTTGAGCATCACCTCCAAACGCTGGAGATGGAAAGGGAAACCTTTACCTTTGCCTGTCCAGTTTTGATGGTTCAATTTCAATTGGTGAAACCCAAGGATGTGGACAAGATACTCGGAGGAATGAGAGCGACCATATGCATCCAAGACCCCTGCCCATCCGGGCTTCTAAAGGAGGCCAGAGGAGGATTGGCCGAGTGGGTAAAGGTGGTGGTGAATGCCTCCCTTCGGGAAGACAACATTACAGCCAGCTTAAAACAAGCTATTATAAAACCGCTGTTGAAAAAACCATCACTGGACCCCACTCAATTCGTCAACTATCGGCCAGTGTCCAATCTCCCCTATTTGGGCAAAGTCATGGAACGTGTGGTGGCTTCGCAACTCCAGGTATTCTTGGAAGACACGGATTATCTGGATCCGGCACAGTCTGGTTTTAGGCCGGGGCATGGTATCGAGACAGCCTTGGTCACCTTAGTGGATGATCTACGCCGGGAGCTGGACAGGGGGAGTGTGTCCCTGTTGGTTCTGCTGGACCTCTCAGCGGCCTTCGATACCATTGACCACAGTATACTTCTGGGACGCCTTGCGGGAATGGGACTTGGAGGTACTGTTTTGCAGTGGCTCCGGTCCTTCCTGGAGGGTCACTCCCAGAAGGTGTTGTTGGGAGACACCTGTTCAACCTCTCATCCTTTGTCTTGTGGGGTTCCTCAGAGTTCTTTACTGTCTCCCATGTTGTTTAACATCTACATGAAGCTGCTGGGGGAGCTCATCCGGAGTTTCGGGGTGCGGTGTCACCTGTACGCAGATTATGTCCAACTCTGTCACTCCTTTCCACCTGCTACTAAGGAGGCTGTTCAGGTCCTGAACCGGTGCTTGGCCGCTGTGTCAGACTGGATGAGAGTGAACAAATGGAAATTGAATCCAGACAAGACAGAGGCACTCCTAGTCAGTCGAAAGGCCGAACAGGGCATAGGGTTACAGCCTGTGTTAAACGGGGTTACATTCCCCCTGAAGACGCAGGTTCGCAGTTTGGGTGTGATCCTGGACTCATCACCGAGCCTGGAACAGGTTTTGGCGGTGACCAGGGGAGCATTCGCACAGTTAAAACTTGTGCGCCAACTGCGCAAGTACCTTGGGAAGTCTGACTTGGCCACAGTAGTCCATGCTCTGGTTACATCCGTATAGATTACTGCAACGCCCTTTACGTGGGACTTCCTTTGAAGACTGTTCGGAAGCTTCAACTGGTCCAACAGACAGCAGCCAGGTTGATAACAAGAGCGGCACTCAGGGAGCGCACAACTCCTCTGTCGCGCCAGCTCCACTGGCTACCAGTTTGCTACCGGGCACAATTCAAAGTGCTGGCTTTAGCCTTTAAAGCCCTTAATGGTTCTGGTCCAACTTACATGTCCAAACGCAGCTCCCCTTATGAACCATCAAGATGTTTAAGATCATCTGGAGAGGCCCTGCTCTCAGTCCCGCCTGCATCGCAGGCGCGATTGGTGGGGATGAGAGACAGGGCCTTTTCAGTGGTGGCTCCTCGACTTTGGAATGCGCTTCCTAGTGACATCAGATCAGCCCCCTCCCTCCTGACATTTCGCAAGAAGGTCAAGACATGGCTGTTTGACCGGGCATTTGCAGATGTAGTATGATTATTAATTTAGACCTAAGGAATGACGCCGCCGCGATTGAAAATCGATTTAATAATGAGACGCCGATATTGTGTTTAATTTTAATTACTAATTTTTATATGATGTAATTGTGTTGGTAACTGTTGATGTGTTTATCTTGGGCAGTCCTTGCCATATGTACACCGCCTCGAGCCGCCTTCGGGCTGAGAGGGGCAGTATAGAAGCAAAGTAAATAAATATATAAATAAATATTGTATGTCATTGTTCAATGTATAAAAGGTATTGAATGTTTGCCTGTATAGGTGTATACTATAACCTGCTTTGAGTCCCCTCAGGGAGATAGAGTGGAATATAAATAAAGTATATTATTATTATCTTAACCCATTTAGATCTTTTGACATGGAGCCTATTGTCAAGACCAGGCGCCTTAAAGGGCCAGACCAAGAGCTGGATCCAAAATAGTTTATTACAGTCTTATCAAAGGGTTGTAAAATCACCCAAAACCTCAAAAAACACTTCAATTCAGTGCAAAATGTTCTTTTTTAACACCAAATAAGTAGCAAAACAAACAAACTGCCACTTGAAGGTAAAACACACTAAAAAAACTCACTTAAACAATGGAACAGAATGAAACAGGGCAAAAAAGGACAAACAAAAGATCAAAAGAAGTGTCCCACGAAGATAGAAGCGGTCAAGCAGTCCAGAGTCGTCATGGGGAAGTAGTCCTAGCGTCAGCACTCACACACCAAGCCGTTCCAAGTCAGGGAGAGAGAAGTCCACAGTACAAGAAGCCAGTCCAAGTCGATACACAAACAGTCAACAGGAGCTAATGCATGGGGAAACATGTACAACGCAGCCCCAAAAAGCAGCAAGCCCCCCCCCCCTCACATTCTGTACCCTTTCCTTGGCAGCGTGGTAGACAGCAGACGCACAGCAAAGCAAAGATCAGGCACGCCAACATGAACAGGCAGCAGCAGCTAATGCATGGGGAATACAAGCATAAACCAAGGAAAACCCCGCAAACCCAGCCCATTCCAGCCCCAAATCCATGCAGACAGTAACATTTCCAAACTTACATTCCCAAAGAGTTTCTAGTACACAGCACCCAGAGTATACGAACGCCATCAACACCTTGCCATCTGCCACCCCATTGTTCCCAAGCCTACTTTTTATCTTACAAATCCTCCTCAAAGGATGAAGTGGCTAATGCCCCGCCTCATTATGACCCCTCAGCTGTAGCCAAATCTTCATGTGAAGCTCTTTTGCCTTCCCCCTCCAAGTGCCCCCGTCTCCCTGTCAAGACTTAGTTCTCCCCAGGACTCACTGATCTCCAGTTCCTCACCCCAGAAAACCCCAAATGTGTCACTACTTGTTGGTGCCGCGCAACAGCCTGCACCTCTCTCACCCTAGTCCAATCCAGGCCATCCTCTGTGTCTTCCCCATCCCTTTCCATGCTTTTGTCTTCACTCAGACCCATCATTCCCAGAAAATCCCTCAAAAGAATCCTCACCTGTGGGCTCCATAAGTATATCCCGGATCCTCTTCCTTTGTTGCTCATCCCTGAGTCTTGCTCCCGAGTAGCCCTTTCCCTGCCCTTGCACCCATACCCTGTTTGCAACGTTACCACAGGCTCTACTACAACACCTATAGTTGCATCCCATTGGCTCCAGAGGTTCGGCCAGTCTTCTGAACCAAGGTCCAAGGTACTTAACGGAAAACAATGGCTCATTGTCAGAATTACATTGTCATTGTAAGTGGAACATAGTGGAACGGCATCTGTTTCAGCTCTTAAATAGACACACTGCGAACACAACGAAGGTAGCTTCAAAGACACTTGATTTGTCAGACTACTTTGTTGTGGGTTATTATTGATTCTGAAATAGCTTAGATCTATTTATGCTTCAATTAATTTTGTGCTTTAAAGTATTTAAGAAGCTGGATGCGATCTACCCACATGTATGGGGTTTAAGGAAAACACCAACGCTTCTGTCTGAGTAATCAAGAATTTACTTCCTTCAGAATTAACTACTCACAGGGCTATTTCTGCTCTTGTTTCATTTGATGATGGTAGCTAATATGACATATACTGCAAATTTCTCGCTATTTCAACATCATGTTTTTCAGTCTTCTAATTTCCCAGATGGGGCTGTAGCAGATGTAGGCAAAGGCAGTTGGCGGATGGACAGACTTTGAGCATGTCTGGAAATGATACCCCACACCTGACGGGGATTTTGTTTCCTCAAAGCAGAGCCGTGTTCTGCATAAGGGCTTCTCTTGGCAGCAGTCCAGGTGAAGATAAGGTTCCAAAATGCTAAAGGGCCGAGCATGAAAAAGAACGGGCGAACTCACCACCAATATGGTACCATTCAGGAGGATGTGCTGAAACATCCCAATTGAAACCAACAGGAATTCCACAAGCACTTTTCTTGACCGACCGGCAGCAAGGAGCTTCATAAGGTTTGTTAGCTGAAGGGAAGTTTTTTAAAAAATCTACTTTAAAAGGGGGAGACTAAGAGCCCAAAAAAGCACACTGCTTTGGGTTTCAATATTTATTTTTAAACTGCCTTGTTTCAGTTGTAAAGACAACTCTGTAGAGGATTGCCGAGCTTGGGTTTCAGCTTCTGTAAGCAGAGTTCAGTTCATGTAATGGAGTTTTCTTGTTGCCTTGATTTCTCTTGTAGGTTCCTCTGTCACCGTGAAAGGCTGCTCTCGAGGGCAAGAAAATCTTTTTGAATAGTAGTAAAACTCAAAAATTAGTTTTCACTCCCAAGAAACTCCTTTTTTGTTTCATTTTGTATTGTTATTGTTTTGTTTGTTTACCTTGTCATGTGGTCCACATTGGGGCCGCTGTAAGTGCGAGAGTTGAGGTGTGGTCCTTGGGAAACTGCAAATCCCATCTCGCTATGGAGCCAAGGTGGCTTGCTGGCTTCCCCGGAGTCCTGCGGGATAAACACAGCACGTTCCCCGGTGGCAAGCCTCTGAAATTTATCTTATATATATAAAGGAAGACCCGTCATCAAAAGACTTCCATAGGCAGAGAAACCTTCCAAGGCAGAGACACCAAACTTGGCAACAAAAATAGGCCTCAGGCAAGGAAGGTTTTTAGCAAAGAAACTTTCCCCCAAACCTAGAAGGCCCCAAAACAACGATGAAAAAAATCTACATTTCCCAGCGTCCTCTGTGGCCGCCAGCGAATCCCATTGGCTGACATCGGCCCACACAAAATGCCGGCGCCGCTTCCCAGCGGAGGCCACGCCCCCTGCCATCCCCACAACCACTCCACCCCCTTCCCCCGGCCTGGCCCCGCCCCGTGCCATCCCCACAACCACTCCACCCCCTTCCCCCGGCCTGGCCCCGCCCCTGCCATCCCCACAACCACCCCACCCTTCCCCGGCCCCCACAACCCCGCCCCTGCCATCCCCACAACCACTCCACGCCCTTCCCCCGGCCAGGCCCCGCCCCTGCCATCCCCACAACCACTCCACGCCCTTCCCCCGGCCAGGCCCCGCCCCTGCCATCCCCACAACCACTCCACGCCCTTCCCCCCGGCCAGGCCCCGTCCCCAGCCCACCCCAAAACCACTCCACCCCTTTCCCCGGCCTGGCCCCCCACCCCCGCCCCTACGCGTGACAATTTCTCCAAAATAACTGCCGCCAAAACAAATCACCTCAGGACAGCATCCCACACACCACAGCCAGATGGACTGCCGAGGACACGCAGTGCCAAAAGGACAGGCTCCTTCAGCCTCGCCCACACTGGCCAAACCACAAAAACTAACCACTGGTAATCACCACAAACCACTGACCACGGTACGACCAGCCACACAATCACAACAACAAAATCAGCAAAAAAACACCACACAGTCCTCCAGACACTACAACTCTCACAACCACATTCGAGAAACACAATCCAAAAGACCAAGCCAGCACAAAATACCACAAAATACCACACAACGCCAATATGCAGAAGATACACAACTATGTGCACAGAGCACATACATACCACTCACAGGACAATAGACACCCACAACAAAAGACACTCACTTAACAAACACACCCACAACATGACAGCCACACAACTCACGATGCCTACCTCTACAGACCCACTACACAACTCACACACAACACACACAACGCATACATACCACTGCTAAACAGAAACCTGCACAGTACAACCAACAACACACCCCACATACACACCGTACATCCACACCACACTACCACTGCACACTCACAACAACAAACTAAACACTCAACACCACAAACTCTTCTCCAACCACCATCCCAACCACACACCACCAGTCCTCCAATTTACAAACACCACACCCACAACATACAGCCAACAACTAACAATGCTCTAGGACCCACAACACAACTCACCAACACACACAACGGAAACAGAAACTTACACAGTACAACTAACACAGGAGGACATAACAACTACCAGGAGGACTTAACACTAACACAAATAGGGCACCAGGGACACAGGCACCACTGACCAACACATACCGCTGTTATAACACAAACTTCCAAAACCCACAAAAACAAACTAACAATCCTGTAACACAAAAACCCAACCCAACCAAAATTCACAACAAACACCACTGGCAAAAGCCACACCCCCTCCACATCACAACTAGCACACAGCCAGACTGAGACAACTATGTCACCACAACACACACAAAATAAACCCCACAAATACCTGACAGCAACACCACACACCGACAACTCCACAGGACTTCAACATCCCACCCACCAGAACAACCCACAACGACACAGCCATCAAGACCGTAAGTAACATCATTTCCAACCTTTACATACTCAGACTTTCTCGCATCTCCTAAATAGGGCACAGCAACGCGTGCCGGGTACAGCTAGTAAATCATAAGAAAAGTCCTTAAAAGTGAGCAAAGTCCATAAGAGTCCTGAGAAGTTCATAATGCAAAGGGAAATAACTTAGTGTGTTCATGAAGTGTGGGTTACAGGGTCATGGGAAGAGGTTCCCACATGGGGAAGAGACAGGGGATTATGGGGTCACTCCAGCCTGGTGTCCTTGGTTTTGAACTATCTTTTACAGAGCCTTGGGAAGGGGGGTATCAAAAGCAGATACTGTGGGATTTCCTCTCTTGATATTCTGAGTTATAGAGCTGTTTGTAAGGGCCCTGAGTCTACACTGCCATATATTTCAGTGCAAAGCAGATAATGTGGGATTTGATTCAGCCTGAGGCCCCTTCTACACTGCCATATAATCCAGATTACAAAAGCAGTTAATCCACGTTATCTGCTTTGAACTGGATTATACGAGTCTACACATATAATCCATTTCAAAGCAGATGATCTGGATTTTATATGGCCCGAGATTTGCCTGGAATGACATTTCCATTATAAATTAACCTAAATGTGGAATTGCCAAATCAACTGTGAAGCCAAGTAGATCTTGCATTATAACTTTAGGTAAATATATAGAGCTAATTATTTGTCTGTTTGTTTTTCAATTGCCTTTGCTTCACCTGTGGACATATGATTTCCCTCCATTAACGATGCAGGCCAGTTTTACTTGGAAGCAAAGCAGTTTTTGGAACCAGCTGGATATTCATGAAAGAGACATATTCTACAGTAATTATTTTAATTAATGTAAGATTTTGCCTAACCACTTAGCATCTTTGGTATCATCAGATGTTTCTTGAAGGTCTGCTGTGGAGCGCATCCAAGGCTATCTCTTTGGGGGACAGTTTTGCCATATTGTCTTGGATTGAGACAAAAGTTTCATAGGCATTAGATCTTTATATTTTTTTTAAAAAAAAATGCTATCCTGCCTGCCTAAGTAATGAACTCCGACAGCTCCATCTGCACTGGATGTATTCTCAATAAAAATATTTTCTCATGATTACATTGAGCGAGGCGTAACACAAGGATGAGCTGGTCTTAAGGATATGTATGTGATGGGGACAGGCAGGTTGTGTGAATGGGTTTCAGAGATTCAGAGAAGAGTTCTCTGGGTCTAGAGATCTAGTTGTATATCTCAGGTTAAGGGCTGCTAGACTAGTCAAAGGAAACCTGAAAGGATCTTCAGGAGCTAACTGAAAAGTTAGGGATTGTTCTCACAACTAATTGATAATATTAGGGGGAGGGAAAGGACAGTTCGTCAAGAACTATTCTGTACCTGAAGTTTATAAGAACCTATTCTGAGAATCAGCTTGAATAGAGAAACCTGTTACACTATAAGAAGCTCTGTTACATCTAAGAATTTATACTCTGTTTAAAGCAGGGGTAGGGAACCTATGGTTCGGGAGCCAGATGTGGCTCTTTTCATGATTGCATCTGATCTCCAGAGCAGCGGGGAGGATGGATGGAAATGCGCCACGACTGCCACTTCTGCGCCGCCATCGCCGACTCTTCCTCATTCCCCGCTGCTCTCGGGGCCCTGCGCCCTCTTCGCCGGGGATAGCGGAGCCCGGCGGCGGCGCCTCATCCTCTTCGTCCTCCATCATGGGCCTTGGGGGAAGCGGCGGAGGTGGGCCAGGCCCTGGCGCCACGGACCTGTCCTCGCTGTCCTTGGAGGACACCCAGCTCATCGCCCTCATTGTCGGGCAGCTCAAGAGCCGCAGCCTCTTTGATGCCTTCCAGGGGGATAGCCTTGCCGACATCGACACCAAGGTCCGCCTTGGCCCCGCACCTTTCTCCCCCTTCCTTCCTTCCGTCCTTCCTTCCTTCCTTCCTTCCTTCCTCTTCTGTTCTTTCCTCCCAAGTCTTCCTTCCTCCTTCTCCTTCCTTTCTTTTGTTCTTTCCTCCCCTTCCTCCTCCCCTTATTTCTTTTCTTCTTTTCCCTTAATTTTTTTACTTTTTACTAAATCACTCCCTTTTCTTTTCCCCACCCTTTCCTTTCCTCCCTTTCCATTTCCTTCTTTCTTTTCCCCTCCTTGTCTCTCTCCTGCTTTTCTTTTCTTCCTTTTCCATAGTTGGTTCTTCTTTTCTTTCTTCCTCTCCCCCTCCCTCCTTTCTTCTTTCTTTCTTTCTTTCTTTCTTTATTTCTTCTTTCCACCTTCCTTCCATCTTCTCTTCCTTTCCAGAGTCCTGAGCATGCCTTTTGCAGAGCCAGGTCTGAAATGTCCCATCATTCTGCTGGGGAAATCCTTTTACCATAGCATGTATGTATATACTCACATTTAATTGAATTCAGTCTTAAAATATATTATATGGCTCTCACTGAAATACATTTCCAAATATTTTGCTTTCATGGCTCTCTGAGTCAAAAAAGGTTCCCGACCCCTGGTTTAAACTAGCCATTACGAATCCTGCCTTGAAAGAAACCAAACGTGCCTGTGCCAGTGTGAACACTTGTTGACAATAAACTTCTTGTTCTTTTGTTTGAAATAAAAGCCTCAGAGACTGCTCTATTCTCAGAAGTCTATCTCAATTGCCCCAGGGAACTTTAAAGCCAGTTTGGGGGGGGGGGGGGAGAGGGACAAAACAACTCAAAGTCTCCTCACAGTTTTGGGTGGAAGCCTGGTGCTAATAAGTAATATAATTAAAGGGTTTGACCTAGCAGTTTATTAAAGTTTCCCTATGTTTAGGGTGGTGGCAGCTACCGAAGACATATACAGAGAAGAAAGTTTATTTATTTACGTCATTTATATTCTGCCCTTCTCGCCCCGCAGGGGACTCAGGGCAGATCACAATGCACATATACAGGCAAACATTCAATGCCCTTTGACATACAAACATGTAAAAGATGACACTCAGAGGCAATTTAACATTTCAGCTTCTGGCCACCAAGGGGAGCTGTTGCACTCCTTCACTCCTTTTACACATTTCCTGGAGATTTATAGCCTCGTAAATTAGTTAAATTATCCTCCCCACAATGTGGTACCTACATTTCCTACTTGACAGATGCAACTGTTTTTCAGGTTGCAAAGGTCAACAATGAGCTACATAATGGTCAAGCGCTCACCCCGACCTGGGCAGGCCTCGAACGCATTACCTTTTGGTCAGTAGAGATCTTATGCAGCTGACTCCCAGCCAGCTGCGCCACATTCTCGGTGTTTTAGTGTTTCCCTCCACATTACTCTGGAAATCCTTTGTCTCAGAGGTGAGGAAAACAACTAATATTACAATGTTGTAAAGCAGGTGGGATTTTAAAAGTAAAGATCTCTCCTGTCACCCTGTGTTAAAACATTCTGATACGTTATATTGGTGGCAGCAGGTCGGATATTCAAAGAAAAACCTGCCCTGCCACCCTGCTTAAAAAGCTTATGCCTTATACATTCCTTCATAAAATGAAATGCCTATAAAATTCAAACTTCACATGCAATCCCTTTGGTTTTCTCCTACTGCTTGCGGTTAGGTATTCATATCCATTCCAAGATTGCTTCTGTGTGACTCATGTTGCCAATATGACGGAAGAATAAAACATTAGTTTTGAAGTTTAGAGATGCTAAGGGCTTATGTATAATATATTAATCCACAAAGTGCAGTGTTCTGCTGCTGACATCGGGCGTGAGGTCTTTGAAATCACAGAGTAATCTCCCTAAATCTCCAAGGCATTAAAAAGTAGCTCCAGAGCATATGGAGCACATGTACAGTATAGTATAAACAAAATTTACCAAAAATGAATCTATTTGGGGGATATTTTCACTAAGAAGAATCATGTAAGCCTTCCTTTTTATAATTTTTCCTACTCTCAGAGCAATAATACGACTGTAAGCTCTCTCCCCTTTCAGTACCTCAAGGAAGTAACTTTACGTTGGACTCAAATAATTTTTAAAAGGAATATTTTCTAAGTTCCCCAAAAGAAAAACCAATTTACATCCTGGTATGATCTGGAATTTCCTGTCAGGCTATCACAAAGGGTATCATTTTGCCCAAAGGTAGTCAGAAGGTTCTTCTATCTACATTGCTTTTCCCATCAATCAGTCATCCTTATAAGATAGATGAAGACAACTCTCAAACCAATTTTAGTTACCAGATGAGGATGAATTGATCACGATTATCTGTCTTTTATCCTTAGTTTTATTGGTGTATCCTTCCATAAAGATTCATTCCAAAGGCTCCCATCAATCAGTCATCGAAGACAAGCACTCTGTCCTTCCATGTGTCATCATCGTGATTTCAAGATGCCTTTTGAATTAGGTTATTCCCATGGATTTCATTGGATTTTCTTAAGCAAGAAATACTATGGGGAGTTTTTGCCAGTTCCTTCCTCTAAAATATAGACATTTGTCGATCTTCCATCCAAAATATGCCCTTTCTAGAAATTTTCTAGTTACATCAGGTGATTTTACAATAATTTCCGGCAGAAGTAATTAGTTTCAACAGGATTCCATAATGTATATTTTTTTCCTCTTTTCAGTGTAAGTTTGGAAACATATCTCCTACAGGTACAGGGGCCATACAGTATCTGGAAGGTCACATGTGACAGTGCAGCAAGCGCCACTTGTATGCTAAAATTTAAGTTGCAAAGGTTCACACTATTGTATTGTGTTTCTGCAAGCCTGCTCAGTTTTGTAAAGGTTTGGTTGCATTGATTGGTTCTTTACATCTGTCAATCATTGTTAACAGAGGCCAATTAAGTTTGTTCCGCCCCTATCCCAGGGACTTTGGCAATCTAGCCATTTTGTTTATCATAGCTTCCCAGGTTTCCCCCAGAAGAGGACGTACTTGAAGGTTTGCCAGGCTAGGCCTTGATCAAGCTATCTCCCAACACAAACTGACTTTCCTTGGGTCTCATACAGAAAGCCCAGCATACCGGACGGTTGGGCAGCTCTGAGGAGACCCAGGCACCTTCAAGCCAGTCAGTTGGCATCCAGAGGAAGGTTTCATGCCTTCAATATAGGCTAGCTGGCTGGGGCCTTGAGTGTCCTTACCTCAAGGTCATAGAGAAGGAGAGGACTTGGAGAGCCATCCGGCTGAAGCTTCCTGGACTTAAGCAACTAAGAGACTGTAACATATTTTTCTTTTATCCTTTTGGGGAACCAAGTAAAGTGCCTGAGTGGAGATAGCTCATGTTGTACAATAAGCCTGTTTGAGTTATCTATAGTGTCCAGCTTGATCCTTGGGAGCAGGGGTCAGGAACCTTTTTGACTCAGAGAGCCATGAAAGCAAAATATTTGGAAATTTGTTTCAGTGAGAGTCATATACTGTAATATATAATATATTTTAAGACTAAATTCAACTAAATGTGAAAAGGACCTGGCTCTGCAAAAGGCATGCTCAGGACTCTGGGAAGGAAGAGAAGACTGAAGGAAGGGGGACAGAAAGAAAGACAGACAGAGGAAATAAAGGAGGGAGGGGGAGAGGAAGAAAGAAAAGAAGAACGAACTATGGAAAAGGAAAAGAAAAGCAGGAGAGAGACAAGGAGGGGAAATGAAAGAAGGGAATTGGAAGGGAGGAAAGGAAGTGAGGAAAAAGGAAAATAATGAAGGGAAAAGAAGGGGAGAGAGAAGGAAGTGAAAAGAAAGGAAGGAGAAGGAAAGGAAGACTTGGGGGAAAGAATAGAAGAGGAAGGAAGAGGGAGGGAGGGAGAATGGAGGAAAGAGGGGAGGAGAAGGAAAGGGTGAAAGGGGAGAAAGGAAGGAAGGAAGAGGGAGAATGGAGGAAAGAAGGAAGGGGAGAGAGGGAGAGAAAAGGAAGGAGAGAAGGAGAAGGAAAGGGTGAAGGGGAGAAAGGAAGAAAGAGGGAGAGCCAGATGCAATCATGAAAAGAGCCACATCTGGCTCCTGAGCCGTAGGTTCCCTACCCCTGCTCTAAAGGAAGGCAAGAAGCAATCCCCCAGTATAGAGAGACCACATCCTCACCCTTCACCAAGTATTTAGACCGGGTGCGATGGCACATCACATGATCCTCATCCCTGACATAACTGTTAAGGGATGGGACATATACATTCCCAAAGACTCTCCACCTGCTGCGGATAGTTTTATATCTGAGATGTCAGGGGTGGTCTCTCTTGTCAGGGAAATGCCACACTTGTATGTAGAATGTGATGGACAGGATATTAGGCAGCGGGTGGAGGAGAGGTTGTTCCAGGAGATGGGAGGGTAGATGTACAAGTCAGCCAGTGAATGAGATCCTAGATGACCTTCCTCCAGGCCAGGCCAGGCCAGGCAATGATAAGATCTAGGACATTCAGAGCTTGATTTGGGTGAGCATACCAACCTGATACGTGCAATTAATACTAGGGTGAATGACACAGAAGAAATTAATCCTCTTTGCTTTGTCCATCAAATTGGACTAATGCTACAGCTGATGAAACCTAAGGAATGCAAAAGCAGGTTTTTGATTATATACTATAAGGCCATTGTCTAATTCTGAATTCTGAGAATCTGTAACTATCCAGAGTCCGTTATCTGGAATTCCAAGATTTTTCACATGGGGGGCTGAAATAGTGAGACATTTGCTGTCTGATGGTTCATGAAAAAACTATTAAATAATACTGAAGGTGTGTGTATAAGATTTATACAAAACATAAATGAATTTTATTTTCAGACTTGGTTCCCATCCCCAAGAGATATCATTATGTACTGTATGCATAGGGAAATACAGGTATTCCAAAATGTACAAAATCCCAAAAAAATTCTGGTCCCAAGCATTCTGGATAAGGGATACTCAAGACAGGATTAATGCCTTTTACAACAGTGGTTCTCAGGTGTTGGAGGAGTGCCCCCCCCCTTTTTTTTGCACTGTGTCAGGGACCAGTACTATATTTGAATTCTTCGGTTACCACAACTTTTTCATTTTTTTGAAAGTCACCACCAAACAACAGCTAATGGTTTACATACCATTACTTTCAATAGCATTGTTAACAGATAATAGAATTAAGTGGCTATTGAAGAAAGGCAAGGCAGAAATGCAAAGGAAAATTTACAATAGAATTTTAGGAAAACTAAAAAGATGATCCCAGATGATTTATATAATTTTAAAGTAGATGAAAAAGGCATTGAAATAGTTTATGATTTGTATTGCCGAAGGCTTTCACGGCTGGAATCACTGAGGTGTTGTGTGGTTTCCGGACTGTATGGCCGCCTTCTGGCAGTGGTTTCTCTTGATGTTTCGCCTGCATCTGTGGCTGGCATCTTCAGAAGATCTGATGGTGGTAAAGCAAGTGGAGTATATATACCTGTGGAGTGTCCAGGGTGGGAGAAAGAACCAATGTCTATTAGCTAAGTGTGGAGGGCACAATTAACAAGACTGATTTACAAGTGTTTGAGTGGGATCCATCCATTAGCATGTGAGTAACTGAGAAGATTGTATAGTCAATAGTCAGGGCATCTACCTAGAAGTAACCAGGCCTTCAGAAGATGCAGGTGAAACACCATGAGAAAATGCTACTAAAACATGGCCACACAACACCTCAGTTGACGATTTTCCATATCATGGCTCAGTCATTAATCGGAATGGAGACTGCAGTCAAGAAAGCAAAAGGAGGCTAGTGGCACACCTACAGTGTAGAATTAATGCAGCTTGACAAACTTTAATTGCCACGTGTGATTAACTATCTATTACCACTGTGTATTTTCGCTGCCACCACTTGTGAAGATGTGAGGTTTCAAACTGTGTAATGGCCACCACTTGTGAAGATCTTTTTTCCCTGTCAGAAATCCCTTTTTCTTTCTGACTTTTAATTTATTATCGCTGCCACCATATACTAGGAGATTTCCACAATGAGACAGAGAGGCTTGTTGGCACAAGAACAGTAACTTGGTTTATTTTATGACAGAAGCATACTGGTTTCAAAGTTACAAGCGTAATGGTTGCGATGTGTACATTCACTTAAGACGTTGTCAAACAAGGTTTCAATATACTAACACTAGCCAACTGATTCCTGAATAACTTGAGCTTGACAAAAGGGGCCTTGGCCATGTGGCCCTTCCACTCCCTTCTATTGTCACAGCTCCCTGTTGTCAGTCAGCTAGCTCCCGAGCTAGTTCTTAAACTGAGTTAAGATAATCCCTTAACTTCAATTCCCTGACTAATAAATTTCTTCAGATTACAGCTAACCCTTAGCTTTTGCTACCTTCCCTATCAACTGACAGACTTCCACACCTGACTGCTCTAACCAACTGCTCAAAACTGACTGACTTTTAAAAACCAACCTCCTTGCCAGTGACAGTTGGCCCCGCCCCTTTCCAGCTTGGAGCAGGTTGCCATAGCAATGTTTATTTATTTATTTATTTTGACTTGTTAGACGCCCACTCCCGGTGGGCTCGAGGCGACTTACATAGATCAAAATATTAAAAACACAGTAAAAGCACTATAAAAACACTATACAACACCAACCAACATCTAACACAGTAAAATATACAATGTTCATATGCACCAATTAACTCTTACACGGCCAGGGTTGTTATTGACCGAAGGCCTGCACGAACAAAAGAGTTTTGCAGGCCTTACGGAAGGCCAGCAGGTTCAGTAGAGCCCGAACTGTGTGAGGAAGAGCATTCCACAGTGCGGGTGCAATGGCGCTAAACGCCTCCTCCGTGTTTATTTATTTATTTATTTATTTATTTATTTATTCGAACTTCTATCACCGCCACTCCCCGTGGTCTCGGAACGTTTCACAAGTTGAATAACTAAACAATAGTCGACAAACAAAACAATACAACAACTACAAAAGAGAGGAGAAAAAAGGGGGGGGCAGAGGCTGGGATCGAGGTGTGGCAAGAGGGTACTCAGGTAAAACCTAGGCTGACTCACCTTGCCATCAAAAGACGGAAGCCTGGGGTCTCAGAGATCTCTCGCAGCTGGCCACAGGAAAAGAGAGTGGCTTGGCTTCCTCCGTCCCGCAGTCTGACAGAAGAGGTCAGACCAACTACGAGGGTGTCTATCGCCGGCCTCGGGTGTGTCCAGTGGAGGCTGCGTCGCTCAAAGCCTGAGCTCCAAAAGGTTCTAGGGTGAAATAATCGCCTGGACCTGGGCTCGGGGCTCCTCTTTCTCAGACAACTGGCAGAGAGTATGGTGGGTCCGGAGGGTCGGTAGCCCTGACATCGGTGGTCCCTGGTAGGGTCAAGGGGGGGGGGGTCTGGTACCCCTCGGCCTCCGGCGCCGGCTCCTCTGCCGGCCATGAGGTTTCTACTGCGAGGCGCCTCCAGGGTTGGGTCCCCTAAAGGAGGCATCTCCTCGCTGTGTTGCTCTCTGGGTCGGCTGCCCCAAATCTTGCCTCTCTGTGGTCAGGGCTACTACTCCTCCCCTGGTCGCCGGCGGGTGGCGGGGCAGACCGTGGTTCAGGTGCAGCTTTGGGGACCGCTGACAGGTGGCAGGCCTGTCGCCGGGGCCTTGCCCCAGGAGCTCCCGCTAGAACTGCAGCGGCATCAAGTGTCTCCATCAAGGATCCCGGTGCTAGCCGCCAGGGGGTGTCCGTGGTCTCCAACAGGGGCTCCAGCTGTGACGGCTGATCCAGCCTGCAGTTCATGGGGGGCGTGGCTGAGGCTATTGGGGTGGACAGGGAGGGTGTGGCCAGGGACGCTGAGCAGTCCAGGCTCAGCGCCATGTTGGATCTGCTGGCCCACGCCCCTCACATCAAATCCAGGGGGGCCCGACACCCCAACATCTACCCCGGACACCCCCGTGACATGACGGCTGCCCCAGCGGCTGTCTCGCTCCTCGGCGAAGACCTCTCCTCTGGGGGGAAGCCCTCCCCAGCAGGCAGGTGCTCCTCTCCCGGGGGTGTGCTCACCCGGGTCTTGTGTTGTGGTCAGGCGCAGGGTTTTGCAACTCGGTATGCAGAAGGTTTCGGGAT
Organism: Anolis apletophallus; assembly: GCA_030556195.1. Classification (NCBI taxonomy): domain Eukaryota; kingdom Metazoa; phylum Chordata; class Lepidosauria; order Squamata; family Anolidae; genus Anolis; species Anolis apletophallus. Next base: position 22,968,190 of record JARBWK010000007.1, read on the forward strand.
TCTGATCACAGTGGTCTCACTATGCTCTCCTTTTAACTATGTTTAGCCTATGTTCTCCTTTTAACTGATAGTGGTTTTATCCAAACCCCATTTTACCTGAATTTATATAATTTACATATTATATCTGTAAATAAACAGTTGTAAAACGATAACATTTCATATACATAACATTCAACACTTGCACATTTCAAAAAGGCAAAAAACACATTTCCTGAAATAAAACATATTGCTATAGCTCGCTTCATCACACCATGGTTCAATGAGAGTTGTAGTTTTACATAGTCTCTAGCATTCTCTCTACCCCAGAGTATACTGATGCTTCACCAAATTACAAATCAAGATTCCATAGTATTGAGCTTTGGCTGTGAAAGTGGTGTGAAAAACCCACTAATTCTACAGTGTAGCTGTTTCCTAGGATTTGGAAGGGCAGCTATGAAGGAACTAGACAAGATCCTTTCGTGCCAACAGATAACAAAGCCATGATTGTCCGTGACATCAAATTTCCGATTTCCATTTATGGGTGTGAAAGCTAGAAGTTGAAGAAAGCAGATAGGAAGAGAATCAATTCATTTGAAATGTGTCGGAGGAGAGTTATTCAGATAACATTGCTTGCCAAATAAACCTGAACTCTCCCTAGAAGCCAAGTTGACTTAACTGAGACTCTTGTACTTTGGACATCTTATAAGAAGACACGAGTCAGTCACTGGAAACGTCAATGCTGCTTAATGAGGTAGGAAAAGAGGAAGACCAAATTCTACATGGAAAGACTCAATCAAGGAAGCCATGGTTCAGAGTCTGAAACACATGAGCAGGGCAGTTGATGGCAGAATAACTTTGGCCCCTTCTACAAGGGCGGGTCAATAAGTCTATGACCTTTTGAATTTCCCGCCTCTTAACTGAAAGGGCAACACTGCTCCTGTCAAGAGGCATCTGCCAGTTGACTCCTGTCAAAATTTGAACAAGCAGACTACCATGTGATTTGAGGAGAAAATGGAAAAAAGGGAATTTTCGTGTGCTCATTAAGCATTATTTTTTGTAGGAAAAAACCATCACTCAAACCAAGGCTAAGCTTGATCAATACTATGGGGACTCTGCACCATCAATTTCAATGGTAAAAAAGTGGTTTACTGAATTTCGTTGTGGCCGTACAAGCACGGAAGATGCCGAACATTCTAGATGCCCAGTTGAGGTCTCTACGCCCGAAACAATTGAAAAAATTCACAATATGGTGTTGGCCGATCGGAGATTGAAAGTGGGAGAGATTGTGGAAGCTGTAGGTATCTCACGTGGCCCAGTGGTTTCAATTTTAAATGATCACTTGGGTATGAGAAAGCTTTCCGCAAGATGAATGCCTCATTTGCTCACAATCGACCACAAACGTAATCGTGTGACAATTTTGCAGGAGTGTTTGCCGTTGTTCAACTGCAATATGGATGAGTTGTGCCTTTTCGTAACCGTGGACGAAACGTGGATCCATCACAACACGCCAGAGACCAAACAGCAGTCAAAACAGTGGGTTTTCTCTGGGTGAATCGGCGCCAAAGAAGGTCAAGGTGGGTTTGCCGGCCAATATGGTCATGACGACCGTTTTTTGGGATGCACGCGGTATAATCCACATTGACTACCTTCAAAAGGGTAAAACAATCAATGGCGAATATTATGCCAACTTATTGGGTCGATTTAATGAGGATTTGGGGGGGGGAAACCCGACCGCATTTTGCCAAGAAAAAAGTTCTTTTGCACCAGGACGATGCAAGGGTGCACACTTGTGCAGTTGCCATGGCAACAATCCATGAATTGTGATACGAATTGCTCCCTCATCCACCCTATTCTCCGGATTTAGCCCCCGAGTGACTATTTCTTGTTTCCAAACCTGAAGAAACAGCTCGGCGGAAAGAGATTTGACTCAACAATGAAATCATCTCACAAACAAATACCTATTTTGATGACCTTGACAAATCTTATTTTTTTGGAAGGGATAAAAAAATTGGAGAAATGTTGGACAAAGTGTATAGAGCTCAAAGGAGACTACGTTGAAAAATGAAAAATATTTTTTTTATCCAAAAACCTGTGTTTCATTCAAAAAGTCACGGACTTATTGACTCGTCTTCATACATTTTCATATAAAATCCAGATTATCTGCTTTGGTAATCTGCATTATATGGCAGTGTAGAACAGGCCTTTAAGGTCTCTCACACATAGGGATGCCATAAAGCCATAGCCACCTGGACTGCAGTTAGCAAGTCTTAGAGGTCTCCATGATTTGAGCATGGCTTCCTCCTCCAGCATAAAGAAGCAGTAGCAGTACTACAATCCATTCAGGGATGCTGGGAGCTGCATATCAAATCAAATATTTGATTTCAGTCAATGACCAGCATTAAAACAAACACTAAAATGTAAATAAGACATACCTTAAGGCATTAAAGCACAGCTCTTAAAAGCAGAGTTAAGAGACAGTATTATGTATGAGAGTTAAAACAGCATTAAATATTTGTATGTTTAAATAACAATGATAAAAGCTAAGATTAAATAATAAAACCCTTTAAGACTCTGACAGCATCTTGCACCAGCAATCTATTGCTGCTACACAGAAGCTAGCAACTTTGGCAGTAATTTCAGAAGATTGGTCAGTCGAAAAGATAATCAATATTAAACCTTACAGGCCTCCCTGTTAAACTCTATAAAACTGGATTAATAAAAAGTTGTTGAAGGTCTCAGTAGAAAGAGTAGTACAGTAAAGTGTGCCCCACAGTTTCTACTGCCTCAGCCTCACAGGGATATCGGTGTTCACAGTATGGCACATTGTTATAGCTTCCCCCCAGTACTGCAGACGGAAGCATATTGAATTTAGCCAAAGAGAATGCCTTTGTGTATTTTAGGATAATTCGTTTGCTATAGCACTCTTCAGGAAGAAGAGCTTTCTCATGGTCTTTGAAGGCTGGAAGAATAGGAGCTGATTTAGGTAGTTTTGCAACTCAGTAGCCCAGATACACTGCCGTATATTTTAGGGGTGTTCAACTTGGCAAAAAGGCACAATTTTTGGTCCAGTTTTCAACTGCCCCCTCTTCCATCTACCAGGAAATTCCCGAAATCAGGAGGGGGTGCTGTTTTCGTTCTGGTAAGATTTGGTCCATTCGCACCAATAGGGAAACTTTAGAGGTTCCTTTTCCCGTCATTTTTAGGTCTGTCAGGAGGAACCCCTCACTTGTAGGCCACATTTATGACTGCAAGCATGCCAAGTTTCAGAATGCTTCACCAATCCACTGATTTTTAGGAAATTGTTAAAAGTTTTTGCTATAACATTTTTTATTAAAAAAAACCCAAAAACACAAGAAGAGATTCTGGTAAATGAAGTCCCAACCAGTGCGCATCACAACAGAGGTGAATGGCAGGCCCGGATTAACAGCTTTTGGTGCCCTAGGCCACACTTTGTAAGTCACGTCCCCTGGGGCGGGGCCGCTTCCAGGCATGCACGGCAGGGAGCAAGTGCCGCGACATCCTCCACCATGTTCCTGGGTACTGCACATGCGCGGCCCTGGGGGCTTCCCTTCCTTCCTCCTCCTCGGAGAAGGACGAGGAAGGAAGGGAAGCCCCCAGGCGGTCGCTGCGGCACCCAGGAACGTGGTGGAGGAGGCAGAGAAAACGGCTCGCGAAGAGGCGCTGCAGTTTCCCTCCACCTCTTCCTCCTCGCCGCGCCCTCTCTTTCCTTGACTTTCACGGCGCCAGCAAGGAGGAGGAAGAGGCGGAGGGAAACCGCGGAGCCTCTTCGCGAGCACCCAGGAATGTGGTGAAGGAGGAAGAGGCGGAGGGAAACTGTGGCGCCTCTTCGCGAGCACCCAGGAATGTGGCGAAGGAGGAAGAGGCGGAGGGAAACCGCGGCGCCTCTTCGCGAGCACCCAGGAACGTGGTGAAGGAGGAAGAGGCGGAGGGAAACCGTGGCGCCTCTTCGCAAGTGCCGCGGCCTCTGCCTCCTCCGCCACATTCCTGGGTGCCGCAGCGCCCCCCTCTTGGATGTGGTAGATGGGGGAAGGAATGAAAGAGAGGGAGGGAGAAGGAAGGAAGAAGAGAAAGGGGGTTTTTTTGGTCCATGATTTGGCGCCCTCCTAGGCCTGCGCCCATAGGCCATGGCCTATGTTGGCCTTATGGGTAATCCGGGCCTGGTGAATGGGCACGGTCAACCATCAGCTAACCTTTTCCACCTTGATTGGAATGGATCACCAAGGGTCAATGAAGCTTTTATTTATTTATTTATTTATTTATTATTTGCATTTGTATTCCGCCTCTTCCCGAGGGCTCGTGGCGGGTTACAAGACATACATAGTGATCGGCAGGCAACACTCATGCCGACTCACGAACAAAATAAAACAATGCTCTAACCATAAAAATAACAAAAATGATACTAAAAAACATCATTAAAACATTGTTAAAATTACACTAAGTGACAAAAAACGGTAACACAGAGTCATAAATCGATAGAAAGCAAAAGGCGTTATATGTCAACCGAAGGCCTGCTTGAAAAGGAAGGTCTTACAGGCCCTGCGGAAGGGCGAGCTCCGTATGGCTCTAGTCTCCTCCGGCAGGGCATTCCAGGCCGTTGGAGCTGCTACTGAGAAGGAGCGCTGCCTAGTTGATGATAGGCGGCAGAGGCGGATCGGTGGAATCTCCAGCAGGTTTTGCTCTGCTGAGCGGAGTGATCTCGGGGGATCGTATGGGGCAAGGCGGTCCAAGAGGTACGCAGGCCCTAGACCGTACAAGGCCTTAAAGGTCAACACCAGCACCTTGAAGGTGATTCGGTACTCAATTGGCAGCCAGTGCAGTTGCTGGAGGATGGGCGTAATGTGCTGCCTCACCGGCACTCCTGCCAGCAGGCGAGCAGCGGCATTCTGCACTAGCTTGAGTTTCCGAATCGTCGCCAAGGGAAGGCCAACGTAGAGGGCGTTACAGTAGTCTAGTCTCGAGATGACCGTCGCTTGGATCACCGTAGCCAGGTCATTCCTGGACAGGTAGGGGGCCAGTCGCCTAGCCTGTCGTAGGTGGTAGAACGCCACCCTGCTGACCGCGGAGACCTGGGTCTCCATGGTCAGCAGGAGTCGAACTGAACACCCAAGCTCTTAACAATTGACGACGTGTTAATTGCTCGCCGTCCAGAGTAGAGCAACCGGCACTCATCCCGGCCAGGCCGACCAGGCCATAGGATCTCCGTCTTCGACGGATTCACCTTCAGCCGGCTGGCCCGCAGCCAACCAGTCACGGCTTCGAGGCACAGATGGCAGCAATCGGTGCGGTATCCGGCCTGCCGTCCATTCGCAGCAGAAGCTGGGTGTCATCAGCGTACTGATAACACTCCAGACCAAAGTCGCGGGCCAGCTGGGCCAGGGGGCGCATATAAACGTTGAATAATAAGGGGGAGAGAATGGCCCCCTGGGGACCCCAGTTAAGTGGGAGCCGCCTGGAGACCATCCGCCCCCTCCACACGCGGTCCCCCCGATCCCGGAGAAAGGAGGCCACCCATTTAAGGGCAGTCCCCCCTGACTCCGGAAGCGGAAAGGCGGTGGGTCAACAATGCATGGTCTACTGTATCAAACGCTGCTGTCAGATCTAACAAGACAAGCAGTGCCGATCCACCCTGGTCCAGCTGGCGGCGAGTTGGTCTGTAATGGCGACAAGCACGGTCTCCGTCCCGTGCCCAATACGGAAGCCGGACTGGAGGGATCAAATCCAGCTGTGTCTTCTAAGAACTGCTGCAGCTGATCCGCTGCTGCCCTCTCAATCACCTTGCCCAGGAAGGGCAAGTTGGAAACAGGCCGGTAATTGGAGGGAGCCGAAGGGTCTAAATTGCTTCTTCAGCAGCGGTCTTACCATAGCCTCTTTTAATCCCCTGGGAAGACTCCTTGCTCAAGGGAGCTATTTAAGATCGTGCCCAGGGGGCGCGTAACCTCTCCTGGCAAGGTCTAATAAGCCAGGAGGGGCACGGGGTCGAGGGAGCAAGTAGTTGGTCTAGCTGCAACAAGTAACTTATCGACAGCTGCTGCGTCCAGCAATTGGAAACGGGTGAGGGTGGGCCCGCCGAGTGGCGGCGGAGTCTCGAGTTCGCTAACTGTAGCAAAAGTAGCGGGGAAAAATCAATTTTAACCAAAAACGTAATTTATAAATCCAGATCCAAGAGTCTGCATACCATTTTAATTTCTTCCTAACGCAATGTGGAAGCTTTCAAAGATGAATAGCATTCAGGCTCAAATACCTTATGGGGTAAGGGTGGGAAGGACTGCGACAGAACATTGCCAGTGGATCCTACAGTGTTGCTGGGGCCATGAGAGATGCCCAGAGGTGCTGGGTGTTGATGCCATCATTTTGGTTGTTCTTCTCAGAGGTTTGGGTCTCCATGCTGAGGCCTCCTTATGATCTAAGGCAGGTTCAGGAGCTCATGGTTGCCGTGTCAGTTTTGGACCATTGTCAGTATTGTCATATCCACATGGACATACATACTTTGAACAACCTTACCTTGAAATGGTTTGGTTCCTACTTGCTTCCATATGAACCTGGCTGCATGCCTTCCTGTCTTCTTGCTTTCCTGCCTATCTTTGAAGCTCTCAGACAAGAGTCTGCTCCTTCCTCCAATATTTTCACCGGCTAGGTTGGCAGAGATACAAGACACATTGACATGGCATCTTTCCTCTCCATCTTCCAATAGATAAGAAATGCTATCAATTTTGCTAGGCTCCTTATGGTAGTTGAGCCTGTTGGTGGAGGCCCCTTTGTACTGTGCATTGTCTGCTTTAAAGAAAGTGCTACTAATCGAGCATAGTCTTCACACGTCTTTGTTTTGTTTAATATGTTACTACGTACTCTGTTATTTGATCAACCAGAGCTTTTTCAAGGCTTTCCACCTCATTTTAGCTAAAGAGTACTATTGATATAAAATTTAGTTTGACAAAATATGCCCAAATGTGTGAATACAACTTGCTGACAATTGTTCTATTCAATGTTTCACTCTTCAAGTGAAATATTGCTCTCATTTCCTATGAGACAGATTGTCTGATCTCTTGACTAGATTTCCTTATGGCTTCATCTTGAACTCCTCATCATTGAGTCGATGCCAGTTTATTATGGCAGCTGCTAATTACTCTCCGTATGTCATTTTTGCTGCTAAGTAACCCCAAGGTTAGTAGTCTAAGATAGGTTTGTAAAAATTGTTAGTCTAAACAATGTGTTACTTGTCTACTTGGGGCTGGCAGAGCAGTAACCTATCCAAGAGCAAAATAGAAGTGGGTGGCAAAAGTAGTAAATTACATTGTTCTGTGTACTTCAGCATCTTAGTTACAAGAAAAACAACTATTTTTTTTGTGATTAAAAAATCATGGTTTATACTAAAAATATTAATATTACAATCAGTAGACAATGCCTGGTCACAAATATTGTTAATAATCAGAAGTACTTGTTGGAGCATGTAAGAAATCAGTTGGTGAGTATGTTAGCTGAAAATGCAAGGCATGAAGCCTACCCTTGTCCGTTTCACCTTGCTGGACACAGAGGCTGTCGACAGAATCTTGCCTACCACTTTCTCCTTTGATCCGTGCCCCTCTTGGCTGGTCAAGGCCTGTCGGGAGGGGTTACGAGGCCCTCTGATGAACATCATACATTGTTCCCTTGAGCAAGGAACATTCCCAGAGAGGCTGAAAGAGGCTGTGGTATGTCCATTGCTGGGTAAGGAAATTGAGAGGGCAGTAGCGGTGCAGCTGCAGCAGTTTCTGGAGGACACAGCCTGGCTCGACCCCTTCCAGTCCGGTTTCCATACTGGGCACGGGACAGAGACTGTGCTGGTGGCCATTGCAAATCAGCTCTGATGCCAGCTTGACCGAGACGGATCGGCACTGCTTGTGTTATTAGATCTAACAGCAGCGTTTGATACGGTCGATTACGATCTACTGACCCACCGCCTCACCGTAGCTGGAGTTCAGGGGACAGTCATGAAATGGCTGTCCTCCTTCCTCCACGATCAGGGACAACAAGTGGAGAGGGGAGACCTGGTTTCCAAGAGGTCTCCATCTGTTTGTGGAATTCCCCAAGGGGCCATTCTCTCCCCCCTGCTCTTTAACATCTATATGCGACCTCTCTCTCAGCTGGTTCAGAGCTATGGACTAGAATGTTACCAGTACGCTGATGACACTCAACTCATCTGCGAATGGACGGCCGGCCGGACTCTCTACCTGATAATTTCCAACAGTGCCTTGAAGCCGTGACTGGATGGCTGCTTGCTAGCAGGTTGAGGGTGAAACCGGCAAAGACGGAAATCTTGTGGCTGGGTCACCCTGGTGGAGGGACTGTTCAGCTGCCTACCCTAGACGGCGTACCTCTGTGTCCGTTGCCCTCCGTGAAGAGCTTGGGAGTCCTGCTGGACCCTCGGCTATCAATGGAGGCTCAGATCTCCAATGCCAGCAGAGTGGCTTTCTTCCATCTCCGGCAGGCTAGGCGACTGGCTCCCTATCTGATCAGGGAGGATCTGGCTACAGTGATCCAGGCCACGGTCACCTCAAGAACAGACTACTGCAATGCCCTCTACATTGGCCTACCTATGTTGGCAATCCGGAGGCTCAAGCTGGTGCAAAATGCAGCTGCTAGGCTTCTCATCAGTACGCTGGTGAGAGCCCCTATAACACCAATATTGCAGCAGCTGCATTGGCTACCAGTGGAGCACTGGGTCTCCTTCAAGGTGTTGGTTATCGCCTTCAAGGCCTTATATGGTCAGGGCCAATGTACTTGAGGGACCGTCTCACCCCATATCAGCCCCAGAGGTCACTGCGCTCCACTGATCAAAATCTTTTGATGATTCCTAGCTGCCGCTCATATCGGCTGACATTGACAAGACGGCGAGCCTTTACGATCATAGCTCCAACTCTTTGGAATGCTCTGCCAGAAGATGTGCGAGCTTTGAGAGATCTAACAAAGTTCCACAGAGTGTGCAAGACGTTTTTATTCCAGCAGGCTTTTGGGGTCTGATCTGGTTAATCAGTTGTAAACAGTTTTATAGTTTTTAGTTAAGAGTTTAATTATTTCTGTTGTTTTAAAGTGTGTTTTTATATTTTCTGTAAGCCAACCTGAGCCCTCGGGGAAGGACGGTATACAAAGCTGAATAAAAATAAATAAATAAATTGGTTGGGCCACGCCTGGGAAGCTAGCTGAACCTGGGAATTCTGGCAACAGTTACATTTTTAGGCTTGAGCTGTGCAGGTGCTTACAGAGAGGGGGGGGGAATATTTCTTGCTTTATGAGTTGCTGGAAGGAAATATTCCACATGGACACCAAAATCTCTTTAAAAGGATATTGTGTTAGTCAATGGAACTGTTCACATGACTGTATATATGTTGCTCTGCATTACAAAGAGTAAAGTACTTGTTCTTTACTGATGGCGTGGCATATTTTTTCTCTGGCAAAACAGCGTGTGGACTGTTAAAACGTGAACTATGCATGATTTTCAATACGCCAAAAGTACTGTAGTGTGTGTTTATAAATGTAGCAAGTATGCACCAAAATTAATGCAACCAACCAACCAAATAATAGTATACTTTATTTATATTCCGCTCTATCTCCTTGGGGGGACTCAGAGCGGATTACAGAAACATACATAGCAAACATTCCATGCCATTACACAATTAACAACAAAGATAAGAGGCAAGGCTTCCCACTTTTTTCTATCTCCGGCATCTGGAGACTGTGCTCGACTCGGCCATTGGGTAGTGCTGTTGGTTCAATTTCCATGCCGAAAACGTTGTTTTCCTTGGACACCTTCCTGACTGAATTTTTGTTGGCATGTTTTTTCAGGGGTGCCTTTTACCTCCACTGCCAAAGTGGTACCTATTTATCCACTCCCATTGCTTTGTTTTCGAACTGCTAGGTAAACAGAAGCTTGGGCTGATAACTGGAGCTCACCTCAGCCACGGCTCGAATTGTCAACCTTCTGGTCGACAAGATTTACAATAGCTGGCGGTTAACCCGCTCTGCTAGCTGCTTTTGAATTGTGTCAGAAGCAAGCATAATTTTATAATTCTGGAAAGGAATTGTCTGAGAGCATTCAAAGTCTTCACAAGATGTAACTGAGAGGTAGGACACACACATTGCATAGTTCCCAGGAATTTTGTTTACTAAATTTTGTTTATTTCATTTGATAAAATCCCAGATTTCCAAATTTATTTTGGATTAAGCTTGTTTGAATAAAGTTGTTGGTGAATTGTGCCCATATTGTTCAACATACTGGAAGAAGCTCTCTAAAATACAAAGAATGTAGGTATAATTAAACCTTCACTTCGGTTTAATGATGCTTGGCAATACATGCTTGGAAGAGTATGTGAATATTGGAAGAGGGGAATCCCATCAATGAAACAACGAATGTTGCCCGAGGCTTTGTTGCCCTTTCATTATTTTGTTCCAGAATATTTTTCCAATAAAATTTAGCAAAGATATTTCCAAACATATACTTAACCAGTTAATTGTTCTCTCATTCTTTTATTTCCTTTTTTTGTTTGTTTTGGGGCAGGCGATATTGAATATATTTTTTATTGTTGGCAAAGCCTAATGGGGGCTAGGATTTAGGCCTCACAACCTGCAGCCAATGCAAGTTGATGTGAATGATAGCGAGAGAGTGCCTTTGAGCATATGTGCACAGTTAACTTCATATTGGGTCAAGTACAGCCCGCCCCCGCCCCCAATCATGTATCTGAATTGAGGCTTTCTGCATTAGAGAGCTTCAATTCTATGTCAGCTCAAGCCCACCATAGATGCATTAAGCAAGCACTTTGACCACTTAGATTTGAGTTAATAGCGATCCCATAGAAGAGGCTGGTGAGTGAACACTTTTCTTCTGCCGCACTCCACTGCAACCTTTTCCAAATGGATACACCCAATTTATCTGAAGAAAGATAAAAAGCACAAAAGAAAATTGTCTTATACCAGGCTACAATATTTGTCTCCCTAGCTTAATATCGTCTACTTTGGCAGATGTTTACGAAGGTGTCAGGCAGACAGAAGCCTTGTAAAAGTGATGGGAAATCCAAGGGATCAAACCTGGAAACTTGTTTGTGAAGCATCTGTTTTACCTCTGAATTATAGCCCTGCCTAAATGGGATTTCCATGCTCTATCTCCATTCAGGCAATGAACTGTATGTGTGTGTGTGTGTGTGTGTGTGTGTGTGTGTGTGGTTCATGATCCAAATAGAAAGAGAGCATGAAAATATATGACAAAGAATGTCTGCCTGTCTATAACACAAAGGCTGTTGCTAAGGTGAAGTGCCCTCTGTGTCGCAACACAGGGAGTCTTAAAGGGCCAGACCAGATAGTAAGTAGAACACAGTTCATTCAAAAACAGCACAGTCAACTCAAAAAATGGCCAAAAGAGCCAGAAACACATAAACTTCAGTGAAAATGGTAAAATAAGACTAAAACAATGGCCAAATGGTCAAAAAGTCTTTAGAACAGAAAACCCGGATTATTTCTCTTGAAAACCCACATTAAATCCCAAAATAATAATAATAATAATAATAATAATAAAAACTTTATTTCTAACCCGCATCCATCTCCCCGAAGGGGACTTGGAGTGGCTTACATGGGGCCATGCCCGAACAACAAATCACAAAATAATATCAAAACATCAGAAAAGCAATAAACACAATAAAAGCAATAAACACAATAAAAATACAGCTATGAAAACACAACAACACAGGTGATTCTAAAACAAGAACTACACAAAGAAAAGGCACTCTTTGTCAATCACGCCGATGTCGTCATCAAATGGGAGGAACAGCCGAAAGCGAAGAGACGTCAGTACAGGCCAATGGTCGACACACGGGAAACCAGCAAACACTCAGCCAAATCAAGCCGATGCCAACGAGGGAGAAGCAGCAGTAGCGATACAGCAAACCTGGTCGAAGCAAGGGAGAAGACAGCAGCAGCGATACAGCAATCCAGGTCAAATCATGAAGCAGGCAGCAGCAAAGTCCTAAGGAGAGTCCACAAAAACACAGGAACCAGGAAACACAGCATATAGGACAAGACACGGGCACCCAGCAACAGCTTGCCAACTGCAAGGGACCCCATACTCCAAGCCCCTTTTTATTCATAAATCTTCATCGGAGCTAGAACGGGCCAACACCCCCTCATTATCCCTCTCAGCTGCAAGGGCAGCCTCACATGTAGTCCTTTGCCTCCCTCTCCAATCTCTCCATCTACTGTCAAGACTTAAATCCTCCCAGGATGAAGCTTGATCCTCAGAACTCCAATTCCCATCCCTGGGAAAAAAAACCCAAATGTATCACCACTTGTTGTTTCTATACAAACATCGCGCACCTCTATGGACGTCCAGTCCATACCACTAGATCCATCCTCATTATCCCCAGTCACATTTTCCATAGTTGGCTCCTCACTGACAGACCCATCATCCCCAAAGAAACCCTCAAAAGAGTCTTCATCAGTAGATTCCCCAAGTAGTTGCCGTATCCTTTTCCTTTGTTGCTCTTCGTATGATTCTTGCTCGTGAGTAATCCGCTTTCCCTTCCTAGCTCCCAATTCCATACTTTCAGTGCTACTCAAAGGCACTCAGTGCTACAACACTCTGTGATGTCATGGGATTGGCTGTTGCTAGGTGAAGTGGCCTTGGAAAGAAATGTGATATAGGTATGAGGGAAGGAAAGAGCCACAAAGAGAGCCATGCTGTCATGAAGACATTGTGAGGTAGACTCTCTCAGAGCTAGAGAAGAGAAATAGGATAGAAGAAGGGAGGGAAAAACCAGAGAAGAAGAAAAAATAGACAAAGGTGGAAGAAAGAAAAATGAGAGAAGGAAGCAACAGAAAAGAAATAAAGAAAGGTATGACGCCTGGGAAAGAGAAAGAAGGGATGAAATCAGGAGGGCAGTACCCTCCAACACCTGGGCAAAGCCAGGTATAAGCTAGCAGGGAAGGGAGATAAATGTGTGTGTGTATGTGTGTGTGTTCTTTCCTATGCTTTCCCCACCAGTAGGTCATGATCTTGGGTAAAGGCATTCCCCATTTAGATGACAAGCTGGTCATGGCTCTAACCCTTGCTTGTCATCTACTTGTCTTGCTATCGTTTGTCAGATCACATGTACATATCAGATTCAAACCAGTTTGAAATAGAGTTATCTGTAACAACATCTTCCAGAGAAACACAGGGACTATTGGATGTAGAGCACTGATTCTCAAAGTGGGCAGTACTGCCCCCTAGTGGGCGGTGAGGCGATCCAAGGCGGCGGTGGGAGACTCAGGGGAATTTGGGGGGCAGTGAACCTCTTTAAGGGGGCGGTGAACCCCTTTAATGGGGTGGTGAACGATTAGGGGTTCTGTGTGCCAAGTTTGGCTCAATTCCATTGTTGGTGAAGTTCAAAATGCTATTTGATTGTAGGTGAACTATAAATCCCAACTACAACTCCCAAATGAGAAGGGCTGTTTTCTCAAAACACCACCAGTGTTCAAATTTGGGCATATTGAGTATTTGTGCCAAATTTCATCCAAATCCATAGTTGTTTGGGTTCATAGTGCTCTCCAAATGTAGGTGAACTACATCTCTCCTAAATCACTGCCAATTCCTCCCAAACCCCTCCAGTATTTTCTGTTGGTTAGTCAGAGCTGAATCGATTGAAGGTACTGCAAATCCCATTATGCAGTACCTTTATGCATGTCCATACTCCCCCAAACATATTGTTTTTGTGATTAATCACTATGCTTTAAATATGTTCAATTTGTAACAATGAAACTACAGCCTGCATATTAGATATTTGCATTAGAATTCTTAGGAGTAGCAAAATTATTTATGAAGTAGCAACAAAAATTTCTAGGGGGGCGGTGAGCAATTTTTTTCTGGAAAGGGGGCGGTAGGCCAAAAAGGTTTGGGAAGCACTGATGTAGATTAATCCTGTAGGTGACTGCTCAAGAAGTAAATCTCTCTGTGTTCAGAGTTGTTTTTAGGATTGCTGCCTTGGTGACTTTAATCTCTTGAAAGCACCCAGTTCTGTTTCTAATTATGGCAAGAGGGTCAATCACACTGGATGATGAATACACATTTATCAAATCACACACACAGAACAATCAGCCAGACGGTTTGACCTCATGTGTGAGAGCTCTCTTTGATCCTGGCTCTGTAAAGTTACTGGAAATGGTTATTTGTCCTGAAGGTGTTAAATCTCAATTTTCAAAAATGACAAAAACTTAACTGGGAATCCTGTCTCTGTCTCTCTCTCACACACACGAACTACCTTGGGTACCCACTGTTGCCCAGGTTATTTGAAAAAGTCATTTTTTTATTTTACATAGTGTATAACAGGGCTGTCCAACTGGCGGCCCCGGGGCCGGATCCGGCCCCGTAGCCTGTTGGACACGGCCCCACCTATGCCCTCAGCCGCCATTTTTAATTTTTTTTTTTTAAAAAGGCGGCCGGGGGGAGGGGGAGGCGGGGCAGGGAGGAGGAAGAGAGCTAGCTCCTCCTTTTTCGGCGCGCCCCTACCTAGGGTGGGGAGCCGCCGAAAAGGGCAGAAGGCGGCGCCAAGAGCAGCGCGTCACAGGCCTGGCGTGACGCTGCTGCTGTTGGCACCGCCTACTCCTCCTTTTCGGCGGCTCCCCGGCCCTAGAAGGAGGGGGCGCCGTAAGGAGGAGTAGGCGGTGCCAAGGGGCAGCGCGTCACGCCAGGCCTGTGACGCGCTGCCGTTGCCGCCGCCTTCTGCCCCGGCGCCCCCCCTTCCTAGGGCAGGAGCCGCCGAAAAGAGCAGAAGGCGGCGCCAAGAGCAGCGCGTCACAGGCCTGGCGTGACGCTGCTCTTGGCACCGCCTACTCTTTCGGCGGCCCCCGGCCTAGGAAGGGAGGGGGGGTACCGAAAAGGAGGAGTAGGCGGTGCCAAGGGGCAGCACGTCACGCCAGGCCTGTGACGCGCTGCTCTTGGCGCCGCCTACTCCTCCTTTTTCGGCGGCTTTAGGAGGGGGCGGGGCGGCCTGGGGGCGGGGCCTGGGGGCGGGGCCAGTGACCTCTTATCCGGCCCTGGACCCGCCAGAAGTTGGACAGCACTGGTGTATAAGGTTGTGGGTGAGCTACAACTCACATCATGCCAGGTTAACTCCCTGAAACTCCACCAGAAGTTAATGTTTGTCCTGTTGGGAAAGTTTGCTCTAAATGCATCATTGGTGGGATTCAGTTTATCCTGCATCCTCTGGCTGCAGGATAAACTACAGCTCCCACCATGGTGGGTTAGTCACCTCAAATCCCTCCAGTAGGTTCAGTTGGTCATAGAGGTTTTGTGTGCCAAGTTTGATCCAGAACCCTCATCAGTGGTGGTCACAGTGTCTCTGGATGTAAGTGAGTTACAACTTCCAGAAATGAAGGGCAGTTCCCCCCAAACCCTTCCAGTATTTTCAGTTGGTCATGGTGGTCCAGGTCCATTGTCAGTGGGGTTCATAGTGCTCTGACTTGATGCAGGGTGAACCACAACTTCTGTCATGTGGTGTCAATCCCCCAAAGTTCTCTAGTATGTTTAGTTACTGATTAGTTCTGCTCTGTTTGCTGTGTAGACAGAGTTGGAAAAAAGTAGAAAAGGGTTAAGAGAGAGGCAGCGGGTGGGATCATGCAAATTCCACAGCAATGGAGAGAGTAAGAAACAATGGGATCTCTGTGGTGGAGGAAACACACAAAATCTAAGATGCAATTGTCCCCAAATGAAAACATTCCTTGTATGGTGGACATTGGCAGGGGCTGGGTTACATGTTTGTGGTGCTCGCTGTAACCTGTGATGTCATTGGCGGGTAAGCTTTTAGTGGCTCCTCAACACTGTGGGTTAAAGCTGTTTGTGGAAGAGGGAGCCTGTCTCTGGAATGGGCATCCCAGCCACATACACACATACATATTTTCACTTTTATTATGTATATATCATCATCATCATCATCATCATCATTATTATTATTATTATACTAGCCGTCCCCTGCCACACGTTGCTGTGGGCCAGTCTGGTGACCTGGAAAATAAAGTAATGAGAAAGTGTTGGTTTCTAATCTGTGTAATTCCTTTATGCTTGTGGGTAAAAAGCTTTTCCTGTTGTTTCTTTGTCAATGTTGATGTAGAGATTGCCTGATTTATCTACTCTGGAACATGCAACATATAATTGTCCTTCTTTAGGGGCCCCTTTCAAATCGATGATACTATATCTGTCATATACATGTGTGTATATGTGAATCCTATGTCTATCTATATCTATAGCTGAATGGGAGTTGGACTGGATGGCCTTAAGGCAGCATTTCTCAACCTGGGGGTCAGGACCCGGGGGGGGGGTCTGCAAGGGGGTGTCGGAAGGGTGGCCAAAGACCACCAGAAAACACAGTATTTCCTGTTGCTCATGGGGGTTCTGTGTGGGAAGTTTGGCCCAATTATATCATTGCTGGGGTTTAGAATGCTCTTTGAACTATAAATCCCAGTAAGTGCAACTCCCAAATGTCAAGGTCTATTTTCCCCAAACTCCATCTGTGTTCATATTTGGGCATATCTCAATATGCCCAAATATGAACACAGATGGAGTTTGGGGGAAATAGACCTTGACATTTGTGCCAAGTTTGGTCCAGATTCATCATTGTTTGAGTCCACAGTGCTCTCTGGATGCAGGTGAACTACAACTCCAGAACTCAAGGTTGATGCCCTTCAAAGTAAACAACACTGAAAGGCTATCTGATACACAGACAAAGCGACCAATCTAGGGTATAAACATCACACATGCATAATCTATAGTTAGATATACCAATCTGAAAGTTAGAGTCCCAAAATATACTCTGGATGATCTGGTTATATAACCCAGATTTTATCAAGCATCCATAAATGTGGGCATGTTAAGCCTATAATATTATATACACTCAATGGTCTGATATCTAGTGTATATCCTTTCTCTAATGTGTCAAGTTTGCAAGGCAAAAAGGCAGTTTCATCATCAACATTATATATTCAAGTTCACAATTTGTTACATAATACAAACAAACATTCAAGTCATAGACATAAACTGGAGAATGCAATCCTGTATCAAAAATATATTGTGGTTATCTCTATGTATCCACAAAGTATTATATTGTTATTATATCACAAACGATCCGCAGGAGCAACAATACCGGCAGTCGGTACTCACACTATGGGGGAGGCACTCCAAGCGTATCCAAAACAAGAAGTCCTTTGTAAGTCCAAACTATCCATTAGCGTAATACAATTTCCAAGATAGTCCATATTTTTTTTTAAGCTCCAAAGTTTATCCAAGTCCCGATGGCGAAACAACACCAGCTAAGTCAGGCCCGGATTAAGGCTTGGGGCCGCCCAAGGCCACACCCGGTAAGTGCCGCCCCCGGGGGGGTCGCCTGAGGGGGGCAGGGCCGGCGCAAGCGAGGAGGCGATGAGGGGAAGTCCCACCCCTAGGCGTCTGACGTTGCTTCTCCCCCAACGCCTCCTCGCGCGACGTCCCTCCTTCACTGAAGGAAGGAGCGGCGCACGTACGAGCAAGGAGGCGGCTGGGGGAAGCTCCGTCAGACGGCCTATGGGCGGCGGAACTTTCCCCCGGCTCCTTTCTCCCTCGCGCAGGCGGCGCCGCGCTCCTTCTTTCAGTGAAGGAAGGAGTGCGGCGCCCGCCCGTGCGAGGAAAGGTAGCCGGGGGACGTCCCGCCCCTAGGCGTCTGACGGAGCTTCCCCGACGCCTCCTCGCTCGTACGCACGGGCCCTCCCTCCTTTACTGAAGGAAGGAGTGGCACACATGCAAGCGAGGAGGAGGCAGGGGAAGCCATGTCAGACGGCTAGGGGCGGGACTTCCCCCGGCTCTTTCTCCCTCGCGCAGGAAGAGTGAGGAAGGGAGGAAAAAGGCCAGCCTGGAACCCGCCCCCCCCCCCACTTTCCTGGCTCCTCACCGCGGCACGGCTCCTCCCGCTCCCTCCCTCCCTCCCTCCTCAACAACTGCAACAACAACTCCGGTCGCCATTTTGCCCCCCCCCCCCATGGCCGCCGCCCGAGGCCATGGCCTCGGCTGGCCTTATGGGTAATCCGGGCCTGAGCTAAGTCCCACCTCTTCTGGGGAGGTGATTGCAGCAGAGAATTCCGTTCGCGGCTAAGTTAGGGTAACCTGGATGTGGACTACAAGTCCCAAATTGCTCTCAATGAAAGTGGGTGCCCTCATATGTATTCTTCCAATCCTATATTATATAACCAGATAATCCAGAGTATATTTTGGGACTCTAACTTTCAGATGGGTAAATCTAACTATAGATTATGCATGTGTGATGTTTATAACCTAGCTTGGTCGCTTTGATGCCCACCAAACCTTTCTAGTGTTTTCTGTTGGTCTTGGGAGTCCTCTGTGCCAAGTTTTGTTCAATTCCATCGTTGGTGGACTTCAGAATGCTCTTTGGTTGTAGGTTAACTATACATCCCAGCAGCTACAACTCCTAAATGACAAAATCAAATTTTTGAGTGATGATCACTCCTTGGGTTAGTAGGTGTCTTGTGGCCAAATTTGGTGTCAATTCATCCAGCAGATTTTGAGTTATGAAGTCACTCAAAACACATAGATCATTTTTTAATATATAGATTTTATGTGTGTGTGTGTGTGTGTGTGTGTGTATGTGTGTTTATGTCGCCTATAGAGATAGCAATTCAACCTTTATTGTGCCACACATCCCTCTTCAAAATTGATTCTGGGTAACTGTCAGTTTTCCGGGCAGTATAGCCACGTTCCAGAAGCATTGATTCTAATTTTTTCCCCAGAAACTTGAAACAATATCACACAAACTAAAAACCTTCCTTATCAACAGTTTTTTAAACAGCTGATCTAATATAATATAAGCTACTGCTCAGTAATATCCTGAATATTCAGTATTGTCCAATCAGATTTCTCCTTTTGTCCCCACAGAGGAAGCAAGCAAGTTTTATTGCATGGCGGTTTCCAGGAAAAACCTGAAAGAAAGAACAGAGACTGCAATAAGAGACATCCAATAAGGAAAAGCACAGAGTTCTAAATGTAGACCATGCAAATGTAGGATGAATAGAACAGATCACGGGAATTTAAAACAATAATCCTATTAAATAACCGTGTCATTGCAAGTGAACAAAGCCAACCTTTGCTCTGAGCTGTTTTGTTATCTTGCTCCCTTTGACAAACGTTTGGTATTTGTATTCTGCCCTGAGTCTCCCAAGGGAGATAGGGCGGGATACAAATAAAGAATAATAATAATAAAATATTATTATTAAAGACATTTACAGCCTCTGTATACTGTTTTAGTACAGAAGAAACATTTCATACAAAAACATTCTTTTAAAAGCATTTTTGTAATATTTATTTATTTATTTTATTATTTTGCATTTGTCTGTCGCCCCCCCCCAACGGCTCGGAGCGACTTACAACAGTTCGTAAAATACAATTGTCAGATAACTCATAAACCACAGTAATACCATTAAGATGGTATTATGTTGTTTTATCTTAACTGATGTTATCGTTGTTTAATATGTTGATGTAATTTTACCGTGTTTAAAATAATATTATTTTAAATGTAATTTTACCTCTATTTTTATGTATCATGGCACTTCTATGTGCTTCTGTAAGCTGCCCCGAGTCCTTTTGGGAGATGGTGGTAGGGTATAAATAAAGCTATTATTATTATTATTATTATTTTACAAAAATATTCCTTTGGGCATTTATGATGAGAGGGTCCTGCTGGGGATGGTGTGATTGGGATTATGGGATGGCTGTGTAATTTTTCGTGTATTTTAAGATTTTTTAAATTAATGTCTTTATAACACAAACATGTAATTAATTATCCTCATGTCTCAATTTTAATTTGCATTGTGGCATATTTATTGTTTAGCTGCCTTGAGTCCCTACATAGGGAGAAAGGCAGGATCAAACTAAAGTAGGTAAATAAATAAAATTATCTTCATGTTATATATGGAACATATATACATTTTGTGTTTGGACTTCTCCAATCTTCAAGATCAGGACGTTTCTAAGATCAAGTCAAGGGGTGCTGTTGGTTTTAGCTATATTAATAGGCTTTTAATTGGGTTTTTTTCACTTTCAAAATATTTATTTATTTACTACAATAAATAGGCAACAATTCAATGCTGCTAAAACAGACATACAAATAAAATAAACTTATATTAAAAACCATAAGGTTAAAAACATCTAAACATTAAAACCAATAATTAAAATCACGTAATCCAACATCATAGTCCAGGAGCCATTCCAGTCATAATTGCACTTACTCCATAGTTACATTGCACTGAAGTTACTGTCCAAAGACTTGGTCCCACAGCCACGTTTTTACTTTCTTTCTGAAGGTCAGGAGGGAGAGGGCTGATCTAGTTTCACTGGGGAGAGGGAGTTCCATAGCTGAGGGGCCACCACTGAGAAGGCCCTGTCTCTCGTCCCCACCAGCCACGCTTGCGAGCGGCATGGGAGAGAGAGCAGGGCCTCCCCGGACAATCTTAATCTCCAAGATGGTTCCTAGGGAGAGGTGGTAATGTTTTGATTCTGTTTTAATGTTTGCATATCAAATCATATCAAATATTTATTATGGTCATAGACCAGCATATGGAGAGCATGGTAGAGTTTCATAAAAGCATAGTACATTACAATATTAGAATCTAGGCTAAAAGCTAAGATACAGAGGTATATTAACAAGCTAAAACACAAAACACTAATGTTTGTCAATTTTTAGGTTTTAAAATACATAGCAGCCGCTTTGAGTCTCTTTTTGAGAGAGAGAAAGCAGGATACAAATACAAATATTATACGTTATATGTGCAACCTTGAGTGCTTTGTAAGCTGCTTCGAGTCCCTTCGGGGAGATGGTGGCAAGATATAAATAAAGTTTTATTATTTATTATTATTTATTATTATTATGATGTTAATTTTACCCTGTTTTTTCTCTCCATAAGGAAACTCAAAGAGGTTTACATTAAAAAGCATTTCAATGCCATTCACAATCTACAAACATAAAAACGGGATTAAATATCATTGGTGTTAAAATAAATTAAAACAACAACAATAATAATAATACAGGCGCTCCCCAAGTTACAAACAAGATCGGTCCTGTAGGTCAGTGTTTTTCAACCTTTTTTGAGCAGCGGCACATTTTTTACATTTACAAAATCCTGAGACACACCGCCAAACAAAATGACACAAAATGACACTTTAACACAGTAATACATATAGTTAATATGTTTTTTAATGTATTTATACACTCATTTAGTGTGAAACCTGGGCCTGTTTCGATGAACACAACATAGATATCCTGGCAGGAATGGCAGAAAGACACACACAAAGGTCTTGCTCAACAGCTGTCAGTCTCTCTCTGTGTTTAGTTTTTATCGCAATCACCCGGTCCTCAGGGAAAGCGTAACCGGTCCTCAGGGAAGCCGGCAGGAAAGAGAGCAGACGGAAGCACACTCTGAGGCAGAGAGTTCCACTGCTGAACAGCTCTCACAGTCAGGAAGTTCTTCCTAATGTTCACCCTCCTACACAGACATGCTTCCCTGTGATGTTTGCTTTTCTGCCTGCGCTGTTGTGCTCTCTCTCTCTCTCTCTCTCTCTCTCTCTCTCTATATATATATATATACAGTATATATATATATACTGTATATATATATATATATATATATATATATATATATATATATGGTGCGCATTGACCTTGAGTTTTGGAGTTGTAGTTCACATATATCCTGAACACTGTTCACCTGAGCACTGTGGACTGAAACAATGTTGGATCAGGACCAAACTTGGCATGAATTCTCAATATGCCCAAATGTGAACACAGATGGAGTTTGGGGAAAATAGACCTTGACATTTGGGAGTTACAGTTTCTGGGATTTATAGTTAACACACAATCAAAGAGCATCCTGAACTCTTGCAACAATGGAATTGAACCAAACTTGGCATATTGAACTCTCATTACCAACAGAAAGTACTGAAAGGGTTTGCTTGGGAATTGACCTTGAGATTGGAAGATGTCGTTCACCTACACCCAGAGAGCACTGTGGACTCAAATAATGATGGGCGGGCCTCTTCCTCATGGGGAGGGGGACACTCCACCCCTTTCTGATTCTCCCTCTGCTCACCTCAGCCTCTCTGCCGGCCTTTCCTCCTCCTCAAATGGCGACTGCTGGGAAGGGGGCGGGGCCCAAGTGACGTCACCCGAGTGACGTCACCCTTTCCTCCTCCCTCCCTTGATTGGAGGCTGGCTGGCGCACGCAGAGGAGAAATGGCCAAAGGAGGCGGCGCCCTGGCCCATTCTTCTTCTTCTTTGCCGCTGCCTGGCCCCTCCCCCCCTGTAAGCAGCAGCAGCAGCAGGAGTTCAGCAGGAGGGGGAAGAAAGGGTATTGGAACCCACGGCACACCTGATAATCACTCATGGCACACTAGTGTGCCACGGCACACCGGTTGGGAAACACTGCTGTAGGTTTGTTCTGAAGTTGAATTTGTAAGTCAGAACAGGAACATTTCTTAAAGTGTAACTGCAGCCTCGCTGTGTCTGACTGTCTATCTCTATCTCGTATTTTTCTCTATCTATCTAGAAAAGCTTTCGACAGCATAGGGAAGTGTTGACACTCCTGTGTTGTTTCTTTTCCTGTTTGAGCCTCTCTTTGGAAGATTTCACCTCACTTTCTGTCCCTGAGATAACTGGTTTTTGACATCCCTTGTTGTTAAAGCTTCAGTGGAGATTCCTTTTCCCCATGAGTGAATTTCCCTTCCAAGGGGTAGATCTCTCTCCCTTCCTGTTGTCTCACCCTTGTTCTTAACTATGAGTTGTTTGTAATGTTTGCAACTCGGCGACCGCCCCTATATGCACCGGGACTGTGGCGCAGCTGGCTGGGAATCGGCTGCATTAAGATCACTACTGATCGAAAGGTCATGAGTTCGAAGCCAGCCCGGGTCGGCGTGAGCTTCTGACCATCTGTTTGGCTTGCTGTCGACCTTCCAGCCCAAAAGACAGTTGCATCTGTCAAGTAGGAAATTTTGGTACCGCTTATGTGGGGAGGCTAATTTAACTAATTTACGACGCCATAAAATCTCCAGCAAGCAAGCAAAAGAATGAGGAAGTACTCCATTAGTGTCACAAATGGATGGTGAAGTGACAGCTCCCCTGGTGGCCAGAATACCCTCACAAAGCTTTAATGTTAAATAGCCTCTGTGTGTCTTTCCGGGTTTTTGCTTGGCATTTGATAGAACTTTATATATATTTGTGTTTTAGCCTGAGAGGACAATGCATTTTTATTCTTAAAAGACCTCCATGCAACACAAGGTAACTTGTAGAGAGTTTGATCCGTATACACCAGGCGTGCTCACACTTTTTCAGCATGCGAGCTACTTATAAAACAACCAAGTCAAAATGATCTACCTCCCCACTACAAAAATGTGAAACATATAACACAATATCTGCTTTGAACTGGGTTATCTGAGTCCACACTGCCATATCATCTGATTCAAAGCAGAGAACATGGGATTTTATTCAACTGTGTGGAAAGGACCTCAGATAACCCAGGGCCCTTCCACACATCCTATTTTACAGTTGACACACGCAAACTGATTTCTTACTACTGGGCGAATTGCTGCCAAATTTGGCCACAAGACACTAAAAAAAATGATTTTGTCATTTGGGAGTTGTAGTTGCTGGGATTTATAGTTCACCTACAATCAAAGAGCATTCTGAATCCCAACAACCCCAACAACAACAGAGCCTGCAGGGAGGAGCGGAATATAAAACCGAAAACCGAAACCGAAGAATTGGGGCAAACTTCCCACACAGAAACCCCATAAGCAACAGCACACAACCAAAAGGCAGAGAGGCAGGAAAGGAAGGAAGGAATGATGGAGGGAGGGAGGAAAGGCAGGCAGGGAGGAAGGAGGTGAGAAAGGAAGGGAAGGAAGGAAAGAGAGAGGGAGGGAGGAAAAAAGGAAGAACAGAAGGAAGGGAAGGGGAGGAAGGAGCCACGTCCTCCTGAAGGAAGAAGGAGGAGCTCTGCCTCCGCTGCCAGGAAGGAAAGAGGTGAGGAAGGAATGAAAGAGGGAGGGAGGAAAAAAGGAAGAACAGAAGGGAGGGAAGGAAAAGAAGGGAAGGAAGAAAGGATGGGAAGTAGGGAAGGAAGGAAAGAGGGAAGGAAGAAAGGGAAGAAGGAAGGAAGGAAAGAGAGCGAGGGGGAGGGACAGAGAGGGAGAAAAGAGGAAGCCCCTTCACCGGCTTACCAACAGGCAGCTCCGAGTCCCAGTCCATGCTGCCGCAGTTGGAGCCACCTCTGGCAGTTGGAGCCACCCTCCCCCATGCCCTTCTTCTGGTGAGACCACAAAATGGTAGGGAAAACAGCACGCAGGATGTCATGGCGGCGGAGGAAATGGCATGGGAGCCATACACACCGTGTATGGCTCCCATATGGGCCATAGTGATGCTGGTCACACCGCTGCCAAGGCAGCACATGGGCGGCGGCGGGAGCTTGCATGGCGGGACTGAGCCTTCCTCCTGCCCTGCCTGCGATCTACCAGGACGCCCTACGCGATCTACCAGTAGTAGATCGCGATCTACCTAATGAGCACCCCAGGACTATACACCAACCTGAGACTGCACTTTCCCATTCACCAAGGGGACACCAGCTGATCTCGTCATTGTTCTTATGTAATTTGTATAATATCTAATTCTTATCGACGTTCTTGAACTGCATATAGAGCAGGTTTGGTACTTTTCCGTGTAAAAAGTACAGTCAGAGAGTGATGCTACATACGTGTTAGCTCTGAAAAGTGGGTTTTGGTGCCAAGAAATCAGGCAGGCACTTGCAATGAAAGACTAACACTGTGATTTAATGCTCTCTAATACACCCTGTGCCCAATTTGAGATAACATTAGGCTAGATGGGTGAAAGCAGTACAGTTTGAGCTATGGAAAAGTTAATGCGAATGGAAACACCACTGCGCATGGCAAAGAGTCTGTCCTTCTCCGCTGCTGGCACGGAGCCTGGAAGTAATGTTTCAATCAGGGAACAGAGAGACTCAGCATTGATAACTGCACTGTGTGAAAGAAATAACTTATAGATGGCTATTGTTCTCATTCTTAGGTATGACAAAGATGTGATGCTAATGGAAAATGCACTGTTTATTGGACTAATGAAATGTCATGTAAGCAACAGTAATCACCAGCCAATTATGATTGTTTTATCCATGAAGAAGGGGTGGGCTTGACTGGAATGACTCCATTGGGCTATAAATGTCTTTGTATGAGATGTGACGGGGTTCCTTTGCCCCCGATTTGCAGCTGTGTTCTGCAGCAAAGGCCCACCAGCTGGTGCCAGAAATAAATCTTTTTTGATTTTCACCTACTTCACAGTTGTCGTGTGTTCTCCCTCATCCTAGAACCCGCGCGTACAAGCAGCTTTGGTAAAGTTAATGGTACTTGGAGTTCCATAACTCCTAGTCTGCTTCACATATAGTGTTAAACTTTGCACTTATTGTACATTGCTGTGTCACATTGTCCTTCCTTCTACTATGTACAATTTGTTGATGTATTACTTATTGAGTGCATTTGTTTGTTTTGCCATGTTTCTCTGCTTACGTATCGTGTTCTACCAGATGTACTGTATATGTGAGGTGGTGCCTGGAAAATATTAGGTACTTACCGGCTATTGTAGTAGTAATAAATAAGACTATATTTTTGATTTAGATTATCCTACTACACTTTACATAGTTTTTTGGGTGCCTATATACTATAGTCACACACAGATACTGTTTCACTGTTTTAAGTGGTACCTTTTGCTACCCCTTTGCTTTTGTGTATATATGTTGTGTGCCTATGGCATTGGATGTTTGCCATGTATATGTACATTGTAATCCGCCCTGAGTCCCTTGCGGGGTGAGAAGGGTGGAATATTTTAAATATAGGTATTTCAAAATCCTAAAGCCAATTGGTTAAAACAGATGTACAGGTGGTACATCACACCTCAGAAACTGGCTAAATATTATCCAAAAGTAAATGTTAGATGCTGGAAATGCGAAGAACAAACTGGAACATTTTTTCATATGTGGTGGACATGCAAAGTGGCTAGATCCTATTGGAGGAATATACACGAAAAAACAAACAAACAGAAAAGATAAATTGAACTCAAACCAGAATATTTCCTACTGGGTATAACCGATTTTGAAATGGAACACAACAAAGACAAACTTTTTAATTACTTGGTGACAGCGGCCAGAATAAACTATGCGAGACTCTGGAGAACAAAGGAGATCCCAACACAAGAACAGTGGCTAATGAAAATTACAGATATTATGACTATGGATGCATTAACCCAATTGGGGAGTACAAAGCAGAATCTGAAGATATCAAAAACAGGCTGGTCACCAGTAAATAATTTCATAATTCAAGAAAACCTGAAATGGAAAATAGATATAAGATGAATGCAAAATTACAATGCTCTTAAGGAAGACATCATGAAAGAGTCAGCCGACTTCGTGGAAGAGACTTTTATGAACTAAGGATTATTAACAACTGTAGTGAAGAAGATTGGAAGTCAGAACCTACATCCTGCTTTACCAAATCCCCCATTTATTTATTTATGTCATTTATATTCCGCCCTTCTCACCCTACAGGGGACTCAGGGTGGATCACAATGCACATATACAGGCAAACATTCAATGCCATTGATATACAACATATATAGACAGATACTCAGAGGCAATTTAACATTTCAGCTTCTGGCCACCAGGGGGAGCTGTCGCATTCCGCCATTCTTTTTGTGTACTTCCTGGATATTTATGGCCTCGCAAATCAGTTAAATTTAGCCTCCCCACAAAGAGGTACCTAAATTTCCTACTTTACAGATGCAACTGTTTTTCGGGTTGCAAAGGTCGGCAACGAGCTACACAAATTGGTTGAGAGCTCACCCCGACCTGGGCAGGCCTCAAACTCATGACCTTCTGGTCAGTAGAGATCTTATGCAGCTGACTCCCAGCCAGCTGCGCCACATTCCCGGTGCCCCCCTCCTACCCCTTTCTCAATTCTCCTCCCTGTAAACTAAACCCACCTGCTTTACCCCTTTCTCACCCTACTCCCATCCATACCCACAATTCATTTTTAATGATTTCTGTACTAAAACTTTGATGTATATAAATAAAAATGCAATGTTCGTTTGTGGGATTAAGATAACTCAAAAACTACTGGACGAATTGACACCAAATTTGGACACAATACACATACCAGGCCAACGAGTGACCATCACACATAAAACCACTGAAAAACACAACGGATGGGAGTTCAAAAGCCAAAAAGCATGGTTTATTATATTTTGCATTTGATTTTTTTAAAATTTTCATTCTATTTTACTGTGATGTTACATTATGTTTTTTTTGTGTTACTATATCAAAATGCACTTCTGGGCTTGGCCTCATGTAAGTCGCCCCGAGTCCCCTTCGGAGAGATGGTGGCGGGGTATAAATAAAGTTTATTATTTATTATTGTTATTTGTAATAAAAAGGAACATGTATACACAGACTGGAAGGAAGGTAAGAAGGAAGGAAAGAAGGAAGGAAAGAAGGAAGGAAGGAAGAAGGGAAAGGAGAAGGGAAAGAAGGAAACAGGGAAAGAAGAAAGGAAAGAAGGAAGGAAGGAAGAAGAAAGGAAGGAAAGAAGAAAGGAAAGAAAGAAGGAAGGAAGGGAAGAAAGAAGGAAGGAAGGAAAGAAGGAAGGAAGGAAAGAAAGGAAGGAAGGAAAGAAAGAAAGAAGGAAGGAAAGAAAGAAGGAAGGAAGGAAAGAAGGAAGGGAAGAAGGAAGGAAGGAAGGAAAGAAGGAAGGAAGGAAAGAAAGAAGGAAGGAAGGAAAGAAGGAAGGAAGGAAAGAAGAAAGGAAAGAAAGAAAGAAGAAAGGGAAGAATGAAGGAAGGAAAGAAGGAAGGAAGGAAAGAAAGAAGAAAGGAAAGAAAGAAGGAAGGAAGGAAAGAAGGAAGAAAGGGAAGAAGGAAGGAAGGAAGGAAGGAAAGAAGGAAGGAAAGAAAGAAAGAAAGAAAGAAGGAAGGAAGGAAAGAAGGAAAGAAAGAAAGAACGAAGGAAGGAAAGAAGGAAGGAAAGAAGGAAGAAAGGGAAGAAGGAAGGAAGGAAGGAAGGAAAGAAGAAAGGAAGGAAGGAAAGAAAGAACGAAGGAAGGAAAGAAGGAAGGAAAGAAGGAAAGAAGGCAGATAAGGAAGGAAGGACAGAAAGAAAGAAGGAAGAAAGGAAGGAAAGAAAGAAGGAAGGAAGGAAAGAAAGAAAGAAAGAAGGAAGGAAAGAAAGAAAGAAAGAAGGAAGGAAAGAAAGAAGGAAAGAAGGAAGGAAAGAAAGAAACAGGGAAAGGAGAAAGGAAAGAAAGAAGGAAGGAAGGAAGGAAGGAAAGAAAGAAGGAAGGAAGAAGGAAAAGAAAGAAGGAAGGAAGGAAGGAAGGAAGGAAGGAAGGAAAGAAGGAAGGAAAGAAGGAAACAGGGAAAGAAGAAAGGAAAGAAAGAAAGAAGAAAGGAAGAATGAAGGAAGGAAAGAAGGAAGGAAGGAAAGAAGGAAGGAAGGAAAGAAAGAAGGAAGGAAGGAAAGAAGGAAGGAAGGAAAGAAGGAAGGAAGGAAGGGAAGGAAAGAAGGAAGGAAAGAAAGAAGGAAGGAAGGAAGGAAAGAAGGAAAAAGAAAGAAAGAAGGAAAAGGAAAGAAGGAAGGAAAGAAGGAAGAAAGAAAGGAAGAAGGAAGGAAGGAAAGGAAGAAGGAAGGAAGGAAGGAAGGAAAGAAGGAAGGAAGGAAGGAAAGAAAGAAAGAAGGAAGGAAGGAAAGAAGGAAAGAAAGAAAGAACGAAGGAAGGAAAGAAGGAAGGAAAGAAGGAAAGAAGGCAGATAAGGAAGGAAGGACAGAAAGAAAGAAGGAAGGAAAGAAAGAAGGAAGGAAGGAAGGAAAGAAAGAAAGAAAGAAGGAAGGAAGGAAAGAAAGAAAGAAGGAAGGAAGAAAAGGAAGGAAGGAAGGAAAGAAAGAAATTTCTAAATCCTAAATCCAAAGCTAACCCCAAGCGTTTCTGAAGAAGAGATACTCCACCTGTGCACAAAATACCGACATATCATGCAAGTCCTTTTGTGCTCCTGGCAATTGGATGCTTCTCAAGCTGGGGTCCTGGGACGTTTCTCCAGTCCGAAGCTTCCTCCCCGTGGCTTTTCCCATTAGAAAGAATGGGAAGGCGCCTGCTAAGCCGAAGAGAGAACGAGGGGGAGCCGAAAACGCCCCGAGGGATGGACCCAAGAAGGGCTCCTTCTCCCCCCCCCCTCGCCTGGAAAGCCCCCCATCCCTTTGGCGAATGTCAACAGGCTCAATCTTGTGCTTGATCGGATTAGGAGTCCTGGGGACGGGGCGGGCGCTTGGGTGCCTTTCCTCGAAGCTGCGCCGGGGCTTGAAGCCGCCCTTCTGCTCCCTCCCTCCCTCCCTTTTCTCTCCTCCTTGCTGCATCGCTGGGGAAAGCCCCGATCGCCCTCCTTCCGGGGCAAACGCGGCCAGGGAATCTTCCCCGACCTCCTCCTTCCCATGGATGGGATGAAAGCAACGCCTCGTCGCCCCAAAGGCTGGCGGGGAGCCTTGGAGTCGGATTGCTTTCCTGCTCCCAAGATTTCGACCTCTTGGAAGCGCCTGTTGCCAGCCAGGTGTATTTGGCTGGGCTGAGATCTAGAGGAGTCCTCGGCCAGTTCTCAGGAGACATTCCCTCTGGATCCTGTCGCTGGTGTGAGACTCAACCCAAAGAAGAAGGCGCTTCCTACTCTCTGCTGGACTTTTTGCTCTTTTGTCCCTGGAGGAAAGTGGTTTGTAAATCTCTCCTGCTTCTTTTTCCCCCTCCGCTATCTCCTGTCAAGGTCCTCAAGTTGGGAGTTTTAGTGCTTTCAAAGGTATCCTCTCCCTTTCCCCCTGGTCATGTCCTGCTAAAGTCCTCCAAACTGGAGTTCAGGGACCCTTCTGAGAAGGGAGGCCTCTTTTCCCCTGCCTTCATAGCTCTAGTTTGAGACTTGTGGACTGAGGGGGCAAGCTGGTGCCTTTTGCCTCGAAGGTTCCTGCCAGACTGGGATTCGGCCACAGGTTTTCTCCTTCTTCTCTCTGCTTTTGTCTCTCCCTAAAAGTCTTCTGCTCCTTTCTGGATGGGAGGCCCTTTTGCCCCTTGAGTTAACAGCTTCCCCCCGCTTTGCACAGGAATAGCAGTGCCTTCAATAGAGACAGTGCCAGATGGAAGGCTCTTTTGCCCCTTGAGTTAAAAGTTTCCCCCCACTCTGAGCAGGAAAAGCAGCCCCTTTGGCATAGTCAGTGCCTGATGGAAGGCTCTTTTGCCCCTTGAGTTAACAACTTCCCCTCACTTTGGGCAGGAAAAGCGGCCCCTTTGGCATAGCCAGTGCCTGATGGAAGGCTCTTTTGCCCCTTTGGTTAACAACTTCCCCTCACTTTGGGCAGGAAAAGCGGTCCCTTTGGCAGAGTCAGTGCCTGATGGAAGGCTCTTTTGCCCCTTGAGATAAAGTTTCCCTCACTTTGAGCAGGAAAAGCGGCCCTTTGGCATAGCCAGTGCCTGATGGAAGGCTCTTTTGCCCCCCTTGGTTAACAACTTCCCTCACTTTGGGCTCCCTTTGGCAGAGTCAGTGCCTGATGGAAGGCTCTTTGCCCCTTGAGATAAAAAAGTTTCCCTCACTTTGAGCAGGAAAAGCGGCCCCTTTGGCATAGCCAGTGCCTGCTGGAAGGCTCTTTTGCCCCTTGAGATAAAAGTCACTTTGAGCCCCCTTTGGCACTTTGATAAAAGCAGGGAAAAGTGCCCCTTGGCATAGCCAGTGCCTGATGGAAGGCTCTTTTGCCCCTTGAGATAAAAGTTTCCCCTCACTTTGAGCAGGAAAAGCGGCCCCTTTGGCATAGCCAGTGCCTGATGGAAGGCTCTTTTGCCCCTTTGGTTAACAACTTCCCCTCACTTTGGGCAGGAAAAGCGGTCCCTTTGGCAGAGTCAGTGCCTGATGGAAGGCTCTTTTGCCCCTTGAGATAAAAGTTTCCCCTCACTTTGAGCAGGAAAAGCGGCCCCTTTGGCATAGCCAGTGCCTGATGGAAGGCTCTTTTTGCCCCCTTTTTGCCCTTGAGATAAAAGTTTCCCCTCACTTTGAGCAGGAAAAGCGGCCCCTTTGGCAACCTGATGGAAGGCTCCCCACTTTGAGCAGGAAAAGCGGCCCCTTTGGCAGTGCCTGATGGAAGCCAGTGCCTGATGGAAGGCTCTTTTGCCCCTTTGCCTGATGGGTTAACAACTTCCCCTCACTTTGGGCTCTTTTGGAAAACTTCCCCTCACTTTGCAGCCCCTTTGGCAGAGTCAGTGCCAAATTTACCATTGTGCTTAGGTGTGCTTAATTAAGCACAGGGCCCTGTTGGCTGATGAGGACTTTTGTTTAAATGGTGAAATTCTAAATTTGAAGGTGTTCTGCTCCTGATTACAGACATAATGATAGAGTTGATAGTCTATGGGATTGTGCCACAAAGCAAGCAGTGTCGGCCAACTAGGCCGAGCTTCAAGGCCCAAGGAAGGGGCCTCATAAGTTAACTAGCACAGAGCCTGATTGGTCCAAAATCCGACGCTGGGGAGGTGAAGTGGAGATGGTGCTCCTCTCCAGGGATGGGAAGGTGGCCGGGGAAGGACGGAGCGCCTCCACGAAGCACCTCCAGCCTCCGCCTTTTGTCCACGGGGGGCCTTCAGGGTCTGAGGCCCAGGTGGAGCCCCTCGGAGCAGGCCATGCTGTTGTTGTTGTTGCTGCCCCACGAGGGGAGGGGGCACCCGACGAGGAGGAGGACTACGAGGAGGACTATGAAGACTTGGCGGACTTCTCGGATCTGCCAGAGACACGGAGCCTGGCCTCAGAGGACTCCTTCTACCCGCCGCGGGACGGGGAGGAAGATGATGCAGAGGACAAGGAAGAGGTCTGGTCACTGGGGGAGTCGGAAGGGTCACCCAGCCCCGAGCCACCACCCTCCTTTTTCCGCGCCTGCTGCACCAACAATGCTGCTGCTCTCAAGACCCTCATCCGACAGGGGCCCGATGAGGAACACGTCAAGGAGACCGACCGCAACAAGCGGGTGAGCCTTGAAGGAGGGAACGAAGGGAGGAGGGAGGGACAGAGCTTCACGGACCCCCCCCCCCTGGTACCCTGAAACCATCTCTCCACTTTACCTATGGCAGGGCTGTCCAACTTCTACCGGACCTGTGGCCGGAATTCCGGTCACTGATCACCTGGGGGGCCAAAGGGTCTGCCTCCGCCCCCGGCTCCGCCCCCTCCCAGGCTCCACCCCCTCCCCGGCTCCAGGGAGGGAATATAAATACATTAATAAAATAGAATAATATCAGAAAGGGACATGGATGGAGGGAGGGGATATACTTACATTAATAAATTATAATTAATGCTTCCTGCCTGGGGGAACCCTCCCAACCCCTGAGGCTGTGGGTTCATTACCTGGGGAGGTGCGGGCGGAGGCGGCAATGGCGTCGCAGGCCTGCCTCTGTGCGGGCAGGAAGGGGTCCCGGAGGCTGGCGCGGAAGGTGGCGGAGACCTCGGGCAGGAAGGGAACCAGGGCCGGGCCCTCGCTGGCGCCGAGCAGGGCGGCCAGGAGCTGGAGTAGGCCCAGGCAGAGCTCCTCGCAGGGCTCGCCTTGGCCTTGTCCGGCCTCGCCCTGGCATAGCCGCTGAATCCCGAGATTTCGGCAACTGTATTAACTATCGCGAGACTACGCCAGGTACACGGGATTTCGCTCTCAACGCGAGATCCCACGTGGCTGGTGTAGTCTCGTGAGACTTCCCCCGGAACCCAGAAGTGGGTAATTTTTTTAAAAAAATTTATTTAATTCATTTTCCTATTTTTATTTTTTATTAAAAAGATGAGGGGGCCGTAGGAAAGGGGCTGGGGGGCCGTGTACGGCCCCAGGGCCGCCAGTTGGACAGCCCTGACCTATGGCACTCACTTCTTAACCCTCAGCAAAGTTACTCTACTTCCTCAAACATTGTTTCTTTGGTTTCTTTTGGCCTGTTTTTGTTGCTTCACACTTTGGCCTTTCAGTTGGCTCATTAAGATTGGCTCTCCATTTCAGGAAGGCCTTTGACAAAGTTCCCCATGACATTCTCACAAAGAAGCTAATAAAATATGGGTTGGGCAGTGTTATTGTTAGATGGGAAGTAGTTGACTAGCCAAATCCAAAGGGTGCTGACGAGTAAATAACTCCTCTTTGTCCTTCAGACGGGCACCACAGCAGGGAGTTCTGTCCTGGACCCAATGCTATTCCACATTGTCATCCATGCTCATTAACTAACCCCTGCTCATTAGTTAGATCGTGATCGACTGGTTGATCCCAGGATCGAAGGAGGTCGATCCCAGCTGGATGGGGCACTTCCGAGGGGGCAGAGACAGGCCGTGCAAAGCCATGCCCCCTTCCCCCCAGCTTTAGTGCTTCCGCAGCTTCTGGAGGGAAGGGGGGGGGGGGATGCCAAGGCAGCAGTGGCATAGATAGCCACTACTGCCTTGGCATTCCCCCCTTGCCTCCAGAAGCTGTGGAAACGCTAAAGCCAGAGGGGGAAGGGGGCGGAGCCAGGCTGTGCAAAGCCCCGCCCCCTTCCCCCTGCTCCGCCCTGGTAGATGTTTCAGACTTGGTTTTATTAGCTCGCATGCTGAAAAAGTGTGCGCACCCCTGACTTAGATGATAGAACTCCAAAATGACCTTAAGAGATTAGAGAGCTGGGTGATGTGGCAGTTGAAAAAGCCAATGCGGTTTCAGGCTTCATCAATAAGAGGATAGCAGGTAGATCGAGGGAAGTCACGTTCCCACTCTATTCTGCTTTGGTCAGACCTCAGCTGGAATCCTGTGTCCAGTTTTGGGCACCACAATTCAAGTAGGATATTGACAAACTGGAACAAGTCCAGAGGAGGGAAACCAAAACGGTCAAAGGCTTGGAAACCAAGTCCTATGAGGAACAGCCGAGGGAGGCCCCTTCCACACAGATGAGTAAAATCCCACATTTTCTGCTTTGGAACTGGAATATATAGCAATGTGGACAGACAACCCAGTTCAAAGCAGATATTGTGGGATTTTCTGCCTTGATATTCTGGGTTATATGACTGTGTGGAAGGGTCTGGAGCAGACCTGGGCAATTGCCGGCCCTCCAGGTGTTTTGGACTTCAACTCCCAGAAATCCTAGTCAGTTTACCAGAACTTCCTGATGGTAAGAGCTGCTTGCCAGGGAAAAACACCTCCTTGCTGGGTCTCCTTTGAAGGTTTTTCAATTGAGGATGGATGGCCGCCTGTTGGGGATGTTTGGATTGGGTGTTCCTGCATGGCAGGGAGTTGGACTGGATGGCCATTGTGGTCTCTTCTAACTCTATGATTCTATGAGGTATTAAAACATGCTCCCTTCTCTAGAAATGAATAGCTGTGCCCTGCCACGCGTTGCTGTAGTCTATAGTAAAATTGTTTGAAGCAGAGGTAGTAATCTGGACTATTATGAAAGAGAGGTACCTACCTATTCCTTCCCCCCTTTTCTTCCCCTTCCTCTCCTTTCTTCCTTCTCTACCTCGTTCTTTCCTTCCTTCTTCCTCCCTCCCCCCCCGCTTCTGCCCTTTGATCCCTTGCCTTAGTGTTTGTTAGGGGTCGAGAGACATGCAGAGAGCAGCAGCCATGGCCACTGCTGCTGCCTTGGAGCCCTCTTCCTCTTCCCTTTGACGCCGCTCACCATTGGCCATTAGGTCCCTTCTCCTTCTGCCGCTTCACCTTCCAAGGACTGCAAAGGCAAAGGGGAAGTGTGGCCTTGCTGGCTGTGTGCTCTTGCACGGGGGAGAAGAGGTGTGTCTTCTCCTTCCTTTTTTTTGTGAAGATTTTTTCAGTGATGGTCACACCTTGGATTGTGAGGAGTTTTGTTGCCAAATTTGGTGTGTTTTTGTTCAGTGGTTTTTTTGTTTACTTCGGCCTAATTAAATTAACATGAAAATGGAATACAAGTGGGTAAGATACCCAACTTCATACCAAAGAGAATTAGTAAAGATACTAGAATGTGACACGGACAGCTGGTAGCTCTGATGTAAGTGGGACAGGGAATCACTTTAGGTTTAGTCCAGAGTTTTAAAGGAGCTAGCCAATGTGCTGAAATGCTGAACACAGTGAAACTGTGGAAATACACTCAATCAATGAACAATGGTCATACAGGTTGTGTATTTCAAATTCTGAAATACTAAAAAAAAATCCAAAAAGTGTCCACATGGGTGGCTGAGACCATGACACTTTCACAC
Source organism: Anolis apletophallus (assembly GCA_030556195.1). NCBI lineage: Eukaryota > Metazoa > Chordata > Lepidosauria > Squamata > Anolidae > Anolis > Anolis apletophallus. Next base: position 23,003,496 of record JARBWK010000007.1, read on the forward strand.
TTTTGCTTTGTGGTGGTCCGGTGTCTGCAAACTTTGTTTCATACACAGAATAAAAAAAAATACCTTCAGGTTATGTTTTTAAAGTGTATATCAAACATAAATGGGTTGTGTGTTTAGATTTGGGTCCCATCTCCAAAATATAACAACAACAACAACACTTTATTTATATTCCGCCCTTCTCCCCAAGGGGACTCAGAGCGAATCACAGCAGAGAAACAGACATAGGCAAACATTCAATGCCTTGTTACAATGAAATATAATGAGACACAAATACAAAGGCAAAGGCTTCTCCTTTCATTTCCGGCTCTGAAGGTAGTGCTCATCTCCGACTCTGGGAGAGGTGCTCTTCTCCATTTCCAAGCCAAGGAGCCTGCGTTGTCCATAGACACTTCCTGGTTGTGTTGCCAGCACTTTCTCCCTCACAAATAATTTGCCTCACAGCTATCTCACCCCCTGTTTTTATCTTTCTATTCTAATCTGTACATGCAGCCCGCTCATTGTCCTGTGTCTGAAATGGTTTTATTTTACTGTAATTTTATATTGATTGTAGTATGTTATAGTTTATGTTCTATGTAATTGAATATGTTGTTTTTTGATTGATTTTATTGTGTTGTTATGTTGATGGGCTTGGCCTCATGTAAGCCGCCCCAAGTCCCTGTTGGGGAGATGGTGGCGGGGCGCAAATAAAGATATTATTATTATTATTACCTATCAATCTACTCACATTTGCATGTTTTTGAACTGCTAGATTGGCAGGAGCTAGGGCTAACAGCAGGAGCTCCCCCCATCTTGTGGATTCGAACTGCCAACTTTCAGCAGCACAAGGGTTTAACCTATTGTGCCATCCATGGCACCCAAATATCTCAATATGTATGCATATAGAAATGCAGGTATTCCAAAAATAAAAAATATATTAACCCAAAATACTTCTGCTCCCAAGCATTTCAGATAAGAGATACTCAACCTGTATATAATTTGCTAGCTGACCCGGCCAGGCATTGCTGTGGGATTTTTTTAAAACTTGGGGACTGCGTGTGTAGTTATGTATATGTGTATATGTGTATGCGTGTATATGTGTTTACTTATGTATATGTGTGTTTGTATATGTATGTGCATGTATATGTGTTGATGTGTGTAAGTACAGGTGTGTTTATGTATGTGTGTATGTGTATATTTGTATATTTCTGTGCATGTATATATGTGTGTGTATGTGTTTCTGTGTTCCTTTCTTCTCCCCTCTTTCCTTCCTTCCTTCACTCCATCCTTCTATCCTTTCCTTCCTTTTCCCTCCTCTCCTTCCTGCTATCCTTCCTTTCCTTTCTTCTCTCCTTCTCTCCTTCCTTCCTTCCTTCCCTCCCTTCCTTCTTTCCCTCCCCTCCTTCCTGCCATTCCTCCCCTTTCTGTCTCAGTCCTTGCTCCCCTTGTCTCAGTCCCTCCATTCCTTTCCCTACCACCACCAACATTCCGACTCTCTAAACTGCCAGGGGGTGGGGGTGGGGGCTCCCAGCCCACATTCTAACTGAGGGAGTATTTGCATAATGCTTGTAATTGGTCAGCTCCACTAACATTCCGACGCTGTAAACTGCCAGAGGGAGGTGGTGTGGGGGATCATGGGAGTTGTAGTCCATAATGGTTTTTTTTGGATTTGTGGCCGTTGGCTCTTTTTTGGGTGGGGGTGTGTGTTTTGGTAAACATATCTCGTAGGGTTTTCTGGGAATGTGGGCTGTCTTTGTGTTTCTGCCTTGTGTGGTTTCTTTGTCTATAAGACAGGACCCATGACATGGAGGATTTTATATATATAGAAGAAGATTATATCCTACCATCAATAGGGATCATCCATTTTAAAAGATGACTGCTATAATGTTTATTTAAAAAGAAATGGATACGTTATTTTTTTTCTTTCAGTATAAAAGGTGAATTGTGAAACAGTTCTTCGGGCTGGACTGTACATTTTCTGAGCCATTCACTCATTGCTAATGAGATAATGGTTTAGAAAAGGGCCATTATGTTAGAGAGGCAGGTTTGAGGATTGGACTACAGCTCTAGAGACAAAAGTTTGAATCCTGGCTCAGCCTTATATAATTGGTTTTCAGATTGCTGTCAAATTGCTGTCAAATTGGCTCCTATTTATGGCGACTCTATGACTGAGAGATCTCCAAGTCATTCTGTTATGAATAGCCTTGCTTAGTGGGCCACCTTGTGCAAGTCGCACTCTCTCAGCCTTGGGAAGCCAAAGGCAGCCACTTCTGTGGTCGAATCATGCCAAGATCGTGCCAGTGATAATTTTGCCTTAGAGTTTCCATAAGTCATAAATGACTTGAAGGCACTCATCACAAAGTTTTAGATTCTCATAAGATTAAAAGGTGTAGGCAGAAATAAATGTAAACAAAGACAAGATGAACAAGAACTATGTAAGCTGTCCTGAGTCCCCCTTTTGGGTTAGAGAAGAGACGGGGTATAAATGCGAGACATAAATAAATAAATAAACTTGTCAAAAATTCAAGGGCAAATCCTAAGGGCCCTTCCTCACAATCATATAAACTAGACCTGTGCAATCATGGTTCTAAATGGTTCTAAAGCACATACAAAACTAAAGTTCTGGTGGTGAACACTAGGTGGCGCTGGTGCTTTGCTTCTACAGTGTTGCTAAAGTTCTTGTGGTGAACACTAGGTGGCGCTGGTGCTTTGCTTCTACAGTGTTGCTAAAGTTCTGGTGGTGAACACTAGGTGGCGCTGGTGCTTTGCTTCTACAGTGTGGCTAAAGTTCTGGTGGTGAACATTTTAGAACTCTAACAAAACTTTCAAAATTTCGTGCATAAATGGCACTTCTTAATTGGTTCTGTCTTAAAAATTGCCAATAACGAAATAATAATGAAGTTTTGAAAGTTTTGTTAGAGTTCTGAAATGTTCACCACCAGAACGTTAGCAACACTGTAGAACACCAGGAATGTGGCGCAGCTGGCTAGGTGTCAGCTGCATAAGATCTCTACTGTCTAGAAGGTCATGAGTTCGAGGCCTGCCTGTTCGCGTGAGCTCTCGACTAATTTGTGTAGCTCATTGTCGGCCTTTGCAACCCAAAAGACAGTTGCATCTGTCAAGTAGGAAATTTAGGTACCACTTTGTGGGGAGGCTAGATTTAACTGAGTTATGAGGCCATAAAATCTCCAGGAAGTACACAAAAAAGAATGAAGGAATATGACAGCTCCCCCTGGTGGCCAGGAAGCTGGAATGTTAAATTGCCTCTATGTCAGTCTATGTCATTGAATGTTTGCCTGTATGTGTGCATTGTGATCTGCCCTGAGTCCCCTGCGGGGTGAGAAGGGCAGAATATAAATGATGCAAATAAATAAATAAATAAACACCGTAGAAGCAAAGCACCAGCGCCACCTAGTTTTCACCACCAGAACTTTAGTTTTTTACGTACTTTAGAACCATGATTGCCTAGGCCTAATATAACCCAGAATATCAAGGCAGAAAATCCCACAATATCTGCTTTGAACTGGGTTATCTGAGTCCACACTGCCATATATTCCAGTTTAAAGCAGATCATGTGGGATTTTATTCAGCTGTGTGGAAGGGGCCCAGGATGAGCTTCGGAGAAGGAATGAGAGAGATCAGAGTCTGATACATGGAATAGGCTAGACATTTACAGAGATGGCAGAAAGTTTTAATATCTTAATGAGCCAACCGAAGAACAAAAGGTGATCCATAGATAAGAGTTTCTATCCTGTGTTGCATATGTTGATAGTGGGCAACAAGAATTAACCAATTGCATTGTAGACCAATTAGAAATAGAAATTTAGAAATTAGTGTGATGAAACTGCTGAGTCGAATGCACTGGAAGCTTGTTGGACTTCTTCAAGATGAGAGAAAAGAGAGAAAGGGAAAGAAGCAAGGAAGGAATCAAGGAATTGCTCTTTTGAGTAGGGAGAGAAGTTTTGCTGGACACTATTTTCAAGCTTTTCAAGGTTATGTGAAAGCGTTAGTAAGATGTATAAATATTAACTTTGGAAAAGGTAGGCTTTCCTGTGCCGCCTTCGAGGTGCATTTACACTATATAGAATTAATGAAGTTTGACACCGCTTGAAGTGCGATGGTTCAATGCTGTGGAATCATGGGAGTTGCAGTTTGGCGAGCACCAGCAGAGAAGGCGAATGCCTTTTGAAACTACAAGTCACATGATTCCATAGTATTGAGCCGTGGTAGTTAAAGTGATGTCAAGCTGCATTAATTCCATAGAGTAGCTGTACCCAGAGTCTTTTTCTCTCTGTCTTAGGCCCCTGCTACACTGCCATATAAAATCCAGATTATCTGCAGTGTAGACTCATATAATCCAGTTCAAAATTAGTTACCTCTAACTTAGTTACCTCTAGATTGGACTGTTGCAATGCACTCTACATGGGACTGCCCTTGAAGATGGCCCGGAAATTCCAACTGGTCCAACGGGTGGCAGCCAGATTACTAACTGGAGCGACTTATAGAGAGCAGTCACCCCCCCCCCCCCCCGTTTAAGGAGCTCCACTGGCTGCCATTTATTTTTCCGTCCCAATTCAAGGTGCAGGTTTTGACCTACAAAGCCCTGAACGGTTTGGGACCCGCCTACCTGCGCTACCGCATTTCCATTTACGAACCAACGCAACCTCTTAGATCTTCCAGAGAGGTCCTTCTCTCTCTCCTGCCCTCATCGTAAGCGCGACTTGTGGGGACGAGAGAGAGGGCCTTCTCTGTGGTGGCCCCTTGGCTCTGGAATTCACTCCCCAGAGATATTAGGCAAGCCCCCACCCTGGCAATCTTCAGGAGGAGCCTGAAAACGTGCCTGTTCCAATGTGCCTTCAATGATTGAATGTATGATAATCCCTGACCAAACTCTGCATAAAATGCCCTCAGGTGCACTTTATTTTCTGGTTTGTGCAATTAAATCCTACCTTATCCCCCAAATCCCCTTCCTGATATCTTACACTGCCCTATCTCCCAGTGTTTTAAAATTTTAATTCTTGAATTTGCCCTGCCCACTGTGATCATTTTTAGTGTTTTAATGTTTTGATTTTATATTATCGAGAGTCCAGAGCGATGCCAAGACTTTTAACTGTCAACGACGGACATAATGTCACGCCGTCCAGGCGTGCTGCTTATTTACATTTGTTGTGCTGCTTATTTACATTATTTTATTTTCGGATTTTCTTTTTGTGTTATATTGTGTTTACTGTATTGATGGCCGCCCTTATGTAAGCCTCGAAACTCCTTGAGGAGATGGTGGCGGGGTATAAATGAAGTTTTTTAATTGTTATTTTATTAAAGCAGATAATGTGGAATATCTGATTTGATAACCTAGATCAGGGGTGCTCAGAACGGTGATCGCGATCACCAGGGTGATCGTCAGGCCTCATCCTGGTGATCTTCAGGCCCCTGACCAGGTTTTTTTTTGCTGTTGGTCCTCTTCACGCGCCCCTGCACGCTGCAAAGAAGTCCTCCATCGTTGCTTCTCCCCGCTCCCTGCTCGCGCGCCGCCTCCAAAAGCTCCAGAGTCCAAGAGGCAGAATGGGCCCCCTCTTTTGGATTCCTCCTCCCTCCGTCCTTCTCCAGCCACTCAGAGTCATAGGAGACCAAAGGGGGCGGGCCTGGATGACGCGATGCATGGCTGGCCCCGCTCGCATGCGCAGAAGTGCTCATTCTGCCTCTCAGACTTCTCGTGAGCTCTTGGAGACAGCACACATGCTGGCGGCGTGGAAATAGGAGCAACAACGGAAGAGAAGAAGAAGGACGCCTTGGGGTCATTTCCTTACCGCATCTCAAAGGTCGGTCTTTTTACTTTGGGGTGGGTGCTTGATTGTTCTGTGGCATGTCTCTTTGTTTATTTTTAATGTTTAAAAATGGCCTTTTAGCTCCAAAGCCTCTCTGCTTGCTTTGTTCCTTGAGAAATATATGTTGGGGAATATGGAAATGTTTGAGAAATGGGGTGGTTGGATGTATTTTTGCATGCCCCTTTGTTTACCTTGCTGAGTATTAAATGGCCTTGCAGTTCAACAGCCTCTCTTCTTACTTTCTGGCTGGTAATATGTGTGGTAATATGGCAGTGTGGGAGAAATGGGGTGGTTGTATGTATTTTTATACTCTGTTTTATATTGTTGTTATTAGATTGAAATGTTGATGTTTTATAACTTCATTTTATGTAAACTGCCCCGAGCCTGCTGGAAGGAGCGGTCCATAAAAATGAATAATAAATATAAATAAATAAATAAGAAAATAGTTATACGTTTTACATTTCTGGGTAGGTGATCTTTGGGACTTGGTTTTTTAATCAGTAGCTCCCATGCTGAAAACGTGTGAGCACCCCTGACCTAGATTATATGCCAGCGTAAAAGGGACCTTAGTTTAATTGTGACCTGAATTCCCCCTTCGGGCCCTGAGTCCCCCTTCGGGGGTAGAGAAGGGCGGGTTAGAAATGAAATACATAAATAAATAAATAATGATACTAAGTTCTGGGAGTTTAAAAGGATTTTTTAAAAAGGTAAAAATATTAAAAAGAATAAAGAAGTTAAAGATGAAATATCACAGGTGTCTTGTGTGAGGGCATAAGTATACAGAACTTTCTTAAGAAACTTTACAATTGAATTAATCAAGTGTCAAATAACCTCAAGCAGTACTGTTCTGATATCGCAGTGCTATAACATTAGATAACCTGAGGCCTATGCCATCCTGGGACCAAAAATGTGCAATTAAAAATCAAACAGACTTGTATTAGTTCCTCCAACTCTTGATCTGCTGAGAAATTGAAAACTTCACTTTGCTCACTACATTGTATTTTGTATGTGCGTTCAGTGATTTTTTTGCACCAATAGAGAGAGAAGGGAGGAACAAAGTATATATTTTATTTATTTATTTATTTATTTATTTGCAGTATTTATATTCTGCCCTTCTCACCCCGCAGCGGACTCAGGGCCGATTACAATGCACATACAGTATACATGGTAAACATTCAATGCCATAGACACACAACATATATAGACAAACATAGGCAATTTAATATATTTGTAAGTATCCATATGTTTATTTGTTTGTTTGTTTGCATGTATGTATTTATGTACAGTATGTATGTGTATGTTTAATATTTTAAAGAACCAGTACATGCAATAACAAAGTTTTGGAAGCTTGTTTCTGTGGAACAGGTGAGATTCAGTCTTTTCCATATACTCTGCTCTCTGAAGTTCTTGTTGTTGTTGTTGTTGTTGTTGTTGTTGTGTGCCTTCAAGTTGTTTCCAACTTATGGCAAACCCTAAGACAACCTTGTCACGGGTTCTTCTTGGCAAGATTTGCTTAGAAAGGGCTTGCCATTGTTTTCCCCTGAAACCGAAAGGGCATTCAAGGTCATAAATGGCTTTCCAAGGCTGAGCCCCATTCTTCCCGAATCTTAGGGCGCATCTATACTGTTAATTAATTAATGCAGCTTGACCAAAAATTTAATTGCCATGGTTCCATGCTGTGGAATCATGGGAGTTGTCATTGGATGAGATACCACCACTATTTAGTAAAGAAAGCTAAGAACTATAACTCTCATGATCCCATAGCACTGAGCCATGACAGCTAAAAGGTGTGAAACTGCTTTAATTCAACAGTGGAGATAGGCCCTTAGCTTAACACTCAAATCCAATTACCGCCCAGTTTCAAATCTTTCGTTTCTGGGCAAGGTAATTGAGAGGGCAGCAATGGAGCAGTTGCAGTCCTTCCTAGAGGACGCTACTTGGTTAGACTCCTTCCAGTCCTGCTTCCGCTCGGGGCATGGTACGGAGATGGTCTGGTCTCCTTCACAGACAAGCTGCGGTGCCAGCTTGATCAGGGCGGATCAGCGCTGCTCATGTTATTGGACCTCACGGCAGCATTCGATACTGTCGATCATGATCTTTTGACACACCGCCTTGCCAGGGCCGGGGTGAGGGGGACGGTCTTAAACTGGCTGTCCTCCTTCCTCTGGAACCGCTCGCAGCGAGTGAGGAGGGGCGGGGATGTCTCCGGGGGTGCCCTACTTTGTTGTGGGGTTCCCCAGGGGGCAATCCTGTCCCCTCTATTATTTAACATCTATGTCCGACCACTTGGTCGGCTGGTCCGTAGTTTTGGGCTGGTGTGTCACCAATATGCTGATGACACCCAGCTCGTTCTGGGGATGGAGGGCAGGCCCAAAACCGTACCCGATAATTTCCATCTATGCCTTGAAGCCGTTACTGGATGGCTGCAAGCCAGTAGGTTGAAGGTGAATCCAGCTCAGACGGAGATCCTGTGGTTGGGTCGTCCGGGCGGGGTGGAGATCCAGCTTCCTCCCCTGGACGGCGTGACATTATGTCCGTCGTTGACAGTTAAAAGTCTTGGCGTCGCTCTGGACTCTCGACTGACGATGGAGACGCAAGTCTCAGCTATCAGTCGAGTTGCTTTTTTCCATCTCCGTCAGGCGAGGAAGGTGGCTCCCTACCTCTCCCGCCACGACCTAGCCACAGTGGTCCAAGCCACGGCCAAGCCAAGACTTGTAGCAACCCAGTTCCCTTTCGTGCTTGGGGGGCAAGGGGCGGCACTGGGGGGCCCACTTGCATTAGGGCCAGCTGCAGCTGATGAGGACATGGAGGAAGGGGATGATGAGTTAGCTGGGCCTTCATCTCCCACAGAGAGCTTGGCCTGGGATGATGGCTGGCCTGATGGCTATGATAGCTGGGAAAGTCAGGCTGACACTGAAAGTGCTGACTCCGATAATCAGTATGAGAAACCAGGTGGTTACGGGTCGCAGGAAAGGATCAGGGATGAGTTCATGGAAGCTGATTCTCAGCTTCTGCTGAGAATGGACGGCAGACCGGACTCCGTACCCGATTGTTTCCATCGATGCCTTGAAGCCGTGACTGGTTGGCTGCGCGCCAGCCGGCTGAAAGTGAACCCGTCGAAGACGGAGATCCTGTGGCCTGGTCGCCTGGGCTGGGTGGATGCCGGTTGCCTACCCTGGATAGCGAGCAGCTTAGCCCGTCATCTTTGGTTAAGAGCTTGGGTGTTCGGCTGGACCCCCTGCTGACCATGGAGGCCCAGGTCTCCGTGGTCAGCAGGGTGTCCTTCTTTCACCTACGACAGGCTAGGCGACTGGCGCCCTACCTGTCCAGGAGCGACCTGCGACGGTAATCCAAGCGGCGGTCATCTCAAGACTGGACTACTGTACGGCGCTCCTCGTTGGCCTTCCCCTGTCGGCGATCCGGAAACTCAAGCTAGTGCAGAATGCCGCTGCTGCTGCTGACGAGCTCGTCGGTAAGGGAGCATATCACGCCCATCCTTCGGCAGCTGCACTGGCTTCCTATTGAGTACCGAATCGCCTTCAAGGTGTTGGTATTGACCTTTAAGGCCTTACACGGCCTAGGGCCTGCGTACCTGAGGGACCGCCTTACCCCGTATGTACCCCCGAGATCACTGCGGTCAGACGAACAGAATCTTCTGACGGTGCCATCTGTCCGCTCCTGCCATCTATCTGGGACTAGACAGCGTGCTTTTTCCGCAGTAGCTCCAGTACTGTGGAATTCTCTGCCGGACAGTGCTCGAGCCATCTCAGAGCTGGCACCATTTAGAAGGGCTTGCAAGACAGCCCTCTTTGGACTGGCTTTCAGTTAAATGGCCGAGAAGGACTACACCCCAAGACCTCGGCTATCACTCCCGAAATGTGTCAAATTGTATGTTTTAATGTGTTTTATTCTTTTATTGTAGGGCCCCATGTCTGTGACATGATGCCTATTGTTGTAGTTGTTATCCGCCCCGAGCCTGTAGGGAGGAGCGGAATACAAGAACGAAGTAATAAATAAATAAATAAATAAATGAAGATAGCGACCCAGGTGCTGGGAGGCAAGGACGAAGCTTTGATAGGAGATGGAGCATTGAGTCCAGCAGGAGGGAATGGCACCGAAGCCTAGAGCGCCAGAGGAGCGCTAGATCCCGTAGCCCAGATTGGCGCAGAAGCCTAGAGCGTCGGGGGTCTCACAAAGGGAATTAAGTATAGGATCCGTGGGAAAGGATCCTCAGTAGCTCGGCCACTTCTGATCTGAAGGGAGTGAAGTGAGCGAAGAAGATCCACGGAGCCAGGTTGTCGGCTCGTGCCTTGCCAAGAAGTTTCTTGGGCCTTGTTTTGAACTTTGCCTTGTTCCTTTGCCATGGACCAAGTCCTTGATCCGGATTGTTTTTATGACCCTTTGCTACGTTTGCGTTTGGATTTTACTTACGGACTCTTTACCTTTTTTGATTGAACTTTTGATACTTTTATGGACAATTTACCTTTTCACCTGTTTCTTATTATTCAATAAATAGTTAGCTGATTACCATCTCTCTGGGTGTGATTAAGGGGCTGAGCTGAGACCCTGCATCGTAGCAAGACTGGACTACTGTAATGCTCTCTACATTGGCCAGAGACTGAAGCTGGTCCAGAATGCGGCAGCTAGACTGTTGGCTGGCGTTTCAACGACCAGCCACATAACACCGGTCTTGCAGGAGCTGCACTGGTTACCAGTGGAACACCAGATCACCTTCAAAGTGCTGGTACTAACCTTTAAGGCCTTGAACGGTCTGGGGCCAATGTACCTTAGGGACCGCCTCATCCCATGCTGTCCCGCTAGGGATGTCCCGTTCAGAGGTAGGCCAACTTCTAGAGGTGCCTGGCATTAAAACATACCACCTGATGGCCACGAGACGGAGGGCCTTCTCAGTAATTGCCCCTACCCTCTGGAACGCACTGCCTTCCGGAGTCCGTGCCCTCACGGACTTAGTAGCATTCCGGAAGGCGTGCAAAACCATCCTGTTTCGGCAAGCCTTTGGGCATTAATGCTGAGATCCGTGGGCTACTCTGCCTCCTTGTGTTGTGTGTCCTGATGTAGTATACACATCTGTGCCATTGGCTTGTTGTGTATTTTATTGTATTTTACTGTGTTTTATGTGTTTTATGGTGTTTTATATCTGTTTTTAATCTGAATGTATGGTGTAAGTCACCCCGAGCCACCCAGGACTGGCGACTCACAAATTTGAACAATAAAATAAATAAATAAATAAATAAATCATTACTCCATACTAGTTCCCGACTCTCAGACATGGCATTTATACTTGTTCCCCCTTTTGATAGATCTTTTATTTTTATTAAATTTCTGCTGTTTGCTAAATGGCATTATTTATTTATTTATTTATTTATCGTATCAGAAGTGAATTGATAATACAGTTATAATGTATAGAAAAACCATGAACAAAGTTAAAAACTTGGCATTATACCAAATTTCCTTTGACCAGAGGCTGGCCACTTGAAGTGTTTCTGGTGTCGCTGTAAGAAGGTCCTCCATTGTGCATGTGGCAGGGCCCAGACTGCATTGCAGTAAGTGGTCTGTGGTTTGCTCTTCCCCACACTCCACTTTGTAGCCCCACTTCTGCATCTCATGGTACCAGAGCACAGGTTGGATCTGCAACTCGTGGTACCAGAGCACAGCCTATTCAGTGCCTTCCAAGTCGCCCAGCCTTCTGTGTGCCCAGGGGGGAGTTTCTCATCTGGTATCAGCCACTGATTGAGGTTCCAGATTTTAACCTGCCACTTTTGGACTCTCGCTTGCTGAGATGTTCCTGCAAGTATCTCTATAAATCTTAGGAAGCTGTTTCTTGAATTAAGTTGTTGACATGTTGGCTGATATCTGAACAGAGCATGGGCTGGAGTTGTCAATACCTTGGGTCATTTCATTACAGGCTGCTACTTCCCGACGGATGTCAGGTAGTACAATACCAGCTAAACAGCGTAATTTCTCTGGCAGTGTAGGGCGCAGACATCCAGTGATAATGTGGCATGTCTCTTTAAGAGCCACATCCACTGTTTTAACGTGGTGAGATGTATTCCACACTGGGCATGCATACTCAGCAGCAGGGTAGTAAAGCACAAGGGCAGATGTCTTCACTGTGTCTGGTTGTGATCCTTAGGTTGTACCAGTCAGCTTTCATATGATATTATTTCTAGCACCAACTTTTTGCTTGATATTCAAACAGTGCTTCTTATAAATCAGAGCACAGTCCAGAGTAACTCCCAGGTATTTTGGTGTTCTGCAATGCTCCAGTGGGATTCCTTCCCAAGTAATCCCCCGAGCACGAGATGCTTGTCTGTTCTTAGGATGAAAAGCACATGTCTGCATTTTAGATGGATTAGGAATCAGCTGGTTTCCCCTCTAATAGGCAGTAAAAGCACCTAAAGCTTTGGAGAACTTCTGTTCAACTATTTCAAAGCTCCCTTCTTGAACAGTGATGGCATGATCGTCAGCATAGATGAAACTCTGTCCCTTCTGGCAGTAGTATAATAAGAAACAATTAAGAATTATAGCAAATGTCACACCATCTGTAACTGCACATCTGGGGACAAATTACTAAATATTTCAATTTTCTGTCAAGCACAATGAGAAAAAAAGATTCCATGGTTTGCTTCTTATTGTACCTCTATTGTGCTTTATGCCACAAGAACTAAAGCAGTATCATAATCTTAGTACGTAACAATATCAGTATTTCTCTCATTCTGTGTATATTCTCATCAATATTTCTAAACACTCTGTGGGAAGAGCTGAAAATTGTTCAGGCATATTCCATGTTGTAGATCAGGGGTCGGGAACCTATGGCTCGGTGTGGCTCTTTTGATGATTGCATCTGGCTCGCGGGACTGGAGGAGGAGGAGGAGGAGAGGCGATTCAGCTGAATCACCTCCCCCTCTTCCGCTGCATTGGAAGCCGAGGCGGGCCTGGATTGGAGGAGCCTCGGTGAAGTGAACGAAGCTTCTCCAGTCCAGGCCTCCCTTGGGTTTCAATGCGGGGGCGGAGGAGGAGGAGGTGATTCAGCTGTTATTGCCTCCTCCTCCTCCTCCTCCTCTGCTGCATTGGCACAAGCCCCAAAAAGGAGCCTGCCCGGTCCTCGCCGCCTGGGGCCCTCTCTGAAGCAGCGCCCTCTGGGCCTGCCACAACAGCGGGGCCTGGCCTGGGCCCTGAGACTGCCGGCATCACCGAGACCCCTGAAGGCCGCCGGACCAATCGCCAGAAGCGGGACAAGATTTATTTATTTATTTATTTATCGTATCAGAAGCGAACCAAGGGTACATTTGTATTGGGTGTTTTTTTTTGTTTTATTTAAAACAAAAATCCCACAGCGTTTAAAACCTTGGCATCCCCTGCCACGCTTTGTACATATATACTCATATATGTACAAATATACATATAGAATTCAGAATTCAGAATTTAAGAATTCAGTCTTAAAATATATTATATATTAGCTTGGGGACCTGGCGGTGCCTGGGTTATTTGAGGAAGGCATTGTGTGCCATAGTTCGTCATTGGTGTGGGCCACAGTGGTTTGAGTCCCCTGAAGGCGGGCGCTTCCTCCCTATGGGACTATCTGGGTTAGCCGCCCCCAAATATTATAAGTGCAAGGCCAAATATTATAAGTGCAATATTTGGCCTTTCAATTTCAAATTGAAACAAGATTACGATACATTTCTCAGTGTGAATAAATACAGCTTTTTAAAAGATAGCTGGTAGATTACACTGAAATTAGTGTTAAAATAATTAACACAATATTCCATTAAAAAAAACTTCTGTCAAAAATCTCAGCAATATAAAATGCACAATTAAGTACTTAATAGCCTGATCCTATAAATCTGCATTAGCAAATTGTGTTTTATGCCACAAGAGCTAAAGCAGCATCATAATCATAGTGGGTAGCAATCTCAGTATTCCTTTCAGAAAATTATAATGAACTATTTGAATACTTGGACTATTTATGCTGTAAACAAAAACAAAAATCCTTGTCCACACAATATAACAAACATGGATAAATCACATGAGGTATCCAGTTACTGAGCCATGCTACCCAAAATCATTAATTCTTACAAAATGTGACAAATAATGCTGAGTATGATTTTTGGAAGGTTTGCATTTCAGGAGCTGGAAAATAGTTTGGGAAAAAGAGCTGCAGCAATCACAAGGTTTTGTGTTTCATCACAATTTCAGTCTTATCTGTCACACCTTCTCCTTCACTCTCTTCTTAATATCTTTCATTTCTTCCCTTGCTAACCATCATATACCTTCCTTGTATTTTTATTTTTCCCGTTTCCCTTCCTTCCTCCCTTCCTTCCTTTTTCTTTCTTTCCTCCCCTCCACTTACATATTTTCCCCTTACTTTTCTCTTCTTTCAGTTCCCTTGTTTTCCCTCCCTCCTCTTTTGGTTTCTTTCTATCTGTCTTTTCACCAGGAGCCCCCGGTGGCGCAGTGGGTTAAAGTGCTGAGCTGCCGAACTTGCTGATCGAAAGGTCGCAGGTTTGAATCCAGGTGAGCTCCTGCTGTTAGCCCCAGCTTCTGCCAACCTAGTAGTTCGAAAACATGCAAATGTGAGTAGATTAATAGGTATTGCTCCGGCAGGAAGGTAACAGCGCTCCATGCAGTAATGCTGGCCACATGACCTTGGAGGTGTCTACGGACATTTATTTATTTATTTACATCATTTATATTCCGCCCTTCTCACCCCGCAGGCGACTCAGGGCGGATTACAATGTACATATACAAGGCAAATATTCAATGCCATATACACACAATGTATATAGACAGACACTTAGAGGCTATTTAACATTCCAGCTTCTGGCCACCAGGGGAGCTGTCACTTCCTCATTATTTGCATACTAACTGGAGATTTTATGGTCTCATAAATCAGTTAAATTAGCCTCCCCACAAAGTGGTACCTAAATTTTCTACTTGACAGATGCAACTGTCTTTCGGGCTGCAAAGGTCAACAGCAAGCTACACAAATTGGTCGGACACTCACTCCGACCTGGGCTGGCTTCAAGCTCATGACCTTTCAGTCAGTAGTGATCTTCAATGCAGCTGACACCCAGCCAGCCACGCCACAGTCCCGCTGTGACATCGCTGGCTCTTTGGTTTAGAAATGGAGATGAGCACCACCAACTCTCAGAGTCGGACATGACTAAACTTAACGTCAGGGGAAAATTTTTACCTTTATTATCTTTTCTTCATTCCTCCCTTCTCATCCAGATGTCACCTAGCAACAGCCAATCTGCTTCACTCCCTTTATTTCAAATCACATGACAGAGGTCCACTACACCTAGCCACAGTCAATCTGCTTTGTTCCTTTCCTTTCCATCTGCTCTGGGTCTGAAAGGGATGTGGTTTTATTAGTTCAAACTTCTCAATTATTTTAAGTTGGATAACGATGGGTATATCTCTGCCAAGTTTGATCCAGGTCCATCAAGCCATGTAGGAGTCTTTGTGGTACAAACCAACATGCATACTTTGACTTTTGTAAATAGAAATGTGTTTTTCCTCATGTTATAAGGACTACATAAGCACTGCTCGTCTTGTTAGATCTGACGGCAGCCTTCGATACTGTAGATCACGCATTGTTAACCCACCGTTTAGCCGGCTCCGGGGTTAGGGGGACCGCCCTCAAATGGGTGGCCTCCTTCCTCCGGGACCGGGGACAACGTGTGGAGGGGGGCGGGGAGGTCTCTGGGAGATCCCTACTTGACTGTGGGGTCCCCAAGGGGGCCATCCTCTCCCCTTATTATTCAACGTGTACATGCGCCCCTGGCCCAGCTGGCCCGCGACTTTGGTCTGGAGTGTTATCAGTACGCTGATGACACCCAGCTTCTGCTGAGAATGGACGGCAGGCCGGACACCGTACCCGATTGTTTCCATCAGTGCCTAGAGGCCGTGACTGGTTGGCTGCGGGCTAGCCGGCTGAAGGTGAACCCGTCGAAGACGGAGATCTTGTGGCCTGGTCGACCTGGGCGGGATGAGTGCCGGTTGCCTACCCTGGACGGTGAACGGCTTAGCCCGTCACCTGTTGTTAAGAGCCTAGGTGTCCAATTGGACCCCCTGCTGACCATGGAGACCCAGGTCTCCGCGGCCAGCAGGATGTCATTTTTACACCTACGACAGGCTAGGCGACTGGCACCCTACCTTTCCAGGGACGACCTGGCCACGGTGATCCAAGCGACGGTCGTCTCGAGACTAGACTACTGTAACGCCCTCTACGTTGGCCTTCCCTTGGCGACAGGTCGGAAACTCAAGCTAGTGCAGAATGCCGCTGCTCGCTTGCTGACGGGAACGTCGGTAAGGGAGCACATCACGCCCATCCTCCAGCAGCTGCACTGGCTGCCTATTGAGTACCGAATTGCCTTCAAGGTGCTGGTGTTAACCTTCAAGGCTCTACACGGCCTAGGGCCTGCGTACCTGAGGGACCGCCTTGCCCCATACATTCCCCCGAGATCACTACGTTCAGAGGAGTCGAATCTGCTCCTGATTCCATCGGTCCGCGCCTGTCACCTGTCTGCTACTAGGCAAAGGGCCTTCTCCGTGGCGGCCCCAGTACTCTGGAACTCTCTCCCGGATGATGTCCGAGCCGCCACGGAGCTTATCCCGTTCCGCAGGGCCTGCAAGACCGCCCTGTTCAGACTGGCCTTCGGCTAGGCGAGTAAGCCGAACGTACTCACCTTCCTAAGCAGCACCCTGGTTCAGGGAATGCTACAGCATGTACACTATTTTAATTTGGGGACCTATGTTGTATTTTATGTTGTATTTTAGTGTACGGCGACATGGATGTTACATGCCAGCCGAGTTTTATGATGTTATCCGCCCCGAGCCTGCAGGGAGGAGCGGAATACAAGATGGAATAAATAAATAAATAAATAAGAATTCCGAGGAGTGTTGATAGCTTTCACATTTGATTTCTCCAAAAATAGATGGTCATTGTTTTTAGACTTTTACCAACAGATCATGCCTACCCAGAAGCAAGTCTTGCTGAGTTAATATTGCAGCAGGGTCGTAGCCGGGGAAGGGGGGGGGGTTGAGTGGCTCAGCCCCCCCCCCAATATTCCCAGGGTGGTCCGTGAGAAGGCCTTACTGGTACATTATTTAAACTGTTATGTGTATTCATATCATGATCTGATCACCATGCTCAATATATCCCATGTTCATGAGGGAATTGGGATAACGATACAAAAGGTTTGCTAGGGTAGATCCTCTCTCACTCAGACTCAGCCCCCCACCTCGAATCAAACTCAGACCCTCCCCAAATCAAAATCCTGTCTACAGTACTGTACTGCAGATAGGTATTTTATACACATTCTATGCAAGCATATATTAACAGCATTTAAAGCATTTAATGCTGCTTAGTTTCTTTGTCTTGAATACATTTGGTCTTTTGTGTTCATCTACAAATTACTCATTATAATAACTATCCTATTGCTCTGTAGTCAGATATTCGCTATTTTCTGAATGTACATTAATGCATGGTTTCGAATTTGGCATTTTCGCCTAATTCGAAACCATGATTTGACTCATATAATCTAGTTCAAAGCAGATAATGTTGATTATCGGTTTTGATAATCTGGATTATATGGCAGTGTAGAAAGGGCAGCACAAGAAGGGTAAGTAAACCAAAAGTACCACAAATTAATGAAGATAAATGTAGACACAAAGCACCTACACTGATATGTCAACAATCCCAGATGGGTGCGCTAGTAACTGAACTGAACTGAACTGACTTTATTATTTCTGAGTCGCCCTCCACGTTAGTGCTCCGGGCGACTTACACACAGCAATTCAAACAATTAAAATATTAAAATTAGATTAAAATATTCAGGAGTTAAATGCAGGAGCCAGGCTCAGGTAGTTGAGTTCCTGGTTCTGCATTAGCCATGGGCTTTCCTAAATAGCCAGGTCTTCAGAGCAGTCAGGAACTGGGGCAGGTCGAGGGAGGCTCTCTGGTCCGGTGGCATCGAGTTCCAAAGAACGGGGGTCACAACGGAGAACGATCTCCGTCTCGTGGCCTCCAAGTGGGCCTCTTTCAAGCTCGGGACGCAAATAAGGTTCTTGTTTGCTGGCCGCGGTGTCCTTGAGTAGACAGGCATCAGCAAGCCGTCTTTCAGGTATGTTGGGCCCCGGCCCCGCAGGGCTTTGAAAGCCAAGGTCAAGGTCTTATGTAGGGCTCTGTACTCAACGGGCAGCCAGTGCAGACGCTGCAGGGATGGTGTAATGTGGCATCTCATCGATGTTCCTGTGAGAAGCCTGGCGGCCGCGTTCCACACAATCTGGATCCTGCGGGTTAGTGACCAGGGTAGACCCACATATAAGGTGTTACAGTAATCCAGCCGTGATGTAACTGTGGCATGGATTACCGTAGCCAGTGCTTCCGTCGGGAGGTAGGGCGCCAGTTGTCTCGCTTGGCGCAAGTGGAAGAAGGCCCTTTTGCTTGTGGAGGCAACCTGGGCCTCCATCGACAATTTGGAGTCCAGGATAACACCAAGGCTCTTCACTGAGGGGGACGGAATCAACGGTTCCCCTTCGAAGGGGGGCAGTGGGAAAGGTGGTTCTGGGCGGCCCGGCCATAAAATCTCCATCTTTGATGGATTTATTTTGAGTTTGTGGGCGCGGAGCCATTTTGTCACTGCTTCCAGGCCTCGAGTGAAGTTTTCGGGCACCGAAAGACATCTATAAGTACGAAAATAATATAACACATAAGAAAAAGTACATAAGAAAATACATAAGAAATACATTTCCTTATGTATTACTTATAGATGTCTTACTAGCGCACCCATCTCAGGCATATAAATATTTAAAATATATGGGATCCTATGTCATTAGAGTCATGTAGCCTGCAAATTGTCTCTAGATGTATTGGACGAAGGGCCTGCAGGCACTCAGCTTAACTTAATCAGCTCCCCTGCCGTAGTCCCAGAATTCCAGGGTACAAGGAAATCCATAAAAAAGAAAATAAAAACATAATAAAATTTCACTCTTCATTTGGGAATATCCCCACCCTCACATCTGATGCATAATTCACGGGTCATTTGAAGAGAGAGAGCAGCTAATTCTCCAGGTAGCTTTATATTGTCTAGGCTGGAAATAACTTTAAGTGCTTGCTCTGGCAAAGCAAGCCAATACATGCTGAGCATCTCTTATTCAGAATTCCAAACCCCAAAATGTTTGAATATATGAAATTAACCACACGAGTGGCTGGGATAGTGGCACCTTTGGTTCCTGATTGTTCAATGTGCAAAAACTTTGGTTTCATGAGCAAAATTATACAAAATATTGCATAAAATTAACTTCAGGTTTTATTTATTTATTTCACGATATTTATATTTATTTATTTATTTCCACCATTTCTACCCCACTTCTTCCCAACCCCCGAGGGGGGACTCAGAGCGGCCTAACAATGGCAGCAATTCGATGCCAAAAACACAGTATACATATAATAGAAAACCAAAAACAGTCAGAATTAAAATACATTAAAATACAGTTATCATTAAAATACATTAAAATACAATTAGCATTAAAATACATCATATACATTCACATAAGTTAAAAACAGTATTCCACCCATAATAGAAGCATTGGGCCATGTCCACCAGTTTGCCATTTCAATCCAATCTAAAGTGCTGTATCGTGCTAATGTACAAATGCCTGGTCCCATAACCAGTATTTCACTTTTTTCCTGAATGCTAGGAGGGATGGGGTTGATCGTATATCAATTGGGAGTGCGTTCCACAGATGGGGAGCCACCACTGAGAAGGCCCTATCTCTCGTCCCCACCAACTGCATTTGAGAAGTAGGCGGGAGCGAGAGCAGGGCCTCCCCCGATGATCTTAAATTATGAGGTGGGACCTAGCGGCTGATGTGTTCGGACAAGTAAGCTGGGCCAGAACTGTATAGAGCTTTAAAGTGGAGCTGACACAACAGGGGGTGGTATGCTCCCTGTATGTAGCTCCCGTTAGTAGTCTGGCTGCCACCCGCTGGACTAATTGCAGTTTCCAAACTGTCTTCAAAGGCAGCCCCACGTAGAGTGCGTTGCAGTAATCTATTCGGGATGTGACCAGAGCGTGGACGACCATAGCCAGATCAGACTTCCCAAGGTACGTGCGCAGCTGGCGCACGAGTCTTAACTGTGCAAAAGCTCCCCTGGCCACCGCCGAGACCTGGCGCCCTTCCCAACCCCGAATAGCAAACTGGAAATACAACAAACTACATTACTGCCAAAGCATGGCTTACAGCAAACTGCAAATACAACAAACTACATCACTGCCATAGCACAACATCAGTACTACACATCACATTGCACTATAACATTATATCGCAATATCATTAGTAATATTGCATGTAAAACAAATATACAATTATAATATCACAATATCATTAGTAGTATTATATTGTATCAATGTATATACAATATATTATACCATAATCATATTATACTATATTATATCGCAATATCACTAGCAATATTGCATGTAAAACAAATATACAATTATAATATCACAATATCATTGGTATTATTGTTACGACAGAAGCCCAGTAAATGCCAAGCCAGGAGATGAATCAAACAAAGAGTTTATTGTCCACAGTACCAGTAGTAGCTGAAACTCCAGACCCAAACCTAACACTTATACTAGCTGTACCCGGCACGCGTTGCTGTGCCCTATTTAGGAGATGCGAGAAAGTCTGAGTATGTAAGGGTTGTAATTGATGTTACTTATGGTCTTGGTGGGGTCATGGCTGTGTCGTTGCGGGTTGTTCTGGTGGGTGGGATGTTGAAGTCCTGTGGAGTTGTCGGTGTGTGGTGTTGCTGGCGTTCTGCAGAGCTTGTGGATATACAATGTTTTTTGTCTTTCCGTCTGCTGTGTTGATGTAGAGGTTCTGTGGTTTCCCAACTCTGGAGCACGCTACGTAGAGTTGTTCGTGGGAGAAGCATTCTGTGTCAAGGTCTATGTTTGTCCTTGAGCCTTGTTTATGGTGATGGCAAAAGCTAGTGTAATTGGGAATTGGAGGGGGTGTTGCTTTTGCCAGTGGTGTTTGTTGTGAATTTTGGTTGGGGTGGGTTTTGTGTTGCAGGATTGTTTTTATTTTTTTGTGGGTTTTGCAAGTTTGTGTTATTCCGGCGGTATGTGTTTGTCAGTGGTGCCTGTGTCCCTGGTGCCCTATTTGTGTTAGTGTTATGTCCTCCTGGTAGTTGTTATGTCCTCCTGTGTAGTTATGTCCTGGTAGTTGTTATGTCCTCCTGTGTAGGTTTCTGTTTAGCAGTGGTATGTATGTGTTGTGTGTGTTGTGTGTCTGTTGTGTTGTGGGTCTGTAGAGTTAGGCACCACAAGTTGTGTAGCTGTCATGTTGTGGGTGTAGTGTTTGTTAAGTGGGTGTCTTTTGTTGTGGGTGTCTTTTGTCCTGTGAGTGGTATGTATGTGCTCTGTGCACATAGTTGTTTATCTTCTGCATATTGGCGTTGTGTGGTATTTTGTGCTGGCTTGGTCTTTTGGATTGTGTTTCTCGAGTGTGGTTGTGAGAGTTGTAGTGTCTGGAGGAGTGTGTAGTGTTTTTTTGTGTTGTGATTGTGTGGCTGATCGTACTGTGGTCAGTGGTTTGTGGTGATTACCAGTGGTCAGTTTTACTGGTTTGGCCAGTGTGGGCAAGGCTGAAGGAGCCTGTCTTTTAGGCACTGTGTGCCCTCGGCAGTCCGACTGGCTGTGGTGTGTGGGAGGCTGTCCTGAGGTGATTTGTTTTGGCGGCAGTTATTTTTAAGAAATTGTCACGCGCAGGGGGGGGCGGGGCCAGCCCGGGGGAAGGGGGTGGAGTGGTTGTGGGGATGGCAGGGGGCGGGCCAGACCGGGGGGCGGGGGTGGAGTGGTTTTGGGGGTGGCAGGGGGCGGGCCAGGCCGGGGAAGGGGGTGCAGGGGGTGTGGCCAGCCCTGGGAAGCAGGGGCAGGGCCAGGCATTTTGTGGAGTGGCTGATGGCAGGGGGCGTGGCCTGCTCTGGGAATGCGGCATTTTGTGTGGGCCGATGTCAGCCAATGGGATTCGCTGGCGGCCGCGGAGGACACTGGGAAATGTAGGTTTTTTAAATCGTTGTTTTGGGAGCCTTCTAGGTTTTTTTGGGGGGAAAGTTTCTTTGCTAAAAACCTTCCTTGCCTGAGGCCTATTTTTGTTGCCAAGTTTGGTGTCTCTGCCTTGGAAGGTTTCTCTGCCTATGGATGACGGGTCCTCCTTTATATATATAGATTATATATTATATTATAGTACATATCATAATTATATTATACTATATTATAATAATACATTATCTCTCGGCATTACTTCGCGAACGAAGATTCTTAGGAAGGACTCATCCTATGCTTTTTACAAACGCGTTGATTACTAAAAATGTCAATCTGAGATAGGCAAGTTCGGTTGCAGAAAGCACAGCAGAAAGTCTCCTTGGGTGATGTTGTTTCCAAGTTGCGGTTCTTTCTGCGTTGCCGTTTCTCTTCGAGACCCATTCGGCGTGTCTTCCAAAAGAGGCCGCAGCATTGTGGATAGTGCGTCTCCATGCCTCCTGATGTGAGGCCAGGGTGGACCTCCATCCATAATACATTATATATGAAACATCCAAGTTATCTCATTATTTACATATATGCAAATACAGGCATTCCAAAATCCAAACAAATCTGGAGTCCAAAACACTCCGGATTCCAAACTTTTCAGATAAGGAATGTTCAACCTGTATTTTTGGAGGGCGATTTCCCAGAAAATACAATTTCATTTCAATATGGTATAAGATCATCCAGTATGAATTGCCATTACTGATCAGCTGAGTTAGGCATTCTTTATGTCAAACAAAAGCTGTTATGTCGTGTCTTGACCATAAAACAAATTCCAAACTCTTTTATTAACCCAAAACAAAAATCAGCAGTGATATTGGTATGCTAGCTTTCTTCACCAGGCATAGACATTAAAAAAATATGTTGAAGGAAGAACAGAGGATTATGATGTAAGAGTCATAGAGTCTACATGTTTTCTGGAAATTTTGTAGTTAATTTTCACTGTGAGAGAACATGTGAATCAAGAATAGGGCCCCACAGCCACCTACGGACCCCTCGCCAAGATACCATAATTGGAGGACCATCATCCTCGGGCTATGAGGGATCGCCTAAGTAAGTAGGTTATTTTTGCTGATACGTATGAGATATAGTAGTCACTGAGGCTACTGGTGTCAGATATTGAATCATCAACGACCACACAGAATAAGAGTGAGGCCCCGTATCTTCAGTTCAATAGCTGTGCATCACTAGAACTAGGAACTAATCCATTTTGCGAGAAAGAGTTTGGTTGACATGTGTTGTAGTTGAGCCTGAATCTGAGGCTGAGACAGAGGAACTTGGGGCTAGGGGTGCAAAACGGGTTACTTGGGAGTCAGAATTTGATGAGCGAGAAAGAAAGAGAATAAGGCAAATACCTAATGAGTCCTCTGATGATGATACATTCTTGGGATTTTCAGGGGATGATGGGTATGATGACGAGGAAGTAAGCGAACATTATTTTGGCACCCCCTGGCTCTCCAGCCTGGTGGAAATGGCGCATGTGTGCATGCGCCAGAGCATGCATTCGCGCAGCTAGCTAGTTTCATGCATGCGCTATTGGGACAGAGCGCTTCTGGTGGACGGAGTAGTGAAATGCACTCCCAAGAGGATGAAAAGGATGGGGAAACATTTTGCAGCCGGGGTGGAGCCTCCCGCCTCTGGCTGCAAAATGTTCCCTCGCCGGCCCTTGGGAGTGCGTTTGCAACTCCGTCCACCAGAATGTCGGCGCATGCATGAAAGTTTCACACCTGCGCTATTGGGACAGAGTGCTTCTGGTGGACGGAGTAGTGAAATGCACTCCCAAGAGGATGAAAAGGATGGGGAAACATTTTGCAGCCGGGGTGGAGCCTCCCGCCCGCGCGCCGGCCCGCATCAATGTCACGGCATGATGAGCCGAACCTGTGGCCGATCCGCCACCCTTGCCTGTGTCCTGCCTTGTGAACACTTGCTGCCTGTGTCCTGCCTTGTGTTGCTGCATTGCTGCATTGCTGATTGTTGGACCGTGAACCTTGGACTGACTTCTGGACTTTGGTATCATATCTGGTGGGATCTGCATCTTGTTCCCATTCATCGCTACACCGGCTTAAAATCCTATGTGCTAGATTTCCTGGTTTCCTGTTTGACTTCGGTTAGTTTTTGGCCACTCCGTGACGCTGCCTGCTCTTTCGGTTTGACCTGGGACTGCTTTTTCACTCTTCTGCAGCCAGCCCCTTCAGATTGATGACTTCTCATTGGCTCTTCTCTGGTGATGACTACGGATTGGCTGACAATGCGTGACTTCTTTGCTCTTTTGCTTTGGCGTTTGGCGTATTGTGGGTTTTCCAGAGATTTAATCCGCATCTCTCTTCATCGACTTTGTTTTGAGCTGTGTTGCTGGCGTTTCTCTAGTTCTCAATTTTGCACACTCAGTTTACAGTGCGCTTGGTCTGTTTGACCACATTTTGACTTTTGTGCTGCTGTTAATAAATTTTTACTATTTACTACAGTGGGCTCGGCTTCTTTAAGGCAGTCTGATCACAACAACATGCATGCACAAAACGTAATGATAAAATTATTTTCAGAGGGAAAATGGAGGCACTTAAAAAGAAAACACAAGTTACGCAAGCATATGGGAGCTTGAGTAAAGCCATTTGTGATGGCTATGGAAGAAGTACAAGAAAGGAATTTTCACAGTAAAGGGAAATATTGACATATGCAGTCAAATAAATACAGGTCCTTCTCAAAAAAGTAGCATATAGTGCTAAAGTTCATTATTTTCCATAATGTAATGATAAAAATTAAACTTTCATATATATTTGATTTATTGCACACCAACTGAAATATTTCAGGTCTTTTTTTGTTTTAATACTGATGATTTTGGAATACAGATCTCAAAAAAATTAGCATATTCTATCCGACCAAATATGCTAATTTTTTGAGACAGTATTTTTGGGTTTTCAGGAGCTGTATGCCAAAATCATCAGTACAAAACAAAAAAAAGACCTGAAATATTTCAGTTGGTGTGCAATATATGAAAGTTTAATTTGTATCATTACATTATGGAAAACAATGAACTTTAGCATTATATGCTAATTTTTTGAGAACGACCTGTATGTGATTACTGTATAATTAATGTAAAGACAATTTTAAATAGTAATGGAACATATTAACTCCAATTACTGTGTAACAATGTCACTAAAATGCTTTTAAAAAAACAGACCTCAAATACAATGAATAATTCTTACTTGCATATTTTTTAAATATTCATTGATTTAATTCATTTAACACACCAGAAAAATAAGTAAGGATCACAGGGAGATTTATGAAGCTTGGAACAATAATCTGAAGTATGATACTGTTCAGATTATTTGCCTTGGTCAGTGGTTCTACACAGGTGTAACTAAAAGCTTGATTTTGGCCTGTGTTCTATCTCTGCTACAATCTTGTACTTAATCCACTGTAATCTAAATCTGCTGTGATCTTTGCTAAAAATAGAATATGCAAAGGCTTTTTTTTCTTGGCTTAGTAAGCTTACATTTCACGGTGAATGTAACAGTAGCTGCTTATAAAACAAAAAAGATGATAGAAAAGGACATGAACTGGTAAGAACATGGATGCGGTGATTAGCTTTGGTATTAGCGTGCATTTAACATGTAAACACACACACATAGGAATAGAGAAATACTCTTGATCAAAACATTTGGTTTATAGAACTTGTCATAATGTTCCTTAAGGAAACAGATAGTACACAAAATAAAAATTATGTTCAAGGACATATTATTGTTTGCGTCTCAGAAGTATATATTACAATGCTTAGCTTAAATTTCTGCCAAAGTGATATGGACACTGTTTGTCTGGTTGCAGCTAGATCAGTGTTTCTCATCCTGGGGGTCGGGACCCCCAGGGGGGTCGCGAGAGGGTTTCAGAGGGGTCGCCAAAGACCATCAGAAAACATATATTTCTGATGGTCTTAGGAAGCCCTTTGGCAGAGAAGGTTGAAGATCTCTCCGCTTGTCCTTCTTTTTCTTTTTGGAAACAGACTGCGAATTTTCCCACCTAAAGCTCTCCTCTCCTGTGATTGGCAGGCCTCCTTGCCAATGGGAGGGATGTTTCTGAGACTCCAAGTGGGGAGGGGAGAGCAGGTGTGCTCGGCGCATGGCAGCATGATGCGCATGTGAGGGAGAGTGTGGGATGTGGGATGGAGGCTCATGCCAGCTAGAACCTTCAAGGTATGAGGGTTCTGTGTAGGATGTTTGACCCAATTCTATCATTAGTGGGGTGCAAGGGGCTCTTTGATTGTTGGTAAACTATAAATCCCAGTAACTACAACTCCCAAATGTCAAGATCTATTTTCTCCAAACTCCACCAGTGTTCATATTTGGGTATATTGAGGATTCGTGTCAAGTGTGGTCCAGATCCATCATTGTTGAGTCTATAGTGCTCTCTGGATGTAGGTGAACTACAACTCCCAAACTCAAGGTCAGTGCCCACCAAAATCTTCCAGTATTTGCTGTTGGTCATGGGAGTTTTGCGTACCAAGTTTGGTTCAATTCAATTGTTGGTGAGTTCAGAATGCTCTTTGATTGTAGGCGAACTATAAATACCAGCAACTACAATTTCCAATTGACAAAATCAACCCCCCCCAAATACAGTTATGAAGTAGCAATGAAAATAATGTTATGGTTAGGGGTCTCCACACCATGAGGTACTGTATTAAGGGGTCGCAGCATTAGGAAGGTTGAGAAACACTGAGCTAGATAGTCAACCACTTTCAGCAGATTCAAGGCCATGAGCAATAGAAGCGGACAGAGAAACTTGTTACATAGATGCCCTTGGAGACTAGGACGCAGAGCAATGGTTTCAAATGACTGTAAAGGAGATTCCACCAGAGCATGGGGAAGAACTTCCTAATTGTGAGAGCTGTTCAGCAGTGGAACTATCTGCCTCGGAGTGTGGTGGGGGCTTTTAAACAGAGGCTGGATGGCCGCCTGTCGGGAGTGCTTTGAATGTGATTTTCCTGCTTCTTGGCAGGGGGTTGGACTGCATGGTCCAAGAGGTCTCTTCCAACTCTATGATAATAAGAGCTATGCTGAATCACACCAAAGATTCACTTAATATGCTGTTCACACAGTGGTAAGCCAGTTGCTTACAGCAGTGTTTCCCAACCTTTTTTGAGCCGCGGCACACTTTTAACATAAAAAAAATTGGGGCACACCACCAACCAAAATGACTGTTGGTGGCCTGCTGGGAGCAGCTGCTGGGAGTGGCGAAGCCGGGGAGGGGGCGGAGCCAGGCTGCACCATGCCCCGCCCCCAACCCCCGGCTTCACCTCTCCCAGCAGCTGCTCCAGCCTCGAGGGTGCAGTGCCAAGCCAGCGGTGCCAGAGCCAGCACAATGCTGGCTTGGCACTGTCCCCTCAAGGCTGGAGCAGCTGCTGGGAGTGCCGGCCGGGGAGGGGCAGAGCCAGGCCGCGCCATGCCCCGCCCCTCCCCCCAGCTTCAGCTCTCCTACAGAGGAGGAGCATGAGCAGTGGATGCGCTTCAGTGGGCGGGGCTCTTCCTCCACGCGGCTTCAGCGAGCGAGGGGCGAGAGTCATGGTGGGAGTCATGGCGGATTGGAGGCTGGCTGGGGAAACGGCCGAAGGAGGCGGCACCCCAGTCCCTTCTTCTTTTTCTTCGCCACTGCCCGGCCCTTCCTCCTCCCCCAAGCAGCAGGAGTTCGGCAGGAGGGGGGGAGGAAGGGGGGCAGAGAGCTTTTCTCGTGGCACAGCAGGAGGTCCGTCACGGCACACTAGTGTGCCACGGCACACTGGTTGAGAAAGACTGGCTTACAGGAATCAAGATGAGTATTATTATTATTATTATTAAACTTTATTTATACCCCACCACCATTTCCCAGAAGGGACTGGGGGCAGCTTACATGAGGCCAAGCCCAACAACACATAGTAAAATAATAACAACAGCAAATAAAACAATACAATCACTATAACTTACAATAAGCAATGAACAACAACAACAACAACAACACAGTTTAAAAGCATTATGACTGGGCCAGATGTAAATTATTAAAATTTAAAATAAATAAGACTGGGTGCGAAAAGAGGTAGAATGTGTGTCATAGGAGGGTTTTTTTAGAAAATAATGTGGAGCAGACAACCCAACAGGTGATTAAAGTGCTTCTGAGGACATATTGCAAAGGTTGATCAGAGCAGGGCATTATTTACTTTATTCTGGGAAGGCACATTGGAACAGCCATGTTTTCAAGCTCCTCCTAAAATCTGCCAAACTTGTCTGATATCCTTAGGGAGCAAGTTCCAGAGTCGGGGGGCCACCACAGAGAAGGTCCTCTCCCTCGTCCCCACCAATCGCGCCTGCGAAGAGGGTGGGTGCGAGAGCAGGGCCTCTCCAGATGATCGAAGAGATTGCCTGGGTTCGTAGATGGAAATGCAGTCACGAAGGTAGGCGGGTCCCAAACCATTCAGGGCTTCATAGGTAAGAATGTGCACCTTGAATTGGGACCGGAAGATGAACGGCAGCCAATGGAGCTCCTTAAACAGGGGGGTTTGACCGCTCCCTGTAGGACACTCCAGTTAGTAATCTAACAGCCGCCCATTGGACCAATTGAAACTTCCGGGCCATCTTCAAGGGCAGCCCCACGTAGAGTACATTACAGTAGTCCAATCAGGAGGTGACTAAGGCGTGGACCACTGTGGCCAGATCTGACTTCAACAGCAATGTCTCCTTTGCATTCTCCAGCAACTGCAACAGAAATGCACAGTGCCTCTGAAAGTGGAGGTGATATATATCTGTTCTTATCAGTAGGTAGTGATGGCCATATTGTTGTTTCAAACTTATGGTGATGCTTTGGTAAATCCATCATGGGACTTTCTGCAATTGAAGATGTATGACTTACCAGGGTCACTTAGTAGGTATCCATAGCTGAATGGTCTCCAGAGTTGAACTACATACCATACTGCTCTTTAGTGACAGCTATGATTTCCTTGTAAATCTTTGTGATGGAGATGCTCTCAAATCTATATTGCATTTAAAAATATTATTTTAACTACAGGTTGAGTAGCCATTTTCCCAAATGATTGGGATTTGCAGAAGTGTTTTGAACGTATATTATGAGAACTCTTGGAGATGAGACTCAAGTCTAAACACAGAATTCGCCTTCTATGCCTTCTATAGATAGCCTGAAGATGATTCTATACACTTTTTTTAATTATAATTGTGCGTGGAACAAAAATTGTTTATATTGAAAGCAACTATCTTAAACATTCTTGTGGACAATTTTGGATTTGGTCAGACTGTGTTAGATTTCTGTGAACAGAGCAAGCTAAATATAATTTTCTGAAAGAAAACATATTTGAAAATTTCTTTAGTGTCCTTCCTGCCTGCCCCCAAAATCCCGTGATTGCTAAAAAATGTCATGTAAGAATTTTGTAATCAATAAACTTTCATAGTCTGATATTTCAACTGCCATTACTATTTTAAATTGGCAATCTTTCTGTATAATAAAATATATTTTCACCCTAGAAGAACTGTGAGGATGAATTGGTGCCCTATTATTATAATAGATACTACTGGTATAAAAAGGGCTGTATGTGAATGTGCCTGAAAAAACCCATAAATGAAAGGCCTTCATCTTCCGTGAGCTCAACCTGTATTTTGAGGTAGAGTTCTAAACATGGTTTTTGTAACTGAGAATCACTCTCGGCCTTAATTAGATGCAGAAAAACTCCTGGAAGCACATCAAAACACACCGACAAACCTATAATATTAACATTTTATAAGTTTTCACAGTAGTTCTGTTTTGAAGATGTTCTTGTAAGCCTCTTGTTATTATGGGCTGGAAAAAAGATTTTAGCTGCAGACTTTTCTTTCCAGTTCCTTTTGGTTTCTATTTTATATTTGAATTAAAAAAAAACAGGTATCCAATAGGCCTGGGCAATCATGGTTCTAAATCAGACCTGGGCATCTTATGGATGCGGCCTGCGGGCCGATTCTGATCGGCCCGGGGAGAAGGGCATCGGGGGCAGGGCCATTTCTGCAAGAGGAAGGGCTGCCGCTGCCACCATCCCATCGCAGGATGCCCGCTGTTCCGGAGAACGATCGGAGGAGCGGCAGCTTTGGAGTGCCTGCGGCGGCTGATCGCCCTGGCGACCCGGAAGACTTGATCGTCTTCCGGGTCGCCAGGGCGATCAGCTGCCACAGGTCGCCGACTGCTCTCGCTGCAGGCCCGGATCGCCTCCCGGGATGGCAGGCATTCCAAAGGTGGGATGGCAGGCACTCCATGGCAGGGCGATCAGCCGATCAGGAACGCCTCTGACGGAACGGTTGGGGGCGAGAGCGGTCGGAGGCCTGCAGTCTCTGATCTTCTGCTGCTCTGCTCTGCTGCGGCGGTGGCTGGGTCCGCTTTGTCATCCTCTGGGCTGGGTCCATTGGGCCATTCCATCTTGGGATCCTTCCTCTCTTGAGGAAGTCAGCCTCCATCTTGGTTCGCACCTTATCTTCTTGAATTTTATTTTATTTTCGTGGTTTTTATTATTATTTTATAATAATTTTATAATAATATAATAATATAATAAATAATATAATATGTTATATTATATTATAATTTCAATATATTATAATGTCTATATATATACTATAATATAATAATTATGATATACTATAATATATGAATATTTCTTGATATATTAATGTTAATAGTCATGATGTGCAATATATAGTAAATATAGTAAATAAATAAATTAGATTAGAATGTAGTTCAGCCTTTAAGTGCGGCCCTCCATAATTTTTTTGGCTCTCGTGTGGCCCCTTTGAAAAAATAATTGCCCACCCCTGGTCTAAATGGTTCTAAAGTACTTACAAAACTAAAGTTCTGGTGGTGAAAACTAGGTGGCGCCAGGCCCGGATTACTCATAAGGCCAACAAGGCCAAGGCCTATGAGTGCAGGCCTAGGTGGGTGCCAAATCACGGACCAAAAAAACCCCACCACCTTTCTCTTCTTCCTTCCTTAGGCTGCGGCATCTCCCTTCCTTCCTCTGAGTCTGCAGAGGAGGCGGAGGAGGAGGCGGCGGAGGGGGACCGGAGCGGCCCCCGTCCTCTGCCCTGCTCTGCTCCTCCCGCCCGGGTCTCCCCGGCATGGCCAAGCCCCACCGGACGCCACCGCGAGCCTCCGAGCCCAGGAGCAAGGCCTTCCCTCCCCGGCCCTTCCTTTCCCCACCTTTCGCAGGAGCCGCGGGATCGGGGTCTCTGTGCCTCCTTCCTTCCCAGGCACCCTCCACTCCGAGGGATTATGCAACGATGCACCCAGGAGGAGGCTCTGCTGAGGGCCTCCGGAGATGGGCTGCTTCCTTCCCAGGAGGATGCTCCTGCTTCCCATTGCCTTCCCATTATTATCATTATATGTGTACATGGTTTGGGGCCAGTGTACTTGAAGGAGCGGCTTACCCCATATATGCCCAGAAGGTCACTGCACTCAGAGGGTTGTAATCTTCTTGAAGTCCCAGGTGTGAAGTCCTACATGCTGGCCAGTACCCAACAGAGAGCGTTCTCAGTGGCTGCACCGACCTTGTGGAACTCTTTGCCGGCCAAGACACGGGCCCTGCAGGACCTGATGGCCTTTCGCAGGGCTTGCAAGTCTTGGCTATTTCGGCAAGCATTTGGCGACTGACTAGCACCTGAACATCAAACCTCGCCACCTAACCATGCCGCCTCTGTCTGTAGATGGGTTGTATTCCGATCTATGTGATGTTTTATGACATATGTGATTGTTTTTAGGAATGTTTTAATGATGTTTTTAGGCTGTTTGTGTAATTTTATTGTGTTGGAAACCGCCCTGAGCCTTGGGGAGGGGCGGTCTAGTAAATCCAAATAATAAATAAATGTGTGTGTGTGTGTATATATATATATAAATAAAATTTTGTTGCTATTTATTTTTATTTATTTATTTATTTATTGGGGCTTCTTCGCCGCCGACTCCCGGGGGCTCGCGGCGGCTCACAGAGCCAGTGGCACAGCGCCAAAGGGTTAAAAACATAAAACAGTTAAAAAACAGTTAAAACAACAAAATACAATATACCAATTGAACAGCAGCAAATATCACAGCCCAGAGAGTATAGACGAGGCCTACTCGCCGAAGGCCTGCCTAAACAGATGAGTTTTGCAGGCCCGTCTAAATGGCAGCAGATCTCTCAGGGCTCTGGCTTCGGCCGGGAGGGCGTTCCATAGCGTGGGAGCTATAACAGAGAACGCCCTCCGGCGGGTCGATGTTAAATGTGCCGACTTTGCAGATGGTACTACCAACAGGTTGGCCTCTTCGGACCGAAGTGATCTCGCTGGGCAATATGGAGTGAGACGGTCCCTCAGATACGCTGGCCCCAGGCCGTGTGTGGCCTTGAAGGTAAGAACCAGCACTTTGAAGGCGACCCGGTGCTCAATGGGCAGCCAGTGCAGATCCTGCAAGATTGGTGTTATACGGCAACCTGCTGGTGCCCCAGACAGGAGCCGGGCGGCAGTGTTCTGCACCAGCTTGAGCTTCCGGATCGACGACATAGGCAGGCCAACGTAAAGCGCATTACAGTAATCTAGCCTTGAGATGACCGTGGCTTGGATCACCGTGGCTAGGTCGCTCCGGGAGAGGTAGGGGGCCAGCCTCCTTG
The DNA here is from genome assembly GCA_030556195.1 of Anolis apletophallus. Lineage (NCBI taxonomy): Eukaryota > Metazoa > Chordata > Lepidosauria > Squamata > Anolidae > Anolis > Anolis apletophallus. The sequence goes on from JARBWK010000007.1 coordinate 23,036,051, forward strand.
CCTGGCGGAGATGGAAAAAAGCAGCCTTGCTGGCCATGGAGACCTGGGTCTCCATGGTCAGCTGGGAGTCCAACTGGACACCCAGGCTCTTCACGGACGGCGCTGGATGCAGCGCCGCACCGTCAGGGTCGGGAAGCCGGGCACCCACCTCGCCCGGGCCGCCAGCCACAAGATCTCCGTCTTCGCCGGATTCACCATCAACCTACTGGCTCGCAGCCATCCAGTAACGGCTTCGAGGCAATGTTGGAAATTATCAGGGACGGATCCCGGCCTGCCCTCCATCCTCAGAATGAGCTGGGTGTCATCGGCGTACTGATGGCAGACCAGCCCATAACTCCGCACCAGCTGTGCAAGCGGCTGCATGTAGATGTTAAATAATAGAGGGGAGAGAATGGCCCCCTGAGGGACTCCACACACTAATGGGGAGCCCTCGGAGACCTCCCCGCCCCTCCTCACACGCTGAGACCGCTGGCGGAGGAAGGAGGACAGCCATTTAAGGACAGTCCCCTCACCCGGCCATGGCCAGGCGGTGGATCAAAAGATTGTGGTCGACCGTGTCAAACGCTGCCGTGAGGTCCAATAACACGAGCAGCGCAGGCCCGCCTTGGTCAAGCTGGCAGCGGAGTTGGTCTGTGATGGAGACCAGGACCGTCTCTGTCCCATGCCCCAAACGGAAGCCGGACTGGAAGGGGTCTAGCCATGTTGTATCATCTAAGAAGGACTGCAGCTGCTCCATTACTGCCCTCTCAACTACCTTGCCCAGGTATGGAAGGTTCAACACTGGGCGGTAGTTGGAGGGAACCGCAGGGTCCAATGATGGCTTCTTCAGTAATGGAGCCACCACCGCCTCTTTTAAGCACTCTGGAAAGACTCCTTGCTCAAGGGAGCTGTTTATGACATTCAACAGAGGCCCACGTAACCCCTCTAGGCAAGATCTAACAAGCCAGGAGGGGCACGGGTCGAGGGAGCAGGTGGTGGGGCGAGCCGCAGTCACTATCTTATCAACAGCATCTGCGTCCAGTGGCCGAAACCGGTTGATGGTGGGCCCGGCGGAGGGCCACGGAGTCTCAAGCTCTCTCACTGTATCAATTGTGGCCGGAAGGTCCCGGCGGAGGCTCAGTATCTTGTCTGCGAAAAAGCTCTGGAAAACACCGGCAGTAAGGGCCTGATCGCTATTTTTTGGGACGGTAGGGACCGTCGTCAAAGATCGAATTACCTTAAACAGTTGAGCCGGGCGTGAGCTAGCAGACGCTATCAGGGCAGAGAAGTATTCTTTTTTGGCTGCCTTGACAGCATGCTCATAAGTTTCTTTAGATAACTTATAAGCTGATATTGAGGCTCCGTCACGGAGTTTCCGCCACCCGCGCTCTAGCCGTCTCCTCTCCCGCTTCATAGCCCTGAGGTCCCCTGTATACCAGGGGACCGATGATTGCGGGTCGGAGAGGGACGCCTAGGGGCAATCTCGTCGAGAGCTCTAGCTAGTGAGATGTTCCAGGCCTGCACCAGCTCGTCGACTGAGACGCTGGTAGACTCCAGATCCTCAGAGCATTCAGGAACCTCTCGGGTTCCATAAGTCTCTTTTCGCGAACAAGAATCTGTTCGGCGCCCTTGCATGGAGGAGGCGGTTGCTCAACCCGGATACTTAGAGCACAGTGGTCCGACCATGGAACCTCTATTACAGAGGCTAGGTCCACTTGAACCCCCGCGCTGAACACCACATTATTTTATATTACTATTATATATATATTATTTTGTTGCTATATTATTATATATTATTTTATATTACTATTATATATATATAATTTTATTTTATATGAGTCTTATTACTTATTCTTATAGTATTATTGTATGAATATGTATATATTATTATTTTATATTATTTTGTTGCCATTATATTATATTATTTTATAGTATTTCTAGTCTATTACTAGTATAAATATATTATTTCATTTGATATGAGTCATATTTATTATCATTATATTATTGTATGTGTGTGTATATATATATATTTCATATTTTTGCTGCCACTAAATTATTCTATTTTATATTAGAATTATATATATAATTTCATATGAATCATATTAATTATTATTATAGTATTATTTTATGAATATATATAATTTTATATTAGTATTATTATAAATATATTATTTCGTATGAGTCATATTATTTATTATGTATAATAATACTTAAGTGGCTGAGGGGGGAAACTGCCAACCAGCAGTTCAAAAACATGCAAGTATGAGTAGATCAGTAGGTACCGTGTGGGAAGGTAATAGCACTCCATGCAGTCATGCTGGCTACATGACCTTGGAGGTGTCTGCGGACAACGCCGGCTCTTTGACTTAGAAATGGAGATAAGCACCACCCCCCAGATTTGGACACGACTAGACTTAATGTCAAGGGGAAACCTTTACCTTTATTATATATTTTACAAGTGTTATTATTATTATTATTATTATTAAGCTTTATTTGTATCTTGTCTCCACTCCCTAAAGGGACTTGGGTTGCCTTACAGCAAACAAACACATACAGTAAATAGTATAACACAAACAATAATCACATATCACTTAATGTAACAAAATAACACAATAGTATGAGCATTAATAAATAATTAGTTTAAAAACTATTTTTCTGCCTAAAAACAGTAGAAATATAAACACCATTTAAAACAAGCCAGTTCCTGTTAACAGGATATCCAGCATGGTGAATTATAGTTCTAACAGCTTTTCAAAGTCCTGTCCACTAAGGTGGTTGATGCTCGGAGTCATTTTCAAAAGCCTGCTTAAATAGCCACGTATTTTAATCCTTCCTGAACATTAAGAGAGTGGGTGCTTGTCTAATTTTCTTGGGGAGGGTGTTCCAAAGCTGGGGTGCCCTCTCCCTTGTCCCCAACAACCACACTTGTGAGGGAGCTGGGATTGATAGGAGGGCCTCCCTGGCTGATCTTAAGACCTGAACAGGTTCATAAGGAGAGATGAGGTCAGGTAAATAGGCAGGACTGTATGGGCTCTGCACTTTGAATTGAGCCCAGAAGCAAATCGGCAATCGATGGAGCTGCATTAATAGGGTAGTCATATGTTCCTTTCAATCCACCCCTATCAGCAATCTGAAAAATATTCATATATACATTTTGAAAGTGCAAACACACACACACACACACACACACACAGAGTAATTGTGTGTGTGTTTGTGTATAATAATCACACACACAGTAATTGTGTGTATAATTACACACACATATATATAATAATAATACATGCATATATATATATATATATATATATATATGTGCATGTTTATATATCTGTGGAGTAATGTGGGTGGGAGAAGAAACTATTGTATGTTGGGTGCATTTTTAATGTACCATTGGCCACATTGATCAGGATTGAATGGGCTTGTAGCTTCAAGGTCGGTGTGCTTCCATTCTGCATGTTTATATATCTATGGAGTGATGTCCAGGGTGGGAGAAGGAACTATTGTATGTTGGGTGCATTTTTAATGTCCTATTGGCCACATTGATCAGGATTGAATGGCCTTGCAGCTGCAAAGCCTAGCTGGTTGCTGCCTGGGGAGGGGGACCTTTTATGAGATGATTAGCTGGCCCTGATTGTTTCTTGTCTGGAATTCCCTTTTTTGAGTGTTGTTCTTTCTTTAATGCTGCAATTGAGCACCTTGATTAGAATTTAATGGCCTTGCAACTGCAAAGCCTAGCTGGTTGCTGCCTGGGAAAATGCTCTGTTGGGAGGTGATTAGCTGTCTCTGATTGTTTCTTGTCTGGATTTCCCTGTTTTTGAGTGTTGTTCTTTTTTAATGCAGCAATTGAGCACCTTGATTAGCATTTAATGGCCTTGCAGCTGTAAAGCCTAGCTGGTTGCTGCCTGGGTGAATCCTTTTATGAGGTGATTAGCTGGCCCTGATTGTTTCTTGTCTGGAATTCCCTTTTTTGAGTGTTGTTCTTTCTTTAATGCTGCAATTGAGCACCTTGATTAGAATTTAATGGCCTTGCAACTGCAAAGCCTAGCTGGTTGCTGCCTGGGAAAATGCTCTGTTGGGAGGTGATTAGCTGTCCCTGATTGTTTCTTGTCTGGATTTCCCTGTTTTTGAGTGTTGTTCTTTTTTAATGCTGCAATTGAGCACCTTGGTTAGCATTTAATGGCCTTGCAGCTGCAAAGCTTAGCTGGTTGCTGCCTGGGGGACTCCTTTGTTGGGAGGTGGTGCTAAGGAAGGAAGGAAGGCCCCCCAGGTCTCTCCCCACTATTCTCCCTCCCTGGGGTGCGGGGATCCTAATCAGCCCCGGCAGATGGCCACCCCGCCATGGCCCCCAAGCCCCCAGGCGAGGAAGGAAGGAAGGAAAGGCAGGCACGGTTTGGACCCCACCCTCCCTTCCTGGATCCCAAACAACAACTTTCAGTGCCGGTAGTAGAGGGGGCGTAATTCCAAAGTGTGGCCTAGGGTGCAAAAAGGTGTTAATCCGGGCCTGGGTGGCGCTGGTGCTTTGCTTCTACAGTGTTGCTAAAGTTCTGGTGGTGAACATTTCAGAACTCTAACAAAACTTTCAAAACTTCATTATTATTTCATTATTGGTGATTTTTAAGATAGAATCAATTAGGAACTTCCATTTATAATGAAATTTTGAAAGTTCTGTTAGAGTTCTGAAATGTTGACCACCAGAACTTTAGCAACACTGTAGAAGCAACGCACCAGCGCCACCTAGTTTTCATCACCAGAACTTTAGCTTTGTAAGTACTTTAGAACCATTTAGAACCATGATTGCCCAGGCCTAGTATCCAAGTCTGAAAATCAAGGGAGTATACGGAACATGCTCTTAAATAAAAACTTAACTTGAGAAAGGGAATAATTTAAAAAACATTCTCAAAGAGCCAAAACCAATGCAGGAAAAGGAGTGAAGATAAAATTGAAAACTACAAACAAAAAAGGTCATACTGTATTTAGAATTTATAGACATCAAACAGCAAAACTAATAAGCTAGTCATTTATATTGGGTCATATTTTGAGTAAAACATATTTTGAAGTAGTGTTTGTGTTCTATATGCTATACATATACCAAAACTTTATTATATTATTTGGATAAAAGTGTTCTGTTATGTGTAATGTAAAACAACTTCACATTGCTCATTCAGAACAGTCTTGTGATTAAGTGGAAGTCCCACAGATTCTGTGCTCTGTTTCCATGCGCTTCGGAAATTGAGTCCCCCCAAGAATCGCACAGAGGACATCACATGATGTAAGGGCACTTCCCATGAGACTCCATGGGACTCTGTTTCCACAGTGCATGGAACAGAGTCCAGAATGCATTTTGAGGAGTTAGGGAAAGATGCTCCTTGATGGGGAAAGCATATAGGATGACTGGACATTCCAGAACAGTGTTTCCCAACCAGTGTGCCGTGGCACACTAATGTGCCGTGAGCAATCATCAGGTGTGCCGTGGGAAATTTGAACTTCCAATACCCTTTCTTCCCCCTGTCAGGACTGGGAGACTTGAGCTTAGGAGAAGTTCAGGTCCCCAGCCTGCCATGAGATTGCACCGACCTTTGCCCCAGTTCTTTGGTGACCTTGGCTCCAGTTGCATAGAGACTGTGCTGAGTCAGATGGGAGTGACGTAACTTCCAGTGTATGCGGGGCTGCGGAGGGAAGTGAGGCAAACTCCTCCGAGCTTGGACATTGGACAATTGGACTCATAATGCTGATTCATGGACCTATGAGGTCACATCCCTTCAGACTGTGGGATCTGCTGACTCACTCGGATATGGTGCAACCCTGCTTGGACATTGCATGGGCGATGGGAGGGGGCTTAGGGTATATAAGGTGTGTTTGGGTGGCGGGGCGGTGCTTTAGCTTCACATGTGTCGTACCTGCAATAAAATCGTGTTGGACCGTGCTTCAATCTACGCGTGATCCTTACCGAGTGTTGGAGAGTCGTTACACCCTCCTGCCGAACTCTTTTTCTTCTCCACTCAGGCTCCCTTCTTCCCAGCCTCGCTCTGCTCGCTCTGCCTCACTTTGCTCTGGGGCGAGTCTGCGCAGTAGTGCCCGCATGGGTCATGTCTCCCTCCTTCCCCCCTCCCCTCCTGAACACGCTCACGCTGCCCCTCAGATAAAAATGGCGGCAGAAGCGGCAGTGTAAAAGAAAAAGTAAGTGTTCGGCAGGCGAGGGAAGAAAGGGCGTGAAGGGGAAGGGGGAGGAAGAGGTCTCTGTCGAAAGCTGGCATGGGCAAACTTGGACCTTCCAGGTGTTTTGGACTCCAACTCCTACCATTCTTAGCAGCCTCAGGCTCTTTTCCTCTCCCCCTCAGCCACTTAAGCAGGAAAGGGCCTGAGGCTGATGGGAATGGTGGTAGTTGAAATCCAAAGCACCCAGAGGGCCGAGTTTTCCCATGCCTGTTTTAGGGACCGTAAAGTGGTGAGCCTCCTTCCAACATTGTGATTCTGGATAGAAAACAAACAACAACATAACATTGTTTGAGTCCACAGTGCTCTCTGGGTGTAAGTGAACTACAACTTCCAAACTGAAGGTCAATTCCCAAGCAAACCCTTTCAGTACTTTCTGTTGATAATGAGAGTTCAATATGGCAAGTTTGGTTCAATTTCATTGTTGCAAGAGTTCAGGGTGCTCTTTGATTGTGTGTTAACTATAAATCCCAGAAACTGTAACTCCCAAATGTCAAGGTCTATTTTCCCCAAACTCCATCTGTGTTCACATTTGGGCATATTGAGTATTCATGCCAAGTTTGGTCCTGATCCAACATTGTTTGAGTACACAGTGCTCTCTGGATATGGGTGAACTACAACTCCAAAACCCAAGGTCAATGCCCACCAAACTCTTACAGTATTTTCTCTTGGTTATGGGAGTTCTGTGTGGGAAGTTTGTGTCTTTCTGCCATTCCTACCAGGATATGATTGATTGATTGATTGATTGTATTATTTATGAGTCGCCCTCCACGTCAGTGCTCCGGGCGACTTACACATAAAACACATAAAAGAGTTCAATAGTTAAAAGCTAAAAGAATAGGAAAATTAATTAAAATAGTTCCAGTAACTCAGGCTAAGTCTGGAGGGTGTCCTTAGTCGTAAGCCTTCGGAAGAGCCAGGTCTTCAATGTGGTCAGGAACTGGGGCATGTCCCGGATAGCTCTCTGATCCGCCGGCATCAAGTTCCAAAGAACAGGGGCCGCGATGGAAAAGGCTCTCCGTCTCGTGGTGTCGAGGCGGGCCTCACTCACACCTGGGATGCGGAGAAGGTCCCTGTTTCCTGAACGCGGCGACCTTATGTGAGCTGGTTCGGACCAGCGGTCTTTTAAATTAGCTGGGCCGGCGCCATGGAGGGCCTTAAAGGTAAGCGACAAGATCTTGTGGATGGCTCTGAGCTCGACTGGCAGCCAGTGCAGGCGCTGTAGAGATGGCGCGATATGGCATCTCAGTGGTGTCCCGGTGAGGAGTCTGGCAGCTGCATTCTGCACTAGCTGGATTTTACGAGTGGTTGACTGCGGCAACCCCACGTACAAGGCATTACAGTAGTCCAGCTGTGATGTCACTGTGGCATGGACCACCATAGCCAGCGCATCTGATGGAAGGTAAGGTGCCAGTTGACGTGCCTGGCGTAGGTGGAAGAAAGCCCTTACTTGTCGCAGCAACCTGGGCCTCCAGTGAGAGTCTCGAGTCTAGTATCACACCGAGACTCTTCACCGACGGGGCCGGGATCAGCGGCTCTCCCTCTCCCTAACGCGGATGCTATCTGCATCACAGAGACGTGGACTCAGGACGGTGACTGTGTCCTCCTCCAGGAAATAGCCCCCCCAGGCTTTCGAGCTTTCCACCGCCCAAGACCAACAGGTCGAGGTGGTGGAGTAGGACTGGTTGTGAAGGACGCGGTTACCATTTCTGTTCTCCAAACACCGGAGCTGACCGGCATAGAATGCCTGGGGGCAACCCTTGGAGAGGAAGTAAAGACGGGGCTCCTGGTCGTCTACCGGGCCCCCGGGGCCCACAAAGATGCCACTTCCGCCTTACAGGATCTGATCGTGGACTGGGCCTTGAAGTTTCCCCGGCTTCTCATACTGGGCGACTTCAACATCCATCCGGACACAGTCCCCCTTTCACCCGCTGCACGAGAATTCCTTATGCATATGGATGCCCTCGACCTCTCCAGGACAGCCACTGGTCCCACCCACCAAGCTGGCCATGCACTGGATTTGATCTTCAGTCAGGGTCTCGCAATACAACACCGTGATACCAGAGCAGTGCCTTGGTCGGACCACCTGACCGTGAGGATAGAGGTCAACATCCCCCCTCGCAACACCACCAGAGCCTAGGCCTATCCTAGCCCGCCAAAAGAGCGCGATGACCCCAAAGGCTTTTGCAGCGGCGCTGGAACCCTTGGAAGTCCCCGGAGGATCTCTGCCAGATCTGGTCGCCAGATGGGATAGTGTGCTCTCTAGGGCCATTGATCAGATAGCCCCAAGGCGCCCCCTTCGCCCAAGGAAAACCTGCTCTCCATGGTTTACAACACACCTGAAGCAGATAAAACATCGGAGGAAGCAACTTGAGTGTTCCTGGCGACGAAAGCCGAGCGTGGAAACCAGAGCCGCTTATAGAGCCCAGCACAGGCTATACGAACTCGAGATCAAAAAGGCGAAGAGATCCCATAACGCAGCCCAGATTTCTGCTGCGGGCTCCCACTCGGCGCAGATTTTCAAAGTTGTCCGAGTCTCCTCGCCCCCCACAAAGGGAACCTAACAACTCGGCGTTAACAGCTGACGACTTCCAAAGACACTTCATTGGAAAAATCGCGGCCCTTCGGAAGGACTTACCATCGATCCCCGAGGTAGACGGCCTGAGGTCCCAGCTCCCCATCCGGGCAACCGGACAGCGTCTCTCAGAGTTCAGCCCCTAACAACGGAGGAGGTGAGAAAGCTGGTGACCGGGCGAGAGCGACGACCTGCCCAACGGATCCCTGCCCATCACATCTAATCAAGTCCAATACTGACATCTTGTCCGGTGCTCTGAGGACCTGGTGAATCTCTCTTGAAACAAGTGCCTTTCCGGACTCCCTGAAAGAGGCGAGAGTCACCCCCTCTTGAAAAAGACATCGCTTGACCCCGAGGTTCCTGCTAACTACCGCCCGGTTGCCAACCTACCCTTCCTGGGCAAGCTTCTTGAACGAGCAGTAGAAAGCCAAATTGGTCTTCTTAGATCAATCCGGGGGCTTGGAACCGTCCCAGTCGGGCTTCCGCGCGTGGCACGGAGTGGAGTCCGTTCTCGTGGCAATGACTGATGACATCCGTCGGCAACTGGATCGGGAGGCTCGGCAATCCTAGTCCTCTTGGACCTTACGGCGGCCTTTGATACCGTCGACCACGACCTGCTTCTCCATCGCCTGGCGGCCTCTGGGATCCAAGACAGAGCACTGGCCTGGCTGGAATCGTTCCTCGAGGCCGCTCGCAGCGGGTCGAGTGGCAGGGTCAAGTCTCTTTGAAAACGAACTGGAGTGTGGAGTTCCTCAGGGTGCCATTCTATCTCCCACCCTCTTTAATATCTACATCCAGCCCCTGGCTAATATTGCTAGGAGCCACGGGTTCTCCTGCTACCAATACGCAGACGACACGCAGCTGCTCTTGAAGCTTGACCCAGGGTCATCATCAGTACCGGACAGTTTCAGCCTAGGATTGAGGGCGGTGACGAGCTGGCTCAGAGCATATAGACTCAAGATCAACCCGGCTAAACGGAGATCCTCTGGCCTGGCCGTCCCGACCCGGCCCACCACTTCCACTCTTCGAGGGCGAGTCCCTGGCTCCAGCCCCGGCGGTGAAAAGCCTGGGAGTGATCCTAGACGAAAATCTCACGATGGAGGCCCAGATCCAGGCTGCAGCTAAGGGCGCCTTTTCCATCTCCGTAGGGGCCCGTCGGCTGGCTCCCTACCTTCCACCAGAGGCCTTGAGAACAGTGGTCCATGCCACCGTCGTCTCACGCCTCGACTACTGCAACGCCCTATATGTGGGCCTCCCCAGACAACAACTAAGAGGCTGAAACGCATCCATAACGCCGCAGCCAGACTCATTACTGGGTCATCAGTGAGGGATCACATCTCCCCATTCTTAAAGAACTCCACTGGCTGCCCCTAGAGTTCAGAGCCCTTTACAAACTCCTGGTGCTCACCTTTAAAGCCCGGCACAACATTGGGCCTTCCTATCTGAGTGACCGGCTGACGACCCAATGCAGCGAGAGGCCAGCACGCTCCATCAACGGTGACCGCCTGACTACTCCTGGAGTGCGGGAGGCTAGACTGGCGAAACTCGGCGGAGAGCCTTCTCCGTCGCGCCCCTTCGACTTGGAACTCACTGCCGCCCGCCCTCAGAGCCTCTCCGACTCTATCTGGATTCCGCCCAGCCCTGAAGACCTGGCTCTTCCGCCTAGCGTTCGGGACTGGCTCGGTACCCTGGACTACTTGAGCCACCCCTCCTGTTTATATTCCATGTTTTTAAACTGTTGTACATTGTTCACCCTAGGGTTTTAACTGTTGTAAGTCGCCCGGAGCACCGCCGGTGGAGGGCAACTCACAAATATTAAAGTATTATTATTATTATTATTATTATTAAAGAGAGGCAGCGGAATGGGTGGCTCTGGGCGTCCCGGCCATAGAATCTCAGTCTTTGATGGATTGATCTTGAGTTTGTATGAGCGGAGCCATCTGGTCACTGCCTCTAGTCCTTGTCTGAAATTCTCAGGCACCGATGTTACGCCTGGCTCAAGCTTCAGCAGAAGCTGGGCGTCATCTGCATATCTATGTTGTGTTCATCGAAACAGGTCCAGGTTTCACGCTGAGTGTATAAACATATTAACTCTATGTATTACTGTGTTAGAGTGTTATTTTGGTTGGTGGTGTGCCCCAGGATTTTGTAAATGTAAAAAAAGGTTGAAAAACACTGTTCTAGAAGACTGACCTCAATGGGAGGGACCAGAGTAAGACAGTTTCCTGAGCTTTCCCCCGTTTCCCCCCAGCTCATGGGATGAGGTCCTTAGTTTGTCTCATGTGAAATGTTTGGGATGTAAGTCATAAATATATTGTTTCATTCACAAGCTTTCTATAATCCTAAAATTGGCCATTCTTTTACTATGCAAACATTTTTAATTATGCTAAAATCAATTTTTAGCAGATTATTGTTTCATGAACAGTCGTAATGCCCCACTGTCCTATAAAACCGAGGACACCAGTACCTTTGGATATGTATTGTTTTACTTCTGCACGAACAGCAATCTGCTGGGACTGATTAACATTTCACATCTTTAAAAGATTAACTTTTCAGTAATGGAAAACCATAGTGCTTAGCTAGACTACCATAAATTACTGAATTTGCTAACTCATAAGTAGTACGTAATGGGCACTGTGGATTGAATGTCCCATATCAATTAAAACTGTATTGTCACATGTTTAAGTATTTGCAAGAGATTTACAAATCAGCATATTTATCTTTAGTGTTTAGTACAAAGGGAAGTAATCAGATCATTTCAAGAGTGAAAATAGAATGGCAAAGAGCAGGCATAACTTTCATGCTTTTGGGACCTTTTCCGACTCCTGCTTTTTTAGTCTGCTTAGGCAAGCCTCTGGGCAGGAATTCTCCAAGGCTTTCTTCTATGTGGGACTCTCTGCACACATGTGAAAATTACATTCAGTAACATCATTCTTTGGTTCTATAGTTAATGCAAACAAAATAGTATGTTACTGCTGCACTAACCGGTGCTTGGCCACTGTAACGGGCTGGATGAGGGCGAACAAATTGAAACTAAATCCAGACAAGACAGAGGTACTCCTGGTCAATCTTAAGGTCGAACAGGGAATGTGCTTGACGGGGTTACACTCTGAAGGTGCAGGTTCGCAGCTTGGGAGTGATCCTGGACTCATCGCTGAGCCTGGAACCCCAGGTGTGCCAGCTGCGCCCATACCTTGGGAAGTCTGACTTGGCCACGGTGGTCCATGCTCTGGTTACATCCTGAATAGACTACTGCAATGCTCTCTACGTGGGGTTGCCTCTGAAGACTGCCTGGAAGCTGCAATTAGTCCAACGCTCAACAGTCAGTCTACTGACGGGAGTTGGGTACAGGGAGCGCACAACTCCCTTGCTGCACCAGCTCCACTGGCTGCCAATTAGCTTCCGAGCACAATTCAAAGTGCTGGTTTTAACCAATAAATCCCATTTATTGGTTAAAAGCTCCATTTTAGTTTGGCAACTAGCTTATATGTATTTTACCTATATGTATTTTAATCTTGTATTGTTGTAGGATGTTTTAATTTGTATTAGTAGCATTGAATCCTTGCTGTAAGCCGGTCTGAGTCCCTCTACGGAGGTAAGAAGATCGGGATATAAAAGTTTTAAATAATAATAATAATATCCATGCAATCTTGAGGCCTGTACTGGGATATGCAATAATAAATAATAGTTAGGTAGATTTTTAATTCATTGAATGGTTCCTCTTCGTCCTGGAGAAGAATGTAGGGTAACACATTGTTATTCAGCATATTTATTAATGACTTGGATTATGGAATATAGGGCATACTTATTACATTTGCAGATGCCAGCAAGTTGGAAGGAATAGTTAATACTCCAGAAGACAGGACCAGAATTCAAAACGACCTCTTTGGAGGTCTCTAAACAGAAGTTGGATGTGTGTTGTGTAGGAGTATTTTGACAGTATGTCATGTATGGCAGGAATCAGACTAGATGGCCGTTCCAACCTATGTTTTTTATTATCCATGGGAAATAACGTTTTGTGCAGGTGCCACTCATACATTTCTTCATTTCACCATAATTTTGCAGGTGGGTTTATCTGTGATTGTACCCATTTAATTTAGTAACTACTCAAGGTTATTAGTTTAGTAGGTACCTGTAGAAAACCAGTATTGCCTTAGTCTCAAAACTGATGTCTGCAAAATTTGCTAGTTTATTTAATGGATTGGATCCAGCCTTCGTTTATGTAGAGTAGATCTGGTGAAAGCACTTCATGGGTAACCAAAATCCCATGGCAACTTTAAATAAGACTAGGTGTATTCAGCCCACTATGCTGGGAGTGGTCTTGGGTAGGGTAATCATTAACAATGCTTGATACGTAACTGCCCTTTCAAGGATTACAGCTAAATGCAGTATATAAGATGCCCGAACTCTTAGAACCCCCTGAAGCACAGAATCTAGAAGTTCAGATACCTTCATACCAGTCAAGGCAGAAGGTGGAAGAACCCTTTTGGACTCCTCACCCCCTCTGCCACTATAAGATGATCTTCATGTAAAATAATCCCTGCCATTGGTGTCTGACAAGCAGAGGTGGCCCAAGGTAATTTTAAATGGTAGGCGAAAATTACTTGGGTACCCCCCCCCCAAACCAAACCTGGAGCAGGCGCTGAGGCGGAGTTACCAGCCGGCGCGGAGGCAGAGTTTCCAGCATGCGTGGAAGTGGAGCCTCCGTGCCGGCTGATAACTCTGCCTCCGCGCCTGCTGGAAACACAGTAGACGCGGAGGTGGAGTTTCCAGCTGGTGCGGAGGCAGCGTTTCCAGCATGCGTGGAGGTGGAGCCTCATGCACTCGGGCGCCTACTCCACCGAGTGCGTTAATCCTCCCCTGCTGACAAGTATACCAACTTCAAGCTATGATGCCTCCTCCTGTATGTGGGTCATACCCGAGGAACAACACATTTTGGAATTTGCCGGTACAAAGCTTCCTTTGATCTGCGGTTGATATATGTGCACACAGTGTGTTCCCTATGCTTTTGCCCTTTTGCTGTGGGAGCAAAGAGAGAAGACCATACATACACAGTGATAAAAGCTTCTTGCCCAATCCAGGGCCCTCCTACACATCCATATAATTCAGAATATCAAGGCAGATAATCCCACAATATCTGCTTTGAACCGGGCTATTTGAGTCCACATATTCCAGTTCAATGCAGATAATGTAGGATTTTATTCAGCTGTTTGGGAGGGGTCCCAGGAACGGAAAGACATACAATTACACATAGACAAATACAGTGCAGTTTTTAGAAGGACTTCTTCTTTCCTGAATGCTCCATTACATCATTGTTGTTATGTCCCTGCATCATTGCGCCATCATGTCACAAGGGGGTGCTGTTGTTCCATCCTCATGACAGGAGCCTCTTGTTTCCACCACTTCCGCCTCTCCCTTCTCTGTCAGCCTATTTCAGACAAGTCTGTGCAAAAGTCCTTCCCCACTTTTATGGTCCCCAATTTGTTGTTAATTCACAGCTGGGCTGTTGAACTGCTTGGGTAAACAGTAAACAGGGCTTACAGCTGGCGTCTAACTCAGCCCGGGATTCGATCCTGCAATCTTCAGATCTTCAGATTGCCAGCACAGCTGTTGTTACCGCTGTGCTATCTCTCCGACCGCTGTACTATCTCTCCAGGAAATGAGCTAAAATCTTAAAATATGCTGGTCCTGAGGACATGCTGTTTTCAAATTCAAACATTTTCAACCAGCTTTGCTACAATTACAATCTCAGACCAGTTTTTGTAATGCACTCCAGACATTATGCATAACTAAATGCAGAAGCACTTCAATTATGTCATTTTTAAAAAAACAGTATCTCAAACCCATAATTATTTGCAAAAAAAGATATTTAAAAACATATTTAGACAAGCTCTCTTAAGATAGTTGTTTAAAAATCTACCTTCTGCTATTGCTTTGGTCATCCCCCCCCCCCCCCCATATATTACATTGTACTCCTCTATAGAATGGTTTCAGTGTTATTTTATTAATTTGATTTACTACACTTACACAGTATGGCCCCCTTACCCATAGAATCAGTACCTGTAGTTTCACCTACATGCATCTGATAAAACATATCCTCTTTAGGAATTTTCTGCATCCTCCAAGATGTTCTGTGGCAGTGGTTTTCAAAGTGTGCTCCATGGAGTCCTTGGGGCTCCACAAAGTATACTGAGGCGCTCCGTGGTTCCCTCCTCCTCCCACTCCCCACAGTTAGCAGCAACTTCCCGTCACACATCAGGGGGTGGGGTGGGGTGGCAATGCCAGCTAGCTTATAGAGTCTATCAACAGTTGTAGGTTTAGGACATCCTGTAATTATTCTGCATGTCTCATATTAAAACAAAAAAGACTATATGACTCACTATATATGTTTAATTTTTATCATTACATTATGGAAAATAAGTTTCAGCGCCTGAGAACCCAGTGTGCCTGCCCTGAATCTGGATCCTGACAGAGTAAACACGAGATAAAGAGACACCTGCACAACTGACCCTGGGAAACAACGACTCCAAGAATTGGCGGGAGAAAAGCCTGGGGTTTGTGCGGGTGTTTTGTTTGAATGTGTGAGAGGGTATAAAAAGGGAGTGAGCAATGTTACCAGCCACTTTTGGCTTTAACCATGCTATGATGTCCTGTAGTAAAGTTCTGAGTAAAATCCGGGACACCTCCTGTGAGTTATTTCGAACTGCTATAGTGAGTCTGACATGTTATTATGACACACACACACACACATCCCTCTGATTTGACACTTTCAGTTGTGTGTATTGCTATGTGTTATTTATAATAATTCTTTGGGTAAAATAATACAATTTGAAATAACAAGATGTTCCAAGTGCTGAAATTTGCTTTCCTTTAACCACCATCTTATTTTTTTCATTTATAGACTGGCCTTATTGTTGCCTGTTACCAAGGGTTTGTGGATATTGTAATAGCCTTAGCCCAGTGCCCTCACATTGATGTCAACTGGCAGGACAATGAAGGGAACACGGCTCTGATTACAGCTGCCCAGGCAGGTAAGGTAGTTTCTCCTTATTTCATATTTATGTCCAACTGCCAATTTATTGTTGTTCTTGAGTTGAGGGCTTTTTGGGGGCTTTCTCCATCATTAGTTAAGTTTAGCAGGCATTGCAGCCCGTTCTTGGCCCCTTTCCATTTATTCAAGACTAGCTTGGGGACCTGGCGGTGCCCGGGTCATTTGAGAAGTGCAGCAGGATGTAGAGTGGGTCACTGGGGCTCTGTGTGCCAAGTGTGGTCTTTATCAGTGTTTGTTGGGGGCCACAGTGGTCTGTGGTCACAGAGGGGTGTGAAAGTACTACAAATTCCACCATCCATTGTCAGTCCTCCCCCAAACCTCACCAGGACGTGAAGGCAGTCATAGGGGTTATGTATGCCAAGTTTGGTCTCGATCAGTGATTGGATGAGGGTTGCAGCGGACTTGGGAAGTGAGTAGAGGTACTTAAAGTCCCATCATCCAAACTGCACCAGGACGTAGAGTGGGTCATGGGAGCTGTGTGTGCTGAGTGTGGTCTGTATTGGTCCTTTTCGGTGGCCTCAGTGGTCTGTGGGAACCAAAGTGTTTGAAAGTACTACAAATCCCATAATCTGTGGGTCATGTCCCCCGAACCGCACCAGGACGTAAAGGGGGTTGGGGGGGTTATGTGTACCAAGTTTGGTGCAGGTCCATCACCAGCGTTGGTCGCTGTGGCCTGTGAAAGTGGCTGCCACATATCCGCCCTTCCGCCCTCCCGCCATCCGCACACACACATACAAACATTCCGCTTTATAAAGGTATACAGATAACCTTGCTCTTTTTATATAGCCCAGTAATACAACTAGTAAAGTTACGATGAATTGAATGAACAGTGGGTGCAATCTCCAGGGGTTAAGTCTATTGGAAATGACCAATATGTTTCATTACATTGGGAGAGCAAAAGGTACTCCCAATAAGATTTTATTTTTTCTTGAAGTGACCATTTTATTTTTGACACAGTAATAACATAAGTGGTGCCTACAAGAAAATGCTGCATATTTGTCTGTTTTCACAGTTACCATCATAGCAAATCAGTCCTGGGAATACTGTTGTATCTAGGATTAAGTGGTCTCACATACTATGTAGCCTGCATTGGTTTAATCCACCCAAGAAATATAATCTCACCAGTAAAAGGATTAGATTTAAAGAAACTCTATCTTGACCTTTATACTTAATGGTAATGAGCTCAGCATTAATCCAGGAGGCTGACATTGTTTTGATACTGTTAGTATTTGATACTGGCTCCCAATGAAATGAAGTTAATTTTGGTAAAGGTTTTTCTGTAGTAACGTGAAGTTATTGTTTATTGCAGTGTTTCCCAACCAGTGTGCAGGGGCACACTAGTGTGCTGTGAGCGATCATCAGGTGTGCCTTGGGAAATTGTAACTCCGGGGGGGGGGGAGAGTCTAGTGTGTTGAAGTATAAAAACCCTAAGAAACCTACCTCGATAAAGACACAAAATTACAAACAATCCCCCTCCCCACCTGTTGTCTACTTGGTCTCTCCCTCTCCATGCATTGGGAAGGCCTGCCTCCCTTTCCCCAAGTAGAGACCTCCTCTTGCCTCCTGGGGTTCTGTGTGGGAAGTTTGGCCCAGTTCTATCATTGGTGGGGTTCAGAATGCTCTTTGATTGTAGGGGAACTATAAATCCCAGCAACTACAACTCCCAAATGTCAAGGTCTATTTCCCCTGAACTCCATCTGCGTTCATATTTGGGCATATTGAGGATTCATGCCAAGTTTGGTCCTGATCCAACATTGTTTGAGTCCACAGTGCTCTCTGGATATAGGTGAACTACAACTCCAAAACTCAAGGTCAATGCCCACCAAACTCTTATAGCATTTTTTCTTGGTTATGGGAGTTCTGTGTGGGAAGTTTGTGTCTTTCTGCCATTCCTGCCAGGATATCTATGTTGTGTTCATCGAAACAGGCCCAGGTTTCACACTGAATGTATAAATACATTTTTAAGACATATTAACGATATGTATTACTGTGTTAGAGTGTCATTTTGTGTCATTTTGGTTGGTGGTGTGCCCCAGTATTTTGCAAATGTAAAGAGTGTGCCGCGGCTCAAAAAAGGTTGGGAAACACTGGTTTATTGTATTAGCAGTTTGGACACATGTTATTTTTATTATCAACGAACTTGTTACCTTGCTTCATAGTGAACTGCATCTTAACCCTAAAGGGGATTGTCAAAGCCTTCCTCTGAGGCTGAGAGAGGATGACTTGTCCAAAGTCACCCAATAAGCTTTGACAGCACGGCAGGGATTCAAACTGTGGCCTCCCAGCGTCATAGTCCAGTGATCAAATGACTACACCATGTTGTCTCCCAGGACAGCACTAAGCTGCTGTAGTTTTCAGCCTTTTCTTGGCATATTAGCATTCTGAATTAATTGTACATTTTACTGGCAATCATTTTCCCTAGTCCTGACAGTTTATGTTAAAGGAACTCATAAAACCAGAGGTTCTGGTTAGCATCTTGTCTTTCTCTTGTCACTTCATTTGTCAGCCGATATGAAGATTACATTTTATATTGGATCCTTTAAATGAAGTTAATTGATTGCCCATTAGTGTGAGCTAATGGTTATACCTGATCATGCATGGCTGGATTATGCAGTCATTTGCATTCAGACTGAAAGAAATCTTTGAACTATGCAGGTCAATTTATACAAATGTGTTACCCCTATCATATTTTATTTCTACTACTCCTTTCCTACACTTCTGGTCTCCTTATAGCTGTTTTTTTTAAAAAAATTACCTTCTATGGGTTACATTGTAATAGAGAATTGGATAGAAATAGAGAAATCTCCTGGCCATGCTGACATCTAAAGATGGATCTACCCAGACCTGCAACCTCATCAGACAGCAAAATTGTCCATCTTATGACACTTGGACTTTACTACTACTACTACTAATTATTATTATTATTATTATTATTATTTATACCCCGCCACCATCTCCCCAAGGGGACTTGGGGCGGCCTACATGAGGCCAAGCCCAATGATACATAATAAAACAACACAACAGCAAATAATAAAAAATACAATCGATATAACTTCCACATAAGCAATAACAGACAATTTAAAACCATTCTGGCCGGGCCAAATGTGAAACATTGAAAATTTTAAAATAATAAACACTGGATGCGAACAGAGGTAGAATGTGTATAACAGGAAGGTTTTAAAGGATAATGTGGGGCAGACCACCCAACAGGTAATTAAAGTGCTTCTGAGGACATTTGGCAAGGAATTGAACACAGCAGGGCATTATTTGCTTTATTCCGGGAAGGCACATTGGAACAGCAACGTTTTCAGGCTCCTCCTAAAAACTGCCAATGTGGGGGCTTGTCTGATCTCCTTGGGGAGCGGGTTCCAGAGTGGGGGGGCACTACAGAGAAGGCCCTTTCCCTCGTTCCCACCAATCGCGCCTGCGAAGGGGGCGAGAGCGAGACTAGGGCCTTTCCAGATGATCAGAGATATCGCTTAGGTTTATAGACCAAAATGCAGTCTATGAACCTACAAGGCCCCAAACCGTTCAGGGCCTTGTAGGTAAGAACCTGCACCTTGAATTGGGAATGGAAGATGAACGGCGGCCAATGGAGCTCCTTAAACGAGGGGTTGACCGCTTCCTGTAAGACGCTCCAGTTAGTAATCTGGCTGCCGCCCATTGGACCAATTGAAACTTCTGGGACGTCTTCAAGGGCAGCCCCACGTAGAGTCATAACAGTAATCCAATCTGGAGGTGACTAAGGCGTGAACCACCATGGCCAGTTCGGACTTCATGAGGTACGGTTGCAGCTCGCGCACAAGTTTTAATTGTGCAAAGGCCCTCCCAGCCACCACCGACGCCTGAGCTTCAAATGTTAGCGACGAGTCTAGGAGGACACCCAAGCTGCGGGCCTGTGACTTCAGGGGGAGTGCAACCCCATCAACCACAGGTTGCCACTTACGATCAACCAGGAGGACCTCTGTCTTGTCAGGATTAATCTTCAGCTTATTCATCCTCATCCAGACAGTCACAGCGGCCAGGCACTCGTCCAATACCTGAGGGGCTTCCTTGGAATTAGGTGGAAAGGAGTAGTAGAATTGGGTGTCATCTTCGTAGAGATAGCACCCAACTCCAAAACCCCGGATGACCTCTCCCAGCGGTTTAATGTAGATGTTAAAAAGCATGGGGGACAGAATGCAACTTGAGGTGCGGCGCCCGCTGGCTCCCATTACACAAGGTCAATCTATTTCCAGTGGGGACTCGTGCCTCAAATGAAGTCAAAGGGGATGAGGTTAGGGGCAAGACGGGCAATGTGGGTCAGTGGGTTCCCCATGCTTCTGTCCAACTCCTATGTAATAATTTCCCTCTTTACTGTGGGCGAAGCTATACCTTGTGCACGGCATATGCATTTCATTTCATTGTGCATTTAGGGTTGGTAGCGTTATACAGGATTAATTGACATTGAGTCGTACCATTGTGATATTTTTTCACTATATAGCAGTGTTTCCCAACCAGTGTGCCGGGGCACACTAGTGTGCCATGAGCAATCATCAGGTGTGCCGTGGGAAATTGCAGCCTCCAATACCCTTACTTATAAAAGGAGCGCCGCTACGTCACAGTACAAAATGCACAATTAATCATACATAATCATATGCAAAAACACATTCAAAGTACCTAATCCTGCTGGAGAAAATCAAAAGTCTTACATAAGGTAGTTTGGCGTGGTCGCCACAGAGAGCGGAGGAGTTGCGAACCAGGAAGTAGAGAGTTCACAGAGCGCTCCTCGACGGAAAACTCGTGATATTTGATGAACTCACGGAAGTGAGTGCAAAAAACAAAGTGTATCCTCATGATGTTATCCAATGTCAGTTCCGGGATCCGCACAATAACACAGTCAGTTTGGGGACAATTCAAAGAAGCAGCACCATAATCATAGCGACAAGGTAGAAAATCACGTAGATAATCACATATATTCAAACTGCCAGAGGCTGAAGATAGATGTGGTGATGGAATCGAAAGCTGGCATGGGCAAGCTTGGACCTTCCAGGTGTTTTGGACTCCAACTCCCACCATTCCTAGCAGCCTCAGGCCCTCCCCCCCCAGTCACTTAAGCAGGAAAGGGCCTCAGGCTGTTAGGAATGGTGGGAGTTGAAATCCAAAGCACCCAGAGGACTGAAGTTTTCCCATGATTGACAGCTGTTGAGCAAGACCTTCGTGTGTGTCTTTCTGCCATTCGATTCCAGCCATGCAGGATCTTCCATTGTTGAAGCCCTGATGTACTTCTATTTGGTAACCCCTGCTGCCTGATTTAAACTAAAAAAGAAAAAAAATGCTTGCCTCTTTTTGTACTGCCTGTGGAACTCTCCGCTGCAAGATGCATGCTTAACAGCCCTGAGGAAGTGTCTACGGACGCGAAACGGTGAAACCACTAGGCGCCCCTGCATTAAAGCCGTTGGCGAGGCTTCCGCGCACTGCGTGAAGCATCTTTGCCCCTTCTTGCGCCACATTTTGCAGTCAGTATTGATTTTCATTTGAAGCTGCGGCGGGCCATCCCCCTGCCCCCCTCTTCTCTTGCTATTTGCGACAATTTGGTACTTCACGACCTATATTGAGGCTCCTTTACGGGAGGTATCTCCCCCCTCCCTCTGCAGCTACTTGCGAGCCGGGTGCCGCAACTTGGGAACGAAGAAACTTATTCTCCCCGCACAGCGCCAAGTGGCCGGGCACGCCCACCGCTTGACTTATATGGAAGAGCCCCTTCCCCTGTTGCCTATACCAGTGACTCGGCCGGCTTCGCCCTAAAGAAAGAACTTCCATTCTTAATGCAGCCACATGCGGCTTAGATTTGTTGCCGCACATTCGCCAAATAGGCTTCCCTCGCGGTGAGAAATACCACCGTGACTGGATATTATGCTGGAACTCTGAGTGAGTAACCTCAGGATCTATGGGAATTATTTACTCATGAAGGTTCGCATTTTCCCTTGATTTAGCATACTGTTAGTATCCATAGTAACCCTTATATTGTGTATTTATGCATTGATTGACTACTTGGATACAGTGACGCGCTTCTACTATTGTGTATCTAAACTAAGATTTTATATTGCTGATATTACCTACCTATTGAAATTGATGTTGCTCAACTGCTTCTTGTACACTGTGAATGTACTTTGTATGCAATTACTATATGTCCTATTCTTTCATCGTTATAAATGTATATATTGTATATGTGAAAACTATTTGAAATAATGAATGATTGATTGACATTCACTCAGTGACCGTCACTTTTATGATATGTAATTAGCCTCACGTATGCTTCATCTCAGAGCTCCTTTTGTTTATACCATTGTGTTAGGTTTGTTGTGTCATACCTACTCCTTGTATTGCACTGTGAGCCCCCCCTGGCCTTAGGCCTTTTTGTGTTGCTTTTCTGCCATTCCTGCCAGGATATCTATGTTGTGTTCATCGAAACAGGCCCAGGTTTCACACTGAGTGTATAAATACATTAAAAACATATTCAATATATGTATTACTGTGTTAGAGTGTCATTTTGGTTGGTGGTGTGCCCCAGGATTTTGTAAATGTAAAAAAAGTGTGCCGTGTCTCAAAAAAGGTTGAAAAACACTGGGATAAGGTCTTTAATTATTTGGACTTCGTTGTGGAAGGAAAGGTCTGCTGTCGCTCTTCACATTTACTGCCATCAGTCTTTGTTTTTCTCACTCCCGTCATCTTGGTGAGTCGATCTTTTTGCACCAAGTAATTTTTTTTGTTTATTTATAAAACCTTCCAGCTCTCTCCTGATTCTTTTAAATAATTTTCAAGCCACCCTAAAATAGAACAACAAAATCCCAAGTGCTCTGTCCCTTCAAAAC
Organism: Anolis apletophallus; assembly: GCA_030556195.1. Classification (NCBI taxonomy): domain Eukaryota; kingdom Metazoa; phylum Chordata; class Lepidosauria; order Squamata; family Anolidae; genus Anolis; species Anolis apletophallus. The sequence goes on from JARBWK010000007.1 coordinate 23,058,723, forward strand.
ACTATTGCTGGGGCCTATATTTGTAGTATATAAATTTGTAAATATTTATAGTCAGCATTCTGTTGTGAACTAGCACTTTAAGAAGTTGCTAGCATGGATAGGAATTAAAAATATCCCCAGAGACCTGCCAAAGCATCATATGATCTTGGCCGTATAATTAGTTTTCAGGGGCATGCGTATGGTCTTATCAGTACACCTTTCCCCACCTTCTTTTCCCTCCCATCCATGTTCCTACATTGTTTCCCTTCTGGTACTTCAGATTGTAAATTAAAAGCTTGGCTGTTCTTACACCAACAGGAGCTAATTTAATAAAAAGTCTACATAGTAGTTGTTTCACATCGCTTCCTTACCTTATGTTACAGTGACAGCGCTGCCCTTTTACAACAGGCAATAAACAAAATAAACAACTCCAAATGTTATATTTCAACATCATGCTATTGTTATTTTGGTAGAGCCATCCTTAGAATGTGTGATACAAACCAAAAGACAGATTTGTGAACTCAAAGGTCTTATAGGCCTACTATTTTCACATTGATTTGAACTCAAGCAAGTTGAATGTGCTTGGAAAAATCTGGAGCTGATTTCATGTTGGTCCCGCAACTAATATTGCCCATTCTCGAGAGACAATAAATAAGTCGATGCACAAAGCAGCACATGATTGGCTCATGGCACTCACTTCATGGTTTGCAGCCATTATATTGGAATATAGTGTATTGGGTTGCCCTCTATGTGCTTTTTAGACCGTACTGATGAAGATAAGGACACATGATACAGGTCAAGAGTTCGTTCAACCTCCAGGCTGTTAGATTGCTATGGTGCAAAGCTCTTTCTCGTTGTCAATGAAATGGCTTTTGTAATCAGAGAAGACTCTAGAGACAGAAGCGGCCGTGGCCAGTGAGGTGCTGCACTGGGAAAATCAGAGGCAAAGAGGTCACCACCAAGCAGCAACCAAAGGGCAAGGGCAAAGGCACTCTGAGCCTTCAAGAAGGCTGCTGGAAACGCTTGTGCAGAACATGTCTAGTGCTGATCCACTACAGAGGAAGTTTCTCCCGAGCTGTAACCGGGAAGGGGGGGGGTGTTAAGGGTTCAACTCCTCCCACCTGAAATGTGTCAGGTAAAAAGAAACCTGGTTTACTCATGAACTTTAACTGGTTAACCGATTCATGAGTAAACCAGGTTTTTTTTTAAACCTGACACATTTTGGGAGGGATGGGTGGCTTAAACCCTTAAAATCCCCCCTCTGGCTACAAGCCTGAGTTTCGCCTACTCCTTCCAGCCTCCACTGATGTCGTACATCTCTATTACAAGACCATCAGTCCTCCCATTGGTCAGGAATGGAGGAATGATGACCATGCTCCCATATATTGTTGGACTGCAGCATACAGCAACCCTAACCAACATAGTCAGTGGTGGAGTATGCTCGAAATTGTATTTAAGCAACTTCTTGGGGGCTGCACAATTCCCAACCCCTTGTTATCTCACCAGTTGCTACTGATTGTGACATTATTAGCACAATAGGTTCCTCCACTTTCATGGGGATCGGGGGAGAGGAGGCAATTCCCGTATATCTAGAGACACCATGAATAATAACTCACTATTTCTTTATTTCAAAGAACACCTCAATATAAATCTTTAGGTCTTCCAGGGTGATTCTGTGGTCAACTTCCCCCAGACATTAGCCATAGAATTGTGTAGGAGGACAGAGATTTCTAGAAAGGTACTCTGGAAGACAGAGAGAGTCCAGGGACCTCCTCACATACGCTGCTGGAATTGCCGAGGATTGCTACATATGAGGGCGGGTCAATAAGTCTGTGGCCTTTTCAATTTCCCGTCTCTTAACTGAAAGGGCAACACTGCTTCTGTCAACAGGCACCTGTCAGTTGACTCCTGTCAAACTTTGAACAAGCTGCGTCATTTAGTTTGCGTTTGACAGCCATTGATAGCAGACTACCGTGTGATTTGAGGAGAAAATGGGAAAAAAGTCGATTTCGTATGCTCATTAAGCATGATTTTTTGCGGAAAAAAAATCACTCAAAACAAGGCTAAGCTTGATCAATACTATGGGGACTCTGCACCATCAATTTCAATGGTAAAAAAGTGGTTTACTGAATTTTGTTGTGGCCGTACAAGCACGGAAGATGCCAAATGTTCTGGACGCCCAGTTGAGGTCTCTACACCTGAAACAATTGAAAAAATTCACGATATGGTGTTGGCCGATCAGAGATTGAAAGTGCGAGAGATAGTGGAAGCCATAGGCATCTCACATGGCTCAGTGGTTTCAATTTTAAATGATCACTTGGGTATGAGAAAGCTTTCCGCAGGATGGGTGCCACGTTTGCTCACAATCGACCACAAACGCAATCGTGTGACAATTTCACAGGAGAGTTTGGCATTGTTCAACCGCAATATGGACGAGTTTTTGCGCCGTTTCGTAACTGTGGGCAAAACGTGGATCCACCACAACACACCAGAGACCAAACAGCAGTCAGAACAGTGGGTTTCTCGGGGTGAATTGGCGCCAAAGAAGGCAAAGGTGGGTTTGTCAGCCAATAAAGTCATGGCGACTGTTTCTTGGGATGCACGCGGTATAATCCACATTGACTACCTTCAAAAGGGTAAAACAATCAATGGTGAATATTATGCCGACTTATTGGGTTGATTTAATGAGGATTTGGGGGGGGAAACCATCCACATTTGGCCAAGAAAAAAGTTCTTTTGCACCAGGACAATGCAAGGGTGCAGTTGCCATGTCAACAATCCATGAATTGTGATACGAATTGCTCCCTCATCCACCTTATTCTCCGGATTTAGCCCCGAGTGACTATTTCTTGCTTCCAAACCTGAAGAAACGGCTCGGCGGAAAGAGATTTGACTCCAACAATGAAATCATCTCACAAACAAATACCTATTTTGATGACCTTGACAAATCATATTTTTTGGAAGGGATAAAAATTGGAGAAATGTTGAACAAACTGTATAGAGCTCAAAGGAGACTACGTTGTAAAATAAATTGATTTTTTAAATCCAAAACCCAGTGTTTCATTCAAAACGTCACGGACGTATTGACCCACCCTCGTATCATGGTGTTTCAGGCAGCCCCACACCATCCTGGCTATCCTCCAACCTTCATCACATGGGGGAAAGCATAAGGCAGCTGGCTTGACATGTATATTCCTATGGAAATATGGGATGCCTCTCGCCTTTTGCTGCCAGCTATTTTTTTTGGTGGTGGCAGGGTGTGTGTTTTTTTTTTTTGCAGTTTCACCACGGAACTGCCACAGAAGTCTTTTCCAGGGTGTGATGGAAGCCGGCAGACTCTGTGGCAAAACTGCTACATACCCCCCCCCCCCGGCCGAAAAATAGCCCGTGTGAAAGGTTCCTAGAGAAGCTATATTAACCTAATGTATGCATTAATCAACTCTGCAAAAATTAAGCCCACTAATAGCAAAATATACTATTTTTTAAAAAACTTTCTTTTTGTCCGATGGCCAGTTTTTGATTTCAGGAATTCTGGTAGATAAATGATAAGACAGAGCAGAGCAAACCTCACTTTGCTTATGTTTTTTGTGGAGTCCATAATAAAATGTGTTACGTCTTTAGGGTGTGACAAGTCTCTCTTGTTTCTTCTTTCTTTTGTGATGTTGTTCACCAACACTTGTCTCAAACATAGGATATCCAAGGGGAGAGGTTTTTGTGGAAGGACAGAGGCAACCAAAGGGCACAATAAAATGAGCACAAGAGAGAGGCACCTTTTACCACCTATGGTGGACATGCAAAACTTCAAAAAAATATTGGAACGCAGTGCATAAAATTATACAAGAAATCTTGCAAATTAATATCATAAAAAAACCAGAATTTTACCTTTTATTTATTATTTCGGCTTGATAGATTGCCCTATCCAAAGCACAGGTCAACAAAAAAAAAAGAAGTAGAAAAACTACTAACCTTTCTCACCACATCAGCTAGAATTGTGCTAGCCAAGCACTGGAAATCAATGGAAGTTCCCAGTATTGAAGAGTGGCTACTCAAATCACTAGAGATTGCCGAAATGGACAAACTCGCCTGCCTGCTACGAGATAACTCATCAAAATGCTTTAATCAAACATGGCTACCTTTTGTTAATTTTATGAGAGAGAAAAAAATGTTAACTTAAAAGGATTATACATTTAAATACCCCTCCTTTTCCACCTTATTGGGCAAAAAAAATATCTGTAACTTTCGAGATGTGAAGTCAACATCTTTTACTCTGACCTTTTGTATATGTTTGTTTTGTCTCTTTGTCCCATACACATACATACCGCAATACAACAAACCGCAAGAATATTTGTTTACTTTTTCTTGCGGTTTGTTGTATTGCGGTATGTATGTGTATGGGTAGCCTTTTGGCCTATATGTTGTTGTTTCTGGTTGTAACTGTGTATATTTCACTTAATAAAGAATTTTTAATAAATAAATAAATAAATAAAAAATAAATTGAGCACAATTAATTCTGCTTAACAGATAAAACATGCAAAACCCCATTGCTCAGAAAATGTGTTAGGATGCCATGAAGCAACTGATCATTAAAGCTGCACCAGCTGTTCCATTATGGATTTTGTTTGATTGCTCATGCGAAACTTCTTCATAAACATTCCTGGATAAAATTTAAGTGACTTGACATGCTTTGAGGAGTATTTAACCGGACTGCAAAATAAGACACAAGAACATTTTTTACAACTTACAGTAATTAAGTTGCTGCTCTTGTAGTTGGCTGACAGACAATATTATAATGCAACCCATCAAGCTATCATACAACAAATGACAAGTGAGAAAAATGTTTTGAATGAGTAATAATGGCAGTAGATGTTTGTCTTGTTGTGTCAGTCCAATTACAAGAGCTTGATGGTTTAATTGGTCTTCAGAATGTTAGCCTCCCAACGTCAATAACTTTAGCATGTGATGGATTTTCACCAGTCTGTATAGCTCAGTCATGGTGGCTTACCACATTGAAAAAAAAATGAGACAAACCAACCTTCTGTTAGATATTATGTTTGATGTGCTGGGATGAAACCCTTTCTAAAAATAAATATATGACATCCCTTTATTTACTCATTTGGTCATTTCAGTTAATGTTTTCTCCTGTTGCTTTCCTGTTCACAAAGTGCTTCTTAAATCATTTTTAAAAGTAGTCATTACAAAAGTAAACTCTGTAGAGAAAGGCAGCAATGTAGAGGGCATCAAGAGATAGCAGAATTGTATAATACCTACATTGCATCCACCTTCCCCCAAACGAAAAACAGTGCATAGGTTGATTTTAAAAAAACAGAATAAATAATGCAGGAAGTGGATTGGAGCCAAGAACAGGTAAACAGGTAATGCAGGAATACCTAACCACCGGCATCACACCCGGTCTGTAAATACTCAGTGAAGGGCAAGGACGTGGTCTCTCTATACTGGGGGATTGCTTCTTCCCTCCCTTTAGAGCAGGGCTGCTCAGGAAGTCGATCGCGATCGACTGGTCGATCCCAGGACCAAAGGAGGTCGATCCCAGCTGGATGGGGCACTTCTAGAGGGGGGCGGATTCATGCTGTGCCAAGCCCCACCCCCCGGGCTTCAGCGCTACCACAGCGTCTCCAGGCTAGAGGAGGGTACTGCCAAGCCCGTAGGGACTAGCTATGCCACTACTGGCTTGGCAGTACCCTCCTCTAGCCTGGAGAAGCTGTGGTAGCGCTGAAGCCCGAGAGGGAGGGGGCAGAGCCAGGCTGCGCCAAGACCCGCCCCCTCCCCCTGCTCCGCCCTGCTTCTCTCTCGGTAGATCTTTCTGACTTGGTTTTATTATAAGTAGCTCGCATGCTGAAAAAGTGTGGGCACCCCTGCTTTAGAGGCCTGGGACTCCCAAGGACTAAGCTGGACACTCTAGTTAACTCAAACAGGCTTTATTTTTCTTAACATGAGTTAATCTCACTCAGGCACTTCTCTTAGTTCCCCAAAAAATAAAGGAAAGATTTTACTTTACGATCTCTCTGTAGCTGTAATCCAGGAAGCTTTAGCCGGATGGCTCTTCAAGTCCTGTCCTTCTCTATGGCTTTGAGGTAAGGACACTCAAAACCCCAGCCAGAAGGCCTCTGTTGAAGGCACAAAACCTTCCTCTGGGTGCCAACTGACTGGTTTGAAGGCATTTGAGACTCCTCAGAGCATCCAACCTTCTGGTATGCTGGGCTTTCTGTATGAGACCCAAGGAAAGTCAGTCTGGTGTTGGAAGATAGCCTGACCAAGGCCTGGCCTGGCAAACCTTCAGCCACGTCCTCTCTGGAGAATTCCTGGAAAGCTCTGCTCACAAAATGGCTTGATCCCCAAAATCGCTGGGAAAGGGGGTGGAACAAACCCAATTTGGCTCTGCAAACAATGATTGGCAAGTGCAAAGAACCAATCAATGCAACCAAATCTTTGTAAAACTGAGCAGGCTGCAGAAACACAATATAATAGTGCGAACCCTTTGGAACTCAAAGGTTTTCATACAATTTGCACTTGCTGCGCCGTCACAGGGTACATCTACAGCAGTGGTTCCCAAACGTTTTTGCCCTACCGCCCCTTTTCCAGAAAAAATATTACTCAGTGCCCCCGAAATTAATTTTTTAAATGTTAATAGCAATTAAACAGAAAGATATATGTATTAATGCAGTGGTTCTCAACCTTTCTAAGGCTGTGAGCCCTAAATAAGGTTCCTCATGTTGTGGTGACCTCCAACCATATTTTCATTGCTACTTTATAAATAATTTTGCCAAATTTATGAATTCTAATGCAAATATCTAATATGCAGGATGTATTTTCATTGTTACAAATTGAACATAATTAAAGCATAGTGATAAATCACAAAAACAATATGTTTGGGGAAGTATGAACAACGGATGATGGGATTTGCAGCACCTTCGCCCAATTCAGCTCTGACTTCCACACACCACTGAGATCCCCCACGAATTACAGACCTGGACCAAACTTGGCACACAGAACCCCCATGACCAACACAAAATACTGTAGAGGCTTAGGGAAAATAGACCTTGGCATTTGGGAGTTGCTGGGATATATAGTTCCCTGCTCTCAAAAAGCATTCTGAACTCATGAGAATCGCTACACTACAGCAACCCAGTGATTTCAGCCATGCTTTCACCTCCCCCCTACAGTGATTCATCGCTCCCCCACATGCACCTGTGGCCATCACTGCCCCCCTGGATGACTCCAGCATCCCCCAGGGGGCAGAAGCACCCACTTTGGGAATGATGGATCTACACTATAGAATTAATGCAGTTTGACACCACTTTAATTGCCATAGTTCAATGCTATGGAATCATGGGAATTGTGGTTTGGTGAGGCAGCAGCACTCTGAAAGGAAAGCTAAAGACCTTGTTTAACTGTAACTCCCACCATTCTGTAGCATTGAGTTATAGCAGATGAAATGGTGTCAAAATGCATTAATTCTACAGTGTAGATGCACCCTTCATGAATTTCAGTCTCCAGGCCAAGTGAAACTAGATTCAGGAGTATTAGTTGCAGAAGTAATATCATAGAATCATAGAGTTGGAAGAGACCACATGGGCCATCTAGTCCAACCCCTCCATGCAGGAAAGCACAATCAAAGTGTTCCTGACATCCAGCCTCTGCTTAAAAGTTTCCAAGGAAGGAGCTTCCACCAGATTCTGAAGCAGAGAGTTCCACTGTTTAACAGCTTATACGGTCAGGAAGTTCTTCCTAATGTTCAGGTGGAATCTCTTCTCCTGTAATTTGAACCCATTGCTCCGAGTCCTAGTTTCAAGGGCAGCAGAAAACAAGCCTGCTCCCTCTTCCTTATGACACCCTTTTACATATTTATACATGGCTCTCATGTCTCCCTTCAACCTTCTCTTCCGCAGGCTAAACATACCCAGTTCTTTAAGATCCTTACAGGGCATGTTTTCAAGACCTTTGATCATTTGAGTTGCACTTCTCTGAACACCTTCCAGCTTGTTGATATCTTTTAAACTGAGGTGCCTAGAATTGGACACAGTATTCCAGGTGTGATCTGACCAAAGCAGAACAGAGGGACACCATGACTTCCCTCGATCTAGGCACTATACTTCTTTTGATGCAGCCCAAAATCCCATTGGCTTTTTAGCTGCTGCATCACACTGTTGGCTCATGTTCAACTTGTTGTCCATGAAGACTCCAAGATCTTTCTCACATGGACTGTTGTCGAGCCAGGCGTCACCCATTCGGTATCTCTGCATTCCATTTTTTTTCTGCCTACAAGTAGTATCTTACATTTGTACTTTCATTTTGCTATTTTTGGCCCAGCTCTCCAATCTGTTAAGGTCATTTTGAATTCTGATCCTGTCCTCTGGAGTACTAGCTATCCCTCCCAATTTGGTGTCCTCTGCAAATTTGGCCAGCAAGCCCTCTAAAACTTCATCCAAGTCATTAATAAAGATCCTGGACAATACTGGACCCAGGAATGACCTTGCAGCACTCCATTAGTTACTAGGTGTGGTTGATCCATAAAAAAAATGGTTCAAAACTCATTCCGGATGTAGGAGGCGCTGGTGATTCGAATCTGAATGCCTTCCAAAATTTTCCGGAAAAATTCCGAAATTTCAAAATAGGTTCGTTAATGGCATCCGCGAAAATCTGCAATCCCTCCCCCCCCCTCAGTCTGAGGTGGGAAGGAAGAAATCAGCTTCCAAACTGGGTTTAACACGGCTTCTGCCCCGGGTCCTTCTCTCCTGCGAGAAGGACCTGGGGCAGGAGCCGTGTTTGGAAGCGGATTTTTCCCCTCCCATGTCAGTCTGACGTGGAAGGGAAGAAATCCGCTTCCAAATTGGGTTTAACACGGCTCCTGCCCCAGGTCCTGGGGCAGGAGCTGCGTTTAACCCAGTTTAGAAGCAGATTTCTTCCTTTCCGAGTCAGCCGAATCCTTTCCGAAAATGGCGGCAGTGGCTTCGAAATGGCAAATTCACTTCCGGGTTGCTTACATCGCTTCAAAACAGCTTCAAAAGTGAATTTAATCTGAATTCATTCTGATTTTAGAAGCCTTCTGAAGAACCTAACCAGGTCAACTAGTTACTTCTTTCCAGGATGAAGTAGAACCATTGGTGAGCACCTTTTGGGTTCTATCTCTTAACCAATTACAGATCCACCTAATAGTAGCATTGCCTAGCCCACATTTGATTAGTTTGCTTCTATCAATAGCTTTTTTGGAAATTCTTGGAGAACAGGAGAGGTCCAGGTTGGAAGGCAAAAGAAGCCATGCCAATACAGACTGCCAGTTTGGCAAAAGTACCACGGATGGATTTATTCAACAGCTGCTCAAAGAAATACTGTGATTACTAAAATTCAGCATGGATTTCTCAGAAAGCAAGTCATCCTGATCTTTTCTCTTTCTTGAGTAGAGCTGCAAGCCTGATAGATAAGGATAACCCTGTGGGTATAGCATAATTTGATTTTTGCAAGGCTCCGACAATATTATTGCAGTCAAGGTGGCAAAATGTGAGCTATACCAGTGTTTCCCAACCTTTTTTGAGCCGCGGCACACTTTTTACATTTGCAAAATCCTGGGGCACACTACCAAACAAAATGACACAAAATGACACTCTAACACAGTAATACATATCGTTAATATATTTTTAATGTATTTATACACTCAGTGTGAAACCTGGAACTGTTTTGATGAACATAACATAGATATCCTGGCAGGAATGGCAGAAAGACACAAACTTCCCACTCAGAACTCCCATAACCAAGAGAAAATGCTATAAGAGTTTGGTGGGCATTGACCTTGAGTTTTGGAGTTGTAGTTTACCTATATCCAGAGAGCACTGTGGACTGAAACAATGTTGGATGAGGACCAAACTTGGCATGAATACTCAATATGCCCAAATATGAATGCAGATGGAGTTCAGGGGAAATAGACCTTGACATTTGGGAGTTGTAGTTGCTGGGATTTATAGTTCCCCTACAATCAAAGAGCATTCTGAACCCCACCAATGATAGAACTGGGCCAAACTTCCCACACAGAACCCCCAGGAGGCAAGAGGAGGTCTCTACTTGGGGAAAGGGAGGCGGACCTTCCCAGTGCATGGAGAGGGAGAGACCAAGTAGACAATGAGTGGGGAGGGGGATGTTTGTAATTTTGTGCCTTTATCGAGGTAGGTTTCTTAGGGTTTTTATACTTCAACACCCTAGACTCTCCCCCCCCCCCCCCCGCCGAAGTTCCAACTTCCCACGGCACACCTGATGATCGCTCACGGCACATTACTGTGCCCTGGCACACTGGTTGGGAAACGCTGAGCTAGACAATGCTGCTTTTCAGTGAGTTTTTGACCTATGGATGGACCAAACCCAAATAATATTCAGCAATGGTTTTTCTTCATCCGAGAAAGAAAAGACTAGTGATAATTCCTTAGGGTTTTGTCCTAAGACTGGTGTCATTCAAGGTCATAAAACACCACCACCATAAAATAAAAATAAAAGCACAGAGATCATTTACGATATTACCAACCAAAACGGCCACTACAATAATGTGTCCTTGATCTCAGGACATCAATTTGAAAATCCCAGTGAATAAAACAACTGAAAATCCCTTTGAAACTAATACACATTTGTGTTTTATTTTAGGACATATTACCATTACACAGTATCTGCTCAACTATTATCCTGGCCTTGATATTGAAAAAAGGAATGTCTTTGGATTTACTGCGCTCATGAAGTCTGCAATGCAAGGCCGCAGCGAATGCGTCAGAGCCTTAATGATGGCAGGTAAAGGGGCTTCTCCACTTCATTATCCTCATTCCCACTGAAGCACAGTAAAGACTAATTCACACTGAAGAATATAATACTTCTTACTATTTGGCATGCTTGCTGTTGGTCTAGATAGGACACACACACACACACAGAAACATAAACCATTGTTTACTGTTGTTTTCTACCACTGAATCTCAGAACTTGCAAATATTACCAAAACTGAGTTGTTTGCAAATGTTGGCCATGTTCCAGAAGCATTCTCTCCTGACGTTTCACCTGCATCTCACAACCTCTGAGAATGCCTGCCATAGATGCAGGTGAAACGTCAGGAGAGAATGCTCCTAGAACATGGCCATATGTAAGGACTCACCTGCCCTAAGTGGGTGGAAAGCCTGCTTGGAAGTTTTGCATTTCTGTTGGAAGATAGCTGGCATCCATTTTGGTAAGGGATTTGCAGCTAGCAGCCATCAGGGGAGGTCATAGCCAGAGAGGGGCGTGGCCTTAGAGTCAATCCTGCTCAGAGATAGGAGTGCCCTGTGATTGGCTGAGTGCCAGAGGGGAGGAGCAGAGCTGACTAAAGGAGGGATCTTGTCAGAAAGATCCTCAGTCTTGGACAGAGCTTTGATTGAGAGACATCTCAGCTCTAGCTGTCGTGGTTTGAGGTTGAAGTGACAATATCCTCCAAGCCTCAGCCATAGATTCTGACAAGTCTGTTACTATAGTGGCACATCCAGGGTGTTTGGGGTGACACTGATAGTTAGGTTAGAGCCATTAAGGCTGACTTTGTAGAGTCAGACTAAACAGCTTGCCTCCTCAGTGTATAGAGGGAAAGGTGGGTTCTGAGGCTGGGAGTTAGCAAGTAGCTAACTCAGTCAGGCAAGACTCAGGGGGACTTCTGGTGGATAGAAGCCCCTAGTAGGAACCAGCTGTTCACTGCTATTTTCAGACAATAGGGTGACAGGTTTATATTTTAGTCAAGACTTTGTACTGACTAGAGTATTGTTAAGATCTAAGCTTAGTGAACTATTTTCTGTAACCGCACGCTCCAGCAAATTATTATCAGTAACCGTACGCTATTGTTGCCTCTCTGTTGAACCATTACGATCAGTGCCTCATTGATAGCTGTTTGCTAATTAATAAATTCTTTTTATTTGTTAACTTTAAGAAGCCTCCATCTCTCTATCTTTTAGTTCCTCACAGTGTGGTTGTTTTGGGTGGCTCGGTTAAAAGAATTACCAAGTAAACATCTTAATTATCAATCTAAAATCCTAATTTGATTATTAGGTTGGTGGCAGTACTACCGGGAGTTTTATTTTAATTAATAATCTCCAAAACTAGTGTCAGGTCGTGACACCATACAACCCAAAAAACATACAACAACCCATCCATGAAAACCTTCAACAATACATTACTGAAAATACTAGCATGTTCATGTCACTGTTACTTCTGAGAAAAGTACGGTAATTCAGTGTTCCTTACTATGGGTATCACAATTTGTTAGTGCTGTGGTACTAATGCATTGCTTTTAAATGGATATTTATACCTTTCTTCCAAATGACGTATAACACAACTTTAAAATCTCAAGTAAATGTTTTGAAATTGCCTCTCGTTACTTAAAAACAAACAAGCAAGTAGCACTCCATTTCTAAATACATTCTTAAGCTAAATTTTGGAATGTGAGTTTCATTAAAATAAATTAAATACTTAACGTTATTATAGGTACGACAGTCTAACAGCTTATTATATTATACTTAGTTCTGTCACTTTCTAGACTGGAAAAGTGCCTTTAAATGCTTACAGGCTGTAATGCCTAGAACAGGAGTGGGGAAAAGGTATCTTGTAGGCCATGTGTAGCCTCTCTGCCACATTGTTGTGGTTCTCCCCAAAGGGAAGAAACATTAACTGTGTTCTTTGCCTTCATCTGCCTTCACCAGGGAAGTCCTATTGACATGGAGAGGAAGAAAAGGGAAGAAATTTTGGCTTGGCAGGTAGACAGCCGTTCCGTGAATCTTAGCCCTTGCTGTCCCACTGAATGTACAAATAATTAAAAAATTTCCAAGCCAGAGGGTACATACATACTAGGCCTGTTTTATCATGGGAAAAACAGCTTCAAAACTCGCTTCGGATGTAGGGGGCGCTGGCGTCTTGTATCTAATTTACTTTATTTATATTCCACTCTTCTCACCCCGAAGGGGACTCAGAGCGGATTACAGGTACACATATTTAGCAGACAATCCCTGCCATTTCCACATACACACATATAGACGAACAGAGGCAAACTCTGGCCACCAGGGGGAGCTGATGCACTCCTCATCTCTCAGCATTCACAGCGTCCCTTGTTGTTCCTTCTGCATTCCTCAGCGTTCCTGGAGTTCTTTTAATGGCCTCATAATTCAGTCAAAATTTGCCTCCCCACTTAATGTGGTACCTTTATCTCCTACTTGACAGATGCAACTGTCTTTTGGGCTGCAAAGGTTGACAGCAGGTTACACTTAAAGGTCAAGCACCAACCCCGATCCGGCCAGGCCTCAAACTCATGACCTACTGGTCAGAGAGATCTTATGCAGCTGACACTTTGCCAGCTGCGCCACATTCCCGTCCGCGATTGTGTAATGCGCAGAAACCTGCAGAAGGGACAGTCAAAACTTGGGGATTCCCTTTCCCTCCATTTCTGACCGCTACTACTGACAAAACTAGTCACACTGGTACAAAATACTGAACACATTGAATGCATTAATAAACATTTTAAACGCAATGGGACAAAAATAGAGAAGGGTGGAAATGATATACGAGCCATATCCGAATATGGCGACAGAGACTTCGAAATGGCAAATCCACTTCCTATTTCCTTAACTCTCTTTGTAATCGCTTTAAAAATCCAAAACATCTGAATTACATCTGAATTCTGGATGTATCCAACGTTCGAAAACAGGTCTAATACATACTGTATAGGGGAGGTCAGCTGTCCAAGGTCCTGATATGATGGGAAGAACGGCAGCCATAATACCTAATAGAGATGTGTAAAACGGCACAGAATCTGTTCTGTTTTCATTTTGAATTTCGGGTGCCACTCCATTCTGTTTTCTTCCCAAAATGTACAAGAAACTCAGGGTTCCAAATTACGAATCTGAACAGCCCCACTCCTAATCTCCTGGAATCTTCCCAAAAACAGAAAGCAGCCAGGGGACGGGGGACACATTTGAATTCAAAATGAAAACAGAATGGATTTGCACACCCCTAGGCATCCAGACTGACAGTGCCACTTCCCCTGTAAATCTAATGCAGGCATTTATAACACAACTAGGGAATACATCGCAATAAAAGGTTTAGGAGCCATATATAACATAAAACAGTTCATGAAAATGCTAAATGGATGCTAATGGAATTGGAGAGCGCCAAAGCAGTGGCAGCGCTGGGATGGGAGGACTGTGTTGCTTTGTCTCGAGGATTCAAAACATATGATTCAAAGCAGGAATCTTACGTTTTGTTTAGGAATTTGTTGTCATACACAGTCATTACATCAGTTCATAACTGGAAAGATTTGCAAACATTTTTTAAATAGTGGGTTAAAGAATCTACATTCTTTCCCCTTGTTAAAGCTCTTTTTTATTATGGAAATTTCTCCCCAGTGATTTCAAGAGTTCCTGTAGCACTTTCAGTGTATTTCAGGTCACCAGGGAACATGGGCTCATGGCAAAGTGAGACAGATCATTGCTGCTTCTCATTCTCGGGAAGCTGTGAAGATGAGAGTTACTGGCTAAAATTATATTTAGAAATAATTCATGGATTAACAGATGCTCAGCAATTGCTAGGAATAATGAAGCTTCTAGTGTACTAAAGAGGATGAAACAGGGATTTATTGTTGAAAGGTTTAGGGGGAACAGGACTAAGCCCGTTTTGAAAGATGTGAAAGTAACCCTAACCCATTGGAAATCCTAGTGATTACTCATTGCTTTAGCAGATTTCACAGTGCTGTAATTCATGCAGTGAGCTAGAAATATAGGCTCTTATTCAAAGAGCCTGGAGGTCCCAGTCAGGAAGTACAGCTAGCATGCAATAGCATTGTTGCATCATAAAAAGTATAACATATACAGAATAAAAGTATCCCTTGGTTAACAAAAGTTGTGCCAAAAAGCCTCTTTTACAATAGCTTTTTATAGAGTCTTTGAAATAATAACAGTAGATACTGGTGAAAGAAACATTTTGGAAGACAATTTCAAATTGGCTTTAGGTTAGATGTCTTCTTTTAGTTAGACAAAGTGCAAAATTTTACACATGTATAGCCATTTTATACATGTATAGCCACTTTGAGATGAAGCAGGATATAAATACTAGGCCTGGGCAATCATGGTTCTAAATGGTTCTAAAGTACTTACAAAACTAAAATTCTGGTGGTGAACACTAGGTGGCGCTGGTGCTTTGCTTCTACAGTGTTGCTAATGTTCTGGTGGTGAACATTTCAGAACTCTAACAAAACTTCCAAAATTTGGTTATAAATGGCAGCTCCTAATTGGTTCTGTCTTAATAATCGCCAATAATGAAATAATAATGAAGTTTAAAAAGTTTTGTTAGAGTTCTGAAATGTTCACCACCAGAACTTTAGCAACACTGTAGAAGCAAAGCACCAGCGCCACCTAGTGTTCACCACCAGAACTTTAGCAACACTGTACAAAGCACCAGCGCCACCTAGTGTTCATCACCAGAACTTTAGCAACACTGTAGAAGCAAAGCACCAGCGCCACCTAGTGTTCACCACCAGAACTTTAGCAACACTGTAGAAGCAAAGCACCAGCGCCACCTAGTGTTCATCACCAGAACTTTAGCAACACTGTAGAAGCAAAGCACCAGCGCCACCTAGTGTTTACCACCAGAACTTTAGCAACACTGTAGAAGCAAAGTACCAGCGCCACCTAGTGTTCACCACCAGAACTTTAGCAACACTGTAGAAGCAAAGCACCAGTGCCACCTAGTGTTCACCACCAGAACTTTAGCAACACTGTAGAAGCAAAGCACCAGTGCCACCTAGTGTTCACCACCAGAACTTTAGCAACACTGTAGAAGCAAAGCACCAGTGCCACCTAGTGTTCACCACCAGAACTTTAGCAACACTGTAGAAGCAAGCACCAGCGCCACCTAGTGTTCACCACCAGAACTTTAGCAACACTGTAGAAGCAAAGCACCAGTGCCACCTAGTGTTCACCACCAGAACTTTAGCAACACTGTAGAAGCAAAGCACCAGCGCCACCTAGTGTTCACCACCAGAACTTTAGCAACACTGTAGAAGCAAAGCACCAGTGCCACCTAGTGTTCACCACCAGAACTTTAGTTTTGTAAGTACTTTAGAACCATTTAGAACTATGATTGCCCAGGCCTAATAAATGCTGCTGCTGCTGATACTACTACTAATATTAATAATGATGATACTTTGCTGGAACATGTGGAACTCCTCTCATTTCATGTGGTGTAGGAACCTATCTCTATTCTAGTTTCCATGTGATTACTCCATCTGTTCCAAAGTTTCTGTATTAACTGAGATGTATCTGGGCATCGTACAGTTTCAGATACTCAAAAGACAATTGTACAGATATTCCCGGGTGGCAGATTTTCAAAAACAATTTTTTATGTTGATCTCTACATATTTATTTATTTATTTATTATTCGGTTTTATATTCCGCTCCTCCCAGCAGGCTCGGGGTGGATTACAAGCAGTAAAAACATACAATAAAACATACCATAAAAACAGTAAAACACAATACATAGCCCAGATGTTACAAGGCTACGATGCCTTAATTCAGACGAGACGAGCCAGTTGAGCTTGAGTAGAGTTTACCCAAATGCAAGCTTGAAGAGGGCCGTCTTACATTCTCTTCGGAAAGGGAGGAGTTCCGAGACCATTCAGACATGGTCGGGAGCGAATTCCAGAGTACTGAGCCGCCGCAGAGAAAGCTCTCTGTCTTGTACTGGACAAGTGACAGGCGCGGGACGATGGTACCACCAATAAATTCTGCTCTTCCGAGCGCAGCGATCTCGGGGGAACATACGGGGCAAGGCGGTCCCTCAGGTACACAGGCCCTAGACCGTGCAAGGCATTAAAGGTTAAAACCAATACCTTGAAGACAATCCAGTACTCGATGGGAAGCCAGTGCAGTTGCCGGATGATGGGAGTGATGTGCTCCCTCACTGGTGCTCCCACCAGCAAGCGAGCCGCGGCATTTTGCACCAGCTTGAGTTTCCGGACTGTCACCAAGGGGAGGCCAACGTAGAGGGCGTTACAGTAGTCTAGCCTCGAGATGACCGTCGCTTGGATCACCGTGGCCAGATCGTCCCTGGACAGGTAGGGGGCCAGTCGCCTGGCCTGACATAGGTGGAAGAACGACGTCCTGCTGACCACGGAGACCTGGGCCTCCATGGTCAGCAGGGAGTCCAACTTGACGCCCAAGCTCTTAACCAAGGGTGACGGGCTAAGTGGCTCGCCATCCAGGGCAGGCAACCGGCACTCATCCAGCCCAGGTCGACCAGGCCACAAGATCTCCGTCTTCGACGGGTTCACCTTCAGCCGGCTGGCCGCAGCCATCCAGTCACGGCTTCAGGCATAGATGGAAACAATCGGTACGGTATCCGGCCTGCCGTCCATTCTCAGCAGAAGCTGGGTGTCATCCGCGTACTGATAACACTCCAGACCAAAGTCACGAGCCAGCTGGGCCAGGGGGCATGTAGATGTTGAATAATAAGGGTGAGAGGATGGCCCCTGGGGACCCACAACTTAATGGGAACCTCCCGAGACCTCCTCCCCCTCTCCACCGCTGTCCCGGTCCTGGAGGAAGGAGGCCACCCACTTAAGGGCAGTCCCCCTGACTCCAGTCACGGCTAGGCGGTGGGCTAACAGCTCATGGTCTACGGTATCAAACGCTGCTGTCAGATCTAACAAGACAAGCAGGGCTGACCCACCCTGGTCCAGCTGGCGGCGAAGTTGGTCTGTAATGGCGACAAGCACGGTCTCCGTCCCATGCCCGATACGGAAGCCGGACTGGAAGGGATCAAGTCCAGCTGTGTCTTCTAAGTACTGCTGCAGCTGATCCGCTGCTGCCCTCTCAATTACCTTGCCTAAAAAGGCAAATTAGACACAGGTCGGTAATTGGAGGGAGCCCAAAGATCTAAATCGGCTTCTTCAGCAGCGGTCTTACCATTGCCTCTTTCAAACCCCTGGGAACATTCCTTGCTCAAGGGAGCTGTTGATAATCTTTCCAGGGGTCTCGTGAGCCCTCCCGGCAAGATCTAACAAGCCAGGAGGGGCACGGATCGAGGGAGCAGGTAGTTGGCCTAGCTGCAGCGAGTAACTTATCGACAGCTGCTGTGTCCAGCAGTTGGAAACGGGTGAAGGTGGACCCGCCGAGTGGCGGCGGAGTCTCGAGTTCACATACTGTATCAAGAGTGGCCGGGATATCCCGGCGGAGGGTCGAGATCTTGTCGGCAAAGTAGTTCTGGAATGCCTCAGCTGTGGGAACCAAACCCCTATCGTTTGGGACAATCGAATTTGTTGTCAATGACCGAATTATTTTAAAAAGTTGAGCTGGGCGTGAACTAGCCGACTCTATCAAGGAAGAGTAGTGGGCCTTTTTAGCTTCCTTGATAGCATGCTCATAAACATCCTTGAGCTGTTTATAAGCCGATCTCGATGCTCCGTCACGGAGATCCCGCCACACGTCCTCTAACTGTCTCTTCCTCCGTTTCATCGCCCGTAACTCCTCGGTAAACCAAGGCGAGCGATTTCTACGGGGGGATTAGAGAGCGTCTGGGGCGTCTCGTCTAAGGCTGTGGAAAGGCAGGAGTTCCAGCGTTCCACTTGCCTGTCGACTGAGTCGCTGGTGAGCTCCAATTCCCTTAGAGCATTCAGGAACCGAGTGGGTTCCATAAGTCTCCTCGGGCGAACCAGAATAGGTTCGGCACCTATATCTGTCATTAACATAATTCAAAGGAAAACCATCTTTTAACCAGCTCACAGCAGATTTCAGAGCCGCAGTCACTATCTTATCAACAGCATCTGCGTCCAGTGGCCGAAACCGGTCGAGGGTGGGCCCAGCGGAGGGCCACGGGGTCTCTAGCTCTCTTACTGTGTCAACTGTGGCCGGGAGGTCCCGGCGGAGGCTCAGTATCTTGTCTGTAAAAAAGCTCTGAAAAGCACCGGCAGTGAGGGCCTGATCACTATTTTTTGGGACGGTAGGGACCGTTGTCAAGGATCGAATTACCTTAAACAGTTGGGCCGGGCGTGAGCTTGCAGACGCTATCAAGGCAGAGAAGTATTCATTTTTGGCTGCCTTGACAGCATGCTCATAGGACTCTTTAATTAGCTTATAAGCTGATACTGAGGCTCCGTCACGGAGTTTCTGCCACTCGCGCTCTAGCCGTCTCCTTTCCAGCTTCATGATCCTAAGGTCCCTGTATACCATGGGGACCGATGATTGCGGGGTGGGAGGGCGCCTGGGAGCAATCTCGTCGAGAGCTCTGGCCAGTGAGGTGTTCCAAGTCTGGACTAGCTCATCGACTGAGACGCTGATAGACTCCAGATCCCTCAGAGCATGCAGGAACCTTTCAGGTTCCATAAGTCTCTTTGGGCGAACAAAAATCTGTTCGGCGCCCTTGCATGGGGGGGGGGCGGTTGCTCCACTACTAAGTTGCTCTACTACTTAGAGCACAGTGGTCTGACCATGGTACCTCTATTACAGAGGCTAGGTCCACTTGAACCCCTGCGCTGAACACCAAATCGAGGTGTGTCCGGCTGAGTGTGTGGGTCCCGAGTTACACAAGGAGAGGCCTAATGTCGCCATGGTCGAGATTAGGTCCGTGGCTGCAGATGGACCAGAGGCTGCGTCGGCGTGGACATTGAAGTCCCCCAGAACAATAAGTCTGGGAAACCTCAATGCCCACTCCGACACAGTCTCTAGCAGCCGCGCCAGGCTCTCCGCCGGTGCGCTAGGCGCACGGTACACCAGCAGGATCGCCAGGCTCTCCGGGGACTCCCACACCAAGCCAACACTCTCCAGTCCCGAGGTGACAAGCGCAGGGATCGCTCTAAGGTGTAATCCATCACGGGAGAGTATTGCCACCCCCGTCCTCGTTCCTAATCTGGTGCGTGGCCACGTAATCAGGGGGGACCACTTCATGGAGGCAGATGGAATCGCTCTCCTGAAGCCAAGTCTCGGTGATACAGAACAGGTCCGCCTTGAGGTCTTCGCAGAATTCCCTGACAGTGGCCGTCTTGTTCCGGACGGAACGTGCGTTGACCAGCACCAGAGTGGAAGGGGGAGAGCTGGATGTCGATCAACAGCGTGTCTGGGGATAGGACGCAGGTCAGAGCCGGGTCGAGTCTGTCTTTGACTCGGTCCGATTCTCGCAGTATTGTTAGCATTCGGCCTGCGCCTACCGTACACACCCTGCCCCGAGATCACTGGGATACTCAGCGAACCTGATTGGCAGGGATGGACCGGGAGTTCAGCTTCCGGCACACCCCGTGAAAAGGGGAAGCCTGCGAAGAGACTCGGTCGTTTGTCACCGGCTCAGCCAACAACCCCCTAATCCCGAGCCCCCCATCCCCAGAAAGGGAGGTCAGAACCCGTTCACCGGCCAGACACCCATGTCCCTGGGGGGGCCTTGTGGGCGGCTTGTCCAGTGGGTACTAGGGAGGCCCCTCTGACCCTTTGATGTGTTTGTAGTCTGGCCGACCGGGGCCGATCTATGGGCCCGTTCTGGGTGCCTCTCCTTCCGACTGTAGCCGGCCCCCCAAAAGGTCCGAGATCGGAAGGGTCTCTTTTGGGTCTTACTCCCTCTTCTCTGGGAACGCCAGTCTGAGCTTTGGGTGGTCGACAAGTTCAAAGCCGGCTCAACACTGACCCGGGCCGTAGATGGAAGGGCCGGAAGTGGGAGCAGGGGGGAGGCCGGCTGTTGGGGGCCCAGGACCGAGGAAGGGCCTCCAGCATTGCTGGATTTCGCATGGGTTGAGCTGATGTTGGCCACAGGGACGCTAGGTTGGTTGGACGCCGGCGGAGGTGGCTGATGTGGCCGACTGCCAACTCGTCCACGCCTCTCTCTTAGCCGTCTCCGTCGCGCCTGGCCCAGACGATTTTTCTTTGGCTTCTTTAGGCTGCTACCCAGCAACGTGGGGTGCTGGGAGATGATCAAAGCCGGCAGGTCAGCAGGAAGCCGGCAGGCACGGCGTCTAGGGCGCCCCCCGGGGGCCCTCGCCAGGACCTGGGAGATATTTAGAGCCCCTGGTGTCAAGTCTGGGAGCCTCGGCAGCTCTTCAGCAGTAGGTGGAGCTACAGTGGATGACATGGGCAGAAGGGGTGGGGCTGAGGACGCCGAGCCAGGCAAGTTCGGCGCCATGTTGGAACTTGCTACCAACGCCCTTTCTGCCAGCGCTGGGGGGGACCGGATACCCAGGGCCCTCCATGGGCTCCACCACGGGAGGGTCGTCGTTCCCGCTGGCTCCGCCTCGGCCACTCTAGGTGGGGTCCCACCGGGGGGTCCAAAACCTGGCCCTGCTAAGACCTCCTCCCACTGATCTTCTTGTGGATCGGTCCGCTGCCAGACCGCTAAATCGTCAGGGAGCCGCGAGCCTAGGTGGCCTGGGGGGAGTCCATTTCGGGGGCCTGCGGTTGACTCGCTCGCCCCCTCTCTCTCTCCGCTCTCTCCTCTCTCCTCACCTCTCCCCTCGCGAGTGCCGCGGATGTCCAGGCTCGGCCCCGGCAACGAGGTGGGCCCAGTTGGGCGCCCGCTGTTGTCCTCTGCTTCAGGGCCTTCGGGGGAGGTGTCGGGCAGGCGGGAGCCCTCCTCGCCACTGCAGGAGGGCCGGGGGAGCGACCCCGGGTCCAGGCCCCAGGCTTCCCCGAGTTGGGTCGTCAGCCGCTCGACCAGCTGGCGAATGGTAAGGAGGGAGGAGGCGAGTTTCCCGATAGCGTCTCGCAGGCCCCACGGATCTTCCTGGGCTCCATGGGCTCCGCGGGCTCCCTCCGGAGGTCCGGCGGAGCTCAGCATTTCTGCTGCCGCTCACCGCCGCCATCTTTGGAGCTGACTTAATGTCAGAGGAAAGCCTTTACCACTACCATCAACAATTTGGTTATGCATCTGTGCAGAGTATGTTCAAAAACTTTTATATATTTATTTCTGTGCTATTCTGTGCAAAAACATCATTCATTCGCTTTCCTTCTGACCTCTGTTATCACATTTTTCATCTACATTCCCTTCACCTAGACAGGAAACATGGATTAGGAGTTTTAGAAGCACAATGTCAGGGCTTCTGTAGCCAAAAGTGGAATAGAAGTTTAAGACAGAAATACCATTTTTTCCCATTGTGCTAGTCACACAACTTGCATGAGGCGAGAAGATCAATAATGGGTGATAATGAAGGATTACTAGGTCTGCTCCTTAACAGTGAAGTATGCAGTCTTTCCAGTGAAGCATCATGTACTTCCTTCCTTATTTCATTTTGTGCCTTATTTCTCCTAGCACAAGGTTCAGGCAGGGGCGGTCTTACCTATACGTGAACTACGTGGCTGCGTAGGGTGCCATCTTGGACGCGGCAGCGTGGGGCACCACTGTGGGGTGCCCCGCCGCCGTGGCAAACCTCCCTGCTGCTCTGCTGCATCGGCTTCAGTGCCTACAGGAGCTTCTGGGCATGCGCGGAGATTTTCGCGCATGCGCAGTGGCTCCAGAGCTGAAGTTGAGCTCCGGAGCCACTGTGCATGTGCGAAAAACCTCTGTGCATGCCCAGAAGCTTTTGCAGGCGCTGAAGCCTGTTAAGCCTGTTTAGGCTTCGGCTTCAGCTTCAGCGCCTGCAGGACCTCAACTTCAGCTCCGGAGCCACTGCGCATGCGTGAAAAACCTCTGCACATGCCCAGAAGCTTTTGCAGGTGCTGAGGTGCTGGGATGGAGCATGGCATGGGCTTATCGATCATTATGCATCATTATGCATCATGCATCATTATGCATCATTATGCATCATTATGCATTATTATGCATTATTATTATTATTATTATGCAGTCACCCGCTTCTGGGCATGCACTTCTTAGACAAACTTCAGGTAAAACCACTTGTAAGCACTCAAATGAATCAGCATTTATTGTGGCTTTGATACCAAAAGCTCAAACTTTTGGGTTCTGGAGCCACTATGTATGTATGTATGAAAATCTATATATATATATATATATATATATATACACACACATGCCCAGAAGCTCCTGCAGGTGCAGAAGCCTGTAAAAACATCACGTGATGCAATTGGGCAGGCAGGGGGCGGAGGCAAAGGGAGAGGGGGCAGAGACAAAGTAAGAAGGTGAATGCTGGCCTGGTGGTGCAGCAAGGTACCGCCTGTGGCTGGGCAGGCACGCCACTGCTGGGGCCGCTCTGCTGCCTGCTGTGCCAGTGAGTGAGTGCGAGGTGAGCAAGCAAGCGCAAGCACCGTGGAGAACTGCCGGCGGTGCGGTGGCACTCACTGCTGGCCTGGCCTTTTGCCTCCTGCTGCCATCTCTTCTGTCCTGTCAATACAGGACAGGAGTTGAAAATACGGGACACGAAATTCAGAACAAAAATACGTGACGTCCCGTATAATACGGGACAAGTGAAAACCCTATTGCGGCCAGGGACTTGCGCAACATGGGGGTAGGAGGACACCACGTGTGACTGCCCATCCGTGCCGTCCCTTCTCAGAGTCCGTGTTATGATACTACGTGGACCTAATTTGGTATCCCATATGCCATATGCTAAATGTGTTTAATTGTATTTTATGTTGTTGGGGGCATCAAATTATAGAAGGGCCTTCAGACAAAATGGAACCTGATGATTTGAGATGTATTTTATTTATTTACTTACCATATTTATATACTGCTTTTCGCAGCCCGAAGGTGACTCAAGGTGGTTTACAGTCAGCATAATTCGATGCCCCCAACAACATAAAATACAATTAAACACATTTAGCATACAATATAAAAACCACACACAACCAATAAAAATCCTCAGTGTCTCCTTACTAAAATCATTTTTCAGTTGCATCGTCCAGTCGTTCCGTAGATCTATATTTGCCTGTTACACTGCATTTGCAAATGCTTGCTCAAAAAGGCAGGTTTTAACTTTTTTAGTTTTTTAGCGCTTAGGAAGCACTAAAAAACTACAGTAATTTCCTGGCCCGTAACAGCAGCACCAACGTGGAGAACATGCTGCACACTCTTAAGCTCTGTAACATCTGGATTCTGTTATTTTTCTACTGCTTTGTAACTGGAAAATGGTCTACTGGTCTCTGGTTTAATATTATTTGTAACCTTGTTCTTTGCTTTGGAAAAATTTGGATGGAATATGTTTTGTGTGTTTTTTCAGTGATATCACCACTGTCAAAGTCTCGGTGTTGGTTATCCAGATAGGCAAATAATAAGCAAATAAAAAATTCAAGTGGTTTACTTCTGACACATGTAACACAACTAATCTGTTCTCACTGAAGTACATCTTTATTTGTTAAAAATATTGTAGAGAAACAAAAAAAGCTCAATAGTTATCCACTTGTATCCCTCGGGATAGTAAGGAGTACCAGTTCTTTCAACAGAGTGCAAAATGTGTCTACAAATTGACTTTTCTTTGGACCAGAAGTGTTTTGGATTTTACCTTGGAAAATCTGCATATACGTATATAAACACAATGAGATATTTTGGAGATGGAACCCAAGACTAATCAAGGAACTCATTTAGGCTTCATATAAATACATGTCCTGAAGGTAGTTTTAGGCAATTTAAAAAAATTGTGCATGAATCCAAGATTGGGTACATCAAGATGTCAGAAGCAAAGGAGAAACGATGTCAGCCATCTATGTGGACATTTTTGGATTTTAGAATTCCATATAAGGAACGATCAACCTGTACTGATGTCTTTATGCATTCAGATTATCTTTATGTGTTGTTGCACAAATGATTCTTAAGAATGGCAAATTGGGCCATGGAGACCTTGTTTTGGGCATGGAGACCTTGTTTTGTGTTGGGAATAAAAAAAATAACCCTCACTTGGGGGCGATTCCACAAAAATATAGTAGGAAAGGTTCTTGGAGCTAACCAGCTTCACTGAGCGATCTTCTAAGGCAGCGTTTCTCAACCTGGGGGTCGGGACCCCTGGGTGGTTCGCGAGGGGATGTCAGAGGGGTCACCAAAAGCTACCAGAAAACACATTATTTTTTATTGGTCATGGGGGGTTCTGTGTGGGAAGTTTGGCCCAATTCTATCGCTGGTTGGATTCAGAATGCGCTTTGATTGTAGGTGAACTATAACTCCGAGCAACTACAACTCCCAAATATCAAGGTCTATTTTCCCCAAACTCCACCAAAGTTCACATTTGGGCATATTGAGTATTCTGTACCAAGTTTGGTCCAGATCCATCATTTTTTGAGTCCACAGTGCTCTCTGGATGTAGGCGAACTACAACTCCCAAAACTCAAGGTTAATGTCCACCAAACCCACCAAAACCTTCCAGTATTTTCTGTTGGTCATGGGAGTTCTGTTGGTGCAGTTCAGAATACTCTTTGTAGGTGAACTATAAATCCCAGCAACTACAACTGCCAAATGACAAAACCAAATCCTCCCCCTCCCCAACCCCACCAGCCTTCAGATTTGGGCCTATTGGGTATTTGTGTCAAATTTGGTCCAGTGAATGAAAACCCATCCTGCTTATCAGATATTTACATTCTGATTCATAACAGTAATAAAATTACAGTTATGAAGTAGCAACAAAAATAATTTTATGATTGAGGGGGCACCACAACACGAGGAACTGGATTAAGGGGTTATGGCAGTGGTTCCCAAACCTTTTTGGCCTACCGCCCCCTTTCCAGAAATTTTTTTACTCACCGCCCCCTAGAAATTAATTTTTAATAATTTAACAGCAATTAAACAGAAATATATATGTATTAATGCATTAGTTCTCAACCTTTCTAATGCCGTGACCCCTAAATAAGGTTCCTCATGTTTTGGTGACCCCAACCATATTTTCGTTGCTACTTCATAAATAATTTTGCTACTCGCCATGCCGCCGCCAGAGCGGGCTCTGGGGGGGTGGGCAGCCATGGCCTGGGGGGACGAAGAAGCAAAGCCTGCTGTCCCCACGGAAGCCCCGGGCTCTCCTGCTCCCTTCGCCACCTCTGCCCCCGGCTGGGAAGGCC
Source organism: Anolis apletophallus (assembly GCA_030556195.1). Taxonomy (NCBI): domain Eukaryota; kingdom Metazoa; phylum Chordata; class Lepidosauria; order Squamata; family Anolidae; genus Anolis; species Anolis apletophallus. The sequence continues at coordinate 23,084,660 of JARBWK010000007.1, forward strand.
GTATTTTCTTCCGCGGTGGCAGGGAGGCTCCGCCAGAGGACACGGAGCCCTTTGCACTGCAGCCTTCGCACTGCACTGCATGTGGGGGTCAAATCAAAGGGGGCGGGGCCAAAGAAGAGGGCCACACAAACCCTCCTAAATGGCCAATCGTTCACTTCCCCTTTAAAGGGGTTAACTGCTTCCAAATCCCCCTGATCCTCTCACCACCCCCTTGGATCACCTCACCGCCCACCAGGGGGCGGTACCGCCCACCAGGGGGCGGTACCACCCACTTTGAGAATCAGTGGGTTACGGCATTAGAAAGGTTGAGAAACTCTGTTCTAAGGAAAGGGAAAGGGAAAATAACAAAATAGCTATATCTACTACATCTTGCCCGGACAATGGCAAGATGCCTCCTCATTCTAACAGAGCAAAGGAAGAAGAGACCCAGAAAATGGAGACAGGCCGCATGGCCAGCCCAGGGCAATAAAAATACCTTTAAAGAGGAAGTTACATTTTCCCTGATGAGATCACATTCCTAAGTATTCAAAGGGGGAGGAGATAGTGGTATGCGGGATGAGTAAGACAACACCTCTTCTAAGCCCCTTCTTGAGGCAAGCATGCAAAAGGATTTTGGGAAAGGAATCGCTCACTCTAATCTATCTAGGTTAACTACTCATTGAGGGCTAGAGACTGGAAAGAAAAAAAAAGTACAAAATATAAAATTTTCATGAAGTGTAAAAATGCAGCACAGAGGGCAACATCTCAAATGATGTGTAAGATAAAGCAGTATGCAAATTGGCTAGAGGTAAAGCTGGTAAAAGAGAGCCCTTTTATCTTCCCATCACCCTTCTGGCTCTTCCTGCTTCTGTGACAGCAGGGGCTTTTGGATATACCTTTCACTCCCTCTTATTGCACACAGATATAGCCACATGTTAACCTCTTAACCATTCATGAGATTAGCCTAAATCCACAGACTTGAGTTTCAGCCTGCACCATCTGCTTTGGTAGCATTGTCGGGAAACACACACACACGTCTCTGAATAGCTTTCTTATTTTTGTTTTTGCTGGTGCTATCTTTGTAGGTTGCTGCGTATGCTTTATTTTGCACTCCGTGCCACCATGAGCACTGGAAAAGTGGTTGAAAATATTTCTAGAAGATGATGATACACACTCAAGAAGTCCTTTGCAGACATAACATTCTCACCTTCTTGCCCATACTCCAGTCTACCACCTTTGGGAGCTGTCCATAGTGTTTGCGTGTGCAAGCGTGACACACCTCGCGCCAAGAAACATGTAGACACAATTGGTTGGATAAAAATGGCCACAACTCAATTTATTGAAAACAGGAACATAAGGTTGGCGGCCACGCATGGATCAGGGATCAGGGTAGGACAGCCCCCACGAAAAGTCCATAGTCGTTTGCAAGCCTGGGGTGCGAACGGCCCGATGCCTATCCACGGAAACAAAGCACCCCAGGGGGCCTGGGCATTATCCCCCATACAACCAAGGGGCGATAAGCCAGCCTGATCCAGGGGCCATGCCACACGCCAAACACAGAGTTGCGACAAAGGACATAACAAAACGTAAAACCAAGAACAGAGCAACAATAAAGTGCAGAGTAACAAAATACACCAACAAGCAATGCAGTGAGTAGGGAGGGTGGGAGGGAAAACAAGACTGCCTCCACATGTGGCGAGGCAGTCCCCAGGCAGCCTTAAGAAAGCTGCCCGGGTGGAAGTGTGTGCCGGCCGGAAGCAGTGAAGGGGCGGGACGGAGCCAGCCCCCTCATTGGCTGGCCGGCACGGATGGCGGGAAGCCGTCCTGCCACCCCAGGGGCTTCTGGGGAGAAGCCCCTCAGGCGAAGAAGATGGCACGGGGGCAACACTGCCCCACAACCTGCATGGCCGGTAAGTCGGCCATGCCCAATATGAGTAGGGAAGGCAGAGTGTGCAAGCATGAAAGTTTCTTGGTTCTGCAGGATTCATATTCATGCTGAATATGAAATGCATTGTTTCTGTTGGTTATATCTAACTTCATTGCTTTCCCTAACTCTGCATAGAAATGTCTTGATTTTGTTAACACTCTACCATTAAAAATGAATCCAAATATAATGTGAGATGGAAAAAAATGTGATTTTTGTGCCGATGGGCTAGAACAAAAAGGAGCTTAAAATAACGTGAGAAGAGTACATGGGGTGAAATCATACTTTCTTAGGGGCAAAACACAGAACAGCCAATTTTTCATGATGGCTATTCCCCTATCATTTTGTATGGTCAGAAAGTAATAACAGTTATTTTGAAATCGAAATATTAAAAATATTTCATACGTATTAACAAAAAACCCACATAAAAATGCAATATATACTTTTTCAAAACCCACAGTGAAATACAAGCTCAGCTTGCAAATATTATGTGTGTGATAATGATTGCATATTACAAACATCACTCTAATTTACGATGGCCTGCTGGTTGGGAAGCTAATAGCATTAACTTAATGCTGTGGTCTGTCTTGCCCATCTGCTGGATCTCAATACAATTCTCTGCTGGTTATTCAATTTCTTTCTTAAAAATTGCCATATTTCATAGCCCGTGTGATATACTGCGATTGATTGAAGGTGAATCCGGCGAAGACGGAGATCCTTTGGCTGGGCCGTCCGGGCGATAGGGAAATCCAACTGCCTACCCTGGATGGCGAGGCACTACGCCCGTCATCATCAGTAAAAAGCCTGTCCATTTGGACCCTCTGCTGTCAATGGAGACCCAAATCTCCAATGCCAGCAGAATCGCATTCTTCCATCTGCGACAGGCAAAGCGTCTGGCTCCCTGTCTCTCATGGAACAATCTGGCCACGGTAATCCAATTCACGGTCATCTCAAGACTTGACTACTGTAATGCTCTTTACATTGGCCTTCCCTTGAATGTGATCCGGAAACTCAAGCTAGTGCATAATGCTGCAGCCCAGCTGCTTGAGGGGGAACCCTCGAGCCGCCGTATAACACCTATACTGCAGAACCTGCACTGGCTACCAATTGAATACCGGATCACTTTCAAGGTGTTAGTTCTTACTTTTAAGGCCTTGTATGGTCTGGGGCCAGTGTACCTACGGGATCGCCTGATTCCATATAACCCTCCGAGATCACTTCGTTCAGAAGACCAGAATCTTCTAGACATCCCTAGCGTGAAGTCTTTGCACCTGACTTCGACAAGGCGCAGGGCAATTTCAATCATCGCCCCGGCTCTTTGGAATACGTTGCCACCGGATACAAGGGCTCTCCGAAATTTGGTCACTTTTCGGAGGGCTTGCAAGACACACTTCTTCAGACAGGCCTTTGAAAGCTTGTAAATTTAGCTTGTGATTTTAGCTGCATTTTTATTTTGCTGTTTTACTTACTATTATATGTATGTTTTGCCAATTGTTTGTTTTATTGAATTGTGTTCCCGAGCCGCTGGGAAATAAATAAATAAATAAATAAAAGGTACTATTAATAAGTTCATGATGCACATGATTTGGCAGATACATTATGATCTCTCGCACTTTTCACAACTAACTTTATCTCTCTCTTCTTTGAGGGGCAAACATCAACGCCACCGACCCAGGGCGTGGGTTCAATCCTCAGGAATGGGCATGCTTCACTGGAAGAATAGAAGCTGCCTACCTTATGCAGAGACTTATGGACAAGCCATCTGCAGAACAGTTTTGTGACCACTATGAGCTAGAATGGCCAAAGATGAAGGAGCTTCTTGCCAAGGCCGCTGAGCGGAAAACCTGTTTGCAAAGGATCTCAGAAGGCGTGCAGTCCGTGGTTGGTTACAAAGCTCCCCAGGGCCCCGAAGAAGACGGCGTGCTTGATCATATGGTCAGAGTGACAACAGGTTTGAGAAGCTCTTTTGTTGCCATAGCTTGCAGGACTGTGTGCCCTGGTAGCCCACCAGGACTAGGAAAACGCAGGCCTGCGGTCCAAGAAATCCTTCGGAAACAACGAGCCAAGGAAATCCGATCTTTAGAGAACACGGAACATTTTACCAGCTATGAGAGGCTGTTTCAGAACTCCAGAGTCACATTAGTAACGAAAAAGAAGGAGCGACGAGCCAGCCTGCAGCCTTTCAATCTCAGTGTACCCCAGGTGAACATTGTGGTCCCGAGGAAATCCAGCCTGTTGCCGCTGCACTTGCTGAGGAGGAGCAGTGTGCGCCCTGGATTTGTCATCCCCAAAGTGCGCGTCAGCAAAGCACCTCCGCCGACTTTCCACCCAGAGAAGGTGAGACGGAAAAGTAGTGCCAGCGATGGGATGTACTTGGAAATTCCCAAATGGAGGTATAAAGAGCTGAAAGAAGAAAGGAAGAAAGCAGAGGAAGAGGAAAAGAAAAAAGCAGAAGAAGCTCAGAAACAGAAACAAACGTCTCCCCAGAAAAGCAAAACTTGACACCTGTGGTATTGCTGAGACTCTAGACTTAACACACACACAGGCCAACAAGTTGTGCGGGCAAAACTGTGTAATATAATTACTTAAGAGGAGCCAGGGGCGTTATTCCAAAGTGCAACTGATACATTAAGGCAGTGTTTCCCAACCAGTGTGCCGGGGCACACTAGTGTGCCGTGAGAGATCATCAGGTGTGCCGTGGGAAATTAGAACCTCCAGGAGGGGAGGGGGGAGAGTCTAGTGTGTTGAAGTATAAAAACTCTGAGAAACCTACCTCGATAAAGGCACAAAATTACAAACACCCCCCTCCCCACCCGTTGTCTACTTGGTCTCTCCCTCTCCATGCATTGGGAAGGCCTGCTTCCCTTTCCCCAAGTAGAGACCTCCTCTTGCCCCCCCCCCCCCCCAGGCCTAATGCCTGATGGTTTAATCCAATACCGGCCCTGCCCCTCCCTCCTCCCCCTCCTCCCCGGTGCGCGCGAAACCGCTCTCGGCCTCCCTCTGGCTCCCTGCCTGCCACTGCCGCCTTCCTTCCTGCCTGCTTTGCCAGCCCCGAGATGCCCACCTGGGCCGCCCCGCTGACCCCGAGGAGCTGCACAGGTGGTGAGTGAGGCTCCTGCTCCCCACGACCCCAATTCAAGCCTGGCGAGGAGGGAGGGGACAACCTAAGTGAGAGGGAGACTGCTGGTCTTTCGAGCCCCCCCTCCAGAAACTGTAACTCCCAAATGTCAAGGTCTATTTTCCCCAAACTCCATCTGTGTTCACATTTGGGCATAGTGAGTATTCATTCCAAATTTGGTCCTGATCCAACATTGTTTGAGTCCACAGTGCTCTCTGGATATAGGTGAACTACAACTCCAAAACTCAAGGTCAATGCCCACCAAACTCTTATAGCATGTTTTCTTTGTTATGGGAGTTCTGTGTGGGAAGTTTGTGTCTTTCTGCCATTCCTGCCAGGATATCTATGTTGAGTTCATCGAAACAGGTCCAGGTTTCACACTGAGTGTATAAATACATTTAAAAACATATTAACTATATGCATGACTGTGTTAGAGTATCATTTTGTGTCATTTGGGTTGGTGGTGTGCCCCAGGATTTTGCAAGTGTAAAAAGTGTGCCGCGGCTCAAAAAGGGTTGGGAAACACTGCATTAAGGAATGGCTAAGAAGTATAAGGAGAGATTTAGGGAATATATGAGCAGCTTTAAAATATAGAAAATATGGTGTTTAATAGATTGTAAATCTATTGTAAAGCAGCCATCTTCACAAAAGTGGAGAAGGATAATTGGAATAAAGGGATAATGGCATTTTTAAAACAGAGAGACAGAAAGATATCCTAGAAATTAGACTAGCCATAAAATAAAAAGTGAGCAATAGCATATGCTTGCAAGGGAATCTCTGAATTGCTCACCATATGTTACATTTTTGGTTTTTTAAAAAATAGATTATATAAAGGAAGACAGGTTACAGGTTTTGTGTCACTGTATTGTGGTTTTGTTTTTTTTAAAAAAGAGTGAAAATAAAGGGCTTCAGTTTGCTGTCCGCCTATAAGATTACTCAGATACAATACTGAACCCTTCCTAAAGAATGCAAACCTCTCAGGGTGTTTTCCAGAAGAATATTAGCTTATTGATAAACATTGTAAATAACATTTCGATTATGAGATATAGAATGATTAGAAATGATACTTGATATATTTCCTATTGATGAATGAGATGTTATTGTTGCAGGTTGTACAAAGTGGGCTAATTCTGTAACTCTCAGATGGATCCTCCCTAAATCATTTTCCATGCTATGTTTAACTTGATTCACGTTTTAAATCTGTGCTTCCTCCCTTGAAGCCTTGGGACATTTTGAACTCAGGAATCAGGTTGGCACTACCATTACCTAGTTAAGGCTGGAGAGAAATTACAAGCATTTCAGCTGATTATTTAATAATGTAAATCCTATGTTTCCCTCATTTTAATGGACCCCAAGTGGACTCAAATTCAGGTAAAAATCGCAAGGAAATGCTGGATATACTCATGTATAATTTGACCTCTTGTAACAGTCAAAGGCAGGTTTTGGGGCCAAAACTATGGATTTTGATGTCTATGTATATATTTTTTTGCTAAGAGTTAAGGTATAGTACTTACATTGATCCATGGATAATATGACTAGGTGTTTTGACTAAAAATTCTACACTTATACATGATTATATACAGTAAGAAAAATCAACATGGAACTTGGCCATACAGCCCAGAAAACTCACAGCAACCCAAAATTAACGCAATTTTTTTATTTCCATTGTAATCACATTTCCTGGCACATTTGGTAGCATTATGGGAAGTTGCAATATTTTCTGTGAGTAACCCTAATGCAGGGGTGCTCACACTTTTTCAGCATGCAAGCTACTTATAAAACAACCAAGTCAAAATGATCTACCTACCCACTACCAAAATGTGAAAGATATAACACAATATCTGCTTTGAATTGGTTCTGTCTTAAAAATAGCCAAAAATGAAATAATAATGAAGTTTTGAAAGTTTTGTTAGAGCTCTGAAATGTTCACCACCAGAACTGTAGAAGCAAAGCACCAGCGCCACCTAGTGTTCACCACCAGAACTTTAGTTTTGTAAGTACTTTAGAACCATGACTGCCCAGGCCTACTGGCTATATATCCCTGTAACCAGGTGCAAAATTATTATGTCTTCCACTGAGGTCTGCTGAGGCCCTCTGAAGATCTTGGTGAATGATAGAAACTTCTCATGCTATGGAGATACCGTATATTCAATTGTGTCTCTTCTAACCTCTGCAACGATGTCATTTTCCTTAGGTATCTATGAAGATAGATGAACAAAACCCTAAGTATTTCTTATGCAACCCACTTAAAAATATCAACCATCTATTAAAGATTAAGGAGATGGTTCCTGTAGCACAATTCACTGAATGGATAGCCCCGCACAGCAGTCTTGCACATGTCCTCTAACGTCCCTTTCACACAGCTGTATAAAACGCCACATTATCTAGCTTGAACTGGATTATATGGCAGTGTGGACTCAGATAACCCAATTCAAAGCAGATATTGTGGGATTTTCTGTCTTGATATTTGGGGTTATATGGCTGTGTGGAAGAGCTCTACGTTTCCACTGAATTCAGTGGTGGTTTACTTTGACATGCATGCAGCCACTCTAAAATATCTACATGTAACATAGACAAGAGTTTGCATTAGTTTGCCTTTTTTCTATCAGCTAAAATGGTAAGCAATACTCAATTTCAGTAAGGTTCACCAAGCTGAAAAGGTGTGGGTAACATTTTCAAAGACTATTTTTGTACTCAAAGTACTAGTTTTTCGATAGATGCCCGTGGCTAACTGTCTACATGTATCTCTCTAACAGCCTCTGTCAGAGATGGCATATTTTTATTCACAGCCCACACAATCTATCTACATATCAAATCACAGAGTTAGTTTCTTAAAAGCAATCAGTTCTGACAAGAATGTACATGAGTTTGCACTTGTATTATCGTCTAAAAGACAGTTTCGGTTGAAAAGCACTATTGCGTCCTCTCTCAGGAATGAAGCTAAAGGTACAGTGCATTTGTATCTGTTTGAATTATTGCATGCCATACTTCTTCAGCTTGGTTTGGGACCGTTGTGTTCCCCTGAAGCTGGTTAACTTCAATATAGTCTGTCTGAGCAGTACACATATAAAATTGGCCAGTGTTGAAATGGGGCACTTTAGGTTTACCAATGCCTGATATAACCCATGTCTTCGTATGGCTCAGAGTGATTTCAGATGTCACTTTAACCATGGGAAAAGTATTATCAGGTAGCTGTGACCTACATCCATGTGTGGACAATCTTACTGATGTAAACAGTAGGCTCAAACCATTACATGATGGGATGGAGGGAACATGGCATGGGCTTATCCATCATTATGCATCATTATGCATCATGCATCATTATGCATTATTATTATTATTATTATTATTATTATGCAGTCACCCGAATTTTGGCAAATGTGAGTACTCGCTCTTCTTAGACAAACTTCAGGTAAAACCACTAGAATGTAAGCACTCTCAAATGAATCAGAAGTGCATTTATTGTGTCTATGGAAAACTTTGATACCTCAAAAGCACCTAAACATTATTGGGTATATATATATATATATATATATATATATATATATATATATATATGAGAGATAGGTATGAAGACCTCTTTTTTTGGTCGTATCAGGAGTGACTTGAGAAACTGCAAGTCACTTCTGCTGTGAGAGGTGAGAGAATTGGCTGTCTGCAAGGACGTTGCCCAGGGGACGACCGGATATTTTGATATTTTATTATCCTTTTGGGCGGCTTCTCTCATGTCCCCGCATGAGGAGCTGGAGCTGATAGAAGGAGCTCATCCGTGCTCTCCCTGGATTCGAACCTGCGACCTATCGGTCTTCAGTCTTGCTGGCACAGGGGTTTAACCCATTGCACCACCGGGGGCTCCTGGTATGAAGTCTGGCTTTCAGTCATGTAGGTATGAGATTGTAAAGTGAAGACAAATGTTACTTCCATTGTTCCTAGACTGTCAGGCTTGTATGATTGATTTGTAATGCTATGCTGCTATGCAAAGTCAACATTTTACTTTTTTTAAAAAATGAAATAAAATAATGTCAAATGGAATAAGATAAACACCAATGCATTGTTTCCCACAGGTGTATACTTGACCGGTATCGATTTTCTCTTTGCCATAAAGCTTTGTAAAACAGTATAGCAATCTTTGCACAAGGCGTTACGTAGTAATTTTACACTATGTCTAGGTATATAGACACGTTATTTCTGGAAAGACCTCTTTATCTAAAATCTCTCTTAGAACTGCGATGCAATTTTTCTAATCTGTTTTTCTGAAATGGAAGTCAATAAAAAATAAAATAATCATTCAGTTCATTTGCCTGGCTATAGTTTCTTCTAGGTAACAGCTGTAGTGGTGTTTTCAAGTACAGTAAACTCTTTTATCACCCAGAAGATATTTTTTTTAAAAAGAGAGAATTGGCCGAGAGAATTGGCCAGGGGAGCTTTTGCACAGTTAAGTCTCGTGCGCCAGCTGCGCCCGTACCTTGGGAAGTCTGATCTGGCTACGGCCATCCAAGCTCTGGTCACATCCCGAATAGATTACTGCAACACACTCTACGTGGGACTGCCTTTGAAGACAGTTCGGAAATTACAACTAGTCCAACGGGCGGCAGCCAGACTACTAACTGGAGCTACATACAGGGAGCATACCACCCCCCTGTTGTGTCAGCTCCACTGGCTGCCTGTCCACTTGCGAGCTCAATTCAAAGTGCTGGTTTTGACCTTTAAAGCTCTATACGGTTTTGGCCCAGCTTACTTGTCCGAACGCATCTGCCGCTACGTCCCACCTCGTACGTTAAGATAATCCGGGGAGGCCCTGCTCTCGCTCCCACCAACTTCTCAAATGCGGTTGGTGGGGATGAGGGAGAGGGCCTTCTCGGTGGTGGCTCCCCATCTGTGGAATGCACTCTCTAATGATATATGATCAATCCCATCCCTCCTGACATTCAGGAAAAAAGTAAAGGCCTGGCTATGGGACCAGGCGTTTACACAATAGCACAAGGCAATATTTTAGTCTGGATTTTAATGGAAAGTTGTTGAATAGGGCTCAATTGCTTCTTATGGACGGAACACTGTTTTAAATGCATAGGATATGTTAATGTAATTGTATTTTAATGTATTTTATTGTTGAATGTTGGGGTTTTATACTGTGTTTTACTGTGTGGGCATCCAATTGTGCCTTTTTGGAAGCCGCTCTGAGCCCCGGGTTGAGAAGAGCGGGGTAAAATGCCAGAAATAAATAAATAATAAATACATAAATAAATTTACCTCAGGCCATCTGAATTTCATCCGTCCAAGGTCTCAGCGGAGTGCAGTCAAAATACGTTTTTGTCATCTGTTATGCTTTTGTCCATGTGCTTCATTCTTATCAATTTATAGGTAGTTTAACGTTTCAAAACTGTATGTGATTAATTCAGCTGATAAGCTGTATTCTGTGAAAACCACAAATTGAAGAGAAACCCAGCAATTAATTTTATAGTCAACCATATTTTCCCAAGATTATAGCCAAAATTTACATCCCCCTCTGTTCTTAGTGACTCAGTCCTCAGCAATCAAAAGCATCTACAAATGTGAATATAAGCCCAGGGCAGGGCCGTAGCCAGGATTTTGATTGGGGGCTGAGTTTGGTTCGGGGCTGAGACTGGGTGGAAGAGGGTCTACCCTATCAAACCTTTTGTATTGTTATCCCAATAATGATCATGGTGATCAGATCATGATATGAATAAACATAACAGTTTAAATAATGTACCAGTAAGGCCTTCTCGCGGACCACCCTGAGAATTTCAGGGGGGGCTGAAGCCCCCTTAGCCCCCCGGCTACATGCCTGGGCCAGGGATGTGTATATTCTGATCTGAAGCAAAATTAAAATTCTGTACTCAGGCAACAGAGGCGAGCAAACACATCCAGATCCGGATCTGCATCAGGAAAAGGTTGGGTTTGAACTCTGGGACTTCGAGACCGTTGATATAATTCTTCCGCAGAAGAGTTAATTGAAGCCTGGCAAGTGGGAAAGAGTTGTGTGCTGAAGGATAAGGAAGAGAAAACTTGGGGATGGGGGGGGTAAACAGGATGCCTAGTAGCCTGGTGAGTGTGCAAGGATAAAGGTCTCTGCTGAAGCTTTTTATTTATTTATTTATTTATTTATCTATTTATTTATTATTTCAATTTGCTAAACCGCCCTCCCCGAGGCTGTGGGCGGTTTCCAGGCATATAAAAACATCAAGATAAAACATCCTAAAAACATCCTAAAATTGGTTGGTTACAAACACAAAATCGCCTAAAAACACACTAATCAGACAAGCTGATTCAAGTAGCAGTGGCAGCACGGCTAGGGATTGGCAGTTCAAGCACCGGTCAGGCCAAATGCCTGCCTGAACAGCCAGGTCTTACACGACCTGCGGAAGGCCATCAGGTCCCGCAGGGCTCGCGTCTCGGCCGGCAGCGAGTTCCACAGAACCGGGACAGCCACCGAGAACGCCCTCTGCCGTGTGCTGGACAGCCTGTAGGTTTTCAGTCCTGGGACCTCAAGCATGTTAAGACCCTCTGAATGCAGTGATCTTCAGGGTACGTATGGGGTAAGACGCTCCCTTAAGTACACTGGCCCCAAACCATATAAGGCCTTGAAAGTCAAGACTAACACTTTGAAGGAGATCCGGAATTCGATTGGCAACCAGTGCACTTCGTGCAGGAGAGGTGTTATATGGGATGATCTGGTGGGTTCCAGCAGCAGGCGGGCTGCCGCATTTTACACCAGTTTGAGTTTCCGGATCGCCGACAAAGGTAGGCCAATGTACAGCGCGTTACAGTAATCAAGCCTCGAGATGACCGTGGCTTGGATCACCGTGGCCAGGTCACGACGGGAGAGATAGGGAGCGACGTTTTGCTTGCTGCAGATGGTAATTTGTGCCTCCATAGACAGCTGGGGGTCCAACCGGACCCCCAAGCTCTTTACTGAGGACTGCGGGCATAGCGCCACGCCATCAAACGTCGGCAGCTGGATCTCCCCCCCCCCCGGGCGGCCCAGCCACAAGGTCTTCGCCGGGTTCACCTTCAACTTACTGGCTCACAGCCATCCAGTTATGGCTTCTAGGCAGAGTTGGAAATTATCGGGTACAGATTCCGCCCCAGCGTCCATCCTCAGAACTAGCTGGGTGTCATAGCGTACTGATGGCATTACAGCCCGAAACTCCGTACCAACTGGGCGAGTGGTCGCATGTAGATGTTAAATAACAGCAGGGAGAGGATGGCCCCCTGAGGGACCCCGCAATGTAAGGCGGAGCCCTCGGAGACCACCCCTCCCCACTTCACTCGTTGCAGGCGGTTTTGGAGGGAGGACAGCCAGTTGAGAGCTGTTCCCTTCCCCCCCGTGACCGCCAGGCGGTGTGTCAAAAGTTGGTAATCGACAGTATCGAACGCTGCCGTGAGGTCCAATAACAGGAGCAGCGCCGATCCGCCTCGGTCCAGATGGCAACAGAGTAGGTCTGTGATGGAGACCAGGATGGTCTCCGTCCCATACACAGAATGGAAGCTGGACTGGAAGGTGTCTAGCCAGGTTGCATCATCCAAGAAAGCCTGCAGCTGCTCCATTGCTGCCCTTGCAATTACCTTGCCCAGGTACGGCAAGTTGGACACTGGGCGGTAATTGGAGGGAGCCACGGGGTCTAACCTGGCTTCTTCAGCAATGGAGTTACCACCGCCTCTTTTAACTCCTCTGGAAAGGCTCCTTGCTCAAGGGAGCAGTTGACCTAACCCATTAGCACTATGGAGAAACAAACCAAAACAAAGTCTATACTGGCTCAGTTGATGCCCAGGATAAAAAGGACCGCGGTGGATGCTGCTGATTCTGGTCATCCATTAAGTGGGCTACAGAATCAAAATACAAATGAACAATCACAGAAGCAGCAGAAATATACAATGCCAGAGAACCGCATTATTATTATTGCTTTTCCTTATGCCACATCCAACTTGCTGCACTTTCGGCAAACAGAACACAAGTAAAGACTAAAGCTTTGCTTAGCTACACAATCAACTGGTTGTGTAAACATCCTCTGAGAGATCTGCTGCCACTGTTGGATATCAATAGCATTAGTGGATAGCCTTGGGCTTAGTAAATTGTTTCTATTCCTATCACAGACCATTACATGTACATTACAATGGTTTCAATATGTAATACAGCCTAGCATGCTGGAACATGTAATTCCGCTCTTCTCTTTCATCCCTCAAAGCAGGAAAACAGAGTTTTGATGACAAACGAGCAGCTCATGTGATGCAGGGACTGCATAATTTTCCTATGTGGAAGCCATGGCAAGGGGAGATGCTGTGCATTTAACAAATGCTCCCCTAATGAGCTCAATGGAGGAGCTTATTTAAGGATGTTGTGTTTGTTCCAGACTCCTCCAGGTGTCACATTTGTCACACTGGATGTGGGCTAATGTTCTTTCCCTTTGATGAACTATCACTTGTGGATGTCGTTCTAACAATTGATCATTATATCACAATCTCATGTTGAGCCAGCTCAGGTCAATTTCCCCCCCAAAGGAAAAGCAACTGTGATTTAAAACACAGTTTTTCATCATGCTGAATTTTAAATAGACAAGATGCTGCAAGGGAGCAAATAAATATGGCCCTATTGAAAAACAATCTAAGATTATATCTGCAAAAAATAGCATAAAATGCTAGGAAGTGGACAATTTCCTTGGTCTTAAAGAAATGAGGTGTGATGAGTTTTAAATTCTCCTAAATTTTGCTAATGATAACGGGATTTCTCAAAGCACATGGGGAGTTTTAATATTATTTATTTATTTATTTATTTATTAACTTCGATTTAGTATACCGCTCACTCCGGAGCTCAGAGCGGTTTACAAGGAAGCATAGACACAATGAATATGATGAAACAAGTTAGGCAGTTAAAACACATAAAACATTAAAACATTAAAACAGTTAAAACATGATGAGGCAATGGCCCTCAACAAAGGCTAGAGGGGCATGATGAACATTAGACTTCTACATCAAGCTGTTGTCAACGTGTCTCCGATTTCAACCCCAACAATGCCTGTGCTTGAAAACACTGTTTATTATGTTTACATATTTTAAAAGCAAACTATTCTTCCTTCAAATACATTTGGAGCAGGGCAGCCTCACCTCTCCCGAGTTGGGTAGGCAAACCTTATTTTTGCGTCCCCGGTGGCTCCTGGACGGCCTCGCGCATGCACACTGGCGCCAGCGCAACCCCGCGAAGTGCATCCCGGCGGTGGCGCCCGCGCGACGATGTCCCGGCTGGCCGCGCATGCACACTGGCGTCCTGCCCGGCCGCGCGAGGGTGTCCCGCCCGGCCGTGCGCACGGCGGCGGCAGCGGCGCAGCTGGCTGCGGGGCGCAGCAGCGGGGCGGCCGGCGCGGCGGCGCCCCTCCCAGTTCGCGACGCCCCTCCCAGGTACTATTGCCCTACGCGGCCGCGAAGGCTGCGGAATGGGCGGGGCCGGCCCTGATTTGGAGACTTGGAGTGGGATACTGGGCAATAGGAACTTTGGGGAAAATTCTAGTGTAAGTTAGCACACTGGTACTTTGCATCCAAACGGCCTGATCCCAGAGTATCAGTTTTGTGCATCTGATTATTCACAGATTTGATTAAAAATGTTCTCTCAATAAATCTCTGGCCCATCCAGTGTGACCCTGTGGCCAACTCCCTCCAATTAGGTTGGAGAACCTAGATTTCTAAGAGAATACTTCTCAAACAATCCCCAGATCTTCCAAAGAAATAATATGGTCACCTCCAACTGGATGTTGACCATACACCCCTAGGAAAACGCTTCCTAGAGAAGAAATCTCTAGAGACGTATTTTCTCTATTTGTGCTTTTACACTGTCACAGGGGACTTGTGCCTCTAACGCCAGCAAATGTGTAGGGCTGGCTGTATTGATGAAGCACATTCATGCTCGTTACTTATAGGCCTGTGCAGCAGTCTTGCAACCTAGACAGCTGAGGGACTAATTATGTGGTTTTCAACCTGTGGGTCCCCAGATGTTTTGGCCTTCAACTCCCAGAAATTCTAACAGCTGGTAAGCTGGCTGGGATTTCTGGGAGTTGTAGGCCAAAACATCTGGGGACCCACAGGTTGAGAACCACAGGACTAATTGAAGGTAAAGCAAGTGGTGAATTATACTAAAACTTGCTGGAAGAAAATCATCCTCAATTTAGATTACACATAATGGGTCCCTTTCACACTAGCAAGATTCATTCTATGATTCCATCTTGTAAAAGTGCCATTTTATGGAATTCTGAGATTTGTAGCTCAGGGGCAAGCATTTAGTAATCTCAACCAGAGCACTCTAGGTTAGCAGAGACACAATTGAATATACAGTATCCCCATAGCATGAGATGTTTCTATCATTCACCAAGACCTTCAGAGGGCCTCGGCAGACCTCAGTGGAAGACATAATAATTTTGCACCTGGTTACAGGGATATATAGCCTACTGGTATCTGGCTATTAGGCCTGGGCAATCATGGTTCTAAAGTACTTACAAAAGTTCTGGTGGTGAACACTAGGTGGCGCTGGTGCTTTGCTTCTACATTGTTCCTAAAGTTCTGGTGGTGAACATTTCAAAACTCTTAACAAAACTTTCAAAACTTCATTATTATTTCATTATTGGCGATTTTTAAGACAGAATCAATTAGGAACTGCCATTTATAATGAAATTTTGGAAGTTTTGTTAGAGTTCTGAAATGTTCACCACCAGAACTTTAGCAACACTGTAGAAGCAAAGCACCAGCGCCACCTAGTTTTCACCACCAGAACTTTAGTTTTGTAAGTACTTTAGAACCATTTAGAACCATG
This sequence comes from Anolis apletophallus, assembly GCA_030556195.1. NCBI lineage: Eukaryota > Metazoa > Chordata > Lepidosauria > Squamata > Anolidae > Anolis > Anolis apletophallus. The sequence continues at coordinate 23,100,497 of JARBWK010000007.1, forward strand.
ATTGCCCAGGTCTAATAGCCAGATACTGGGTAAGATGAGTAGCTATACAACAGCAGGATGGCAGTTAGGTCGTTTACTGCATGCAACGGTTTGAGTATATTTTAGACAGCCCCTTCTCATTTTTCCTTTCAGTTCAAGTGTAGCTCAGCAATGAGATCTCATCAATTCCCAAGCTCCTGAAAGATGAGCCAATCAATAATTTCTCAAAATCTGAAGAAAACCGGTCTTCATCCCCCCCAAGTCACTGTACGTTGCAGGCTAGGTTCCTGGAGTCACAAAGCATTTATGAAGAGTAAAATCCAAGCAAAGCACACATAATGAAGAGGACCAATACGGAACAAATGGAATCTATGTGCTTGCATGGCCCCCAGATCCAATCCACAAGCCAAGGGCAATAATGCTGGAGCTTTGAAGTGGTTTTTTGTTGGTGCTTAAAGTTCATTATTGATCTAGTTTCCTCCAGTTCTGCCATCAATTCATAATTGGGTGGTAAATGAGATCTTTAGGTACCTAATAACAAGGCAGGAATCGCAGGCTAGGAAAGACGACAACAGTATCCATCTCCATGACCCTCCCTACAAATTGGCAACAGCCGAGAAAATCAAATCTTCCCTTTTGTGTGACTTGTGTTTCACCCACAGCACGGTAGTTGAAGAAGCCAAGCGAGCCTCACTGTGATTCTGTTTTCTTTTCAATAATCCAGTCATTACACATTTTTCAAGGGGAATTTTTTTTATTAAAACTTTCTCCTCTTGCTGCTTATTCATATTATTTGTCATTAAAAACAAGTGATTCTCTAAAGCCCAAAGGGAATGGGCATTTCCCACAGTTCGCCAGATGAGCAGTTGCAACAATAATTTATTAGCAGCCCAACCTTCCTCAAAGTCATTAAAACCCTTTGTAGATTATAAATTGGGGGGAAGGAGAGATTTAGTGTACGTTCATCATTTAAAAATCAAAGTACCTTTAAAAATGCAGGTGAAACTTAAATCTATAAGAACTAAGTGTAAATTACACAGCTGTAATTCAAATTTTATATGCATGGCCAGGCCGAGCTTTCACTAATTGGCAATCTTAATTGAAGTAAGCAGTACTACCAATTTTCTCCAATCTAGCAAAGGAAATTCTCATATGCATCAGATGCAGATATGGATTCTGATCCATCTTTGAATTGTCACTTGGTCCCCAATGAATTTAATGGATATATCTGATGCATATGGAAACATAGACAACTTTCTCTGCAGTCAATTGCAGTGCATTGTATGCAATTGGTGGCCATTCTCTTTAATATGCTCTCTTTGCTGTGATTAAAAGGGCAAGATTATATCAGAATGATTGACAAGAGGCCCAGCTCAAGTTGCCACTGTGTAGCTGATTCAAGCCTGCAGAAGCAGCATTTGGTGTAGTACTCTGGATTTTATCTCATGGACTGCAGACACAGATAGCTAGTAGGCCTGGGCAATCATGATTCTAAAGTACTTACAAAACTAAAGTTCTGGCGGTGAACACTAGGTGGCGCTGATGCTTTGCTTCTACTCTAACAAAACTTTCAAAACTTCAGTATTATTTCATTATTGGCAATTTTTAAGACAGAACTGTGATGAGGTGGTTATTTATATGTTAATCACATGTTTGTTTATGTATTTAGAAGGGACATTCTTTAAAAGCTGCCGAGAGCGAGCCGTGGAATGTTCGCAGCAGCAGGCTTTAGGCAGAGGCTGTTGCCATGACAACAGAGGCCACTCTGGCTTTAGAATGTTCAGTTTGAATCTGACAGTTGGAGAATGTCAGATTGGTCAGCAGCTGTGAGCAGAGTTAGTTGGGAATTGACAGTTGCTGAAGCTGCAAGCTGTCTCTAGGAGCTGCAGTGTGCAGTTCAGTTCTGTGTGTGGGTTTAAGGAAACCCAAGTGTGGGACAAGTTAGTCCTAGGGTTGAGAGTAACCCAGTATTAAGTAGTTACTTGTGTGTAACTGTATCAGGGGCAGTTAAAACCCCAGTGTTATATTGTTTAAAATTGCAAGTTTGTACCTCTTCGGAGCCTATTTGAAACCACCTAAGCTTTGAGCCCATTTGTGTAAAATAAACTGTTAAACACTTTCAACAAAAACATCTGTGGAAGTCGTTTATTCACAAAGACCCTCACATCTAGTGGTCAAGCCTTGACAAATGGTGGCAGCAAGTTAATTAAAAATAATAAAGAAGGAAAACATTGATAATTGGTGGCAGTCCTGCCACACAGTTTTAAAAAAGTCACGAAGTAGTCGGTGTGCGTTCAGACTTCTTCACATTTGGTGGCAGCGGTGGGATTAAAGGATAGCCTGCCCTGCTACGGTAATAAAAGTGAACGGGGTGAAGTTTCCACTTTACTACAAGAACTAATTAAGAACTGCCATTTATAACTAAATTTTGAAAGTTTTGTTAAGAGTTCTGAAATGTTCACCACCAAAACTTTAGCAACACTGTAGAATCAAAGCACCAGCGCCACCTAGTGTTGACCACCAGAACTTTAGTTTTGTAAGTACTTTAGAACCATGATTGCCCAGGCCTAACAGCTAGCAGACTAGGAAGAATTTTAGTCAAGCTTGGGATGGTGGCCTTCTATGCACAGAAGATGCTATACACAAAAGAGAATTTAAAGAGATGATCTGCCCTATTCGAATATATGATCTTGAGATATGAATGTTATATATCCATGGAAGACTGTTCCAATGTGCTATTTCTATCTTGAGAGGCTGAAAAGAGCTGCCATGAACACCTAGCAACTTGAGCAACTTACCCAACTCAACCTTGGTTGTTTTAATGAGATTATTGTATCCTATGGCGCTGTTGCTCTCGGGGGGAAATACAAAGAGCATTTTGCTAAACCATGGGCCAACAAGCTGGGTAATCTTTGGCTACGTTTGTAACAATGGCATAAATCCTCTGAAAGTTTACAAACTCGCAAGAAGTTTCTATTCATCTGAGAACATTTCTGGTCCTTTCATATCTTTGTAAAAAATGAGCAATTTACCCTCAAATTATTTAAGACTAATGAAACAACACCAAATTAAACAGAGATCACAATAATGCAATGAAAGTCTGCCTTACACAATTTTTAAAAATCTTCTCATTACAAAAGGGAAGAAAGGTAAGATCCACTCCCATCTCCCACGTTGCATATTCTTGTAGCGCCAGAAACCAGGGATGAAAAGGTTCAAAATAATTATTGAGCAAAGGAATGGTTTGATCTAAACCATCCCCACATACCATAGGCAATTAAGGCAAAAGATCTGGTAGCACAAATCTCGTAATTTTCCATCCAGAAAATATGATAGCTGGGTCTTTGGCAGGCAACTCATTTGCGAGGCTGGTGGATATACTGGTTGACATGCTGTGGAGGAGGAAGCTTTTCCACCGAAGGATGCGGCTTCTGATGGGCCACCTGGGCTGCAGCTGGTGGGAAATCTTTATCGCCCTGATTAAAGAAAAACAAAACACACATTGTTGTTTAAGAGGAAGAGGCGAAAGAGACAACCTGTATCACGTCCAGCTTATTACAATGGAAGAGATACAAATCTGATTGGCTGCTCCATCTTAACATAGAAGACAAGGTTAAAATACAGAATCATACGTGTTGCTATTTTACCAGAAATCGAGGTCCTTTCACATCACACAATTCCAGTACTATTATTGCATTTCAAATATGATGGTTGAATCAGGTTCATAGTCTAAACCCCTATCTCTAATTTCCAAATCCTATATTTATATAAGATGGTGCCAAGACAGTTAAAGAGGAGCGTACTACTTTTTAATTGTGTAGTGTGAAAGGACCCCAGAAGTACAGAAAATAGATCTGTGCGTAACAGCAACTTACACATACTCGCAACAATGTTGACCTATTTGTTCTTGCGCTCCTTTGTTCACAATTTACTTATTTATTTACTTACTTCATTTATATCCTTCCTTTCTCTACCCCAAAGGGGACTCAGAGAAGCATTACAAATTAGGCGGCAATTCAATGCCAAAATGTAAACATAGAATACCATAAACACTTACATTAAAACCAAACATTAAAACAACACAATTTAAAACCAGTTATTAAAATCACACCATCCAGAATCATAATCTGAAGCCGTTCCATTGGTCCAGTCAATGTTGCACTAAAAAAAACTTGCTATCTGAAAGCTTGGTCACATAACCACATTTTAACTTTCTTCCCGAAGGTCAGAAGGGAGGGGGTTGCTCTAATTTCTTTAGGGACGGAGTTCCATAGCCAAGGGGCCACCACTGAGAAGGCCCTGTCTCTTGTCCCCACCAGTTGCGCTTGCAAAGGAGGTGGGACCAAGAACAGGATCTCCCCAGAAGATCTTGTCTCCGAGGTGGATCATAGAGGGAGATACGTTCAGACAAATTGCATCTTTGTTCAGGTTAATGACAAATAGCAGACAATGGTAAGGAATAAAGAATCTAGGCATTGGGACTTAGGATATCTTGACCCCAGTAAATCCATTGTGATATGGTGTGTGTTTTATTAAATGTAAACTATATAGTCTTTGAAAGACTTTGTAAAATTTGTATTACAGTCACTGTGAAACAACAAGTATATTTTATTTTTAGTAAATAATGTATGTTTATATCATGATAGGAATCATTTTAGAAGAAAGTACAGTATATACTCGAGTATAAACCAACTCAAATATGAGCCGAGGCACCTAATTTTACCACAAAAAACTGGGAAAACGTATTGAATTGAGTATAAGTCCAAGATGGGAAACACAGCAGCTACTGGTAAATTTCAAAATAAAAATACATCAGTAAGTTAAATGCTTTTGAATATTTACATAAAACTAATTTAAGATAAGACTGTTCAACTCTGATAAAACCATTATTCTCACCTTCTTCAGTGAAAATGTGCTTACATATCTTTCCAATAATAATAGAGTAAAATAATAAATGTAATAATAAGAGCAAAATAATAAATGTAATAAAACAATAATAAATACAGTATAATAGAGTAAAATAATGTAAATATAATAATAGTAGTAATAATAGAAATAATAATAAGGGTAAAATAATAAATGTAATAAAATACTAATAACAGAGTAAAATAATAACCTTGACTCAAGTATAAGCCGAGGGGAGCTTTTTCAGCCTAAAAAGGGGGCTGAAAAACTAGGCTTATATTCGAGTATATAGAGTAATCCCTCTTATGAGTGGAAAAGGAAGATGATTTAATTAAGATGATTCTTACATCTGTAGATATTCTGCTAACCTGTAGAATTGATTAGCAGTTCTTGAATGGATTCCTCCAAGCCAGTGGCTCCCAAACATTGGTCCTCAAGGTGTTTTGGACTCCAGTTCCCAGTATTTCTACCAGTAATTGTTAGTCAAACTGGCTGGAGCTTGTGGAAGTTGAAGTCCAAAATATCTGGAGGACCTTGGGAATGACTGGTCTAAACTAGAGATTCTCAACCAGTGGCTGCAGACTATTGATGTGATCAATCAAAGACTTTGTTGGCCTTTGAGATGGGTCTGAATTTGTGGGGACTTGGCAATCGCCTATGTATTTGGGACAAGTTTCATGTCATCTTTGATTTTTTAAATATAGAATATAGAAATATGTTATAAATTGCTTCCTTTCATAGTAGTTTACAAATGCTTTCTACACAGTGCTCCATCATAAGTGGAAAATATTGAGAATAACTGATCTGACTGATACATTCCTAATGTTGTGCTATTCTCTTGTGACAAGCACAGCATAATATTATATGCCATCTAAAACTGCCAAAGCTGTATGTGTTTACTTATTTTGCATAATACATTGGCGAATCACAGGGCACTGCCAAGTGGGAAAGGTATAACTACAACTAACACGCGCATTACACAGTCATAAAAACAACAGAACTTTCTAGGGGACTTACTTGTGCCATCTCTGTTTCCATCATCTTACACTCTTTATGACATTTGTTTACTTGCCTGAGACATTTGCTTATTGGTCTGCTGAACATAGGTTGTAGCCCTCTGGGTGCTTGAACTTAAAGAGTCTGAACCCTGTGGCTTATTCTTCACAGGAACTAGCTGTCTCCCCATGACCTGCCAGTGATCAGGTTGAATTTACTTATATTACTTGATGACTTTCTATACTTTAAAAATATTTTTAAAGAATTGGTTCATGTTGTATTTTATCTTTCTTGCTGTTAGATGCTTTGGGCACCACTGTGTAGAAAGGCAGGGGAGATATTTAAATGAGATTAAGAATAACTTACTATTTGTTTCAGCTGTCTTTCTCAAAAGAAAGAAAGTATGGTCCAAATATACCATAAAAGCATAAAACGTAATTAATTTCAAACAATGTTTCCATAATACAGGTAGAGAGTGAGCTCCCTTCCCCTTCCCTACCCAGTTGGAAGCAATAAGATACTGGAATGAAGAAGGCTGTATCTGACAGTCTTCAGTTTCAGACAAATTCTTTTCTTTTTTTAATGAAGGAAAGAAGAAGTTAGTGCAAGGAAAACGAAGTCAGGGTGGGCTCTTGGCCAAGCTACAGAGGGTCCTATACAAACAGGTCACTGCCCTGTAGGCAGAACCGTGTTCAAATCATGATGTCTCCATGAAAGCAACACAAGAGTGCAATTCTCTCCATTACTTTCCAAAATCCACAGGCAGGCAATATTGTTAATGGGTACAGCCATAGTGCCATGTTGTTATTATGTGTTATTGAGCTTGGCCTCATGTAAGCCGCCCTGAGTCCCCTTGGGGAGATGGTGGCAGGGTATAAATAAAGTTAATTAATTAATAAATAAAATAAATGTCATAAAAGTGTGTGCTGAACATTTCAACAGACTTGATAGTGAGCTTTAGCAGGGTTTCTGTCACGGTCTTTGTTTTATTTTGTGTTCCAAGGCTTTCTCTCAAACTTTTAAATATTTCATATTATTATTTTTTATCATTTAAGTTGCCTCGCACACAGAAGGGAAACATTCACACATTCAGGGTCTACATTAAGCATGATGGTTTTACAATTTGGACCTTCTGATGCAGAGCTGGTGTGTCCAAGTGAGTGTATAATTACTGCAATCCTCCTCCTTAAAAAACCCACCTCATCCCCAAGATGATTAGAATTCTACAATATGCTTATTAAATACATTCATATGCTTCTCTGCTATAGCTAAAATGCACTCGAAAGTGATGCCTCTATTTAGAATCCATTCAGGTAATTAAAACTGAGGCAATTGGGGGGGGGGGCAGAGAAAGAGAAGCACCATATTGTTTTGCTTCATACCAAAGCAAGCAAGGATTTATTATTTAAAACAACTTAAATGAACAAAGATGAAAACTCACCCTTGCAATGACTCCTGAAATGAACACAGTCGGTTTCGGTGGGCTGAGAAATTAAAAGAGAAATATTTAGTTACATAATAATTGAATTCCATTTGACAAGAGCAATTGAGTCTTTTTAAAAAATCAGTATCTAATCGCCATTCGGACCTCAAACTGATCCCATGATTTCCAATGTAATCATCTGCACAGTGAAACCACTTTTTTCAATACTAGTTTGAAATGTCACTAAATGGTCAGTATTGATGGGGCCTATGCACCAGATACTACTAGATCCTCTTTCAAAGAAATGCAGAATGCAAGCCCTTCTCAGGATTACTTTCATGGGTCACAAGGAGGAATCTAATCCTCACGTTCTGTTTCTAATTATGGCCAGGTGTATTTCTCTATGAATTCAGATGTAAAGCACGCCAATCACAAAGACCAAATCAAATGCCAGTCTCAACTAGAGTAGATGCAATAAATCAATGGGAACTTGGTAAGTGAACACTCCAGTAAATTCTGATGATTCAAAAAATCTACTAAAATTGGAATTAGAATTAGATTCAGGCTAAGGTGTGTGTTTGATTTTAAACTAGAAGCCAAGACCCATCAATGAGATGCAAAAGACATAAACCTGGAAATGTAAATATCTCCTGTGTATAAAAACGGAAGCACCGGGACTGTGGTGCAGCTGGCTGGGAGTCAGCTGCATTAAGATCTCTACTGACCGAAAGGTCATGAGTTCGAAGCCAGCCCGGGTTGGAGTGAGTGTCCGACCAATTTGTGTAGCTCGCTGTCGACCTTTGCAGCCTGAAAGACAGTTGCATCTGTCAAGTAGGAAATTTAGGTACCACTTTGTGGGGAGGCTAATTTAATTGATTTATGAGGCCATAAATACCTCCAGGAAGTATGTGAAGAAAGAAGGACTACGACAGCTCCCCTGGTGGCCAGAAGCTGGAATGTTAAATAGCCGCTGAAGTGTCTGTCTTTATATGTTGTGTGTCTATGGCATTGAATGTTTGCCAGGTATATGTACATTGTAATTCACCCTGAATCCCCTGCAGGGTGAGAAAGAATATAAACACTGTAAATAAATAAATAAACCAACTGTGTTCATAGCTTTTCCAGTCCGGGTTTTAACTACCTTTCTTTATTTTGACAGTGTAGTTTGGGACTGGTGGTTGCTCACTTTTGCGCGATTATTAAGCAAGTGAGAGTCAGAATTAGTAAACGACTAGTAAAACACACAATCTGGCTTTTGCTCATCCTTGATGTAGGTGACAGCAATTTCCCCCACTTTGTGCCTAGGACTGCCTACATTAATAGAAGATGGCTCTATCAACAGCTATTAGATGATATGGTTAAAGTAAGACTTCCCGTGTGGAAAAGTTTATCACACCTTGGGGGACAACAACAGGAGTAGGCTGTCATCTCAAAAGTCTACTTATGACTTTTCAGGTGTTTTCATTTCATTTTTATGCTGCCTTTCCTTCAAGAGTGGGACCCAAGGCAGTTCCCGAAGAGAATCAATTAAAAAGCCTTAATAGCAAAAATGTAAAAAATGATTAAAACCCCCAGATTAAAATAGTATAAAACAAGGTAAAAGACATACAAAAGTCAAATAAATAAAACACAATTCCATGCTGAACACTTACAAGCCTATTTAAACAGAAAGGTCTTTGCCTGGCAGAGAGAAGGAAGACTCCCATGAAAACATGCTCCAGACAGTGGGTTCCTCATGTGAAGGTGTTTATAGGTCATGACTTCTAGAGATTAGTAGCATTTTGTAGTCACAATCTTTAGAAAACTAATGTCAAATAGACGCCCTCTATGGACATGGCTTTCCTTCCTGCCTTGGAGGGAGGGAAAGCTTTGTCCACAGTGGGAGTTTAACCCACTGTGGACAAGGCTTTCCTTCCCTCCAAGGCAGGAAGGAAAGCCATGTCCAAAGTGGGCAAAACGCCCACTGTAGACATGGCTTTCCTTGGAGGGAGGGAAAGCCTTGTCCACAGCGGGTTTTGGGCTGGAATGCCATCAGTACGCTGATGACACCCAGCTCATTCTGAGGATGGACCCCGGGGTGGTCTCCATACCCGATAATTTCCATCTCTGCCTAGAAGCCGTTACTGGATGGCTGCGAGCCAGTAAGTTGAAGGTGAACCCGGCGAAGACGGAGATCTTGTGGCTGGGCCGCCCGGAGGGGGTAGAGACCCAGTTGCCGACGTTTGACGGTGTGGCCCTTTGCCCACAACCGTCTGTAAAAAGTTTGGGGGTCCGGCTGGACGCCCAGCTGTCTATGGAGGCGCAGATTGGCTGCGCCTGCAAGACAGCCTTCTTCCACCTGTGTCAGGCAAAACGTCTGGCTCCTTACCTCTCCCGCTGTGACCTGGCCACGGTGATCCAAACCACGGTCATCTCGAGGCTCAATTACTGTAATGCGCTGTACATTGGCCTACCCTTGACGGCGATCCGGAAACTTAAGCTGGTGCAGAACGCTCGGGAGCATTAAGATCCGATCATGTGACCCCACTCCTGCGCGAGCTGCACTGGCTTCCAATTGAATTCCGGGTCATCTTCAAGGTGTTAGTTTCTAACTTTCAAGGCCTTATATGGTTTGGGGCCAGTGTACCTGAAGGAGCGGCTTACCCCTTATGTGCCCAGGAGATCACTGCGCTCAGAGGGGCTCAATCTATTGGATGTGCCTAGTATTAGGGTCTGCAGATTGGCTACCACGCGCCGGAGGGCATTCACCGTAGCTGCGCCAACTCTGTGGAACAGCCTTCCTGAAGAGATACGGGCCACTCGGGCCCTTCTGCCGTTCCGCAGAGCAGTAAAAACATAGCTTTTTAGACAGGCATTCGGCCCTTAGCTAATTGCTATTTTATTTGTACCTGCTGGTCCGCTGCTAGCATGCCACTGTTATTGCAGTTGGCCTGCAACATGTTCTTAATTTGGGAGTTTTAAATGTTTTTATTGCATTTTATGTGTTTTTACTTGTACAATTCTTGTGAACCGCTCTGAGCATCAGAGAGAGCGGTGTGTGTGTGTGTGTGTGTGTGTGTGTATATATATATATATATAAATGCTTAGGAATGCTTTATATGGTGATGAATGTCCACATGTAGAATGAGTATGTTTAGGATTGATAATGTTTGTGAATAGACAGAAAGATTTGAAATTCAAAAGGGGGATTGTCAGAGTGTGATTTTCAGATTTTTCTGCAATTCAACCATTGTATAAGATGCTGTGTTGTGTAACCAGGCATTTATAGGGTTAAAACAGCAGAAGTGGGGTCCAGCACTGTTTTGACCTTCAGCTGTGTAAACATACTGATAACGGAGAAGCTGAGCTGCTTGAGTTAGTCTCCATGCTGATTCCTCTGTGAGGTGCAAGCTGCTGAATTGCTCTGTGTGAGAATGCTTTACTTTGCTCACTTAATCAATAAAAGAACTTTCTAAGTTCAGACCTGGCTTCGCTTCATCACTGGCGCGTGGACAGGTTGGTGCAGGGCTGTACAGGGAAGAAATGAGTGAAGTGCAAGCAGCCCTAGTGGGAGATTAAAACACTCTGCCCAGGTTCTAAAAAAACCAAAAAAACCACTCAACTTTCTATGAGTAGTAAATTCAGAGAAGTAACATTGCACTAGTCTTTAAAATTAATACTACAACAGAAAAATGAATGAAATGTAGCCATGGCACTCTTGGGGAATATGTGGGAGATTTACAGACATAATGAATTTGTGAAAGGAAATGAAGAAAAATGAATAGCAAACAATCTGTTAATAAAACATGAAATCTAGTTTTCATACACTATTTGCTAGCCATGACATTTTCCGAAAGCTTTCATAATGGCAAATCTGAATTTGAATGATGTCCTCACATATTCTCCCGATGACCTTTCCGTCTCCACTGTTCTCTACTGAACCATGAAATTTGAGCACAGCATCTTCTGAAAATCACTTATTCCCACTGGATTGTTCTATCGGAGCTGCTCAAGACAACGCTTGCCATAATGTTTCTTGTGTCTTTGCTGAAGCAGCTCTGGAGACGTTCACATGGGAGATATTTCAATCTAATGCTCTCTGCACTAAAACAAGGCAATAAAACCACAAAGTGCTCCAATTCAGAGTCAGAGATAAGTATATAAGCTGCTGTGACTGGGAAGTACAACTTCCAAGCATTTACAAATTTGTAGATTAGGAAACTGGTGCTGGGTCATGTCCTTAGTACTTTCTGATCATCAGCAGCTAAAGTTACAGATCAGTTCTCTAGAGTAAACAAACAATAATACAGATCTCCAGAGAGAAATGATTAAAGTTTCACAACATTTTCATTTTGTTGAAAAAGATATACGTTCTGAAATATTACAGGAACTACTAACTCCAAAATGATGTTCAAAAATATCCCCTTCAGATAAACTCAGTATTGGAATCATCATCATCATCGAGTTCTAAAAAGGCTTACAGAAGTTTTAAACAAGATTAAACATATAATAACTTTATTACTTATGGAAAGTAACTGAATTATGGGAGTGAAATGTTTCCAGGTGATCAATTTAGAAAGCTTTTTAGGTTGAAGAGAAAAGGTTCTTTTCAAAACCTTATTTATTATGTCTCTCTCTCTCTCTCTCTCTCTGGCATTACTTCGCGAACCAAGATTCTTAGGAAGGACTCATCCCACGCTTTTTACAAGCGCGTTGATGACTAAAAAGACAAATCTGAGATAGGCAAGTCCGGTTGCAGAAAGCACAGCAGAAAGTCCCCTTGGGTGATGTTGTTTCCAAGTTGCGGTTCTTTCTGCATTGTCGTTTCTCTTCAAAACCCTTTTGGCGCGCCTTCTCAAAAGAGGCCACAGCATTATTATAATTATTATAATTATATTATAATTATTTCATGCTTGTGCGTCGCCACTCCCAGTGTGGCTCAGGGCGACTTACAAAGTGCATATACAAATAATAGACAGTAAAATTCCTAAAAGACACGATAAAATCACTAAAAAAAATAAAATGAATGTCGCTAATTAAGCAACTCAACACAATTATAACCAGAATGGTGGGGATGCTGAGGATTGTCCATCATCAAAAGCAAGCCGGAAAAGAAGCGTTTTACACGCCCTCCGGAATGCCATGAGGTCGGTAATGGCTCGGACATCCGAAGGCAGCGCATTCCAGAGGCTGGGGGCGACTATAGAAAAGGCCCTCCTCCTTGTAGACATAAGATGGTACCTCTTGAAGGAGGGGACTTCTAGGAGCAGTTCAGTCTCCGATCGCAGTGGCCTGGTGGGACAATATGGGATGAGGCGGTCCTTAAGGTACACTGGCCCCAGACCGTTCAAGGCCTTAAAGGTCAATACCAGCACCCTGAAAGTGATTTGGCATTGTGGATAGTGCGTCTCCATGCCTCCCGATGTGAGGCCAGGGTGGACCATTGTTGGTGATCAATCTGGCCGAGCCTGAGATGTTGTTTCAGGGAGTCCTTATATCTCTTTTTGGGGCGCCTCTCTTGCGCTGACCCGTGCCGAGTTCACCATAGAGTAATATCTTTGGGAGGCGGTGGCCCTCCATCCTAGAGATGTGCTGAGTTTTCAATATCATGGCCTCAATGCTGGTGATCCCTGCTTGCTCAAGGACAGCAACATTCGTCACATAGTCAGTCCAGTGTACATTTAGGATTGAGCGAAGACAGTATGTAGTATGTAACACATAACTAATACAGTATGACCTCTGTGCTCATGGGATTGGCAATCATGCTTTCGCCTACCTGCAACCAATTTATGTCCCTTCTCACAATTTTCTGGGGACTCCATATTATTCTATGCTATACTACCACTGGAAACAGTTACTCAGGTTGCCCTAGAGCAGTGGTTCTCAACCTGTGGGTCCCCAGATGTTTTGGCCTTCAACTCCCAGAAATTTTAACAGCTGGTAAACTGGCTGGGATTTCTGGGAGTTGTAGGCCAAAACACCTGGAGACCCATACGTTGAGAACCACTGTCTTAGCGAGCCCAGAAAATTTAGGAATTTTCTAGGTTCTCCAGCGTGACTGCCAGCAGAAGTCATCCATTTCCTGATTCCATGACGAGTCCAGGAATGTACCTCCTGCAAATATGGGGGTGGGTCATACTGTATCCTCCAAATTCCAACGGTACTATTGCTCACAAATTGTTAATGACCCAGTCATTATCACTCAGATTACTTCAAACAGTATCAAACCAATTTAGAGTTTTCATACTGCCTGTCAGTTGCAGCATCCAGAGGAGCCATCTCTATCGATTCCCTGAAATGATCTGAAGGTTTTAACAGCCTGATCTCGGACTACGTGATTTCTAGTGAAAGAGCCACAGCGCCTGCTTTTAATGTTATTTCCAGTGTTCCAACATCTACAGCGTTGTCTCTCACCAAAACCAGCTAAAAATAGAAAGGGACAGAGAAACTGTCAGCAGCCTCCCTCCCCCTCCTCAAAATCCTCCAGGGAAATGGAGAGGGAGGCAGAAACAGGGGTTTTCACTCTTTCAAGTGCTTTATATTCTATTGGTGTTTCATGCAAAGTATAACCTACATTTCTAGTATTTTGTAAGCCATAATGGCTGCTTTGAGGATATATTTAATCTGATGAAAACCAGCTTGACAGATGTTGTTTTGAAGATATACCTTTTTTCTCTAGGCTTTAGTAAATAAAAACGTTTATATGGGGGGAGGGAACCCACTCCTCATTTGTTATATGGAAAGTTGTTTTTAACAAATGTACTTAGTATATATAAATGAAGTTCTCTTTTTTAAAACTTGCAAAATGCCATTATTAAAATCCAAAACGTCTGAGAGAATTTTTCCACCCAGTGTAAACACAAGGATGTTTCATTTTTACAGTAACATATGGAGAGATGCCCAACACCTGCATACGCCATAATGTTTAAAGCGCTCACTCTGAAGTCACACATGTGCCACTACTACGAAATGCACCTGCCAAACATAAATATCTTCAAGAGGTTCATTTATTCTTAATCCCATAAAATGGAATTCTAATATTTCATAATACGAAAGCTTAAACATTGAGTTTATTGACACAGCAAAGAAATCACACAGTTGACTGATTAACTGAAATGCCGCCGAAGGAAGATACAAAGAATATTAAAATGCCAACGTTTTCAGACTGCCATTAAAATTTGGAATATTCCTTTTCTGTGAAGTCATTATCATTCATTATTACTGTTATTGCATTTTAAATATTATGTCTCCTATTGTCTTATTACATCATTTAATGCAAATGCCCTCAGAACAAATCTTTCCAAGGAAACCCAGTGACAGGTTCACTTTAGCGTTGCTATAAATTGGAAATGAAGGCATACAGCAACGACGCTATATTACGCATAGCTATATTTATGTAGCATTTTAGTGATCAAAGCAGTCCACGTATTATTATGATAACCCTGAGAAATGTACTCTAAGATACGCTTTTTAGTACAGTTGTTGATTTTCCAAAATCCTGGCATTCTACCATAGGTCCAAAGCTCTCAGGGTAGTGCCAACAGAAACAGATGCAAGCAAATTAAAACAATAAGAATAATTAAACAGACTAAAATATACTGAAGACTTTAACAAGTTAATGCAAGATAATTTTAAAATAACTTCAGTTGATTGAAAATGAGGCACAAATCCAGATTACTATAAAATCAATTAGGACAGAAAGGTCAAGTTTTAACTTGGCAGTGAAATGACAGCATCATCCACCATTAGATCCTCTGAAGATGCCAGCCACAGATGTAGGCAAAATGCCAACAGAAAATGCTGCTAGAACATGCTCATGCATCCCAGAAACCACACAACACCCCAGTATCCGGAAAGTGCTAAGGAGGGTGTATTCCAAAAGTAGGGCAATGCAGTTGGGAATCCCAAACTGAGACCCTACAGCCCAACTCAGTTCCTGGGTAGTCATACAAGGACAGAGATACTCCTTCATGTGTCAAGTCTGAAATGTAGTAAAATGGGGTCCCTTGTATAAAATGGAAAATGAAGGGTTGCTTTTTAGATTTTTCAAAATTCTTATCAAGCTGAGGATGGTGGAGTCTATGGGTGTAGAATTCATGGATATGGAGAGCCCATGTACTCTAATCTGAAAGTTATCCCTGTCCAGGAAAGGCTACTGTTGACTCATAAGTTGAACCGGACAAAAGACAACCCAAGCTAACAATTCCAATTGCGCCACTATTGACAAAGATTGATCTATATTTATTTATTTATTTATTTATTATTCGGGCTTCTATGCCGCCGACTCCCTGGGGCTCGCGCCGGCTTACAAGAGCCGATAGGCATAAAACAGGCAATAAAACAATTAAAACAGTTAAAAAGAGCACGCAATGCAATAAAACAATAGAACAGTAGCACCGCTCAACAATAGGCAGCCCATCGTCCTAACGCGAACGGCCAAGAGGCGGGACATGGGAAGGACCTACCCACCAAAGGCCTGCTTAAACAGGTGGGTTTTACAGGCTCGTTTGAACGGGAGCAGGTCCTTCATGGCTCGGGTTTCGGCCGGGAGGGCGTTCCATAGTGTGGGCGCTATAACAGAGAGAAGCCCACGGCGGGTCGATGTCAGTCTTGCAAATTTGGCGAGGAATCTCCAAGAGATTGGAGTCCTCAGACCGTAGTGATCTCAAAGGGCAGTATGGGGTGAGACGGTCCCTCAGATACGCTGGCCCGAGACCGTGCAAGGCCTTGAAGGTGAGAACCAACACTTTGAAGGTGATCCGGTGCTCGATAGGCAGCCAGTGCAGATCCTGCAAGACGGGTGTTATGTGGCTACCTGTTGGCATGCCAGACAGGAGCCGGGCGGCAGTGTTCTGCACTAGTAAGAGCAATCCACAGGGTTCACAGATAACCTGCAATAGGGTCTGGGTGAGTGCACCTCTGAGGGAGCAATGCTGTGGTTCCTATATGAACAGTGATGTTAAAAATCCCCAGTGTGTATGAGGATAATGAGTGTCATGAACAGCTAGAATGAATATGGAAAAGCCAATAAGATATTATCACAATCATTTATCAAAAACACACATAGATTTAACACATATAGTGCGGTTCTACCACAGGGTGCAAAGCAGAAGCACAATACATATGCATGAATATAGGCACAAATAAGTAAGGTGAATGCAGGGCACATGAGTTATAGTAACAACAATTGATATAAAATCACTCAATAAACATGTATGCATCACACATAGCAATGAGGTACATAAATTATACACATTGGTTGTGGGAAAATCACAGAGTAAATAGTTGAATCTTATAAATGCATGTGTTGGGGTCCCTGGGTGTGTTTTGGCGAACCAGCCGGTTTGCTGGAAGATGCAAAGCGGCAAAAGCCGCGGCTTTTCCTGCTCCGGTTGCGGGAAAGTTTGTTTACTTTCTGCAGGAGGTGGGACACGGTCTATCCTTTGGTGTCCGAGGGTTTAGGGGATCCAAACTTTGGTGTGGTACTCACTCAGAATGCGGGACGGGCGGGTGATCTGCCACGGGGTCCGGAGTTCGGCTGGCTAGTTAGCCGCAAAGTGGAACAACGCGTCGTGAGCTGCTGCAACGGAAATCTCGTTGCGAAGATGGCGCGAGGTTTCCTCGTAATCGCAGGGAACTTTTGCCAGGCAGTGTAGCGTAGCGTACAGGGCAACTAGGCTTCACACCGATGGTGGAAGCTTTGCCAACGGCTTGAAGTGTTGTGGCACCAAAGCGTTTCGCCGTTTCGCCGGGTATCACTTCTTCAGGGCTGGGATTGGATTCCAGCCCCACAGGATCTCCTATTTGTGAAGACCTGGTAGAATTTATCATGGAACGCCCCGCTGCGTGATATTCGTGTAGCAAATCCATCCCAGCCCTGAAGAAGCGATATCCGTGAAACGGCGAAACGCTTTGGTGCCACAACACTTCAAGTCGTTGGCAAAGCTTCCACCATCGGTGTGAAGCCTAGTGCCTCTGCTGTACGCCACGCACACTGCCTGGCAAAGGTTCCCCATGACACGAGGAAACCTCGCGCCATCTTCGCAACGAGATTTCCCGCTGCAGCAGCTCACGACGTTGTTCCACTTTGCGGCTAACTAGCCAGCCGAACTCCGGGACCCCGTGGCAGATCACCCGCCCGTCCCGCATTCTGAGTGAGTACCACACCAAAGTTTGGATCCCCTAAACCCTCGGACACCAAAGGATAGACCGTGCCCCACCTCCTGCAGAAAGTAAACAAACTTTCCCGCAACCGGAGCAGGAAAAGCCGCGGCTTTTGCCGCTTTGCATCTTCCAGCAAACCGGCTGGTTCGCCAAAACACACCCAGGGACCCCAACACATGCATTTATAAGATTCAACTATTTACTTGGGTGATTTTCCCACAACCAATGTGTATAATTTATGTACCTCATTGCTATGTGTGATGCATACATGTTTATTGAGTGATTTTATATCAATTGTTGTTACTATAACTCATGTGCCCTGCATTCACCTTACTTATTTGTGCCTATATTCATGCATATGTATTGTGCTTCTGCTTTGCACCCTGTGTTATAACCGCACTATATGTGTTAAATCTATGTGTGTTTTTGATAAATGATTGTGATATCTTATTGGCTTTTCCATATTCATTCTAGCTGTTCATGACACTCATTATCCTCATACACACTGGGGATTTTTAACATCACTGTTCATATAGGAACCACAGCATTGCTCCTCAGAGGTGCACTCACCCAGACCCTATTGCAGGTTATCTGTGAACCCTGTGGATTGCTCTTACTATTTGTTTTTGCTTATTGTGCAAGCACCCCCGCCTTGTGCTTTTTTGTATTCAGTGTTCTGCACTAGCCTGAGCTTCCGGGTCACTGACAGAGGAAGGCCAACGTAGAGCGCGTTGCAGTAATCTAGCCTCGAGATGACCGTGGCTTGGATCACCGTGGCCAGGTCGTTCCGGGAGACGTAGGGGGCCAGCCTCTTTGCCTGTCGCAGATGAAAAAAAGCACTCTTGCTGACCATAGAGACCTGGGCCTCCATGGTCAGCTGGGAGTCAAAGTGGACCCCACTTGGACTCCACTATATGCCTTTATACTTTCTTTATGTTCACAATTCTCCAAAATAATAATAATAAACTTTATTTATACCCCGCCCCATCTCCCCAATGGGGACTTGGGGCGTCTCACACGAGGCCAAGCCCAAACAACAAATTACAATAAAATAAAATCAAAACACCAGCAATGAGCACAATAAAAAAGATACATACATATAAATAAAAACAATAGACAACTAGATATCTAAAATCACAAAGACAGGGCGGGCTGCAAGCACATATATAAAATGTTAAAATGTTAAAACTCAGGATGGGATACTCGAAATAGCATCCTTTACAGGGAAAACATCCTTTATGGGGGAGGGGGATGGACTTCGAGAACGGGGACATTGAGAAGTGCAATGATAGAAATTAAATAACTACTCTCTGAAAGCACAGCGGAAGAGCCAGGTTTTCAGGTGTTTTAAAAGGTCTCTAGAGTAGGGGCTTTCCTAATCTCTCCGAGCAAGGAATTTCAATTTGGAGCCCAGAATACTGTGGAAACAATGATAAGTGAATCTGCACAGTGAGAAAAGCCACATCAGATAGAAAAAATAAGCAATTCTTCTGGTTCTTGTCTGTCTGAAAGCAGTACATTTGGATGTAGGGACACTTTTGTTTTAGGAGGCCTAATGAGTGATCCTAGAGTTACAACTGTTTTGCAACACCTAGGCATTGTTTGATGATAATTTGCTTCTCACAGTGATAGTACTTTGCTAGCAAAGTGACATATTATTGTCGGGCATTCTGTAACACCAGGAGATAGTCTGCTTGGCAACCGAAGTCAGCTTGCGAATCTGCAAGGTTTTTCCACACGATGGCACTGATGAGCCTTCCAGCTTTGTGAAACTGGACACAACACACCAACCTGAGACAAGACGATCATTTTTCATAAATTACAAGGAAGTACACAAAGCTACAAATAATCCTCCCTGTATTTATTATATGCTTTTACTTTCACTTTCTCTCTCTCTCTCTCTCTCTCTCTCACACACACACACACACACACACATACACACATTTGCTAGACAGTTTAATTCAGTGACTTAATATTGACATATGCAAGTTCCTTACATTACACTTGTAACCACAAGACTAGACTATGTATTATTAATGCATTTTAAAACACAGGAATGGGAAGAATGAACAGAAGCTGAAAAACGAGGATGGAGGGAAACAACACTGAGACGGTTTTAATATTTTAGTCAAGTTCATCAAATACACTGATGGCGTAGTATATTAAAACACAGGTATTGAAGAATGATTACGTAGCTATGGGGTAGGATCACACTGACAAAGTGTACAGGAAGGTGCAAACTAAGACTGATAAAAAACCCTCAAAGACCTATCTAAGCTGATCAAACAGCTTGATAGTGTATTAGTCTTGAGTTTGTAGTGCTGAGGTATGAAGGCAATACATTATGTTCACTTGATGGTAAATTCTCTTGTGTTGGAAAGTTTTTTGGAGAAGATTCTATTAAATGACATGTATTAAACGCAAGGTCCACGGGCCAAATCCACACACCATGTCACTTTATGTAGCCCTTCAGGTGCTGGATTTCAACTCCTGTATTCCTCATCATTAGACTTCATGACTAGAGCTGATGGCAGATGTGATACAGTAACATCTGGAAGGTTGCGGTTTGCTCTGTTGAGTCAAGATAGTGGGTATGAATTTAAATACAAGGCTTGTGGATATGATGTCTGACTTTAAAATGCTTCTGGAAAACTACCCATTTGAAATTTTGTTTTCAAAAAGGCTTCTGGAAACACTCCTGTCAAAATTTGAAGAATCTATGACTGGAATTAAATATGGCAGACTTAGCATTTCTACTTCTAGAAAGCCACGCCTTTATCATTTCAACTTGAAATCGTGGTGAAAAATTATGGCAGGACTTCTTTTTTGATCCTGTTTGGAAATTTGATTTTTCAGATTGGAAAAAGCAGCTGCATCTTGGATGACAACCACAAAGGCTCTGCTAAACTTTGAGACAGCTAACACAATTTCCTAACAAATTCTGGCAGCCCAACTTGTTTTGAGAAAGCCTTCCTTTCATTTGGAATTTTGACTTGAGACTGGTCTTTGCAATTTGGAAAACACATTTTGAGCTGCCTACCACAATTTTCGGATGGGTTATGACTGTTCTCCTTTTGGCTTCTACAGAGCCCTACCTCCTTTGTAACATCTACTTGTGATTTAGAACTGTAATGTCTAACACAACAGGAAAAACACACTGTCAAATCTTGATGCATCCTCATGAATTATAGCTGCCATGGACAAAGATATTACTTTATTATTACAGCTTCAGCATTGAGGCCATGCTATTGAGAACACAGCTGCGCTGGGTAGAGCACGTCTCTAGGATGGAGGACCACCGCCTCCCAAAGATACTACTCTATGGTGAACTCGCCATGAGTCAGCGCAAGAGAGACGCCCCCAAAAAGAGATATAAGGACTCCCTGAAATAACATCTCAGGCTCGGCCAGATTGATCACCAACAATGGTCCACCCTGGCCTCACATCGGGAGGCATGGAGACGCACTATCCATAATGCTGCGGCCTCTTATGAGAAGTCATGCCGAACGAGTCTTGAAGAGAAACGACAACACAGAAAGAATCGCAACTTGGAAATAACATCACCCAAGGAGACTTTCTACTGTGCTTTCTGCAGCTGGACTTGCCTATTTCGGATTGGCCTTTTTAGTCATCAACGGGCTTGTAGAAAGCGTGGGATGACTCCTTTCTGAATCTTTGTCTGTGAAGAAAAGCCAAGCGAAGTATTACAGCTTCTCCTATTCATGGTAAGAGGAAGCAAATGCCCTCAAATAAAGCAAGAACATTAAATCTACTTTGTGGGCAGTGACTGAGAGAATACATGAGTGAAAAATATGTTTACAATTCCATGTCCCAAAGCACCACTGTTTTGGTCTCTTACAATCCAAGTTTAACTACCAGGCTGTAATCCATCGCTGGGACAACAGCTCTAAGCAGTCACTGGTTGCTAGCTTTAAAAACAGTAATTCATTTCTGCCAGACCACAGATTTGAATTACAAGGCGTTTGAGAGGCACTATCTGAGACACAGGCTATCTCCTCTTAGCAAGAGGGTTTATTTATGAGGCACGTTGGGTTTCTTGATCACAACTGTATACCTACTGGTAATGCCTCCTATTAATTGTACAATAGCCTTATATATATCTCTGGGTTGCAAGTATTGAATTTTTCTTGTACACACATTTATTTCTTGATTGTACAACTCCCCCTCTTCCTAATCATTATTTACAATGGCGGTTTTTCACTCACATGCCTTTCTCCCTTCTATGAAGAGAAGAGGGACAACTATAAGTTTCTCTTCCATTCCAGTCCGTGAAGCTATGAGAAGCAGAAAGGTGATATAACTCAATTGGGATGTTGCTCTCAAACCAAGAGCACTGTTAGGGTCAGGTGGCTTACTTTTGACCTGAAACCCATGTTCTCCTGGTCAGTCTTTTGAAGAAGAGGGAATGTGGCCATAAGTGTTGCAAGCTGTAGATACTGCTCACATTCAAGCCAGAAGGTCAATTTTCTATGACTCACACTAGGCCCAGCCAATCCTAAGGTTCCTTGTTCTATGCTGCTTGATCATTTATCTCTGTTGCATTTGGCTCAAAGGCATGGCCAGACAAGACACAGCAGCTCTCTACACTAAGTCCAAGTTTGGATTTTGTTGGATGAGTCAGTGTTATGGTCCTGAGACTGCAAGTTACATGTACTGATTTCACCTGTATAATGTCAACAATTTCAACACAAACATACACAATAAGTCACTTTATTCCAGAAACACAGGGAAGGAGAAAAAAAAACTGCAGGGAGCCAAAAAAAGTGATGGTATTCAGTTTAACCATGCAATCATATTCTTCTCTTATCAATACTGTCCAAAAGGAAGGCTGAGCGAAGGAAGAGAGATGATTTTGAGCTGTGGTGTTGGAGGAAAGTTCTGAGAGTGCATTGGACCGCGAGAAGATCCAACCAGTCCATACTTCAGGAAATAAAGCCCAACTGCTCACTGGAGGGAAGGAGAGGCAAAGATGAAGCACTTTGGCCACATCATGAGAAGACAGGAAAGCTTAGAGAAGACAATGATGGTGGGGAAAATGGAAGGTAAAAGGAAGAGGGGCCGAGCAAGGGTAAGATGGTATCCTTGAAGTGACTGGTTTGACCTTGAAGGAGCTGGGGGTGGTGACGGCCGACAGGGAGCTTTGGCGTGGGCTGGTCCATGAGGTCACGAAGAGTGACTGAACGAATGAACAACAACCAAAAGCTTGGACTCAGTTCCTCATTCAAAAAAGCAGTGACACTGATTGACATGCCCCTGACTACAAGAAATGCAAACAAGTTCCCAAAATAAACATGCACACAGAATCTGCTGTGCAATCTTTCCCAAACCCAAAAAAGACAAATTTCATCCTTTAACCCTACCCACCAAAGTAATTAATAGGACTTATAACCAAGGAAACATAAGGAGAAACTTTCCACTGAGCTGAAGCTGTGAGGACTTAGCGTAAATGTTCCATTTTGTATCACTTTAAACTGCCGTGACTCTATCTTATAGAAGCATGGATTTGGTAGCTTGCTGGTGGGACTTAGAATTGACTGCTAGAAAGCAACGGTGCACTCTTATGAATGAATTTGTGAAAAGGATTGAAGATTGTATCAGTTTAATTCTTAGTGGAAGTATCATTCCTGCCCCCACCCCACCCCGCCCCGAACTGTGGATGGCTCGCACCAACCAAACTTGCCTAGCCTCTCTTTACACTCAGTAAACTACAAATGCCAGGATTCATTGAGATGGGGCCATGACAATTAAAGAGGCATGTGATTGATATAACAATGTATTGCAAGTACATCTCTATTCTCATTTAGAAACCAAACTGCAAACTTTACAGATATCTCATTTCCTTATTGTAGTAACAACTCTTCTACATTGCCTTTAGGAATTAAACACAGTAAGAGTTATTGAAATGCCCCCCTCAGCAGGCTAACATCCTATTCAGCTATCTGAAGAAATAAACCATGTAAAGCTCTAAGGAACACTAAATATATTTGGAAGGTGAACATTACCCGATTTGGAATCCCTGGATCCTAACATCCATAGAGCTGCTAAATCATTTTAATGAAAGGAAAAAAAAGAGACAAACTGCTTTTCAATAGCTTCAAATTGTTCAGGTTTTGTAAGACTGCCCTCCAGAGCAGGGCTGTCCAACTTCTACCGGCCCAAGGGCCGGAATTCCGGTGACTGATCACCTGGGGGGCCACAGCGGGGGACGGGGCCGCTCGCGGGCATGCGCGGCAGGGCGGGTAATTATTGTAATAATAATTACAAGGGCACCACCCTGAAGAGCAGACTTCCAAGTTTTCCCTCCCCGGCCAGTGGATGTCTGTCCTGTCAGAGATGAAGAAAGCACACTTCAAAGAAATGTCATGCATAAGGGGCATACAATACAGTCAGAGTGAGTGCACCTCTAAATGGAAATAATGGTACACAAGAGAAGCCTCACAATTATATATAAAGCATTTATCAAAAGCACATGTGTGAATACAATGCACATATAGCACAATTACATGGCTCAGGGCACATAGCATGTGGCATGAATGGAAACGTAAACAAGTGGAAACAGTTCAGCACATACAGTATACAGCCTAGTCAATGGTAAGCACAAATGCACATCAATTAAAGAGGCAGTGTAAGGTAATCGTTCAACACAAGGTAATTGTTCAGCACATAGTATTAGTACAGCACATATTAATAGTTCAACACATAATGGTACATTTGAATAAAGCTACACATGTGAATGTTCAGGGATGTGGGGAAAGAACGCGGCAACCCAGGTGTATGCCTGGGGATGCAAAGCGGACAAGCCGCGGCTTCTCTGGCGTCAGTAATGAGGAAAGTCCGTAGTAGGGAAAGAGGTTGGACACCGTCGTATATTGACGTGTCTGGGGTCTACCTTTCGAGTTATGCTGACCATTGCTTTTTATTGCATTGTTCACCTTAGGAACGCTCCGCTGCTTGACCTCTGTGTAGCCACCTCGTAATTGCCCTGACGAAGCGAAACCCGCGAAACGGCAAAACGCTATGGTGCTAAGTCACTCTAAGCCGTTGGCAAGGCTTCCACCCATGGTGTGAAGCGTCATTGCCCAGTGTGCTTCACCAACCCGGCAAAGGCTATCCTTCTGCCATTCATGCAACGAGATTTTCGTTTGCAGCAGCTTTGCGCCTTTACTTTCATTTTACGGCCACATGCCAAATTGAATCCCGGGACCCCGCGGCTCAACCCCACGGACTTCCCTGTTCCCGAGTGAGTGCCTACCCTGCATTGTTGGACCCCCAACTCGAAAGGTAGACCCCAGACACGTCAATATACGACGGTGTCCAACCTCTTTCCCTACTACGGACTTTCCTCATTACTGACGCCAGAGAAGCCGCGGCTTGTCCGCTTGCATCCCCAGGCATACACCTGGGTTGCCGCGTTCTTTCCCCACATCCCTGAACATTCACATGTGTAGCTTTATTCAAATGTACCATTATGTGTTGAACTATTAATATGTGCTGTACTAATACTATGTGCTGAACGATTACCTTGTGTTGAACGATTACCTTACACTGCCTCTTTAATTGATGTGCATTTGTGCTTACCATTGACTAGGCTGTATACTGTATGTGCTGAACTGTTTCCACTTGTTTACGTTTCCATTCATGCCACATGCTATGTGCCCTGAGCCATGTAATTGTGCTATATGTGCATTGTATTTACACATGTGCTTTTGATAAATGCTTTATATATAATTGTGAGGCTTCTCTTGTGTACCATTATTTCCATTTAGAGGTGCACTCACTCTGACTGTATTGTATGCCCCTTATGCATGACATTTCTTTGAAGTGTTTGGTTTGCTTCTTCTATTTGTGTGCATATACTGTGCAAGCACCCCCGCCTTGTGCTTTTTTGCTAGAGATGAAGAAAGCCCTGCAGGGAGGCAGGGAGGCCTTTCCGGGCGAGGGGCCGGAGCCGAGGCCTTTCCTCCTCCTTTTCCTCCTCCCGCTCCCCATCCTACCTGTACCCGTAGGCGGCGAAGGCCTGGCTCTCCCTCAGCAGGGCCCGGTAGAGGCGCAACGCCTGAACCTGCCAGGCCGCCTCGAGGCCCCGGCGCTCTTCTTAGGCCCTGCCTCCTTTCCTTCCTTGAAGGCCGGTCCCGGAAGGGGAGGGCCCGGCACTGGAAAGCAGCCGGCCGACTCCCGCATGGAGGCCGTGGGAGGAAGAGGAAGGTAAGTCTGAGGCGGGCAGGCGCACGAGGCACTGGGACTCCCTGCTGCCCTGGCGCGCGACCCATACACTCTGTGTACGGGTCGCGCGCCAGGGCAGCAGGGAGGCCCAGTGCCGCGCGAGCCCGCCTCAGACTTACCTTCCTCTTCTTCCCACAGCCTCCACCCGGGAGTCGGCCGGCTGCTTTCCAGCGCCGGGCCCTCCCCTTCCGGGACCGGCCTTCAAGGAAGGAAAAGGAGCGAGGGCCTAAGGAGAGCACTGGGGCACGCGAGCGGCCCCGCCCACCGCAATCGGCCCCGCCCACTGCGATCGCCCATGCCCCCCCGGAGATCGAATTTTTTTGATTTTTTAAAAAAAACAGCTGATTTTTTGCAGGAGGACGGGCCGCATCCAGGGGGCGGGCCGCCTGTTGGACAGGTCCGCTCCAGAGAAAGGATAGGGCTCTATATACAGCCCAGGCTATTTCTTCCTCTTCTTTTTTTGACACATGAAAACCCAACCAAAAATATGGGATCTCATCCGCTATATTCTGAAGTTATAGATCTTGCAACTCATATTTAATCTAGCATGTGCATATAAACCTCTATAGCTTAGTACTGGATCTTTATTTCCATATCTAGAATGGCACACATACATGATATACGTCCTTGGAGTTTTGTGATAAATCTGTTCTGAACTCATATTTTTATACTAAAATGTTGTAGAATTATCGTTAAATGAAGAAGACAGAACTTGGGCGGGGGAGGGGGAGGCATTTTAGTCTTAATATCATTCAATGATGGGGGAAATCAGAACCATCTGCCACATTACACAGATTACATGAAGATTACAGTGTTGCTCAAAAAATATGTACTCATCTCCTATTTCCAAGGCAGCATGTCATTTTGCATTACATAAATGGCTGACAACAGCAATAATCTCCAGAGAATCACCCAGTGAGCAGAGTGGCACCTTAGCTTCTTACTGCTGCCAAATTATGTAAATTTGTGCATTATTTTAACATTTAAAGTATGGTACATCCAATCAAAGCAAGTATGCTATTCTGCTACTTGGTCCATACACTACAATGAATTAGCATGAACAGACTTGCAGAAGTTGAGAAGACTGGTGGCATATAGTTTGAAATAAATATTTATGGGCACAGTGACATACATGTTCTTTTCCTCCCTTGGAATTAATACATTCATGAATGACACAATGTCAGGGGAAACCCATTAATTAAAAAATAGTGAAGAGCAGGTTGAGATTGTTAAAGGAGTGCACACACAAAAACTGTAGGTTAAGCTAGCGAAAGGCTTGCTCACAAAAGTTGAAGCCCATTTTGCTTCAGAAAATCAAAGCTAACTATGACAACGGCTCCATATCACAATACTGCACTTTTTTATGGTGTGCAAGCACTCTAGAGCAGGGGTCGGGAACCTATGGTTCATGAGCCAAGTGTGGCTCTTTTGATGATTGCATCTGGCTCGCAGATTTCGGCTTTTCAGATAAGAAAAAAAGCTCTGAGCGGCTTGCCTAGAGCGTTCCTCCAACCCCCATTCGGCGATTGATTGCTTTGGTCCTCCGCAGCAGCCTCATGTGAACTCCATTCCTCTCTGCCTTCCCGTGGAGCCTGGGAGCATTGTAGGGCTTTATTTATTGTTTGGGGATTGCTCCAGCATTGGTCTTGGTCTACGGATTCTTCGGTTGGACATACGCACCCTCATTCTGACGGGGGAATCCTTTTCTCATAGTATGTACGTATATACTCACACTTAGTTGAATTCAGTCTTAAAATATATTATATATATTGTCAGGACTGGGAGACTTGAGCTTGAGCGAAGGTCAAGCTCCCAGCCTGGCATGAGATTGCATCAACCTTTGCCCTAGTTCTTGGGTGACCTTGGGCTCCAGTTATATAAGACTGTGCTGAGTCATGTGGAAGTGAGGTAACTTCCACATGTGTGCAGGGCTGCAGGGGGAAGTGATGTAACTCCTCCAAGCCTGGACATTGGACAATTGGACTCTCGCTGCTGACTCATGGGGCCATGAGGTCACATCCCTTTGGACTATGGGATATGCTGAATCACCGGATATGGTGCAACCCTACCTGAACATTGCATGGGCGATGGGAGGGGGGGTTGGGGTATATAAGTTGTGTTTTGGTGGCGGGCAGGTGCTTTTGCTTCACATGTGTCGTACCTGCAATAAAATCGTGTTGGGCCGTGCTTTCGATCTACGCGTGATCCTTACCGAGTGTTGGAGAGTCGTTACAGAAGCAAAAGCCCCTTTTCAACTATCCCAGCAGTGGAGAGGTTGGCTTGGAGAGAAGAAGAATATATCGATAGATGGGATTCGGCTCCTGAGGAAATCCGACGCACTATGGAGTGGGATTGGACCACTCTTGAAAAAGTGGGGTGCCCGGATGAGCATCATGGAATGATGGATGGATGGCGGGCCATCAGCTGAGCGTCCTAGATCTCCTTTGGGAGTGAGGATCAATGGTGGCCATCCAGGAGGAAGTCCGCGGCGGTCCTTACCTCAAGCCGGAATGGGAAGAGGTGTTACCATGCTTGAGGTCCCTCATGGGAGGGAAGCGGTTTCCCAGGAATTCGGGGCCCGTTTGAAGAAAGAACCCTTGCGGGTTGAGTTTGAAGGAGAAGCTTGCAAAGTAGCCTTCTTTGCCGCGGCGGTGCAGGACCATATGGAGGATTATGGTCATCTCTATCCGAGTGACAGCAGCCGAGTACGGGCCATCGGTGCAGTGTTCAAGGGAAGGGCGGCTGAGTGGTACGTTCAATGCCACGATCGTCGAGACCCGTGTTTGCAGTCGGTGGGAGCTTTCCTACAGGCGATACGAAGCCGGTTTAGAGATCCGTTGGAGCGGATTAAAGCGAAGGAGGCGCTTCGTTGTTTGAATCAGGGATCCCGGTCGGTCACTGAATATGCGGAGGAGTTCATGGGGTTAGCTGGAAAAGTTGCGGAGTGGTCTCCAGCTACCCTATTGGAATTATTTAAAGACGGCCTGCGTAAGGAGATCCTGGAGTGGTGTCTACATCGGGATGATCCTGGAGACGTGGATGGTTGGATTCAGCTGGCTGGCAGTGTTGAAGGAATTCTTGCCCAGGTGCAACGGCGTCGTTTCCAACCCATGAGGTCCAGAGGGTCCGGTCGTGGTATGGCGGAGGGGCGATTCCGTGGAGGAGAGGCTCGTCGTGCCAGTGACAACCGATCCAGTCCAGTGAAAAGGCCATCGAAGGGGCGAGGCCTTTGTTTCATTTGTTCACAGCCCGGTCATTTTGCGTCCCAGTGCCGACAAAGGCAGGCACTGGAGCCGGTGAAGGCCTCTCGCGAAAGCCGCTTTGTGGACAATGATGAGGGAAAAAGTGTTGGG
Source organism: Anolis apletophallus (assembly GCA_030556195.1). Lineage (NCBI taxonomy): Eukaryota > Metazoa > Chordata > Lepidosauria > Squamata > Anolidae > Anolis > Anolis apletophallus. Next base: position 23,129,540 of record JARBWK010000007.1, read on the forward strand.
GTGAGCTCCAATATTCAATGTACATTGGGTTTGATTAAAGGAGATGGGATTGTGGAAAAAAAGCTTTAGTAGACTGTGGGTGCTCAGAGAATATTATGTCCCCAAAGTTGATTGGGGATTTGGGTGGGAGTACTAAGCCCTTGGAAACACCTGTAACATTTACGCAATTGGATGGATCCTCTATTGAGGGGGGCCCTTTCACTGTGGGGACTAAGGATTTAAAGGGTCGGGTGGGACCCTGGGAGGGGGACATCGATTTTGTAGTGGCTCCCATTAAAGGTCATGAGGTGGTATTGGGGTTACCATGGCTTGAGCAAGTTAATCCCAAGATCGACTGGAAGACGGGGGTGGTACAATGTTCTCCTAATGCTAAGGAGGGGGTTAGGAATGATGTGCAAGGGGTGCCAGCTGAATACTGGGATTATGTTGATGTGTTTAACCCAATTTTAGCTCAAGGTCTTCCCCCCCTCGTAATGTACAGTGTAGTATAGAAGTCAAGGAAGGGGCTGTCCTACCCAAGCCTAAAATATATGCTATGACGGTGAAAGAAAAAGAAGCGTTGAGGGAGCAGATTGATGGTTATTTAAGAAGAGGGTATATTCGGAGGTCTGAGTCTCCCATTGCAGCGCCAGTGTTGTTTCGTGAGAAGAAGGATGGTAGTTTGCGGATGTGTATTGATTATAGGGGTTTGAATGCTGTGAGTACTACCAATTGTTACCCTCTGCCATTAATCAAAGATTTGTTGGGCCAGTTAGGAGGTGGAAAGTTTTTTACAAAACTGGATTTGATTGACGCGTTTCACATGGTGCGTGTGAAAAGGAGTGATCAGTGGAAGACTGCTTTTTCTTGCCCCTCGGGCTCTGTGAATGGGCCGTAATGCCATTCGGTTTGGCCGGGCTCCCGGTATTTTCATGCAGTTGATCAATGAGGTGTTGCACCCCCTTTTGTATAAGGGGGTGTTTGTCTATTTAGATGATATCGTGATTGTAACGCGTGGCAGAGAGGACCATGTTTGTTTGGTAAGGGAGGTGTTAGAGAGGCTGCGACAGGCGAGTCTGTATGTAAAATTGAGTAAGTGTGAATTTGGTACGTATCAGATTTTTTTGGGATATAGGATTAGTGAGAGTGGGGTTGCGATGGATCCGGCCAAGGTGGATGATGTGTTGAGCTGGGAGGCTCCGCAGACCCGTAGGCAATTGCAGGCTTTTCTGGGACTGGCTAATTTTTATCGCACCTTTATAGCAGGATTCGCTGAGATAACTCTTCCGCTTACTGAGTTACTGAAGACTAGAGGTAAGGGTGAGTCCAGGAAGGTTAAGTCTCCAGGCGCTAGGTTGGAGTGGACAAAGGAATGCCAAGAGGCTTTTGTGAGGGTGAAGGAAGCATTCTGAGTGGGCCGTTGTTAATGCATCCGGATGTGGATAGGCCGTTTGTGGTGCAATGTGACGCTTCTGCTTGGGCGTATGGTGGAGTGTTGATGCAGGAGGATGAGCAGGGTAGGATGAAGCCGTGTGCGTATTTTTCAAAGAAGTTTGGAGAGCATGAGAAAAGGTGGCCAGTGTGGAGAAGGAGGCGTTTGCTGTGCGCACGCTTTGCAAACGTGGAGGCAATTTTTAGAGGTGCTGCTTTCCCTTTTGTGGTGATGACTGACCATCAGAACCTTCACTAGTGACGAAATCCCCAGAAGGTGTCTCCCAAGTTGGTGAGAGGGGCGCAGTTTTTTGCTCGGTTTAATTTCAGGCTCCAGCATATTAAGGGCAAAGAGAATGTGGTGGCTGATGCATTGTCTCGATATCCGAGTGTGGGTGCGAATGAAATGATTAAGGCGGAGGAAGTGTTTGCCAGGGAACATTGGGGTCTGGCCGTGCAGACGAGGGCGCAGGCTGCGAATGAGATTAAGAAGGAAGAGGGAATGGTGGATGAGTGGAGTTTAGAGTTACAGAAGGGTTATGTAGGTGATATGTGGTTGCAGAGCCATGAGAAGGAGTGCAAGTTGTTGAACGGTTTATGGATCATGGGAGATAAAGTCTATGTCCCTCAGAGTATGAGAGCAAAAGTGCTGAGGTTGAACCATGATCATAGGTCTGCGGGTCATTGGGGAGTCACGAAGACTCTACTGGCCTTGAAAAAGCGGTATTGGTGGCCGGCCATGAGGGCTGAGGTAAAAAGATATGTGGAATGTTGTGAGGTGTGTGCTAGGAATAAAGTTCCCTCTGCGGCCGCAGGGGTTGATTCAGGTGGTAGTTACTCCCGGTGAGGCCGTGGACGATGTTAGCACTGATTTTGTGGGGAGTTGCCTTGAGTCGTGGGTATAAGTACATTTGGACGGTACTTAATATGTTTTCGAAACAGGCCCATTTTGTGCCATTGAAGGGGTTGCCTTCTGCGGAACGTTTGGCCGAGTTGTATGTGCAGCATGTGTACCGGTTGCATGGGTGCCCGGAACAGGTTTTGAGTGATCGTGGAGTGCAGTTTACGGCTCAGTTTTGGGAGCGGTTTTTGGAGGTGTTGGGAGCTCAGAGGCGTCTTACGACTTCTTATCATCCTTGTTGTAATGAGCATTGTAGGGCTTTATTTATTGTTTGGGGATTGCTCCAGCATTGGTCTTGGTCTACGGATTCTTCGGTTGGACATACGCACCCTCATTCTGACGGGGGAATCCTTTTCTCATAGTATGTACGTATATACTCACACTTAGTTGAATTCAGTCTTAAAATATATTATATATATTGTCAGGACTGGGAGACTTGAGCTTGAGCGAAGGTCAAGCTCCCAGCCTGGCATGAGATTGCATCAACCTTTGCCCTAGTTCTTGGGTGACCTTGGGCTCCAGTTATATAAGACTGTGCTGAGTCATGTGGAAGTGAGGTAACTTCCACATGTGTGCAGGGCTGCAGGGGGAAGTGATGTAACTCCTCCAAGCCTGGACATTGGACAATTGGACTCTCGCTGCTGACTCATGGGGCCATGAGGTCACATCCCTTTGGACTATGGGATATGCTGAATCACTGGATATGGTGCAACCCTACCTGAACATTGCATGGGCGATGGGAGGGGGGGTTGGGGTATATAAGTTGTGTTTTGGTGGCGGGCAGGTGCTTTTGCTTCACATGTGTCGTACCTGCAATAAAATCGTGTTGGACCGTGCTTTCGATCTACGCGTGATCCTTACCGAGTGTTGGAGAGTCGTTACATATATTATATGGCTCTCAATGAAATAAATTTCCAAATATTTTGCTTTTATGGCTCTCTGAGTCAAAAAGGTTCCCGACCCCTAGAATGACACAAGAGGGTCAAAATGCCATTTCCCCCAAAATATTATGTTAACAATGGTAGACATTCTCATGATCCATTGCAATGTCTATTTTTTTGAATCAGCATAAGCTTATGGTGATTCTGTATTGCTACACAAGATAGATCCATTGTTTTTGTATTAAATGTCTATTTTTTTTACTGTACTATGCTTCCAGCCCCAAAGTCAGCTTGTTAAAAATAACCTTCACTTGCATACCCCGAGTCAAAAATACACAATTGCATCAGCATGATTACTATTTAATGTTGTTTGTGCTGCCTAGTGCACACTATTTGTAAAGGCTGCTATCACTTTACATTAAAGTCACTAGATTCTAACCAAGAATACCCTCCTATTTCCTTAAAGCAATTCCCTAGTTGAAAGGAAGTCATTCTGCCATGATGCTTTCTGCTCTCATCTCAGATTCAGGGCACCTCTACACTACAATCCAGCTTGGAACTGGTTTGGAAGAAACCGGTTTCACTGAGGAGGTGATCAGACTGACAGAACTGGAACAAGTTTGACGCCAGGAAGGTAATTACATTGAATACGGAACCTGGCCTCAAACTGCTGTGCAGGTTTTTTCTCATTTTTTTTTTGCAAAGATGCGCATCAACACACCAGAGGCGTACAGGATCAAAAGGAGAGGCTAACAGGAGTGGGGGGAATCAGTTACCCCTCCCGGGGTGGTGGTGGTAAAATTGATTACCTCCACTCCTGTACTACCCAGACATGCCCTTGGGATACTTTTCGGTAGGCCCTACTGGGGTGGTTACACCCCAATGGGGGTGTGTACCTTGTGGAGCTGATTTTGCCCTGGATCTGGAATATACAGGCATCTGGTGCAGCGCACTGGCAAACTTTGACTTTTGTGTGGCTTTTGAAAATGCATTGTATATTCTTAAATGCATGTGGCAGTGCGCATCATCAGTGTGTGTTCTGTGGCCACTGCAATCTCAAGTTGGTTTCAAATTGCGTTCTATGGTCAGTGTTGAAGGACCCTGAGAATTTATTTCACCTACTGGAGCAGGTAGTCTTGTCTACTACATTAGAATATTTAAAACTTCCCAATTTAAAATGTAAAACTATACAAAAACTTTAATAAAAGTATAAATATAAGAGTTAAAAAGCTTAAAATAATATTTATGAAGTTAAGATATTAGAGAATTTAGATATTAACATTTATTAAACGACTATAAACAACCCTTAAAAACAGTACTGTACTGTGTTAAAAGCCCAGTTCTACTCCATTTGTAAAAACCTGAAGCATAAATATGTTCCAACTTCCTGATGGACAGACAGTAAGGACAGGGCCATCCTGGTCTCTCTAGGGAGGAAGTTCCAAAGTCTGGGAGCAGCCCCTGAGACGACCTCTCCCATATTACCACCAATGAGCTTGAGAAAAGTAGTTGGACAGAAAGAAGGGCCTCTCCAATGATCTTAAAGCCCTAATGAACCTTCAGAGAACTTAGACCCAAGCTGTAAAATGAATAGAGAACACAGCACCATGCTTGTGCGTGCATGTGTGTGATGCTCTCTAGATGTGAGGAGTGTCTATAGAAAAAGATGGTAGAGGAAACTTCCAAATCTTCCTTCTTGGGTATAAATAGTAAACAGTGGAGTTTGGTTTGGCAACTTTTATCTGCAGACAAGCAGCTATGTCAACATAGCTGGCTTAACACAAAAAGAAAACTATACAGAAATATTGAGGTTAACGTGGGTTAGGTTATAGAAAACTATATAAAGTAATGGTATATTTGTTTTGCTACCCGTGCCACAGCCTGTGCATCTTTATTTGGCAGCACATACCGATAAATTCAATGGCAATTACTCTACTGCATAGCTTTTAACATTTCATTTAGATGGAATTAGGCTAGCAACTTTCTTGGTGAATGAATGCTGAAAGCATTTCAATATTTCAAGAGCCTTAATCGCTTATGTTTAAAACTTTACATCTGAAAACATAATATGCTATCAATATTTTGAAAATACTGAAACACTTTAGCAGTCATCAATGCAAGCAGCGAGCTACTATTACATTGTTAGTAACACCAGCTTTCTGAAATGCATGACTACTGAGAAAGAAATTGCATCCTAATTAAAATCCTATAAAATAGGCATGAGCCAATATGGTGTAGCAAGCACTGGATTATGAATCTGGGAGACCTGGGTTACAAAGCACCGCTCAACCAAAGAAACCAACATAAGCCTAGTATTTTAATGGGAAGTGAGGGTCTGCTTTTGGCCGATGTTAATTAGTTAATTAATTAGGAATGTTGTTGTGCTCCTTCAAGTCGTTTCAGACTTAGGATGACCCTAAGTTTAAGTTTAGGGAGAGGAAATGACCTTGGATGGCTGCATTTGTCCCAAGGGCCTATGTTTGGGGACCCCTTATCTAGGCTACATCTGGACAGGCTGGGCATGGAGATGAGTATTATATCTAGCAATCACAAGTAGTGTTATCAATGATTCTGCAGCAAGGGAAGGGGCCACATTTTGCTGATTTTATCTTCCACTTATGCCTCCAAAAATCTGTCTGGAGGGTATGTTCTTGGTGGCAGAGTTTTTTTTTCTTTTTGAGCCAATTTTCAACTGCTCTCTCCTGACCAATAAAAGGAATAAGCGAGCCCCTAAAGATGGGAGATTGTAAATTGGCAATGGCAGCCAAGCAATTGTCTATCTAGCCAGCATTTAATCCAGGTTGATGCCTGGAATCCTATTCTTATTAGCAGCAATTATATTTTTTCATTTCAAAGCCAATATCGCTGTGGTACACTGTCAGTTTTCATCTTATGCTGGAAAAAGCCTGAGAGCATTCTCGACTGTGGAAGAGGCAATTTTAATTACCTTGGCTTAGAAGATAACAATACCTTACAGAGCTGACCCCTGGTTATCCAGGTTTCAACCAATTCTTTTGAACCTCTGTTTTGATCAAAGAAAGCAATCTCAACCTCAAAGTCTCCTATGATGAGAACTTTAGATGATTTCTTTTTGTAAATTCAAGCTGCATGAGGCTTACATACTTTTGTGACATGGCCAATTCCAGTGTCGTGTACTCTAGTGAAGTATTTTAAAGTGACTACATGATTTTGGGTCCAGAAAAAGACAGTTTTGGAAATCTAGAGGGCCACAGGAAGACTTGTCCAACCCTGGTTTAACTGAGTTGACACTCAAATCTAAATATGAGAAAGGGCATTCAATAATTATGCTAACCAATTAGTATATCAAAGATGTGTACATGTCTGGCAGAGAGAAACAGACAAATGGGCATGTGAGGAGTACAAGTCAAAAAGGTAAACACTGAAGGCCTAAATCTAACTATTCGTCCCAATTACGGTACACCTAGTAGAGCAATTGGATTTAAATAAACATTCACGTACAAATGTACAATTGATCTACTCTACTTCAGTTGGGAGTAATAACTGGGTTAAGACCCAGTTATTAAAAGGATGTTTATGAAAGGAGGCACCGCAATATCCTTTGAAATAGAAAAAAATTGAAATAGAAAAAAAGACACGGCTTGGTCCTATAGCATGATAATCAATATGCTAGTCAGTTGAAAGATGGAATAGAACTTTATATTACCGTGTTTCCCCGAAAGTATGACACCCCGATTGTAAGACGATCGGGGTGTCAGGGGGTCGGCTAATGTAAGCCGTACCCGTAAGCCGTACCCCCGGCCGCGCGTCACTCAGTCCCGCCTCCTCCTCGGTCCCGCCTCCTCCGCGCCTCCTCCTCCTCCGCTTCCCCCGCCGCTTGCCTCCGCCGCTGCTGCTTGCGCGCGCGCCTCCCCGCCGCCGCCTCCCCACCGCCACTTGCCGCTGCCACCGCCTCCCTCCGCCTCGGTGCCGCCTCCCCCGCCGCCGCCTCCCCGCCGCCACTTACGCTGCCGCGCCTCCCTCCGCCTCAGTGCCGCCTCCCCCGCCGCCGCCTCCCCCGCGCCACTTGCGCTACGCCGCCTCCCTCCGCCTCGGTGCCGCCTCCCCCGCCGCCGCCTCCCCCGCCGCCACTTGCGCTGCCGCCGCCTCCCTCCGCCTCGGTGCCGCCTACCTCCGCCGCCGCTTGCCTCCGCCGCCGCTTACTGCTGCCGCTACTTCACCTCTACCGCCGCTTAGCACCGCGCTTACCTCCGCCCGCCGCTGCACGCCGCCTTACCTCCGCGCCCGCCGCTTAGCACCGCCGCTGCTGCCTCTACCGCCGCTAGCACGCCGCGCTTACCTCCCGCCGCCGCTTAGCACCGCCGCGCTTACCTCCGCCGCCGCTTAGCACGCCGCCTCCTCCTCCTCCATAAGCGGCCCCCACGCCTGCGCCAGGCGGCTGCCGGCGCACTCAGGCCTTCTGCCCATGCGTGAATATCTGCGCATGGGCGAAGGTACTGACTGGCGCTTGCGCAGCAGCCGCAAGACAGCGCTGGCGCTGCTGGGCGCCTCAGGCCTTCTGCCCATGCGCCAATGTCTGCGCATGGGCAGAAGGCCTGAGCACGCCAGCCAAGCTGCGCCAGTGCGTTTGCGCTAGCGCCCTGCGCCAGACGCGCTCAGTACCTTCGCCATGCGCAGACATTCGCGCATGGGCAGAAGGCCTGAGTGCGCCGGCGCAGCCGCGCCTGGCGAGGCGTGGGGCCGCTATGGAGGAGGAGGCAAGCGGCGGCGGTGCTAAGCGGGCGGCGGTGCTAAGCGCGCGCGGTGCTGCGGCGCGGCTAAGCGGCGCGGAGGCAAGCGGCGGCGGAGGTAAGGCGGCGGTGCTAAGCGCGGCAGTGCGGCGGCGGCGGGAGGCGCGCGGCGGGGGAGGCGGGCGGCGGGGGAGGCGGCACCGAGGTGGAGGGAGGCGGCAGCGCGCAGTGGCGGCGGGGGAGGCGGCGCGGGGGAGGCGGCACCGAGGTGGAGGGAGGCGGCGGCAGCGGCAAGTGGCGGCGGGGAGGACTGGAGGCGGAGGAGGAGGCAAGCGGCGGGCGGAGGAGGCGGAGGAGGAGGCGGCCAAGGGGAAAGGCTTACTTTTGGGGTACGGCAATGTAAGCCATACCCCGAAAGTAAGCCGTAGGGGGGATTTGGGGGGTCAAAAGAAAGTAAGACGCTGTCTTACTTTCGGGGAAACACGGTATTAATACATTTATCTCTCTCTGGCATTACTTCGAGAACGAAGATACCTAGGAAGGACTCATCCCACACTTTCTACAAGTGCATTGATGCTTTTTCGGAGGTTGGATGTGTCCTTCGAGCCGGTGCAATGGATTTTTCTGGTGGAGCACAGCGTCACAGAACTGGCGTCACCCTTTAAACCAAAGGTTCGTCTGCCTTAAGCCTTAAGCTGGGACGGTGGCAGCGAGGCCCTCAGGTCGTAGGTTTGGTTCGAGTTTCCTTCTCTAGATGGTTGACCTTACAGAGTTAAACGAGCACCATCTGCTTGTATTTGAAATCAGAGTTTTCCTTCTCCACGGATGGTTGCCAAAAGGCTAGAGAGCCTATCCTGCCCATTGACGCTCTTTGTCAGACCCTTTGGTTGTGACCTGTCTGGCATGGGAGGCTATTATGCCACCGCAAGCATAGCTCACAACTTCATTAAGGAACACAAGCCTCTCCCCCACAACAAGGGGGTGCCAATAGGGAGGATATATACATTTATAAGAAATGTGATATTGTGGTTTGAATGCTGGATTACAACTCTAGAAAAAAGGATTTGAATCTCCACTTGGCTATGGAAATCCACTGGATAACAAGTTACATTCTCAACTTCAGAGAAAAGTAAAGGCAACCTCCTTCTGAAGATATCTTGCCAAGAAAACCTCATGCTAGCTTTGCCTTAGGGTTACCATAAGTTAGAAATGACTTGAAGGCACACAGCAACAAGAAATTATCTAAATACAATAGTTTCTAAACTGCAACTTGAACTATGAGTATCTCGTACTGGCATAAAAAGGTAAATTTTACTGTTAGAAAAGCCTCAATTTTCTTTAATTAGCAAACTGGCTAGTATTGGGCCTTATCTGTACACAATTTAAGCACAGTGGGAAATTTTCTGAAGTCAGCAACCACTGAAATTAATGGCTTCTACACATGAGCACCATTGTTGTGCAGCTGCTGTTGGCACTTATACAGAAGGACTTCTCAGTTATTAATTCTGACTTCAACAGAACTAATCATGTGGAAGTGAGTGTAACACAAGTAAGAAATTACTGGAAGGATTTTAAATAACCTGTCAGCTCTAAATATAATCATGACTGGCTTTCACTACTACCAGATCTGGTAAATGCTCAAATGAACATTTCACACTTTCTCCAGTGTTGTCATATCTCCTGCAGACAATACTACATAATAAGCCCATCTGCATAGTCTCTCGCAATCTGTGAAATCTAAAACTAGGCGCAATGGCACCATATAAAATTATACGGATTTGGGGGGAAAAACCAATATAGGGAAACAATATTTTAATACATAACATACATATGATTTGTTTCTGATGTTGTACTGAATTCTTGAGTTCAAATAGATCTACGTTCAAGTCAGCTTTTGAAGCAATATATGGGGCAAGGGGAGTGATTTTTGAATTAAAGTTGTTTTGGGGGGGGGGGGGACAAATTTAGTCAAAACTGTATAGATACAGCCTTACAATGAAGAACCTATGGACACTGAGTTAAGATTTTCCTCTGTATGTACCCACTTTGGGTGCATCTACCTTGTAGAATTGAGTGTGGCAGCACTTTAGCTGCCATAGCTCAATGCCATGGAATCAGGGGAGCTGTAATCTTACAAGCTCTTTAGCCTTCTCTGCCAAAGAATGCTGTTGCTTCCCCAAATTACAAAAACCATGATTCCTCAAGCATCGAGCCAGGACAGTTAACGTGGTATTATTCCATTAATTCTGCAGTGTAGAATCAGGTTTTGGCAGCAACAGGGTATACACTAGGCCTGGGTAGGTTCGTCAGAATGCTTGTAAAGTCAGAATGAATTCAGATTAAATTCACCTTTGAAGCGGTTTCAAGGCGATGTAAGCAACCTGGAAGTGAATTTGCCATTTCGAAGCCACCACCGCCATTTTCGGAAAAGAATAGTTTGGATGCCGGAGGTTAGACTTGGGGCGAGACACGGAGGGAAGCACATCTGCATCCAAACTGTGTGTTTAATCAGTGCTGTCTCTTTCTTACTGCGCATGCGTGTCTGCCATTAACGTAGCCATTCTGAAATTTCTGAAAAATTCCCACAATTTTTTCGGAAGTTTCGGAAGTCATTTAGATTTGATTTGAACTGCAACTACATCCACGAGTTTTGAACCATTTTTTCCTTGATCAAACAGGCCTAGTATACACAACATTCAAATAATCTAAATAGAAAGGAAGGATTCTAATATATTTTTGAGTCAGTGGGTGAATGTCCCCATGATGCACCACACAAAAACTACACAGATGGATACCCAAATTACTGCAAACATAGTTAAATGACCAGTAGCATCCTCTAATTTCTGCAATGTTTTTGTCCCATATTAGAAATTTCAAATAGCTGCAAAGATGTGTGTGCATGCTTAAATCTTTGGGTGGCATAGAACTCCTTTAGCTAAAAACAAAACAACCATAAAGCTAGCATTTCAAGCCCTCAAAGCTACACATCCCTTATGTTGTTTTTGCCATTTCCTACACTCAAATTTATTTCAATCACATATTCTTGCTTAAGGGTCATTTATTTTTACTTATTTTTCATGAATGCCAAACAAAATGATAGACCCATTTCTCAAATCTACTGCTTCGGACTGTAGGCAACAACTTGCATGATTGAATTCTCCTCCATACAACATTCTGTCCCTACAGAAAATTGAATGTCAGGGTCTGATCCCCAATATTCAAGTTTGTCATGGGCAGGTGTTTTGTTTTGTTTTAGAGGATAGTTTCATAAGAACCTGGTTTAACAACTGCATTTGCTGTTTGAGAGAACTATGTCTTTATATAAATATAATCCCGTTTGCTCAGTACAATATGGGGTTTAGTATTCATATTATTATTGTGAAGCAGAATAGTGTAACTTTGTTTAAAAGCAGCATGGAGATGAACTTTAGAATATATGATTAAGAGCATAAGAAAAGTCATGATGGATCAAAGCTTATCTAATTCAACATTCCCTTCCTACAGCAAGCACCAGATTTCCATGCTAACCCCTCAAGGAGGACATGAGTCCAATTTGAGCTCCACATCTCAACTGAAATAAGAAACATATTGCTTTTGGCAACAATGGTTTAATGGTTTGAGTCAGGGGTGGTCAAACTACGGCCCGGGGGCCGGATGCGGCCCTTTGGCCGATTCTATCCAGCCCTCCTAAGGGCCCCGGCAGGCAGGCGGGCGGGGCAAGGCAAGTGAGCGAGCAGCGAGCGGGCGGGGCGAGAGGGCGAGGCAGGCAGGCAAGCAGAGCGACCGATAGAGAGGGAGGGAGGGGGAGAAGAGGAGGAGGAGGCCAGGGAGGGAGGGAGCAGGCGCCGCTGCCGCCGCCGAGTATCCTTAATAAGTGAACTATACATTCCAGCAACTCCAACTCCCAAATGTCTATTTTCCCCAAATTTCCCCAGTGTTCACATTTGGGCATATTAAGGATTCGTGCCAAGTTTGGTCCTGAGTTTCCCATCCTTTCAATGGAGTTTGATCTCTTCCTTTTCCGTCACTAATCTCAAAGGCTTGCTGTCAGGAGGTTTTTAGAAAGATGGGAACAGAAAGTCATCGAGAGGGAAGGGACCCCAGGGCTATCCAGCCCAACCCCCAGGGATACACAATCAAAGAACCCCGACTGATGGCCATCAAGCCTCTGCATAAAACTCTCCAGAGAAGGGGATTACAAGGAAGCATTATTTTATTTTAGTGGTTTTTATTATTATTGTATAATAATTTTATTATAGTAATATAATAAATAATATAATGTTATATATTATAATTTCAATATATTATAATGTCTATATATATACTATAATAATTATGATATTAATACTAATAATATATGAATATTTCTTGATATATTAATATGTTAATATTAATGATGTGTAATATATAGTAAATATAGTAAGTGAATAAATAAATAAATAATGTAGATTAGCATGTAGTTCCGCCTTCAGGTGCAGCCCTCCATAGTATTTTTTGGCTCTCATGTGGCCCCTTGGAAAAAATAATTGCCCACCCCTGGTTTGAGTGTTGAACTGGGACTCTGGGAGGCCAGGGTTTGAATACCTGCTTGGTCATGGATCTCAACTTAGTCACTCAGGGCAAGTTACATTCTCATGGCCTGAATAAATATCCTCTGCATTCCAAGAGGATATTTCCATCTCTTCACAGTGAGAATGGACCCAACAATCAAATATAGGACCCAATGCAAGCCCTTGCCACAGCTTTGCTCACTGGGACATGGGAGTGAAACCAACAATCTCCTTATACTTTCATTAGGAGCTGAAAGGAGCTCCTTTGCTCAATCTGGTGGCTGGCTCCCCAAATGAGCTTTTGTGGATTGTGCCACGGATTTTTCTTGGTTACACATATGGAACCAAGTAGCCAATCTAGGATACTAGTAATCGTCGCAAATAACACTTTCCAACAAATCATTTGTAATAATTTTAAATTAACTGTATTGTGATTTCTCAGTTATTTCAAAGATCATTTTAAAACTGTGATTACATTGGCCTCCAGTCCTCTAAGAATCAAACTGACTTTCAATGAAAAGTACTCACAGACGACCTTGATGTGTGTGGTATCTATCAGCTAAGCAAAGATAATCCTGAGATGAAACCTGTTTGTTTTTGAGTCACTATTTCAACCCCAGTTTAATATATTCAAAAGGTAAGGGCTTTGAATTGAGCTGGAGGAAATATTTACCTTCTTGTCTAAAACTGAATATTCAATGATAAATGAAAAACAAGAAACGTGACAGAAAACAATAGTAGATTCTGCCATCTGGGAGAGGTGACAGTGTAAACATGGCATACTCATGCTTTTCAACAGTCTACATCAGGGGTCGGGAACCTTTTTGACTCAGAGAGCCATAAAAGCAAAATATTTGGAAATTTATTTCAGTCATTGCGCCCACACTGTGGAACGCCCTCCGGGCGGAAATCCGTGCCACCCAAGACTTGCTCCCATTCAGACGGGCTTGCAAGACCTACCTCTTTCAACAGGCTTTCGACCTGTAGGTCTTCCCCTGTGCAGCCCAACTTTTTAACTGTTTCTATGGTGTTATGTTTCACCACAGTTTTAATTACTGCGTTTGTTTTATATGCCAGTCCATTGTGTTTTTAGCATTGTTGTTTTTATTGTGCCTTCTTGGCTCCTGTGAGCTGCCCCGAGCCCCCCCCCCCCCCTTCTATGGCGGCATAGAAGCCTGAATAATAAATAAATAAATAAGATGAAGGAAGGAACAAAGAGGGAGGGAGGAAAGAAGGTGGAGAGAGATGTAGGAAAAAGAATGAAAGAAAAAGAGAGGGAAAATTTGCGTCACTCCTCCCTGCTGCATGCTGGGAAACCGAGGCCCAGGCTGGTCTGGAGAGCCAGATGCAATCATGAAAAGAGCCACATCTGGGTCCCGAGCCATAGGTTCCCTACCCCTGGTCTACATTATAAAGAGTTGTGTTTACATTTTAAATGCAAAACGGATTGACCTTCACAGCTAAGTGAGGAAAAAGTAACATACCTAGGTTTTCCTATATGCACTAACACATGCAATAACGTGTACTGTATTAACCTTTAGTTCTGGGAACACTCAGCTCACCTTGATTTGTTTTGCTTATCAGCCTGTGAGATTACTTACATCTTTGTGTTGCCAATACCACTAACCATAAGGGAAGAACTAATATATTTAAATAACCTGGCCATTTTAAAAAATATTCTTCAATATAATCATTCGAAGTATTTTCAAAGATTCACTGTCAGTTTAAAAACAACTTCCATCTTTACCCACCGTCTGATAATTTTTCATACATGCAAGCAAGATCAGATCCTGCACTAGAATGAGATTCTTAACACCTCCCATCTCTTACTATTGGTAGAAGAGATTTTTCAACGAGAAACCGTGGCCAAGCTGGATCAGACCACCAAGCCATAACTCATTACATGAAGGGGGATTTTCTAACCTTCTCATTGATTTGATACTCCTAAGAATTTCCTGTATATTTTGGGAAACGAAAGATTAATCATGAAACACAGCATGAAAGCTAATGCTGCCTAGAATACCTCTAACTTAACAAGGGAAATGGAAAGAGGGAAAAAGCATTCTAGTTCACAAATTAGAAAATAACCAAATTTGAGGGGGGAAGGAGTCATGTCCCCTATCTCCTCTGTATTTACAGCCATGCCCTATTAGATGAAAGTGCGATTTACAGAGGCCATCCCTTGCACATATTTCAATAAAAAAAGAAGCCCTGAACCTTGTTCTGTTAATGCTTGAAGATCCACAAGCTTCAAAGCTATTTGGTTATAATGCTTTTCATGAAGATTTCAGTGTCTGATGCATTGTAAATAGGCTCTGCACTGTAAGGTCAAAAGAACTAACTAATCCTCAGTTTGTCTTTGACTAAAATAAATTCAATGTACTATGTGATCATGGAAAACACCTGCGCAAAAGTGGACCCAATGATCTTCTCATATACACTGGGACTTTCATTTATAATACACGTTTCATAATACAGTTATGAAATGAATGAGACCCGAGACGGTTCCAGCAAATCTTGGCTTGTTCTATAGTGCAATTTATGCTTGAAATTCTCCCCACACGTCCTCTACTCTAGTGGCTCTTTTTTCCCCTTCAATACTCTAATCAGAAGACAACTTTAATGAGAAGCTTGTTCTCATATTATGATTTTTTTTAGATTACCATTTTTCGTATATCACCATTATTCAAAGCACATATTATTTGGTCCATATAATTGACCTCTGGGTGTTGGTGCTGCACGCCACACTGTATAACACGGATTTCTGTGACTTTTAATCTGAGGTACCCTTTTTGCCACTTGGACGCAAGCGCAGAACACTATACTGCCGCTCGACATCTCGGCAATTGATTTGATAGGGCTGACAGTAACTCTCAGCGTCTGTATGGTTGGCCAGACCGGCTCCCGCTCACGAGCCAACAGAGATGTCTACCCCATATACATTCAAGACTCAAGAACTGTGTCTCTCCACTACATTTTAGATTTATCGGGGTTATACTAGTGAAGTAATCAATCTCTCATTTACTTCTTCTTCATTTGTATGTATACGTTGTTATCTATTTTTTGAACAAAAATACGTTGAGTATGTAACAGTGCTGTATAAAATTGAATTGATTGTTTACAACTGTATTATGTATAATAACTGTTACAAGTAGTGCCAGACTGTTTATAAGACAAATTAATATGTTTTGCTTTTGAAATCGTCCATGACCTAATGATAACACCTGTATTTTCCAGTATTATCTTGGACTATACAATATACAGTAAATATTGTTATATTCTTTATGTTGGGTCGTGTACTAACATATCCAACCAGTGTGCTAATTTTTTTCAAGTGTTTATTCACTAGTGCTTAGCTATTTGATCTCCACGACACTCCGAGTGTGTTCTGTGTGTTTTCCCCCCGTTCCCCCCTTGTTTTGTTCTTTCTCGCATGTATCTCAGGGCCCTTCTAGACAGACCCTATATCCCAGGATCTGATCCCAGGTTTTCTGTTTATCCCAGATTATCTGGCAGTATGGACTCATATAATTCAGTTTAAAGTAGAAAACCTGGGATCAGATCCTGGAATATAGGGCCTGTCTGCAAGGGCCTTCAGATCACAGTCATACACACAATTGGTAATCAAAACCAGGTTTTTACTTCGACAGTAGATCTATTCTGATTTATTTTTATGTATTCATTGAATTTATCTCCTGTCTTTCTCCAAAGCAGCAACAATGAATGCATGAATACTACCAGCTGTACTACTGTAGAAATGTAGCTACCGAGGACATTCTACCTCAGATGGAATAAAGGAAAGCAAACAATTCTGGGATAGCTACAATCACAGTCACAGCAATCTTGTTTGTTTAAGAATGAAATTACCAATGAAGCCGCTCATATTCCTTTGCTAAATTAACTGATGCTGATATATCCTGGAGTGCAGAAGCAGATGCTAATGAAACATTGAATAATTAAACAGAATTGCTCCCTATTTGTCCTTCAAGTTTATCTACTGTGTTACCATTCAAGGCATTGACTGACAAATCAGCATGAAACCTTCTGCCTCACTCATGCATACAACTCTGGAGACCCCATCCAACAATTATGATCATTTTAATCGAAGTAGCTCAGAATATTCCACCCTCATGTCACAATTTGTGACAATAAATGATCTTGCAAAATGATATATTGTCCTCCCAGGGATTTCTAATCTAAGGCTTTAATTAAAGTTCTTCATCTTAATAAATATGACATGACCAAGCAAGAGCAGAGCACATATGACTGCCAATCAAAATCATAGTGAGGGATTTACGAAATAATGAAACCAGCCTTGGAGTTAGTTGGTTGTATAAACTAACTCTGCAAAATAAGTCATATATTGGGGGGATGGGTTTTAAAGGCTATTTTAAGAATTTTAAATTTAATTTTTTTAAATTTTGTATTGCTATTTTAATTTATTTATTTATTATATTTTAATCTGTTTCATTTAATTTTTTAAATTTTGTATTGTGCTTTTTAAACTTGATTGAGTGTGGGATTGTTAGCCGCCTTGAGTCCCTATGTGGAGAAAGGTCTGATATAAATACAGTTAAAAACAACAACAACGACAACAAATACAATGACTGAAAGTGAATAAAAAGTACTAAGATTTTTAAAAATTTAATAATTTTTAAAAACTTTTTAAAAAATACATTAATTCTCTTAAGTTTCATACATACATCAATACCTTCTATATTTTTATATTCCACACTTAATTCGTTACATCAACTATATATGTATATATATCTTGTATATTATCTTATTCACCTTTGTCCCCCCCGAGCCACTTCCATTAGCATTCTCCTTCCAAAATCTCATTTCTTCTTGTGGAGGTAAGTTCCCATCTACTTCTTCTAAACCATTGTCGATAAATTTATCCCAGACCTCATCAAAGTCATTTACCTACCGTACCCCCTTTATAACTTTAATCTACATGTCAATTTATCATTTATTGGTAATTGGTAGTTATTTATACCATTCTTCGATTTGTATGTTTATCTTATCTTTCCAAAATTGAAATAATAAATAAATAAATAATAAATAAAATAACTTTAATCTATCAATTTATCAACCTTGCTGCAGTTAACTCCTTCCTATCAACAACCTTGCTGCAGTTAACGTATTATTTATTGCATCCTTCTCTATTTTTCCCAGTTTCTTGACATTATATAATGACAACAATGCAATACTTGCACTTTTTCCACCTTCATATCCATTATAGCTTCTATTTCTCTAAATACCTTCCCCCAAAATACGTTTACATGTTCACATTTCCACCACATATGTATATATGAACCCACCTCCTGGCAACCCCTCCAACAATATTTTGTGGCGTTTTTATTAATGTTTGCTATCTTTACAGGTGTTATATACCATTTCCACACCAATTTATAATAATTTTCTTTAACCCGTATCGATAGGTTCCTTAAATGTCTTTGATTCCATAACTATATCCAATCCACTTCCCTTATCTTAATCCCTAAATCTTCCTCCCATATTTCTCTTAATATTGCATATTTTATTTTTCCCTCCTTAATCTCAATTATTATCTTATATATTTTGCCAGTTATTCCTTTCATCTTATGGTATTCTCCTGTGGCTCCTTCCTTTTGTATCATTTGTTGAAATTGTGTAGGTTTGCCTCCATCCCCATTTTTTCTTATCCAATTCTTGAACCATTGCTCTAACTGTAAGCGATGGAACCATGAGAGTTTAGTATCTCTAAATTCTCTCAGTATATTTTCTTTCTTCATGGACATGAAACACTAAGATTTTTAAAGAAAGCATTAAAATTATACATTTTATATTTATTATTGTTGCATGTATATCCTGTTTTCCCCTCTTATATGAGAGCTAAAGAAACATGTGAATGCTAGCCAAGAAAGAAAGTTGAAAGGAGAAAAATCAACTATTTGAAATGTGGTGCTGGAGGAGAGTTCTGCAGATGTCCTTTGCTATCTTAAAAGACAAGTCTACAGTCTCATTAGAAGTCAACATAACTAAACAAAGGCTATCATATTTTGGACACATCATGAGATCACATGAGCAACCAGAAAAGGAAAAATATGCTTGTATAAGTGGAAGGAAGTAGGAAAGGAAGATCATGTTGCATGAGGACACACATAGTCAAGGAATTTATAATGGCATTCTATCATGATTTTCCAAATCTTACTAGTTACAAGTCAACTTTTCCTTGTTGAAAATGCTTGTGACTAGAAGCTTGTCATATACTGGCTTTTGGAATACCTGTATTTGCCTATACATAATGGATAATGGAGAAAGGCAGGGAGTTTCAGAAAAACATCTATTTCTGTTTTATTGACTATTCTAAAGCCTTTGACTGTGTGGATCATAATAAATTGTGGCAAGTTCTTGGTTAGGGTTCTCAGGAGAGAGACAAATCACCTTGTCTCTCTCCTGAGGAATCTGTATAATGACCAAGTAGCAACAGTAAGAACTGACCATGGAATCACAGACTGGTTCAGGATTGGGAAAGGTGTACGGCAGGGTTGTATACTCTCACCCAACCTATTCAACTTCTATGTGTTTATTGTTGATGTTCTTGATTTTATTTTGGTGTATTTCGTTGTTGCTGTTTGGGCTTGGCCTCATGTGAGTCGCCCCAAGTCCCCATTGGGGAGATGGGTGCGGGGTACAAATAAAGGTTTTTAAAAATTATTATTATTATTATGCAGAACACATCATGCGATGTGCAGGGCTGGGGTTAAAATTGCTGGAAGAAACATTAACAACCTTAGATATGCAGATGATACCACTTTGATGGCCGAAAGCGAGGAGGAGCTGAGGAGCCTTCTAATCAAGGTGAAAGAAGAAAGTGCAAAAGCTGAGTTGCAGTTAAACATCAAGAAAACCAAGGTTATGGTAACAAGAATGATTGATAACTGGCAAATAAGAGGGAGAAAACGTGGAGGCAGTGACAGACTTTGCATTTCTAGGTGCAAAGATTACTGCAGACACTGACTGCAGCCAGGAAATCAGATGATGTTTACTTCTTGGGAGAAGAGCAGTGATCAATCTCGATAAAATAGTAACATCACACTGGCAACGAAGATCCACAGAGTTAAAGCAATGGTATTCCCCGTAGTAATCTACGGATGTGAGAGCTGGACCTTAGGGAAGGCTGAGTGAAGGAAGATAGATGTTTTTGAACTGTGGTGTTGGAGGAAAGTTCTGAGAGTGCCTTGGACCGCGAGAAGATCCAACCAGTCCATACTTCAGGAAATAAAGCCCGACTGCTCATTGGAGGGAAGGATAGTAGAGGCAAAGATGAAGTCCTTTGGCCACATCATGAGAAGACAGGAAAGTTTAGAGAAGACAATGATGCTGGGGGAAATGGAAGGAAAAAGGAACAGGGGCTGACCAAGGACAAGATGGACGGATGGTATCCTCGAAGTGACAGGCTTGACCCTGAAGGAGCTGGGGGAGATGACGGCTGACAGGGAGCTCTGGTGTGGCTGGTCCATGAGGTCACAAATAGTTGGAAGTGACTGAACGAATAAATAACAAAATGGATGAAGAATTAGTAAAAATGGGGTCTAGTGACATGCCCAGTGCTTATTGAGTTTTAACTCAGGCCCTGAGAAGAGAAAGAAATGAGGGCCGATGTCCCAGATTTTCCACTGGCTATCAGCACATCTCATTCGCTCCCCCTTAGCAAAGGGGAGGGGAAATTTTCTTTGGGATGGATATAGGCAGTGGCCAATGGGGTTTTCACCAAAAGCTGGAAGTGGATGCCTGATGGGAAAAAGTTTTAGTTTTTGGAATATTTGATTTCCAAAAAAGAGAGACTCAACCTGTATACTATTAACCATTTGTTGTACATTCAATGTGATGTCTATGGAATCCATAGAAATCTCTAGGTGTGCAAACAGAAGAGTAGGAACAGAGCTTGGAAGAAACACTTGGGATATAGTGTAATCTTTGGAGCATCCATATTATTGAAATTGACTATTTAAAAACAATCTCTTCATCTTTCTATACTTATTCATTGCTTCTTAAATGCTGTTTTGCAGAAGATCATGGCCATGCCTTTTAAAATGCATTTTGGAAATAAAAAAAAACATCTTAAAAGCAACACGTTACTTATGGTTATGACTAAATGTGAAGATGTCATCTTTTAAAATTAACATCTCAAGCACTGTGATCTTGACCCTAAAACTACATTTCTCCTAAAGTGAAATTCTGTGTCAGCGTTCTGCCACTTCAAACTCCACCCCGATAACTTGGTAAGATGGGAGGACTGGACAAATTCATGGAAGGAGGGTTTACTATTGGTTACTCATCAAGGTGATATCACAAGTAGTAGTACTGCTGAGGAACAGAAGTGGAAATGTGCTAGTGCATCCATGATCTGTTTGTTGCTTTTCTATAGGCATCTGATTGGCTACTATGTGAACATAAATGCTGGATTATGCAGTAGGCTTGGGCAATCCATGGTTCTAAATGGTTCTAAAGTACTTACAAAACTAAAGTTCTGGTTGTGAACACTAGGTGGCGCTGGTGCTTTGCTTCTACAGTGTTGCTAAAGTTCTGTTGGTGAACATTTCAGAACTCTAACACAACTTTCAAAATTTCATTATTATTTCATTATTGGCGATTTTTAAGACAGAACGAATTAGGAACTGCCATTTATAACAAAAATTTTAAAGTAGAATATGCAGGTATTTTGAATGATACCCAAAGATCTTCTCATGCTCTAAAAATGGATGGAAGTTCACCAAGTTGCACAGCCCTCTATAGCAAATGCAAATATATAGAGATAATTTTAGGGAGTGGAGTTAGGCTAAAATGCCTCTACAGAACATGTATGTGCAAACTGGAGCATTTCTTGATCCACTCCATGGGAGCCTTACTGCTCAGTATGATTGGGAAAATATAGCACAGATTATGCAAGTAATCTACAGTTCTCTGTATGTTGTTGGTCAGCAATTCGCAGCATCTATCACCACTGACTGTGCTATAAATTCTTCCCTGGATTAAGGTTTTGAAACCAAGTCATATGTACATCCCAACATATAGATGCAAAGCCACTCAAAGGGTGGTTAGATGCACTAGTTCTTGTGAATACTTTATACGCCAATAGTGCTCAAACTCCAGTCATTTATAATCCCAAATATGTTTGGGATTTCATTTCCTCAGTTTCTGAGCACTCAACATGCTGGCTAGACTTCAGGAAGTTATAATAATAATTTATTTATTTGACCAGTCATATGACCATTTAAAAATACAATATGAATAAAAGACAAGGCAAAGGATAGAAAAGGATAGTTGAAGTTCAAAACATACAGATAACCAGAGTTTGAGAACTATACTATTAAAATCAGTGTGAAAGTTTTAAATAAGTTTCATTGCCTCTACTGTTCACATCAAGAGGAAATACTAACCACTGCTTATTCGTTATTTGTATTCAGCAGGTAAAGCCACTTCTATGCTACTACTTCATCTATTTTATCTAGGAATTAAATGTAAAACATTTCTCAAATAAAACATAGTGTAACCAATATACCGTGTACATATAACCCTGAGACAAAAAGATTGTAATTTATCTTAAAATCTGTTATTGCAGAACAAATGGAGGCCATCTTGGAATAAACCACTGTTTAAATCTCACAATGCCATCTTGAAAGGTATTTCAACTTTAGTACACAATGCAAAAACAGGTGCATATGATTTTCCCTATGTGTTGTAATAGCACATTATCCCTCTAGCAAATACTTGGCAAAACAATGCTGAAGAGATTTTGCAATGCTGGAACAAGACAGCAGATACTGCCATCGAAGGATAGTTGCTAAAGCGCAGGAAAATGGAGTAAATAAAATCAGATTTTCCGTATATACTTGTTCTAATATAACTACATTAACAGCTTGCTTGAAAGCCTATGTTTCAAAGTTTCATTGTAATCCATTCAGCTAACTCAGGAAAGAGGCTTTAATTCTATAGCTCAACATATATGCAAACAGGTATGTAGCCAGCATGATTGTACTAGTCTTGGTGTTGATAAGAAGCTCTCTCAGAGAGAAGGAATTTTGCTCACTGTCGGGGGGAAAAGAAGGAAACTGTGTAAATAAATAAATAATAAAGTCAAGCCTGTGAGTATCACATTGGAATGTTTAAAAAGTTATGTCTGCTAGGATCTAAAACTCCCACCAAGGATGGGGATCTCCTTTGTTCTGGTCATGGGAAGAAGAAGCGCAAACACCTCACCAAGAACTTATAGTCTCACCCAGATATAAGACAACATCGTATTGATGACAAGTGGACCATCTCCATTTCAGCTTGTGTCAGGACTTGACCAAAACGACCTGTAGACATTTCCTTTGTATTTTTTGCTTCTGCATTATTTTCCATATATATTTTACCAGTTAAGCAATACCTTGTACAATGAGCCCTTATCTAGGAATTTGTTTTCCACTACTACGTGTCTGGCAGCATGTTTTGGTCCACCAGTACAATTCTATGGTAAGCCTGGCCAGAAGCTAATTTCTCATCCCTGCCTTGTTGTGCCTGTAAATTTTTTTATATAAAAAAGCTTATTAAAGATGTATCAATACATTAAAATATAAATAGAAAAAAGAAAAAGACATAAAAATAAAAAGGAAAGAAAAAAGTGAATAAACACCACTTTGACTCTCCTTTTTAGACAGTAAAAGAAAAATATAAATAAATAAGTCAGTAGTCTATGCCATGTAAGTGACTGTTGAGGAAGCAACAAGAAGGAAGTTGGGAAATCAGCTTCCCTCTGCAGAATAGCAAGCAAGAATTCCTTTTGGCCACAGGAAGTGAAAATATAGGATTTGGTACTATCCATAGCTTCAGGTATCCAGGGGAGGGTCTTGAATAAGGGTTCTCACTGAACTCTCTATGACTCAGTCTTCTGTATCCATTGTATTCTTTGGACCTAAACTGATTGATGCTCTATCAACTGTACTTGTTACATGTCACCCCCTTTAATAAATTATCACCAGATTTTCTTGACAATATGTGTTCAGTGTGGGTTTGCCCTTGCCTTCCTCTAAGCCTGAGAGAGAGTTACTTGTCCAAGGTCCTTCCATAGTTGAACGGGGATTTGAAACCTGGCTTCCCAGTGCCCTAATCCAATCCAATCCAATCCTATGCTGACTCACTCCAGATCAAAACATACCTCACAATGAAAACAACTAAAAGCAAGGTGCTGGGATAATTTGGCTACAAAGATATTTTGCAATCCTTGGGGCATTTCACCTTAGCAAAGCCCAAATAAGAAGCGCACTGAGAAGGCTTAAGATATCATATACAATCGGACAGGAGATAAGAAAGAGTCCCTTCCCCCATGCTCAATAAAACAAAAATCTTATGATAACCAAAGATACTAAACTTTGGGGGATTCTGCACAACCAAAAAGTACTTTTTCATATCGTGCACAATTCAGCAATAAGAGTTTTTCAAACAAATCTCAAAGGTGTTAAAAAGAGGTTTAAAAATGCATGGAAGGAAAGGCTGTCAATGCCTTCTGGTCTCATGATTCTCCCAGGATAAGAGGCATGGTGTTTCATAATACCAGTTTTTGCAGAGTAAGTGATGCAGAATCATTGCTTCTGGACTTTCTTAGGTATTGGTTAGCTGATTATCCAAACAGGATGTTGGCCTAGACAGGTCTTGGTCTGATCCTGTACAGCAGTGGATCTCAACCTGGGGTCCCCAGATGTTTTTGGCCTACAACTCCCAGCCAGTTTACCAGCTGTTGGGATTTCTGGGAGTTGTAGGCCAAAAACATCTGGGGACCCCAGGTTGAGATCCACTGCTGTACACTTATCTCCAGTAAAACTAGGTGTATTTCCATATCACCTTATAAATATAAAATACATGCAAGTATAGGCTTAATCAGGAATTCTTTTCAGGATTTAGGCTTTGTAAAATCTTTATTAAGATTGCTAAAATTTCACAAACTTAGTGTGTTTTGGGCTCTCCACCCTCTTTCTTCAGAATGGATGGTTTTTGCACTACACTGCAAGTGCAATGATTACTACTATGTGACCAAAGTAGTACATTCTGTTAACTTTTTATCATCCAGCCTGAAAAAAAAGAGTTCTTAAGAACTCAAAAGGCCTGGCATGTTTGTGACATTTTAGTGATCCTAATAAAAATATCACAGAATCCTGAATTGTGTTTCTATAGATGGATTACATTGCTACCCTTCCAATTTATAGCATATATGATTGACGGGACAATCTGCCTCAGAAGAATTAAATATCCAACAAATATTACAGGCATTAATAATTCTATAAAGCATAAAGTATGTTGAGACTCTTTAATAACAGCATTCCTTGGCTCCAATTTTAATCTTCTAGATTAAAGCTACAAAAGTAATAATCTATAGTGTCACTCATGGAATATTTGAGGCGAAACATACAAGGGGCCTTATGCAGCTTGCACATTGCCGCCTTATGAACATATCTATTCTGTGAATCTCCTAATAACGCCTCTACCGATAACAGTATCTTCAATATCCCAATGCAGGGGTCAGGACCCCATGGCTCGGGAGCCAGATGTGGCTCTTTTCATGATTGCATCTGGCTCTCTAGAGCAGCCTGGGCCTCGATTTCTCAGCATGCAGCAGGGAGGAGTGACGCATTCTCCATTCTCCCTCTTCCTTCCTTCCTTTCTTTCTCCCCCTTCACCCTTTCCTTCTCTCCTTCCTTTTCCCTCCCTCTTTCCCCTTCTTTCCTCCATTCTCCCTCCCTCTTCCTTACTTCCTCTTCTATTCTTTTTCCCCAAGTCCTTCCTTTCCTTCTCCTTCCTTTCTTTCCACTTCCCCCCCCTCTTCCTTCTTTCTTCTTTCTTTTCCCCTTACCTTTTCTCACTCCTTCCTTTCTTTTCCCCACCCTTTCCCCCTTCCTTCTTTTTCTTTTCCCCTCCTTTCCCTTTCTCCCCACTTTTTTTCCTTCTTCCTTTTCCCTTTCTTCTCTTCTTTCTTCCTCTCCCCCTCCCTCCTTTATTTCCTCTGTCTTTCTTTCTTTGCCCCTTCTTACTGTCTTCTCTTCCTTCCCAGAGTCCTGAGCGTGCCTTTTGCAGAGCCAGGTCTGAAGTGTCCTTCTGCCGGGGGAATCCTTTTCTCATAGTATGTACATATACTCGCATTTAGTTGAATTCAGTCTTAAAATATTTATATAAATTTATATAAATATTTATATTAAATATTTATATAAAATATGGCTCTCACTGAAATAAATTTCCAAATATTTTGCTTTCATGGCTCTCTGAGTCAAAAAGGTTCCCGACCCATCCCAATGTATCAAAAGCCAAGATAACGAACATACAACTCTCCCCACAGGAATTGGCTTTCCAAACATTCCCACCTCATCCTTTGCTGAGCCAGCTGATATGGTGCCTTTGACCACCCAAGAGAACAGAAGGCCAAACATAATTAAGTAAACTGTACCACACACTTCCTAAGAATTGTAGTATTCCATTTTAAGTTTAGCCCAATTCCATATTTCAACTCAGTCCAGATTTGCTATTGGGATTGTGAAACACACAGAGATCAGTCATGGCTGAACAGAAACGACTGGGGTTTGTCTAAAGTGAGCAGTCATTCTCTAACAGTTTGTCTTTTCCACAGCCGGTGCTGAGCCAGAACAGAACAAGCTTATCTCTCATTTCTAAGATACAATGAGCTCGCCTTCACCTGCTGCCGCTTTCCCAGTCCTGCTGTTCATCCTTATCTTTCTCCTCTTTGGCATCTGGCACATGTGGGTGCTTCTGCACGATTCTCATTCCGCCAGCCTTGACTGCAACACAAAATAAGACAGAGGATATGGTTTATTTATTTCGTATCAAAAGCATTGCATAAATTAGTATAAAACTGATAAAAATAGAAGGCGCACAGGTGGCTAAATAAGCCATCCTGAGTCCCCCTTCGGGAGTTGAGAAGTTGACAGGGTATAAATACAGTAAATAAATATCTTTTGACCAAAAATGGGCAACAGCAACAACATTGTCTGTGGCCTCCAACAATTCCTCCTCTGTACATGAGGCAGGGCACAGTGGACAAGCATACAGATGCAGAGTTGTCTGTTCTGCTCCACAGTCACACAAGGTTTAGGATTCCTTTAGTGTCATTTTGCCAGGTTGTCTTTTCATCTGCCCACTCCACTTCTGAGTCTATTAAGGGACTTCCAAGCTTCCCATTCTTAGTTTGCCCTGGAGGAAGAGCCTCGCAAGGGGGGGGGGCATCCAGTTGGAATTTCCTGGTTTAGCTGCCCAGAGGGATACCCTTGCTGTTGTGGTTGGGGGACGCCAAAAGGAGTGGTAGTTCTCATAAAGCTTTTCCTTGACTTGAGTCTACTGGGAGGAGGTTGGTAGCCATGTAGTGGATGGCTTTCAGAGGATATGGTGGGCCACATATGAAAGCAAATGAATCAAAACCACAAAGCATATGAAATGTTAGAAATGCTCAGGTAATCTGAGATCTACAGAATAGTCTCTGCATTTTAGGTACATTTTTCTGATTATTTAAATATTTCAGACTTTGCAAGAAATGCTACCCGAACAATGCTTCATCATTTGGCTGCATGGATAATCTACTCACCTGAAATTAAAATTAGTGTCAGCATATTCTCCAAGAATATAAAATAAATGTTTTTCATTTCCTAGACATTACATACCAACAGTATCATCATGTGGTGCTCCATCCCCTATGGAAACCTGCATAGCCCCAAGCCTTTTATATGCCACGCTATTTATTATTTATTTATTTATTTATTTATTTCAGGATTTTACCCCGCTCTTCTCAACCCCCGAGGGGGGACTCAGAGCGGCTTACAGTACGGCACAATTCGATGCCCACATCATAACAGCATAAAACCCCAAAACCCCACAACAGTTAAGATACATTAAGACACATTAAAATACAATTTCATCAGCATCATACACAGTCATTCCAAGTTAAAACAATATTCAATCCATAAAAACATTGGCTAAAGCGTATACCAAGCTTACTAGAAGGGTACCAAAATAAAAGATTTCCTGTGTAGACTTGCCATTTTCTGCACAGCTCCCAAAAATTGCGAGTTCCAGCTCTATTCAGTTTCATTCCTACTGAGTCAAATCGCTACAATGAGTTTAACAGAAAAATGCAGTGGTAACCCATTTTAAGGATAATCAGATTCTTTAAAAAAATAATCTTTATTAAGCAGGTTTTTCAAGTACCGTATTTTTCACACCATAAGACGCACCTGCTGATAAGACGCACCTAGATTTTTAGAAGAGGAAAATTGGAAAAAAATATTTTGAGCCAAAAAGTGGGCCCCGGCGCTTGCCTGCTTGAGCGCGCCTGCCCACCTGGAAGGGTGGACCCTCCTCGGCGCCCTCCGCCATCCCTAAGCCTTTCCCTTGGCCGCCTCCTCCTCGGTCCCGCCTCCTCCGCCTCCTCCTCCGTCGCCGCCCGCCTTCGCCCGCCTCCGTCGCCGCCGCCCGCCTCCGCCGCTGCCGCCTACCTCTGCCTCCCTCCCTCACCGCCGCCCGCCTCCGCCCGCCTCCGCCTACCTCTGCCTCCGTCGCCGCCCGCCTCCGCCCGCCTCCGCCCGCCGCCTACCTCTGCCTCCTCGCCGCCGCCCGCCTCCGCCTGCCTCCGCCTACCTCTGCCTCCCTCCCTCGCCGCCGCCCGCCTCCGCCCGCCTCCGCCTACCTCTGCCTCCCTCCATCGCCGCCAAGATAGGCATTAGGTCCCAAGCGCGTCTGACGTCTGGCAGGCACGCCTGGCACGCTCGGGACCTACTGCCCATTTGCGCCAGGCGTGCCTGCGTCAGCACGCCAGGCGCGCCTGCGTCAGACGCATCAGATGCGCTTGGGACCTACTGCCCATGCGCGACGGTGGCGAGGGAGGGAGGCAGAGGTAGGCGGCGGCGACGGAGGTGGGCGGCGACGGGCGGCAGCGAGGGAGGGAGGCAGAGGTAGGCGGCGGCGACGGAGGCGGGCGGCGGCGACGGAGGCGGGCGGCAACGGAGGAGGAGGAGGCGGGACCGAGGAGGAGGCGGCCAAGGGAAAGGCTTACTATCGCCTCCCCCCCCTCTTCGCTCCATAAGACGCAGCTGATTGTTCCTCCTACTTGGGGAGGAAAAATACTGCGTCTTATGGTGCGAAAAATACAGTATATACATAAAATCAAAAGCATAGGCTTGATAGAAAAAAAGACAGAAAAAAGCATAGAATAGATATTAGTGAAGAGGAAAAGTAAAAAAAGGTATAAATGTAAAAGTCTAAAAAGGAAGTATACAAAGTATAGAGTGTATAGGATAATCAGATTCTTAAAGCTGCTTGTGGGGAAGCAGCTTCCCTGAGAATCAAATGAAGACACTTAAAATCCATGTCAGGAACACTGTTTTTTCCACTAAGGATGTAAATGCGTTTTAGCCAGCAGTGACATCACTGTGATACATTAAAGGCAGATTCCCATTTTTTTATTTCCAGAGATTAACAACCTAGGGATTGTGATGAACAATTGTAAATACAATGGAAATTGTCATGAATATGCAAAGCACGCAGTATCTGTAGTACAGTGGGCCCACCAGATCCACAGAGCTTCATCCCAGGACCCAAAGTGACTGGATTAATACACAATCATGCCAAACACACAATCATGCCCCGGTGGTGCAGTGAGTTAAACCACTGAGCTCATAAACTTGTTGACTAAAAGGTTGCAGGTTCGAATCCAGAGAATGGCGTGAGCTTCCACTGTCAGCCCCAGCTTCTGTCAACGTAGCAGTTCGGAAACATGCAAATGTGAGTAGATCAATAGGTACCGCTGCGGCGGGAAGGTAACAATGCTCCATGCAGTCATGCTGGCCAGCATGACCTTGGAGGTGTCTATGGACAATGCTCGCTCTTCGGATTAGAAATGGAGATGAGCACCAACCCGCAGTCTCGGACACAACTGGACTTAACGTCAGGGGAAAACTTTTACCTTTTCTATGTTGCTGGGATCTTTGGATATGGTGCAGCATGTGAGTGTGTGTCACACATCCATATCTATATATTAGAAATTTCCTTCCACTTTGGAAAGTGCTTATTTAAAGTTCAAGATCCTGTTGATCAAACCCGTGGAAGAATTATCCTCTCAGGGACTGTCTCAACGCACATGTTCTATTTTTAGACTGATAGGCACATATGTGTTTTCCAAACTAGGGGGAGTCGTGATTGTTCATCTGCTGGGATTTGTGATTTTAATGAGTATCTATTAATATACTATGCTAATAGCAGCCCACTCTTCTGAGTGGATTAGAAATCACATTCAAGCTAGTTCCCTTGTTATTTTTCCTCTTTGCAAATGAGCACTACAATTCAGTGAACAATTATGAACATTTAAATCCCACTGAAATCGGTGGAGCTTAAATGCATCCAGTGGTGTGCTTGCTTCAGCTGATGCAACATGCAAGACTGCTGGGAGGGCACACCCTGTATCTAGGAGAAAGAAAAACAAATGGTCGAATTATTATAGAACCACGCAGAGCACCATGAGATCATTGTGACATGACTTCTGAATCTGTGCTAATGTAAACAGTAAAACCGGCTCACATGATCCACAGAGTTACGCAGAAAAAGCTACACCTGAACTGGCATTGGCACAGAGAGAGTGCCACGTTTGAATGTTCATTCCTTTCGTTATATTTTTAAAATTTATGTGCACATAGAAAGCCACCATGACAGAGAAAACATTTCAGCCTGGCTTCTCACTCCACTTAATCCCCAACCTTTTATATGAAGGGAGGCTGGGAGTGGAAAAAATACAATACCAGATGGGTACATAAAATAATCATTTTACTGCCAGAACGCCGAATAATAAAGTTCAGTTACCAAAAAATAAACAATGTACACATTTATGAAGCCAAGACATTAGTAGAAACAGACTAATTAAATAACAAGAAATTGGCAAAGACACAAGATTTCCAGATATTCTCCTGTTTTGCTGAATCTTCTTCACACTAGCTATAATTCCTTGATAAACTGCCAAAGTATACATCTCAAGAAACTCATAGAGAAATTATATCTAGAGAACATTTATTATATCTACATTATATATTGATTTTTTTTCTATTTATGATACTATATTCATGACTGATGAACCCGCCTGTGTGACCACATTTCTGTCTACGAACCCAGGCAATCTCTCCAATCATCTGGAGAGGCCCTACTCTCGCTCCCGCCCCATCGCAGGCGCGATAGGTGGGGACGAGGGAGAGGGCCTTCTCTGTGGTGGCCCCCCGACTCTGGAATTCGCTCCTCAAAGATATCAGACAAGCCCCCACATTGACAGTTTTTAGGAGGAGCCTGAAAACGTGGCTGTTCCAATGTGCCTTCCCTGAATAAAGTGAATAACACCCTGCTCTGATCAATTTCTTGCAAACGTCCTCAGAAGCACTTGAGCTGTCTGCCCCACATTATCTTTAACCTTCCTGCTACATACATTCCACCTTTGTTCGAATCCAGTGTTTATTTATTTTAAATTTTTAATATTTATATCTGGCCCAGCCATAATGGTTTTAAAATGTCTATTATTGCTTATGTTTAAGTTATACTGATTGTATTGTTTTGTTATTTGCTGCTGCGTTGTTGTTTTATTATGTGTCATTGGGCTTGGCCTCATATAAGCCGCCCCAAATCCCTTTGGGGAGATGGTATAAATAAAGTTTTATTTATTATTATTATTATTATTATTATTCCACTTTATAGACAGTAGCATTTTGAAATCAATCTGTGTGCTGTTTATTGTGTTCTTATTTTCAATCGTTGCCCTTCAGTGTAATTTTGAAGCTACTATAAAGCAGTAATATACAGGCCAAAGGCTAATAAAATGTTATTTTAGCATCAGATGTCTTGTCCTGGTCAGTCCAGACTGCATGGGTGATCCCACCACCTATCAATTCTGGTAACTAAAATCCATCTTGCTTTAAAAAATGGAATTGGCTCCAGAAAACCCCAGGGCTTTCAATTTATGGGATACGGCACCTTTAGCAATTCCCCATACCCCGTATTTCCTGGTCAAATTACTATAACTATTCATATCATGGAGAAGAAACACAGTGGCCTCCAAACGTTATACTAGATCTACAACCAGACATAGTCCAGTTTTTTTTATCATGGCAGAAGGAAATTGAAAATATACTGCCAGTCTCTTCTGGTGTGAGAGAATTGGCCGTCTATAGAAGTTGCCCAGGGGGTGCCCGGATGTTATATCACACTGTAGGAGGCTTCACTCATGCCCCCGCATGGGAAGCTGGGGCTGGCAGACAGGAGCTCACTTCATTTTGCGGATTCAAATCACCTACCAGGTCAGCAGTTCAGCTGGCACAGCTGGTTAGGATTTCTGGGAGTTGTAGGCCAAAACACGTGGGGACCCACACAGGTTAAGAACCCCTGGTTTAAACCATTGTGCCACTTCAGCTCCCATAGTCCAGAATGAATAATGGGTAGACTTAACATCTGGAAAGCCATTTATTCCTCGCCTATGTTTAAATTGCCAATAGTACATATGAAGTTTAAAAATAGTAATATGCCATTCTGCAATAAGTGAGAAGGCTTGTGCAGGTATATTAAGATATATAAATGCCCCACAAGAAGAGGAAGGAAAATCAAATGCAGATAAATACAGTTCTTGTTTTTCAGCTCTGAGGAATTTACAAACATAACAATTGCAAGAGTATTGCCCAATTGTAAAAGCATTGCTTAGATTTTACTTTGAACAAGTTTGTTGAAGTCTGATAGAAACGTTAGTCAATATGTGAACACAAACGAATTGCAGTGTTCCCTCGCTTATTGCTGGGGTTAGGTTCCAGGACCTCCCGCAATAAGTGAAAAACCGCGATATAGGGATACTCTATTTATTTTAATATTCATACAGTATTTTAGTAGTTCTGCACTATTTTAAGTCTTTATAAACTTAAAATAAAGTGAAGGAAAGGAAGGAAAGGCCCTTCAAGGCTGGAGGGAGGGAGGACTGAGGAGGGAAAGCGCCTTGGAGAGCGGCGGCGGCAAAACCCCACAAAACAGTGAAAATACTATGATATATAAATTAAATTATTTTTTTTTTGAAATCCGCAAAACAGCGACTCCATAATAAGTGAACCGCGAAGTAGCGAGGGAACACTGTACACTGCTGTTGCTAAGAGTGATGGTGTTTTCTTGTATTATCATGCTATTCAGAATTTTGCTACCAAATGTTTTATTTCACTGCTGAAAACTGCGAGCAGCACTCAATCAAGAACAATAATTTGTTATGCTCCGAGCAATTAGGGGAGTGTTGATCAATTAGTTCTGCTATTGTCATTATTCTTATTGTGTCTTAATTGTTTATT
Source organism: Anolis apletophallus (assembly GCA_030556195.1). Lineage (NCBI taxonomy): Eukaryota > Metazoa > Chordata > Lepidosauria > Squamata > Anolidae > Anolis > Anolis apletophallus. Next base: position 23,162,363 of record JARBWK010000007.1, read on the forward strand.
ATACTGGATGTTGCTTCAGGTGCTACTACTGCAGGTAAAGTAATAATAATAATAATAATCTTTATTTGTACCCTGCCACCATCTCCCTGAAAGGGACTTGGGGCGGCTTACATGAGGCCAAGCCCAGAAATACATACCAATACAAACAACATAACAAGTAAAATAAACAATCAAATAAAATAAAAGTAGCGGGCCACATGTGCAAAATACAGTGAGAAAAAAACCCCTAAGGATGAGATAAGATTAAAAACATTTATATGTATAGGGGAAATTCTAAGACAATGCAATGTGAGAACGCCCATTTTCGGGGAGAATGACAGGGAACATGTGAGACAACTTGAGTTTCTTCTTAGTAAAGAACAGACCTGTTCCACGGAAACCATGCCACATCTTGAGGTTCTTCTTAAAGGTGGGGGCTAACCTAATCTTGCTAGGCAATGCGTTCCATTGAAAAAGCATGCATTGGATTGCAATCTACTTAGTGGGAAAAGACAGAGAGAACTCACAGGGACAAATTATGAATAAGTAGACAGGAGTGAGGTACACTGCTGAAATCCTATGCCTCTTAATTTGGCAATCAATACCACTGAAGGAGCAATATTTATGAAGAAAGTAGGCATATAATAAAGCTGTAAGTACTACTTTATTTTTAAAATGTACAGTTTCATTAAATGCCTATTTTACTTGTAAATAAATATTGTTCTTTCAGTGGTATTTACTGACAAATTAGCAGGCATAGAACTGCAGCAGTGTACCTCAGTGTATCTGATAAATAAATGCCGTAACAGCTCAAAGTCTGAGATATATGCCCTGACATCTGGTTATATTCCAATGGCTTTTTGGACTATGAACCCAAGAGAAACAAATACAACATCACAGGGTCTGTCTTCTGGCTTTGACAATGTCCTGCTCTGACCAATTCCCTGCATAATGTCCCCAGAAGCACTTTAATTACACTCTGGATTGATTTCCTTACATTATCCTTTAAAACCCTCCTGCTTAGATACATTCTACCTCTGTTCGGGCCCAGTGTTATTATTTTTAAATTTTTTAATATACTACATCTGGCCCGGCCATAAGGTTTTAATTCTTGTGTGTTATCGCTTATATGAGAGTTATATTAATTGTATTGTTTTAGTTTGCTGCTTTGTTTTTTATTGATGCATTGTTATTCTACTGATGTGTTGTTGGGCTTGGCCTCATGTAAGCCGCCCTGAGTCCCCTTGGGAGATGGTGGTGGGGTATAAATAAAGTTTTAGAGGCACCAAACAACTCCTAGGATACACCAAACAGGCAAAATGGGCCCTGGCATATAAGTTTTAGAGGCACCAAACAACTTCTAGGATACACCAAACAGACAAATTATTAATATTTATTTTTATTTATTTATTTCTTATTATTTTATATTATTATCCCTATAATAACGTGGATGACGGGATATAAGGCATGCTAATCATATTTGCAGATGACATGAAATTTCAAGGTATAGTCAATACCCCAGGGGGTACGATTATAATCCAAAAATGACTTTAACAGATTAGAAAGTTGGGCCAAAACTAACAAAATGAATTCCAACTGGTAAAAAATGTGTACTTCATTTTGGTTAGAAAAAAAAAGATGAAATGCACAAATATGGGATGGGTGACACTGGACTTGAAAAGTGAGTCAAAATGGTAAAATAATCTTATGAAAAGTGACTTGGGGAGTTTAGGTATGTTTAGCCTGGAGAAAAAGAGATTGACTTGACAGCATGTTGAAATGTATGAAAGGAGGTCATATTGAAAATATGCTCCAAAGAAGAAGACATGGAGCAGTGGATGAAAACGACAGGAAAAGAGATTCCACTACATATTAGGAGAAAAGTCCTGATGATAAGAGCTATTATTTGTTAATTAACTTTTTTATACCCCATCACCATCTCCCCAAGGGGATTTGGGGCAGTTTACATGAGGCCAAGCCCAATGACACATAACAATACAAAGCAAATATAAAATACAATCAATAAAACTCAAACATAAGCAGTAACCGATAATTTAAAACCATTTCAGCTGGGCCAAATGTGAATATTAAAATTTTAAAATAAATAAAATAAAATATTTAAATAAAATTTATTTTACTATTTAATAGTATCTAGATTTGTGTCTCCATATGGAGAGAACTCTTTGTGTAATCCTGTGATTCAGGAGACTGGGCTGGGCTCTATAATTCTAGAATTTGAAGGCACGTACTCACAATCATAGAACTTTGTAGGATGGAACTAGGGCAGTTCAAGGGGAATAAAACAGGGCTGCAATTATGTCATGTGAAAGCAACACAAGGCTCTGCTTTCTTGTACACGTTGGCAACTAGTGCCCAACTTAAGCAACAAGCTAACCAGAAAAGGGTGGGGATGGTCCAGTCCGACTCACAGAGTGTGTTTCAGCTCTCCAGGTAGTGCAAGCCCATGTCGGCTGAAAGGAAACAATTTTGTTGTTTGGGACCCCTTCCACACAGTCCTTATATCCCTTATATCCCACACAGTCCTTATTGTTTACTGAATAAAGTAAACAATGCCTTGCTCTGACCAATTCTCTGCAAAATGTCCTCAGAAGCACATTAACTATCTGTTGGATTGATCTACCCACATCATCCTTAAAACCCGCCTATTTAAATACATCCTACCTTTGTTCGCACCCAGTATTTATTTTAAAATTTTAATACATTACATCTGGCCCGACCATAAGATTTTAAACTTTTTGTGTTATATGTGAGTTATATTGATTGTTCTGTTTTATTATTTGCTGCTGTGTTGTTTTACTGATGTTTTATTGGGCTTGGCCTCATGTAAGCCGCCCTGGGTCCCCTTGGGGAGATGGTGGGGGGGTATAGAGTATTATTATTATTATCATCATCATCATCATCCCAGGAGCTGATCCATGGTTATCTGGTTTGAAATAAATTATATGAGCCCGCACTGTCAGAAAATCTGGGCGATAGATAGATAATCTGGGATCAGATCCTGGGGTATAGGGGCAGTGTGGAAGGGGCCTGAAAAGCCAGAGGCAGAGCAAATGGCATCCTTAGGTCCCGGGCCCTAAGGATGCCCATTTGACATCAACCCGGCGTAGAGCTTTTTCGGTGATCGCCCCATCACTTTGGAATGCCCTCCCTCCTTACATCAGAGCCACCCGTGATCTAAAAGACTTTCACACGGCTGTTTGAGAGGGCTGAGAACCTGGTTAGATTGCTAATTGTTTTTAGATGCTAATTGTTTTTAGATGTTTCAGGTATGTAGCTGTGTGTTTTTACTGAAAATCGCCCAGAGCCATCTGGGATGGGCGATTAATAAATTCCAAAATAAGTAAATAAATAGGGGAGTAACTCTTCCTGTGCAACCCTGACCTGGGATGCATCTCCATTGCAGTGTTATTTATTTTAAAATTTTAATATTTCACATTTGGCCCGCCCATTATGGTTTTAAACTGTCTGTTATTGCTTGTGTGTAAGTACATCGATTGTATTGTTGTATTATTTGCTGTTATGTTGCTATTATGTGTCATTGGGCTTGGCCTCATGTAAGCCGCCTCGAGTCCCCTTGGGGAGATGGTGGCGGGGTATAAATAAAGTTAATAAATAATAATAAATACATTAATGCAGTCTGACAGCACTTTAACTGCCATAGAATCGCGGGAGGTGTGGTTTTACAATGCCCTTTAGCCTCTTCTGCCAAGCAATATGTTTGGGGGAGTATGGACAACGGATGATGAGATCTGCAGTACCTTCGACCGATTCAGCTCCGACTTCCACAGCCAAGACCCCATGAATGACAGACCTGGACCAAACTTGGCACACAGAACCCCCATGACCAACAGAAAATACTGGAGGGGTTTGGGAGGAATTGACAGTGATTTAGGGGAGATGTTGCTTTTGTGATTAATCACTATGCTTTAATTATGTTCAATGCGGGGTCCCTCAGGGGGCCATTCTCTCCCCGCTGTTATTTAACATCTACATGTGACCACTCGCCCAATTGGTACGGAGTTTCAGGCTGGAGTGTCATCAGTACGCTGATGACACCCAGCTCGTTCTGTACCCGATAATTTCCAACTTTGCCTTGAGGCTGTTACTGGATGGCTGCGAGCCAGTAAGTTGAAGGTGAATCCGGCAAAAACGGAGATCTTGTGGCTGGGCCGCGGGTGAGGTGGGGTAGGGAGATCCAGTTGCCGACTTTTGACGGCGTGGCATTATGCCCGCAGTCTTCAGTTAAGAGCCTTGGGGTCCGGCTGGACCCCCAGCTGTCTATGGAGGCACAAATTGCTTGTGCCTGCAAGACAGCCTTTTTCCATCTACGCCTGGCTCCCTACCTATCCCAACGCGACCTAGCCATGGTGATCCAAGCCACGGTCATCTCGAGGCTCGATTACTGTAACACGCTCTACATTGGTCGTCCTTTGTCGGCGATCCGGAAGCTCAAACTGGTGCAGAACGCGGCAGCCTGCCTTCTGCTGGGAGCCCCTAGAACAGCTCACATAACACCTCTGCTGTGCGAACTGCACTGACTACTTATTGAATTCCGGATCTCCTTCAAAGTGTTAGTCTTGATGTTCAAGGCCTTACATGGTTTGGGGCCAGTGTACTTGAGGGCTTACCACGTATATATGCCCAGAAGATCACTGCACTCACGAGGGTTGTAATCTTCTTGAAGTCCCAGGTATGAAGTCCTACAGGCTGGCCAGTACCCGACAGAGAGCGTTTTCGGTGGCTGCACCGACCTTGTGGAACTCTTTGCCGGCCGGGACCTGATGGCCTTTCGCAGGGCTTGCAAGACTTGGCTATTTCGGCAGGCATTTGGCGACTGACTAGCACCTGAACATTAAATCTCGCCACCTAACCATGCCGCCTCTGTCTGTAGATCGGTCGTATTCCGATCTATGTGATGTTCTATGACATATGTGATTGCTTTTAGGAATGTTTTTATGATGTTTTTAGGCTGTTTGTGTAATTGTATTGAGTTGGAAACCGCCCCGAGCCTTGGGGAGGGGCGGTCTAGTAAATCCGAATAATAAATAAATTTGCAATAATGAAAATACATCCTGCATATTAGATATTTGCATTAGGATTCGTAAGAGTAGCACAATTATTTATGAAGTAGCAATGAAAATATGGTTGGGGGTCACCACAACATGAGGAACAGATTGCTTAGGGGTCACGGCATTAGCAAGGTTGAGAACCACGGCATTATATGTTGCGTTTTTATACCATGTAAAGCTGCAAGTCCTATGCGCAGCATTTTTTATAGTTGTTTGTGATCCGCCCCGAGCCTGCAGGGAGGAGCGGAATATAAGATCGAATAATAAATAAAATAAAATAAAATAAATTAATGAACATTTCTTTCTGTTTAATTGCTATTAAATTTTCTTGAAAAAATAATTTCTAGCAGGGCGGTGAGTAAAAATTTTTCTGGAAAGGGGGGCGGTAGGCCAAAAGAGTTTGGAAAGCCACTAATCCAAATCAAGGGCCTTGAGATGGCTCTCCCCTTCCCCAAGATGGGCAGCTTTACTCTTCCTTCCAGAGGGAGCCCTGCTCACTCAGGGCTGCAGCCAGGAAGTGCTTCCTCCTCCTGGAAGGAACTTCCCTCCAGTCCTAGGAACTTCCTTGCATTGCAGCCAACTTCAGCAGAGAGCAGTGAGACACCAAACAGCTGAGAGGCCTCTCTCTCTCTCTCCAAGAAAGTTTAGAAAGTTCTCTGAAATGCTAGAGATTTGGGGTGTTATTTGGGGGATAACGTGAGGGTTTCTCAAAGCCTCTTCCCCCCCCCCCCTGAAGGGGAAGCAACCCCTCCCCATTCCTGTCAGAATGTCCTCCTGGCCTTCCTTTTCAGCCTGTCCAAGTGCATGCAAAGAGGAACTTCCCCCCTTGAGAGAGAGAGAGAGAGGAAGCAAGCAAGCAAAGGAAGAGTAGGGAGAGATTGAGGCGCAGTACCAGCAGGAGGGTGTCCGGCCCGCGTCTCCGTTTTGGCTTTGGGAGGCGAAGACATGGCTTTTCCTGCTGCTGCTGCTGCTGCTGCTGCTCCTGCCCGGGGGGGATATCCCTCCAGCCGCTGCTCCAGGGCGCGAGACCAAACGTGGCGAGCGAGCGCGCGCCCGCCTCTCACCGCGTCAACGTGGCCACTCTCGGGCTGCGCGCGCCGCTGTCGTCATAGCGCGGGGGGGGGGGGGCGGGGCAGGCTCCTCCCTCTCCCTGCAAATCTACTTTCCCATTGGCTGAGCGGTTTCCTTTGCTAAGCAGCCCGACGCCTCTAGACAGCAGATTGTTGTTGTTCATTTGGACTTATGGAGAGAGAGAGGGGAGAGAGAGAGAGAGCTTCTGAGTCAGAGACCTCCAAGTCACCTTGTCCTTAGTGTCCCTGCTCATTCCCCCCCCTTAATTGTTTAATTATTTATTTAGTTAGTTAGTTACTAGCTTGGGGACCTGCTAACAGCCCAGGTTATTTGAGAAAGGCATTTTGTGCCAAGGTTGGTCTTTATCAGTTGTTTATGTGGCTTGCAGTGGTCTCTGGAAGTGAGGGAAGGTGCTGAGAGTCCCATCGTCCATGGCCCTTCTCCAAATTGCACCAGGATGTAGAGTGGGTCATGGGGGCTCTGTGTGCCAAATTTGGTCTTGATCAAAGGTTGGCAGCGGCCTTGTGAAGTGAGTGGAGGTACTTCAAGTCCCATCATCCGTGGCCCATCCTCGATACTTCACCAGGATGAAGAATGAGTCATGGGGGCTCTGTGTGCCAAGTTTGGTCTTGATCAGTCTTTGGATGAGGTTGGCAGCGGTCTTGTGAAGTGAATGGAGGTACTTCAAGTCCCATCATCCGTGGCCCATCCTCCTCCGAACTGCAACAGGATGTAAAGAGGATTATGGGGGCTTTGTGTGCCAAGTGTGGTCATGATCATGCACTGGATGAGGGTCGCAGCGGTCTTGTGAAGTGAGTGGAGGTACTTCAAGTCCCATCATCCGTGGCCCATCCTCCGAACTGCACCAGGATGTAAAGAGGATTATGGGGGCTTTGTGTGCCAAGTGTGGTCATGATCATGCACTGGATGAGGGTCGCAGCGGGCTCGGGAAGTGAGTGGAGGTACTTGAAATCCCATCATCCATGGTCCGCCCTCCTCTAAACTGCAGTAGGGTGGAGTGTCGGTAATGGGGGCACTGTGTGCCAAGTTTTGTCTTTATCGGTCTTTGTTCAGGGCTGCAGTGGTCTGTGGGGAATGAAGGATTTTAAAGTACTCCAAATCCCATAATTTGTGGTCCACCCTCCTCCAAACTGCAGTAGAATGTAGCATGGGTCATAGGGGCTCTGTGTGCCAAGGTTGGTTACTGCCAATTCAGGCCATACACAATGCCCCATGAGCTGAGGTCTAGTCGGGAAAATCAAGTTAATGAAGCCTTACTGTCAATTTTGGGTGTAACGACTCTCCAACACACGGTAGGGATCACACGAAGATGGTATCTTGGTCCAACACGATTTTATTGAAGGTACGAGACATGTGAAGCTAAAGCACCGGCCCGCCACCCAAACACACCTTTTATACCCCCATAGCCCTTCCCCTACCCATGCAATGTCTGGGCAGGGTTACATCAGCCCCAAGTGAGTCAGCAATCCCAGTAATCCCCAGGGCATGACCCCAGGGTCATGAAGTCAGTGTCACCAGTCCCAATGTCCAATGTCCTTGCTTGGAGGAGTTACCTCACTCCCTCTCAAGCACCTGGAAGTTGCATCACCCCCAGTCGGACTCAACAGTCTCAGTGAATCTGGGACAAAGGTCACCCCAGAGCTAAAGTGAAGGTCGCTGCTGCCTCATGACAGGCTTGGAACCTGGACTTCATCCAAGCTCAGGTTTCCCAATCCTGACATAGCGGTCTCCTCCACCTCGTCCTCCCCCTGAGGAAACAAAACATCATTCAATCTAAAGGAGGAAAGGGGCTCACATGTTTCTTTAAAAGGTTACAATGAAAAGTGGGATGCACCTTTCCCAAACTTTTAGGCAGCAGGAGGGTATATGATACTTTATTCACAGCGGTTTCAATCCTGAAAGGCCCAATGTATTTAGGACTCAATTTCTTCGACTTGTAACCCAACTTTAAATTCTCCGTTGATAACCACACTAAATCCCCCTCGCTATACTCCTCCCCCTTCTGTCTCCTGCGGTCCCCAAACAGTTTGTATGACTGCTGCGCCTTTTTTAATACTTCCGTCACCTCCTTCCACTCCTCCTGGGCTCTTATCCTCCACTCACCCCCCCTTCTTTCCCTAAATCCAACAGCTGGGGTAAAGGGGCCACCTCCTGTCCGTACACTATCTCAAAAGGAGACTTCCCAGTGGTAGAAGAATGTACTGAGCTATTATATGCCATTTCGGCATAGGGCAGGGAGGTCGGACCAGTTGTTCTGCTCCTCATTACTAAACATTCGCAAATATGCCCCCAAGGATTTTTGCACTCTTTCCACAGCGCCATTACAGGAAGGGTGATAAGCAGTAGTCAAACGCCTCTGAGCCCCCAATGCTTCCAAGAATCGGTTCCAAAACTGAGCCGTAAACTGGACCCCACGATCACTCAACACCTGCTCCATGCAATCTATACACATGCTGAACATACAACTCAGCCAACCGTTCTGCCGAGGGCAACCCCCTCAAAGGAATGAAGTGGGCCTGCTTTGAAAACATATCCAATACAGTCCAGATGAAACAATAACCTCGACTTGACGGCAGCTCCCCCACAAAATCCGTGCTAACATGCGTCCACGGCCTCACCGGCTCTACCACTACTTGAATCAACCCCTCTTGGCTTTGCAGAGGGAACTTTATTCCTTGCACACACCTCACAGCACTCCACATAACGCCTCACTTCCGCCTTCATCCCAGGCCACCAAAACCTCCTCTTTATCGCCAAGATAGTCTTTGTCAACCCCCAATGACCCGCAGCCTTATGGTCATGGTGCAGCCCCAACACTTTCGCCCTCAAACTTTGAGGAACATAAGTCTTACCTTCAATAACCCACAGACCATTCAACAGCTGGCATTCCTTTCCGTGCTCTTGTAACCACTTGTCTCCTACATAATTCCTTTGCAACTCCAAACTCCACTCATCCACAACTTCATCCTCTTTCTTCACTCCCACCACAGTGTGAGACCTGGTTTGCACAGCCAAACCCCAATGCTCTTTAGCAAAAACTCCCTCCGCTTTATGCAACCCATTCTCTCCCACACTCGGATACCGGGACAATGCATCAGCCACCACGTTCTCCTTGCCTTTAATATGCTGCAGCCTGAAATTAAATCTATTGAAAAACTGAGACCACCTCACCAGTTTCGAGACAACTTTTGGGGATTCCTCAAATATTGTAAATTCTGATGGTCTGTCATCACTATAAAACGGAAAAGCAGCCCCCTTCCAGGAAATGACGCCAGGTTAACAATGCATTACGTGACATGGCAAACGCCTCTTTCTCCCACACCGGCCACTTCCTTTCATGCTCTCCAAACTTTTTGGAGAAATAAGCACAGGGTCTCAGCCTCTCCTGATCATCTGCCTGCATCAAAAGCTCCCCCATAAGCCCAGGCAGAAGCATCACATTGAACAACAAAGGGCTTATCCACATCTGGGTGTAGCAACAAAGCCCCTCAGTAAAAGCCTTCTTTAACCTGACAAACGCCTCCTGGCATTCCTCAGTCCAATCTAATCTTGCACCTGGAGACTTGACCTTTCTTCGACTCCCCCTTGCCTTTAGTTTTTAACAACTCCGTGAGGGGAGAGTCACAACTGCAAACTCAGAAATGAAAGCCCCGATAAAAATTCGCCAGCCCTAAGAAAGCCTGCAGCTGCCTGCCGCACGTGAGCCTCCCAGCTCAACACATCCTCCACTTTGGCAGGATCCATTTCAACTCCTTTCTCACTAATTCTATAACCCAAAAATCAATCTGATTCTTACCAAACTCGCACTTACTCAGCTTTACATACAACTTTGCTTGCCTCAACCGCTCCAACACCTCACGCACTAACTGCACATGTTCTTTCTCTGTAGCTGTCACTATCACAATGTCAGCTATACACAAACACTCCTTTATACAAAAGGGGTGCAACACCTCGTTAATCAATTGCATAAAAATACCTGGAGAGCCTGCTAAACCGAATGGCATGACGGTCCATTCGTACAGCCCGAGAGGGCAAGAAAAAGCTGTCTTCCATTAATCGCTTTCTTTCACCCTCACCATATGAAAGGCATCAATCAAATCCAACTTGGAAAACCTTACCTCCTCCCAGCTGACCTAACAAATCCTTGATCAATGGCAGGGATAGCAATTGGTGGTACTGACAGCATTCAACCCCTATAATCAATACACAATCGCAATTTCCCATCTTTCTTTCCCGAACAACACTGGCGCGGCAATGGGGACTCAGACCTTCTAATAAACCCTTTCTTCAGATAATCGTCTATTTGTTCCCTCAAAGCGAACTTCTCTTTAACCGTCATGGGATAAATCTTGGGTTTAGGTAGTACAGCTCCTTCTTTGACCTCTATGCTACATTGCACATTCGAAGGGGGAAGGTTCTGAGCTAATCTGGGGTTAAACACATCTGCATAATCCTGATACTCAACTGGCACTCCCTGCACTTTGCTTTCGACCCTTTCCTTCACATTAGGAGCACATTGCACAGTCCCAGCCTTCCAATCTATTTTAGGATTCACCTGTTCCAATCAAGGCATACCCAACACCACCTCATGTCCTTTTATTGGGGCCATTATAAAATCAATATTCCCCTCCCAGGGTCCTACCCGCCCCTTTTTTGTCCCCACCCACAGAGAACGGTCCTCCCCTATAGATGACCCATCCAACTGAGTAAAAGTAACAGATGTCTTCAATGGCTGTGTCTCACCTCCCCACTCCTTCACTAATTTGGGGGGACATCATATTCTCTGAGCACCCACAGTCCACCAAAGCTTTCCTCTCTACCACTTTATTCCCTTATATATCCCCAGGGTACATTGGATATTAGTTCTCACCCCAACGCTTTTACTCTCATCTCTGTCCATGAGGACTGCTTAGCTGCAGCCTCCTTCACTGGGCCCAATCCTGACTTTCGCGGCATTGAGAAGCAAAATGTCCAGGCTGATTGCAGGAAAACAAAAGCCCCTCTCCGAACATAGGCTTCTTCACACCACTGAACGATCATCATTGCCTCGCTTGGTCTCCTCCTCGGGCTCGGTCCTGAGCCACCCCACGGCCAGCCCCTCGAGACCTCACAGGCTGGAACCTACGTCGCTGCACTTGGGCAAGGATTCCTCCACCTTGCCAGCCAACTGGACCCAGCCGTACAGATCTCCTGGGTCACGGGTAGACACCACTCAAGGATCTCTTTCCGTAGACCATCCTTAAACAGCTCCAAAAGAGTGGATTGGGACCACTCCGCCACTTTCCCAGCTAGTCCCATGAATTCCTCAGCGCATTCCGTCACCGATCTGATCCCTGACAAACAGCGCAACGCCTCCTTCGCCTTGATCCGCTCCAGCGATCCCGAAACCGATTCCGGATTGCCCGCAGGAACTCTCTCACTGATCTCAAGCAAGGGTCCCGCCGGTCGTGGCATTGCACATACCACTCAGCTGCACGACCCTTGAACACAGCTCCAACGGCCCGCACTTAGCTGCCTTCGCTGGGATAAAGATGACCGTAATCTTCCATGGTCTTGGACCGCTGCGATGAAGAAGGCGACTTTACTGGCTTCGCCATCAAACTCCACCGCAACGGTTCCTTCTTCATGCGGCACCGAACTCCTGGGAAACCACTCCTCTCCCTGGAAAGTCCCTCGACCGGAGATGCCTCTTCCCATCCCTACTGGCTGCGTAGGGACGCCGCCTCTGGGACTGGGCTCACTGACCTCTGTCTCTGTTCCTCCTCCCGAAGGGAGATCTAGGACGCCGACTGAAGGTCCACCATCCATCCACGAATGGTAAGTGAAGTCTCCTCCCCTCCGGGCCTTCCACATCGATTCTCTCTGATCTCTCTGGAACATCGCCTGAGACATCCGGCTTGACCGTCTGCACCACCGCTTCCATCTGGCAACTCAACACATCCAGCTTTGATGGTGACTCAGGCCCTGGGGTCTCACTACCCTTCCGCCAGGTCCTCCTGACCCCCTCTGGCACCGCATGCCTCCAGATCCTCCTGGGCCACTGCCAGACAAGCGCTCAACGCTCCCCGGTCTGCTGAGCACTCCTACGCCTCTTCGATCTACTGAGCGCCCACGCTCCCTCTGTCTGCTGAACGACTCACGGCCCTTCCTCCGGCAGGTCACTAATCTGCTCACCTGAGCATTCCACAACCGCCTTCACGGAGCTCTCTCTCCATCTCTCCCACTCCCGACGCCATCGCGTTCCGGAAGCATCTGGGACTCCCACCTGGTCCAGAGTGGTCCAGTCCCACTCTCAACTCTCCGGACTTCGTCAGGATCTACCACAAACTAGTCCAAGCCAACCTCTCCATTGCTGGGATAGTTGAAAGGGGGCTTTTGCTTCTGTAACACTCTCCAACACACGGTAGGGATCACACGAAGATGGTATCTTGGTCCAACACGATTTTATTGAAGGTACGAGACATGTGAAGCTAAAGTGAAGCAAAAAAAAACAAAAAAAAAAACACATGTGACAAATCTATACCTACATGTACAGAAACGCTCTTTTGCAGCCAAGGACGTCAGGCTGTGCAATCCGTTGATGAACATCTGTCTTTCTAGGAGCGCTGCCAGGGCGCTTTTCCCTAGTGTGTGTACTCATGTTAGTACTGTACTATGTGCCACGCTTGTCTTAGGAACAAACACGCGGTTGTCTGGCATCTTTATGAAACTATCTTCCCAATCTCCACCCTCACTCAAAGCCCATTCCTCCATCTCTAGTGTAATTGCATTTCTCCACTTTGGGCTCTGAGTCAGTGAGATTTAACATTACAGGTGTGTACTTCTGAGTAGCTACCTCTTTGGCAGTCAGATCCGCTAGCCTATTTCCCTGAACCACCGGATCATTGCCCTTTTGATGTGCTTTACAGTGCATCAAAGCCACTTTACTAGGGAGCCAAACAGCATCCAACAAATCTAACATAGCATCTGCATATTTGACAGTTTTTCCAGCAGAGGTCAAAGCCTCTTTCCTCAATGCCCCTCGCGTGACAATGAAGCGTTAAAAACGCAAAACGGGAATCCGTATAGATATTAACCCTTTGCCCTTCGGCCAGTTTTAAAGCATGAGTCAGCGCAATCAGCTCAGCCAGTTGGGCCGAAGTTCCAGGAGGTAGGGGCTCCGCTTTGAGCACCCCATCCTCCCAGGAGACAACAGCATAGCCGGCATAACGACTCCTCTCTTATAAAACTGGATCCATCCGTGTATAGGGTTAATTCTACCTGTTCCCAAGGAAATCACGCAAGTCTGGCCTACTGAATAGACTAAATCCATTGTCTCAATGCAGTCATGTTCTGAGAGATCTGAAGGGCTGACAAAAAGAGTTGCGGTTTTAACATGGGACACATCTCTAGGGTAACGAGGGGGTTGATACACAAGACACACTCATACTTAGTCCGTCGCTCATATGTTAGCCAGCGCGGACCCTTGGCATCTCGAACTGCGTTCACATGATGGGGAACCCTCACTGTGAGTGCTTTCCCAAGTGTAAGCTTGGTGGCTTCTCGAATTAATTCCACCGCTGCAACAGCCCTCAAACAAGGGAAGCCCCCTTGGCAACCGTGGCTAACTGCTTGGACAGATAGCTTACTGGCGTTGCCATGTACCTAAAACTGTGTCAAAACCCCTATAGCAGTCCCATCTCTTTCTGCAGCAAAGAGATAGAACGGCTTCTCCAAATCTGGCAGGCCTAGCGCAGGTGGTGAGGAGCTTCTTTCATTATCTGGAATGCCTGGTCACAACTCTCAGTCCACTCAAGGGATCCTTGTTACCCCTCTGGTAGCTTGATACAATGGCTTTGCAATGACAGCATAATTAGGAATCAATGTCTTACATAAGAAGTGGTTCCTAAAGCTCTCTTGTCTGTCTTTTCTTTGGGGTTGGGATGGCACAAATAACTTCCTTTTTT